>JAYESA010000013.1:131463500-132663500 GCA_036927795.1 Iris macrosiphon | reverse complement strand
GCATCAGCTTGCAGATTGTGAGATCGATACACATGCACTAGGAAGAACCCTTTGAAAGATATGGCTATCTCGATCGTTGCTTGGTGATAAGGGATGAGGTCTGGATTACGGACTTCGTATATTTCTCTGACTTGAATGACGATCAGCAGAGAATCACCGAAAGTTTTCAGATATTCGACGTCCAATTCTTTGGCGCCTTGGAGTCCGATAAGTAGGGCATTATACTCTGCCACATTATTAGAGCAAGGCTCACTAAGAGAATATGCTCGATAGATGACGAGTTTATCAGGAGTAACCAGGACAATTCCTACTCCTGAAACCACGTTTCCCCTGGGACCAATCCTGGAGGCACCATCGAAGAATAGCTGCCATGTATCACTTTCCATTGCAGAATTATATTTTATAACTTCGTCGCAAATATCCTCGTATAATCTGGAGGTTTCCAGAATCGGATGAGCAGCTAGAAAATCAGCCAATGCTTGGCCTTTTATGGACTTCTGAGGGACGTACACCATATCATACGGTGTTAATAACATCACCCAAGTCGCGAGTCAGGAATTAAGAACGCTTGGCTTGTTCATCAATACCCGAAGAAGATTGATCCTGGAGATGATATGAATAGTATGGCCTTTGACATAGTGTCGCATTTTTTAAATGGCGAACATTAGGGCCAAATATTTTGTTTTCAGTGGATTGTACCAGTGTTCAGCTCCGATCATCATCCTGGTTAAATAGTAGATAGCCTGTTTAAGACCCTCATCATTCTTCTGTGCGAGAAAAGCTCCCAGAGAATGATCCATTGCTCGAACATACAACAATAATGGTCTTCCTATGATGGGAGGCACCAGAACTGGAGGATTAGTGAGGTAGCATTTGATATCATTAAACACTTGCTGACAGGCTTTATCCCATACGAAGGATACACCTTTCTTTATGAGACGAGAAAAAGGCTAACATCTCCCAGAGAGATTGGATATGAATCTCCGGATATAAGCCAGACGACCTTAAAATCCCCTGAGTTCTCTCAGATTACGGGGTGGTCGCATTTCTTGGATGGCCTTCACTTTATCAGGGTCCACTTGAATGCCTTTAGCGGTAAAGACAAATCCCAGGAATTTGCCACTGGTTACACCAAGAAAAGACTTTGTAGGATTCATTTTGAGTTGATATTGGTGCATCAACTCAAACACTGTCTTTAAGTCTTGGATATGATTATCCTTGATACGGCTTTTGACAGCTATATCATCCACGTAATATTCTACTATTTTGCATAGGTGTTCATGGAATATGTTACTCATAGCTCATTGGTATGTAGCCCCGGCATTCTTCTGTTCGAAAGGCATGACCGTGTAGCAATATACCCCCAATGGTGTCCGAAAGGCAGTATGCTTCTCGTCTTCAGGATACATCTTGATTTGGTTGTATCCTAAAAATCTGTCCATGAAAGACATGCGTTCAAAACCGCATGTATTATCGATCATGACCTCTGTAATGGGAAAAGGAAATTCATCCTTGGGGCAGGCTGCATTCAGATCTCGGTAATCGATGCAAACATATACTTTTCCACTTTTCTTCATGACCGGGACAATATTGGCGACTAAGTCAGGATGTTTTTCTTCTTGAATGAAGCCACAGGCTATCAACTTCTTGATTTCAGCTTCGATGGCGTCCCTTATATCCGGACGAAATCGGCGTTGATGTTGCTTCACAGGCTTCGAATTGGGCAATATGTTGAGTTTATGAGTAGCCACTTTTGGATCAAGACCTGGCATATCCTTATAATTCTACGCAAAGACGTCGATATATTCTCTTATCAGTTGGATTATTTCTTTCCTTTCTTGTTCGAAAGATTATTACTGATAAATATCGTCTTTGGCAAAAGTTCATCCCCAACGTCGATTTGGATAACCTTATCTTCAGTGGGAGGTTCTCTCTACTCGAACCGGAGTTTCCATTGCGTATCCATTTGTTGAGCCCAAGAGTCATTCTCAAACAGTTCAGATTCTTGTTCGTCTGCTTTGAGGGAATCTATTAATACCATATTTACTGATAATGATCGTTCGAGAACATTAGATGAGTCGGAGGACGACGAGCTATCTTCAGAAGAGGAAAAGATATCCTTATTTGACTCAGAAGTTGCAAGGGTGGTGGTTTACCCAAACCCAAAACGAGTTCGTTGACAGTAGGGATCACCGTGCAACGGCATTCGTCTACCTTTCCCGTAGTTGAGGCCTGGTTCCAGCTTCAAGTCATAACCCATACTTTGTATAATTTTCAAAGCTTATAGGCTATATCTGTGAACCTGCATTTTTCCAGCATCGTTATTGGAAGAATCTTCTTGTACAGTCGGTTCATTGCGTATGCAACCGAAGACTATTGGATGCTGACTGCTGCGAGTAGGCGGGATAATAAAGATAAACTTCTCTTGTGGCCCTTATGTCGTGATGACATTAGATGGTGACGCTGCTTCCCATATATACGGATGATAGAAATCTATAGCTTTCAAAAAAATTTGTGCTATAGGTTCTATATCGTTATAGGGAGAGGATTCCTGTTTAGGAATTTGAGTGTCAATGTACTGGAAAAGAGGATCTTTATTATCGTCAGAAACCACATTCTTGGCTAGATTTACATCAGTTGGCTGCTTGTTGTGCCGGAGGTTGATGATCAAAGGTGTAGGCTTCTGGTTCAAAGTGATTACTAGAGGATCACCTCCCTGTCCTGACTTGGTTTTGTTCAGGTGGATAGCCATGGATTCCATGACTTTCGGACGAGTAGTTCGCCCTTTCACCTTGATTGACAGAGGTTGCTCGGCAGAAGGTTCTTCAGGCTCCCGGTGGGATTCCTCCTTTGTTTTGCCTGACACCTCCTCCATGTAGTCTTGGGTGTATAACATGGCATCGGAGTAATATGATTCTACTCCTTTAAATGGGTTAAGATCAGCAAACTCCGTTTGTACTGTTCCTTGGGCATCTACATATTTGGAGCATTGATGTAGAGTCAAAGAAACGATGTTGTGGTCGTGGATCCATGGTCTGCCCAGCAGAATGTTGTAGGATACCACTGAATGAGAGATATAGCATGTAGCCACTGATTTGAGGTCGCCAATTTGGATCCTCAGACGAATTTTTCCCAACGGCTTACTTTTTCTGGCGTTGAAACCCACGATTGTAGTGGTGGTGTAAGCCAATTCGCTGGTAGGAATCCTCAGCGGTCTGAGCAGACAATAAGGAATGATGCTGATCGATGATCCCGAATCTATGTGAATCCGTTCGACCTCCATGGAACCGACATATCTGGTGTAATAGAGGGGTCTGTCATGCTTGTTATATTTCAACAGCATGTCATCTTGGGTGAAAGTGATATTCGGGACCACCTCCATCACACTATGGCATTGAGGACATGCCACAGGTTCTTCGTCAGGGGACTACAGCTGGGTCAAGTATGCATCCTTCTGTATTAATGCTTCACTCAGGGCTTGACGAGTGTCTTTAGAGAGCCTGAGTAGTTCAAAAATGGACAATCTGGCTGGTGTATTAGCCAACTGGGCCAGGATGTCGAAGTTATATGGCTTCTCCAAACCTTTGTTTTGAATATTTTTCAAAGGTTTGTCAAAGCGCACTTCTTTTTGCTTGCCCTTGTCCGCCGAAGTTGGTCTAGAAGGACCTCCCTCTGGTACGACAGATTCAGGTTCTGGAAGTTTGGCAGCTGAAGTGTCTGCCGATGCATCTTTCTGACTTCCTCCATAGTCCTTGAGGCAGGCTTTCCCTGAACGGGTTCCAGTAGCCAAAACCTCTTCTTCTGATATCGAGGATATAGCAACCATATAACATGGTTTACGCTTCGAGTTCTTTCTAGACTTAGCCTTAGTAGCTTGAGTCTCTTCCTCGATCTCTGATACCAGATCTGGATGAACCCACATAATCTTGCCACGCTGGGTAGTTAGGGGTACCAGGTCATGATTTTGACCACTGGTTCGAGGGAGATTAACAATGTTCATCGTTGTCCGAGAAATGGGTACAATACCATCCGAAACTTCTTGAGGAGGTATATTGCCAAATTGAAGAGAGATTATGTTGGCTGTGACCGTCTACTCGATGTTGCGTAGAGTGATGGCCTTAGCATCGATCAACTATTGGATTTTCCTCTTTAGTACATAACACGCCTTTGTGGGGTGATGTATGTACCTATAGAAAATATAGTACTTGGGGTTATTGGTACTACCGACTTTATTAGGCCCCTTTACCTCAGGGAGGATAATCTTGCCGCTTTTGACTAGACACTCGAATATGCTTGGAATATCGTCGTCGTCAAAAGAATATACTTCAATGGGCCTGGAAGTCCCAGGTTTTGTCTGTGTAGTTGCCGCAGTCTTTTGCCTGGACGTATTGATCACCATAGCTTCTTTTACTTTGGAACCACGAGGATGGTCGCTGTTGGAGGATGACTTCTTGCCTCTATCAGAGGTAGATATCATAATTCCATTATCACAAGCCTTCCGACTGTTGTCTTCAGCGGCCACCGCTGAGATGATGAACGAGGCACAATCATGGAACTGATATGGTCCTGTGAACACCGAGATCACTAGAAGAAGGTTCTTCCTACAAATGTCCACCAATGCCGAGTCTGGAACTCCGGGAGGCATTTGCAAAGTGGCTTGACGAAAATGTTCGATAAAAGTGCGAACGTTCTCTTTCTTCTTCTGCTTTACTTCAATGAGAGAGGACATAGACATGTCCATCCCCCCTTCATAGAATCGTGCGAAGAACAAAGTCTTGAAATCTTCAAAGAAAGTAATGCAGTTGTCCGTAAGACTACGGTACCACTGATAAGCCACTCCCAAGAGACAGCCTTTGAACACTCGAGTAAGAAGGACGTCATTCCCTTGCAATAATACCGTCATCATACTGAAGTAGTTCATGTACTGGCTCGGTGATGTCTTTCCCTCAAACAGAGCCATAGTCTGTGGTTTGTATTTAGGAGGGAAGGGGATCTCATCCCAGATAGCTGGGTAAGGCTGGTTGATTCCCATTTTCTTGAGCTGATCCTTATGCTTTAAGGCATCAAATTGGGCTTTCAATTCTCGTACTGCTTTTATCGGATCTTCAGCTGGCAGAGGGACCACGGAGTGGTGAAAGATTGGTTGTATCGTAACTCCAACATGAGGCAATACATTCTCCGAATTAGGAAGTGGAGGAGCTGCTGACTCCTAATCTAGAGCTTGAGCTATAGCAGCTGTTTGTTGAGTCAGCATCATCTGGTGCATATTCTCCATTTTGGACTGTATCTCTTTTAGAGATGTCTCCAACACAGCAATGCGTTGCTCAGTACTTCCTGACGAGGAAGCCTTTTTGAGTTCATCTTCAATGGCATAGACTCCCATTTCTCTGGATGTCATTGAAGGGTTAGTATAGGTCTCTGTAGAGAATGACTATATACTTTCAGCATCTGATTTAGGAAACTGGCGACCCCTAGTGTCGAAATTAGAAGAATATGAAGCCGGTTGTCGTGACCTCGAACGGGTGTTTCGGAATACCCCAGCTTCAATGTTCTCAAGGAGTTTGTTGAATCTCCATTGGCTTAGAGTTCTAGAGGGATGACGTCTTGAATTTGACCTTCCTCTAGGAACGTGTGAAGCCATGTTCATTGATGCAAATGTAGGCTCTTCTTCCTGTAAAGGCAAAGAGTAGTTCAATCGATCGAAAACCGACCGTTTTGCTTCAGAACAGCAATAATTAACTATAATTTTATGACTATTACAATAGTGCTCCCTAGGGGGTACAATTGACATGTTGGAAGATCCTCTATCTTTGCGCTTCTGGATCAAATATTCACGCAAGTCGGAAGGATTAACAGAAGAAGAAGACGAAGGCTTGTTCTTTCTGTTTACATCAGTTGGAATGCGGATATTGGGAACCCCAACCCTTTCTCTACCACCTATATACAGTAGTTCAGCCATATGAGTAGCGCATGATCCATGAGGAGCATATCTATCAACAAACTGGGCTTTTTTTACGCTGAGGGGCTTGATCTGGCGTAATTTGGAACTCTGGTCAGGTTGGCGTAAAACTGAGGAAGTCCTCAATCGGCTATCAGCTTCTCACGTAATCTGGAGAGCAGGCAGATTCTTCTCTTGTTGGCGTAAAGGCCGAGAAGTTGAGAGATCTGCCACTTGTTTTCCCTTGTGTAGATTGCAGGGCCCATCTGCTTTTCTACGGAGGAAAGATGCATTTTTATGCGCGGAGCGCATTGGAAATTTTTGAATTGGCACTGAGGTATTATCAGAAATTTTGTCTGCCACGTTACAGACGGGAGACTAAATTTTATATGCAGAGCGCGGAGTAGACTTTTGGACTAGCACTGAGGCATGGCCAGATGTTTTGTCTGCCACATCATCGACGGGAGACAGAGTTTTACGCGCAGGGCGTGGAGGTTGCGGAACTACAACCTTGCTGGTCGGAGAAGCCAGAGAGTCAGCAGGAATGGTAGGGGATGTCCGGGGCATCCACACCTTATGTATTTTCCTGTTGTCTTGGACAGAGAGAGAGTGAGAGCTATCCCCTGCTCGAAGCATATCTTCGCAGGCGGATTGGTAGAATTGTACGACCAAGGTCTTCTTCATTGATCCTACCGATATTGCATCGTGTTGAGCAATTGCTTTCTCGTCAGATGAGAAAGAGGTTCCCAAGAGAGTCGCCATTTGTGTTTGATAATAAACAAAAAAAATAAAACTAGGTTTATACGAAACCCTTTCTTAGGTTTACAAACAAGAAGTACTATTAATCCTATATGAGGATGTTAAGTACAAAATTTAATCTGGGTAAATATTGCTATAGGAGTCTGATCTGCGGTCGATCACTTTGTCCTTTGGACCACACGATGATAAAAAAGTGCTGTAAAAGAAGGAGATGCTTCAAAGATTGCAAGAAGGAGTGGATGCTTGATGCCAAGATCGTCGCTCACTACTCTCTGTCTGTGCTCTTCTCTCTCAAGAATAGATTTCTGACCTTTCGATCTTCTGACTTCTATTCTCCAAGTTTTCGACCTTTTTCTGACCCTGGACCTCTGTGGACGGAGGTCTCTATTTATAGAGTTTTAGTGACAGTAACCGTCCAGTCGGCGTAGAAGCCGGACTGTGGAGAGTGTGGCACTTTTTACACGGTGGTTAGAATAACTTCCACCCACGTATGAATGATCTTCTGAATCCGCATGTGACGCGTGTCCCATTATGAGGTAATGCGTATAACTGCTGCAAAGATCACGGCATGCAAGCCACGTAGGTAACTGCCCCTCGGTAGAAAAGGTTGGCGTAGAAGCCAATGACTGTCAGCATGGCGTAGAAACCAAATAGTTTTTAAACTGGCGTAGAAGCCAAGTAGACGTAGAAGCCCGGTAGGCGTAGAAGCCCAGTAGGCATAGATGTCACCCCCATATTTCGGATTAGGGGTATTTTTGTCTTTTCATGATTAATGTATAAAATATTGCATAATATTTAATTATATTTATATTGTCGTAATTTTATTTCATTGTTGCGCGTTACCGTTGCTTCGATATTTGGAGCGCTACCCTACCCATTACCTTCCAACAAATTTCACAATCTTGTCCTAGACATGCATGTCTTCTTTTCTGACTTTTGTGCAATTTTCTAATTATTGGGCACTTTTGTGCAAAAGTGCATTAAGGTGTCCACCCCATTGAGCACAATACGTGAATAAACCTATTTCCTCTTCATTGGTATTTTTCTATGATTTTAGGAGTGTGAAATTTAATATCCACCTCCTTAAGACCATGGCCCTCCACACCTTGAACCAATTGAACCCTAGTCCTTCATTTTGAACCCATTTGAATCATGGCCATTGAATATTTTCATGAGAGGCCCAATCCCAAGAGGGGTTGACCAGTCAAATATTTCTAGGTCATACCCAACCCCCCTTTATAAATATTCTTTTCATTATTTTCCTTTTCTATTTTTCCTAAAACAAGAAATAGCTCTCAGCTGACTTTTTCCCTGTTCCTTCATCTCCATCCCTAAGCCTGCCGGAAATCGGCCATCTCCCTCGCCTGAACGATGTGCACCACCACCCTCGTCCATGGCCCATCTTCTCCCCGCCTCCACAACGTCTATCCCGCTCGTATCTCTCTGTTTTCCTCGGCCGCCGGGATGATGCCGCCATCGACTGCACTCATCGACAGACATCTCCTCCGCCGGATGGCAACGAACTCGACCGGAGCTCATCCCTGATGCCGGAGCCCGCTGCTCTGCCCACCCACTCCACGACCTTCTCCCTCACTGCCTCCTCCTTCGCCGGAGCCTTCGACGTCTTTAATCACCCATCCCACAGCAACCCGGCCATCTTCCTTCCTTCATTACTCCTCGCTGGAACCGCTGTACCGACTGGAGTCTGCCGTCCCGCCGCCGACGAGTAATAGTGCCCACGACTCGGTCCACCTCAGATCTCGATACCCCGTTGTTCTTCTCCTCTTGATTGTCCCCGAGCGCCGCCTGGATCCTGACTCGACCGGAGCTCGCCTGAGCAGCGATCCCCGACCCAGCTGCACAATATCGGATCTCCCTTCCCTGCCTCCTCCTCTCCATTACCACCACCACCTCCTCCATAACCGGCCCATCGTCAACAACTCACAGCCGCCTGAGCCTTCTTCCCCGCCTGACTGAACGTCCTCCACCGCGACAGTCACCTCCGTTCATCCCTGTTCAATATCATCACCACCTGTTCATCGCCATAATCAACATCCCCATCTTCACCATGATGATCATCAACATCATAACCATTACCTTCACCATCGTCATCATCGTCATTATTATCATCAACGCCATCGTCGCCTCTACCTTGCCTCGCCGTCCGGTCCATTAATCTGGCCACTTAGAACCACAACAGAGCTGGAGCTCCTACGTTCCTCCACATCGACTGGATACCGCATTCCCTCGAGCTGAAGCCTTTGTGAGCCTCTTATTCCCCCTCCTCTCTCTCTCTCTTTTAGTATATGCTTGTATGGTATATAGGTGTAGGTATGTACGTATTAGCATACGTATTGATATATATATATTGAGTATTAATGTTATTTCTAAGTAATAATATGGATATTGTATATGTATTAGGTGACCCGTAGTTACATTAACCTGTAGCCCGATAAATGTTAGAAGACTTCCATATGTACACTGACATACTGGCAAGCCCCGTATCATTGACTGTCTGATTTGCACAGCAATTACAGACGCGACACCCATGCAATTGATGCACACTTGACCCTAGTTGACCAGTGCCCTGCATCCAGTATTTTTATGACTTTGTGTTAGAGTAATGTCTGATGCAATATTGTATTATATCTTGTCTTTAGGACTGTTGGATTTTCAGACAAGATTCGAAAACAGATATTGGTATTGCCAGCAGCAGGACCCCAGGCGAGTACATTCTCTGACAGTTTCCATTATGTTGATCATCTCTATAATTCCTATTGTATAGCGTACATGACTCTGACACTGTTCTTTACACGAGTTGGCATCATTATCATTGAGACCTGTCACGAGGAGTCATGATTGGAATCCATCGTGCTAGCTGGGGGAAAACGGGGAAATATTAGTAGTTTATGTGATCGTACCCAACTTACAGGCAGCATTAGCTCACCCACATCTCACGTCAGTGCAGCCTTACCCTTACATGCCTCATCGCTGTTACATTCTGGTTAGCCTGACCTGTTGGGGATGATCGCTAATCCATGTAATGAGTCATATAGTCCCAAACCGATCACATGATATACTGATGTTTCACACACTTAGATAGGTGGTTCTTGACATGTATCTTGATAGATTGATCTTGTATCACCATATGTTCTAGTTATTGTTCTTGTACACACTTATATACTAGTTCATTATTCTCGCATGTACTTGGATTTCTATTTCATTACTAGATGTATATTGATGATGATGTTCCAGTATTTCTTTATTCTAGCATTTTCTTTATTCCAGTATCTCATCGCCAGTCATTTCATATCTGTCTTGTATTTCTTTACACTATATTATAGTTTTTATCAATATATGTGGAACTGCTGTTAGAGGTGTATTTTCGTTCCAATCCTGACTGGATATTTTTTCCAGACTGTGACATAGAGGACTTATTTCCGACATACTTGGAGACTGGATGTTATTGATTGCAGGTTAGAATATTATTATTGTTAGACTTGTCTTGTATTTTATTTGTTTGCTTCGATATCTCATTGTGCCTTATTTCTATGATTGAGTATATTCCATATTATATTATGATATCAGTGTCTCCTTATGGAGTTGGATATTTATGTGAGATTGATTAGATAGTTACATGACCTAGACAGCGTTCTACCGCCGATGCTGCGGCGTAGGCTGGACGTACCCACGCTCTCGTGCCCCTATACCGGGTGCGGGTCATGACAATAGAAGCCCAATAGACGTAGAAGCCTGATGCTGCATGGATAGGTAGCTAGCGTAAAAGATAGCCGATCCTCCTTCCTTGACTGAGGTCTTGAACGTAGTCTGAACAAAATAGCCTTATCACGCACCAATACAAATATGGCCTGAGTTGGCGTATTCCGAGGAGATAGCATACGGCGTGCTCGTGCAGCTGAAAATGGCCAGGTTGGCGTATTTCAAGGAGATAACGTACAACGTACTCCTATAGCTGAAAATAGCCTGATGGCGTAATATGCAGAGGTGATGATGTGGACATATTAGCCGTAATTATGGCTCACCCATTCTTTGAAAATAGAACCAAATCTCGTGCATTAAATACAGAGATCTGCCCCCATCACACGCATTAACTGCAGAGACATGCCTCGAGCTCTGTACGAAGAGCAGCTTTTGACGTGGCAGTTCGTTTTGTCTTCTGCTGAGCGTAAAAGCTCACATCTGTCTGTATAAAACTAGGCAGCATATTCCTTTGAATGCGTAAAAGCAATTTGTATCAAGGAAATGTCACTAAACGACGGTCTGGGTCTCTGTGCCGAACCATCATTACAGCCGTCGTCTGGGTAGTCGTGCAGTACTCTTTGTCAGGAGTCAGGTTCACTACATGATTTGACTGGTTCATTCGAGGAATACGAAGAGTTCCTCGTACACTTCCATGCTGCATTAAAAACAGGTGGGTTTTACGCCATAAAGGCGAGGTAGCAACCTTTTTACGCTGAAGCAGTCTAAAATACTGCATTACGCGGGTTGTTCTGGAGCTATGTTTTATGCTGTACTAGCGATGAAGCTCTGATGTACGCCGATAGCTCTGAAGTCATATCTGATGCCACACAGCACTGAAAACTCTGCTTTACGTAGATTTTTTATGCATACTCTGTGTAATTCTGCAGCGTATTTTTTATGCTTCTACAGATACTAGGATACTCAAATAATTCTCACACACACTCAAAACCTAGCTAGTATAACTCATCCCATAATTTTCTCTCATGATACTTACTAGATACCAAGTAATACACCCACACTTACTTATACCAAGAGGATAAGATACTTACCTACAACTGATCACGGACACATGTATACACACTCTATTTCTGAAACCTACCTCACTTGGTATCTTAATCATAATATTACACCTCTATCCACTCATGGGTACCCTAGTACTTAGTTGGTATGGATATTTGAGCTTATAATATATTTTGGAACCTATACACTAGGACTGAACTAAGTTCAACATTCACACAAGTTATACTCTTGATCTATAATTATACATCTATCAGTGCTACCAACTAAACACATATCACTAACACCTACTCGAGAAAACAAGTATTAGTTACCCTCAACTACCTTACACTCAAACACATAACTTCAGTCACACTTTTATTCCCCCCTTGTTTCACTTCTCCCCTTGCCCCCTACAATGATGCTACTGATGTTTCTCCATGTCTGCAGCAACCAGTAATCCAATTATTGCAGCTGGTGCTACTGTTAATTCCTATTTCCTGTTCATATACTCACATATCCAGGAATATACCTTAACCCACTGCAGACACTTAAAGCCTGATCACCCATGGCAAAGATACGCACACAGATGCACAGACATCTTGTAATCCATATACACAGAGCACTGGATATGGTGCATATCTAAAGCACACTGCTACCTTGCCTAAGCTCGCCACATTCTGGCACCCCAAATCCACAGTCCTACCCCATACACAGCTACTACAACATGCAATTGTTGCTACTATTGGTACTTCCTATGCACCCCTAAATTACTGAATACACTTGGTGTGATACACTTACACTCCTACTCACAGGCACCAAATCTAATATACCAATCTATATGCACACACCTAAAGAAAACCAATTCCCAATATTTCCTTTAACACACAAATGCACATTGAACTTAGTTCTCCCCTTCAGTTGCTGCTACTTCAACTGCAAGACAGTCCGAAAATCTCCTTTATTCTAAGGTGCACTGAACACCACCACTTCCAGACACCCATTCACCCACACTGGGCAACAATGCTCACTGATCTGCTATTGTTCCAGTATACTAGCCTGCAGGCCAAGTGCAATGCTCACCTCCTCTCCCTTACCTGATTCAAAAATTATGTTGTAGTTTTTTGCAACACTACTCGAGCTTGCACAAGTGTGCAACTTCTATACTCGATCTCACCCCTTCTCACTTACACAACTGTTACTTATATATATATATATATATATATATATATATATATATACATATATATATATATATATATATATTACCAAGGTTTCCAACACACTCACTTACTAATTCAATACATTGCATACATAATTGTGCACAACCTCTCTTGATACTTAGTCTAACAAAGCCATATCTAATTGATACCCCCATGTATCTTACGACCAAGGTGCTAACATCAAACACCATACACCGAAGACGATAAAATATACCCTCTCTTGTTCACTGATACACACAAAACTTCTTCATCACTCGATCACACATCTAGCAGATCTCTACACCTTCACACACCACCACAATACAATGTATACACCAAGACTATTCCCTCTAACTACCATAAGAATTAACACAATCACTTAGGGTGCATAACACAAAATACCCATGATACTCCTATGATACTCATTCCCAAAAACCAAAAAACCCCATCAAAACCTATAGAACACACTTACATATCAAATATATTATGAATAATGCTAGAAATAGCCATTCTAATGCAACATAGAGAATTAGTATGTTAGAACCCAAACCACATAAAAATACCCTTCCTACGATAACGTATAGCAATACACACTCACCGTATCCAATTGCGGAAACATACGTCCTTTCGAATCATGCAACTCACTCTAAAATCACTAGAGAAATATTCCATCAAACACTTAATGGCCCAAACACGAATTTTTCCTAATTTGGGATAAAAGTTAATGTAACTTTCATAATAGGCATCCTATGAACCTAGTTCTTCTTCCTATGGGTAGCCCTTAGCCAAGGGAAGGTCCCTATGTGTCTAATATACGATTTAGAATGGAAATGATTAAGAAAATATGGATTTTACCTATTGCGAGATAGATTCCCATTGTAGCACACCACAAGTACACAATGGAAAAGATGGACACCCATTCTATCAAGCTCCACTCCAAGCTTCCCTTTGCTCTTCCAAGATCCTTAGTCTTCTTAAGAATGGAATGAGATTAGATTTGGAGTGAAAAAATTAGGATTTGCTCTCAAATTTGGGAATAAAATAATTAGGAAAGTAATTGGAGGCTATTCATGAATAAAGAGGCTTATATAGCCTCCTAATAGGGTTCGGATTAGGTTGTGGAATATTTGTATTGACTCAAAGGCCCCTCTCATTATCTCATGAATATGATAAACTAATCCTATAGAAGGAATATTATATTCTAACTAGGTTTAATAGACTTAATCTAGTCATGACTAACTAATGACTCATAGTCAAATAGTCTAAACTCAATAAATAACTTATTCTCTTAAACAAATGAGTCAAACCATGACTATCTATTTAATTGAATCAATAGGTGAAATCAAGTCTAGTTCACTAGTGTCTTATCCAATTAGAATAGACTAATTACCTGACCAATAATAACATTAATCACAATATATATAACATGCACATTATATATAAATAAAATTTAAATAATATTTATAATAAAACAAAATGACAAAAATATCTTATTCTGGAAATGTGGTAGTGACACTCCACTCTCTGCGAGCATGCCGAGGGGCCGAAAGCAAAGAGCGGTACCAGTAGAAGGAGTTTTCTTGGGTACCCACTCAAAGTCAAAACTGACAACAACTTGGGGTAATACTTCCTCGAAATCCAAGATATCTCCGCAAGCTGGGGGTAGCAATCATCCAGAACTCTACAACAACCCATCCTTCCGCAAAGATTATGATTCTCAAGAAACGAATGTCAAGAATTCTGGGAGTCGTCACCCTCATCCAAATGAAGCACCTTTTGACGCCGGGGGTAGTATTCCCTCCGAATCCGAAGAAGATACAGCAATTTCAACTTTTCCAGTAGACTATTCAATGGAAGAATCCGAAGTGGAAAGTGAGAGATCTACTGTCCCGTTTGTCTCTTCCTATGTCAGAAAAGAATACATGGCTAAGATGGACATCAAGGATCCAGCGACCACCAATGCATCAACACCTTGGAAGCAATGATACACACAATGAGCGCCTGAATATAAGCCTTGACCCAAACAATGTTAGAGATCAAGGAAACCATGTAGAAGTATGAAAAATATGCTGGAGAGTTATACGTGTAAAATCCCCAAACATACATGAAACACGCATAAAACAGAAACTTCAGCGCTATGTGGCATAAAACAAGACTTCAGTGCTGCCCGCGTAAAGCAGCGCTCCAAGCCTGTTTTGGCGTAAAAGGTTGCTACATCGCCCCTCCGGCATAAACTATGTCTGCTTTTAATACAGCGTGAAGTTGTACGAGGAACTCTTCGTATTCCTCGAATGAACCTGTCAGACAGAACAATGAACCTGACTCCTGACAAAGAGTGCTGCACGACGATCGAGAGTGTCACGACCCGCACCCGATATTCGGGCACGAGTAAGTGGGTACGTCCAGCCTACGCCGCAGTGTCGTCGGTAGTACGCTGTCTAGGTCATATTCACAGTTAAAATAAATCTAACTCATTCACAATATTATAAGTAGGCAAGGATGATAACAGGAAAAGGAATGCTAAGATTTCATAATCAAAATGTGACAACCAGATCCATAGTTTTATTATAGAACCAGAAATAAATCGGGGACAAACCCGATTACTAGGATGAAAGGAAAAAAATAATAGCTAACTGCTAACTACTCCACAGAAGTAGTCTCCTGGGTGGGAACTGGCTCCTCAATTGTGTCACCTACTACCTCATAGGGACCATAATAGGCGGGGGCATAGTCCTCATCATCGCCTAAATCAACGGATCCAGTCAGGAAAGGAGCAAAGTACCAAATGCACAACAAGATTAAACTAAATATTTATGACAATTAGTAAAGAAATTAACTAAGTATCATGTTAAGAATATGCATAAATAAGTGATAACAATAACTACGAGTTAAATGTTGTAAAACAGGTATATGAGTAAAACAGGAATAAATGAGACAGGAAAAATGGAAACTACAACAAGACAACAGAAACTGCAACAAGACAAGAAACTATGTGTGTGAACTTGTGTTATTTAGAATACATAGTTGGATGTAGGGGTTTATAAGGCTAATAAGGCACGCCATAGGCGGCTAGCAATCAGGAATAAACAAGTATAAGGCTGAGGGTACAGTCGCGTACCAACAGCTAGCAGTCACGACAGGGGGAAGGGTAAATTACATGCCTCCTAGTATTCTCCCACCCGACACGAAAAGCAAGACATGAATTCCAATGTTCTAACACTACGTGTAATTATCAATGGTACTAGTAGAGCAAGGAAATAATTATCATAATATAAAGATTAAACTTGAAGTGCAGGTACTTGCCTGATGTTTGGATCCAATTACCATTTTGTGTCTCGGAGAAATTTCCAAAAATGAGTCCAGATGCTGAAATAAAAATTACCATCATGCTCAGAAGGTATCAAATAGCTAAAAACGCCTGTCCTTGAGTCCAATTTGGAGACAAGGGCAAAAACGGCAGTTTCGGGTCAAAACGGGGTCCGCATGTGGGCCCGCTTTGCACCGGAAAATGTGTCAGGGTCAATGGTCTCCAAATTTACCGAACTTAATGTCAACAGGTCAGGAACGATAATACGAACCCAACAGAACTTCCAGAATTGGATTCCGATGAGCCGATCATGAAATCGCCCGTTGAGCGGGACCTGTGGGGCCCACGACACACGATTTCGTCAATATTGTCAGAATCGAACCAAACTTGGGTCACAGGACCAGCGTATCGTTACGAGTCCGATGGCGCAAGTTTTGTTTTGATCCGACGTGTGCACAGAAAGTTAGGGCTTGATTCAGGAAAGGCGGATACGGGATGGTGTCCGCGGATACGCGTTGATCCCGGTGTGCACACATACCCGAATTAACTTCCGCAAACTCCCACACGTCCGTATCAACGACGTGCACATATCTGTGAAGACCGCGCGTGACCAAGTCGTCCCATTTGGCGGGGCGTACCCAGTTCCGGGGTGAATTGGGTCGTTGTTTTTCCTGTTTTTGGATTGCGGTGTGCGATCACCACAGGACGCGATGCCCCGAGAGATTTATCCGGGCACCGAGAGGGTCATATAGGCTTTGCAACGCAATTTACGAAATTGAAAACGGGGCAGCGAGGAGAAAGTTACACGCACCTGAACCGGGCTCAAGAAATTGGGATCTCTCGTGTCCGTGTCGTGTCCGACACGCCGACACAAAATTGGGAATTGGGGTTAGGGTTAGGGTTCTGGAAGCTGCGGCGGGTGGCCGGCCAGAGGCGCACCGGAGAGGGGCTGGGGCGGCTCGGGGTCGGGGTTCTGGACGGCGTCGGAGCGGAGGGCGGCTGGAGGCGGCTGACCGGAGTCTGGGCGAGGAAAGAGGGGGAGAGGGGAGAAAGAGGAGGAGGCTGGGCGGCTCTGCGGCGGTGGCGAGGTGCTGGAGGGCGGCGGATGGGATGCTGGATGGTGGCCGTCGGAGTCTGGCGGCGGCGGCGGAGGAGTGGAGTTCAGGCGGGGAGGGATGGCCGGAGTCGAGGGGTCTGGGGGCTATTTATAGGGCAGAAAAGGGGGTCTGGGCGGCCGGAGATGGCGGAGGACGTAGCGTCGAGGCCGGTCGGAGCGGAAGAGGGGGGTCGTGGTGGCTGACCGCCGGAGGCGACGGAAAATGCGGGCGCCGGAGCGGTTCAGGCGGGATGGGGAGGAGACGGGTCAGCCGGGTCGGGCAGGCGGCGGGTCGGGTTTGACCGACCCGACCCGACCCGCTAGCAGGTTGGCGGGCTGGGCTAGCTTGGGCCCGAGGTATTGGGCCGGGTTCAATGGGCCAGGGTGCTGGGCCGGTTCACGGGCTGGGCCGGGTTCAATTAATTAAATAAATGAAATAAATAAATGAATAATAAATAATAAATAATTAAATAATTAAGTAACTAATAAATGTTTTTAGGTGATTTAAAATAGGTCCGGGGCCCGATAAATTCCAAAAAAATTACCCTAAGTCCAATTTTTCATTTTACACCCAAAAGTATTATTTTCATAATATTTTAATATTATTTATTAACAATTAAAAATCATTTAATAATTAAAATCCTGATTTTAATTACAGAAAAATTCCCAGAAAATTTCAGAAAATTATGAAAAATCCCAATTTAATATTTAAAAAAAAATCAGGGGCTTACAATCTACCCAACTTATAAAATTGCGTCCTCGAAATTAAAATATGGTAGGGTTCTCTCTATCCAATCTCACTTGATTACAGTCTAAAGGGTTCCTCTCAGGTGAACATTGCGGTCGCTATCCAACTTAGAATTTACCCGTTTATCCTCTAAGGCTATACAACTAGTAAAACTATGTCTCAACTTATTTAATCATGGTATTGAATTCTTAAGTCTTTAACACAAATACATCACCTATGGTATTCCCTTAATCATAAAGGTCATCATCAATTCGACCGGTCTGAGGGGTATATCTAGAACTATCTATATATCAAACTTATACCAAGCACAAGATTTCGTCTTTCCGAAATAAGGGAAGACGAAGATCAATAATAAAGAGTTCAAGGGTGAGGTGATAGGACAGAAGCATCGGGATCAAGGCGTTTAAGAATTCAAATGGGAATTGTCAAGCAGTTGTGGACTGAAATTCTATTCTGGTAATCACTTGTTTGCATGCTCGTATTTGTACAGTTACGAAACTGATACGATATGCTCGGACATATTTAGGGGCAAGTATACTGGTCAACTATATATCTCAATCCACGGAAAGTATTATTTCGAAGGGCGAATCAAAATGCACGAGGGTTGATCAGACCGTAATACACTGATTCTGGATAGACACTTGTATTAGTGGGGTTGATCAGGCCTCAATAACACATGTGTCATGAACAAGCCTCATAAAGAGTAAGCTTGCAAAACTAGGCTATAGAATAGCAGCATAAGTCAAGTACAACAAAATTGAGTGCGCTAGATGATGATGAAAGGAGGTACAAATTATTTAAGTTCACAAAACAATATATAATAAGCATAATAGCAAAAGTCTCTACAATCTCTATCAAATATAAAAGCAAACCAGGTTATTAGCAAGTTCAAAATTATTAGGTTGGGGCTGAGGTCACGAACCAATAGGCATGAGCTAAACAATACTAAAAAAGGTATCTTTGAATCACTTACGCGCATTAGCTGCTCCCAGAGTCTGCGCGTTCTCTACGGTCATCACGTAAGCTTGTCTGCGTCCTTGAGCCGCATGACAGTCCCTCACTTGATGTGCTGTTGATCCACAGTATAGACAGGCACCTAGCCTCTTTCTACAATCTTGCCAGGTGTGCCCTTGTTTTTGACAAAAGCCACAAGTGGTAACTCGTTGGTTCTGTCCTTGAGCTTGGTGTTGGGGTGTTATGGCTCGAGGGAGAGGACGCTGGGTTTGCTGCGGGATCCTCTGCTGTGGTTGTTGTTGAAATGGGCATTTGTGGGGTCCCATACTTCCAATATCTCTCTCCCGCTTTAGTCTATGTCCCATGTCTCTCTCAACACCTTGTGCCACGCTCAAGATTTCTTCGTATGTACTAGCTCGGCTAGTGGTGACAGCAAGGCGAATATCAGGAGACAACCCCTTCTTAAATCTACGGGCTCTATCCTCAGGGGTACGAACTATATATTCCGTAAAGTGGCTCAGTCTGCTAAATTCAGCAGTGTACTCATCAACAGAAAGGTTACCTTGTTCCAGCCTGTCGAATTGACTTTTGAGAGCTTCCCGAGCCACTTTGGGATAGAATTTCTCCTTGAATAGCCTTTTGAAATCCTTCCAAGTGAGATCAGGAGCAGATAGTTGAGGTTCATCTCTAAACCAAGTCCGAGCTATGTCAAATAGTTGCAGGCTTGCAGATTCCACTTTAAGATCATCAGGGACCCGAGCAGTCTTTAGGAGTCGCTCCACATTCTCTATCCATTCATCGACATAGAGAATACCTTCAGTCCCATAGAATTCTAGGGGTTTAAGGTTCTTGAAGTCCTTGGCACTTCCTGGCCTCTTGTGTGGTGCCTCCTGGGAGCGAAGAGCATCCGAAAGGCTAGTTCTTAGCAGGGCAGTCTGTTCCTTCTGGGATTCTATAAGTCCCTGGAACACTCCGAGTAGCTGTGCCCCATCCACAGTAACTGTCGGAGTAGTTGGAGGCGGAGGGAGCGCAAAAGTTTCAGGCACAGTCTGCTCGGCTGGTTCGGATGTGCCTCTACAGTATTCCTTGTCTGAACCATTCTGAAAGATTAAGGGATAGGAAGATTAGAATAGATTAATTGGAAATCAAGGGCGATAGGAAAAATTGACTAGGAATGATATCAAGATTTGAAATAAAAGATCCTATTCTGTGAATGAGCTTTTTCCTAAAATCCTCAATCTTATTCTATACCCTGTCCTAGGATATTATACTATTTAAGGATACTAGACCTGCATGGGCCACCATAAAAATGTGTCACGACCCGCACCTGGATATTCGGGCACGAGTACGTGGGTACGTCCAGCCTACGCCGCAGTGTCGGCGGTAGTACGCTGTCTAGGTCATATTCACAGTTAAAATAAATCTAACTCATTCACAATATTATAAGTAGGCAAGGATGATAACAGGAAAAGGAATGCTAAGATTTCATAATCAAAATGTGACAACCAGATCCATAGTTTTATTACAGAACCAGAAATAAATCGGGGACAAACCCGATTACTAGGATAAAAGGAAAAAAATAATAGCTAACTGCTAACTACTCCATAGAAGTAGTCTCCTGGGTGGGAACCGGCTCCTCAATTGTGTCACCTGCTACCTCATAGGGACCATAATTGGTGGGGGCATAGTCCTCATCATCGCCTAAATCAACGGATCCAGTCAGGAAAGGAGCAAAGTACCAAATGCACAACAAGATTAAACTAAATATTTATGACAATTAGTAAAGAAATTGACTAAGTATCATGTTGAGAATATGCATAAATAAGTGATAACAATAACTAAGAGTTAAATGCTGTAAAACAGGGATATGAGTAAAACAGGAATAAATGAGACAGGAAAAATGGAAACTACAAGAAGACAACAGGAACTACAACAAGACAAGAAACTATGTGTGTGAACTTGTGTTATTTAGAATACATAGTTGGCATGTAGGGGTTTATAAGGCTAATAAGGCATGCCATAGGCGGCTAGCAGTCAGGAATAAACAAGTATAAGGCTGAGGGTACAGTCGCGTACCAACAGCTAGCAGTCACGACAGGGGGAAGGGTAAACTACATACCTCCTAGTATTCTCCCACACGACACGAAAAGCCAGACATGAATTCCAATATTCTAACACTACATGTAATCATCAATGGTACTAGTAGAGTAAGGAATTAATTATCATAATATAAAGATTAAACTTGAAGTGCAGGTACTTGCCTGATGTTTGGATCCAATTACCATTTTGTGTCTCAGGGAAATTTCTAGAAATGAGTTTGGATACTGAAATAAACATTACCATCATGCTCAGAAGGTATCAAATAGCTAGAAACGCCTGTCCTTGAGTCCAATTTGGAGACAAGGGCAAAAAAGGCAGTTTTGAGTCAAAACTGGGTCCGCATGTGGGCCCGCTTTGCACCGGAAAACGTGTCAGGGTCAAAGGTCTCTAAATTCACCGAACTTAGTGTCAACAGGTCAGAAACGATGATACGAACCCAACAGAACTTCCAGAATTGGATTTCGATGAGCCGATCACGAAATCGCCCGTCGAGCGGGACCTTTGGGGCCCACAACACGCGATTTTGTCAATATTCTCATAATCGAACCAAAATTGGGTCACAGGACCAGCGTATCGCTACGAGTCCGATGTTGCAGGTTTCGTTTCGATCCGACGTGTGCAACAAAAGTTAGGGCTTGATTCAGAAAAGGTGGATACGGGGCGGTGTCCGCGGATACGCGTTGATCCCGGTGTGCACACACACCCGAATCGACTTTCGTGAACTCCCACACGTCCGTATCAATGACGCGCACATATCTGTGAAGACCGCGCGTGACCAAGTCATCCCGTTTGGCAGGGCGTATCCAGTTTTTGGGTGAATCGGGTCATTGTTTTTCCTGTTTTTGGATCGTGGTGTGCGATCACCACAGGACGCGATGCCCCGAGCGGTTTATCCGGGCACCGAGAGGGCCATACAAGCTTCGTAACGCAATTTACAGAATTGAAAATGGGGCAGCGAGGGGAAAGTTACACGCACTTGAACCGGGCTCGAGAAATTGGGATCTCTCATGTCCGTGTCGTGTCCGACACGCCGACACGAAATTGGGAATTAGGGTTAGGGTTAGGGTTCTGGAAGCTGCGGCGGGTGGCCGGCCGGAGGTGCGCCGGAGAGGGGCTGGGGCGGCTCGGGGTCGGGGTTCTGGACGGCGTCGGAGCGGAGGGCGGCCGGAGGCGGCTGACCGGAGTCGGGGCGAGGAAAGAGGGGGAGAGGGGAGAAAGAGGAGGAGGCTGGGCGGCTCTGCGGCGGTGGCGAGGTGCTGGAGGGCGGCCGGTGGGATGCTGGAGGGTGGCCGTCGGAGTCTGGAGACGGCGGCGGAGGAGTGGAGTTCAGGCGGGGAGGGATGGCCGGAGTCGAGGGGTCTGGGGGCTATTTATAGGGCAGAAAAGGGGGTCTAGGCGGCCGGAGATAGCGGAGGACGTGGCGTCGAGGCCGGGCGGAGCGGAAGAGGGGGGTCGTGGGGGCTGGCCGCCGGAGGCGGTGGAAAATGCGGGCGCCGGAGCGGTTCAGGCGGGCTGGGGAGGAGACGGGTCAGCCGGGTAGGGCAGGCGGCGGGTCGGGTTTGACCGACCCGACCCGACCCGCTAGCAGGTTGGCGGGCTGGGCTAGCTTGGGCCCAAGGTATTGGGCCGGGTTCAATGGGCCAGGGTGCTGGGCCGGTTCACGGGCTGGGCCGGGTTCAATTAATTAAATAAATGAAATAAATAAATTAATAATAAATAATTAAATAATTAAGTAATTAATAAATGTTTTTAAGTGATTTAAAATAGGTCCGGGGCCCGATAAATTCTAGAAAAATTACCCTAAGTCCAATTTTTCATTTTACACCCAAAAATATTATTTTCATAATATTTTAATATTATTTATTAACAATTAAAAATCATTTAATAATTAAAATCCTGATTTTAATTACAGAAAAATTCCCAGAAAATTTTAGAAAATTGTGAAAAATCCTAATTTAAAATTTTTATAAAAATCAGGGGCTTACAGATAGGACGACTATAATGATGATTCTGCACAGATCCTCAGACTGTCGTTTAGTGGCAAATCCTTGATATAAGTCATTTTTACGCGTTCAAGGAATACACTGCCTATTTTTACACAGGCAGAAATGAGCTTTTACGCTCAAGATGACAGGAAACCAAACACCACGTCAAAAGCTGTTCTTCGTTCAGAACTCGAGGCACGTCTCTGCAGTTAATGCGCGAGATGGGGGAAGATCTCTGTATTTAATGCACGAGATTTGGTTCTACTTTTAATGACTGGGAGAGCTAAAATTAGGGCTAATATGCTTATGTCACTATCCCTGCATATTACGCCAACCAGGCTATTTTCAACTATATGAGCATGCCGTATGCAATCTCCTCGAAATATGCTAACTCAGGCTATATTTGTAAGGTACGGGATAAAGCTATTTGGTCCAGAATACGCTCAAGACCTTAGTCAGCAAGGATAGTTGGCTAGTTTACGCTGGTTATCTATTACCTATGCGGCATTAAGCTTTACGCAGAATTTGGCTATTACGCCAACAAGACAGCTACTTGGCTTTTACGCCAATAAGACAGCTACTTGACTTTTAAGCCAACAAGACAGCTACTTAGCTTTTACTTCAACAAGACAGCTACTTGGCTTTTACGCCAACAAGACAGCTACTTGGCTTTTACGCCAACAAGACAGCTACTTGGCTTTTACGCCAACAAGATAACTATTTGGCTTTTACGCCAATGAGACAGTTATTCGGCTTTTATGCCAGCTATCTTTACGCGAGGGGCAGTTACCTACGTGGCTTGCATGCCGTGGTCTTTGAGAAGCAGTTATACTCGTTACCTCATAATGGGACACGCATCACACGCGGATTTAGGAGATTATTCAGACGTGGGTAGCAGTTATTATAACCGCCGCGTAAAAGGGGCAACTCTCTCCACTAATCGGCTTTTATACCGACTGATCAGTTACTGTAACTAATCTCTATAAATAGAGATTTCCAGTCACAGGAGAAAGGAATCAAGATTAGAGATCAAGAGATTATAGAGAGAGTACATATAGAGAGAGTTGATTGATAACTTTGGCAACGAGAGTTCAATCCCTCCTGCAATCTTTGAAGCTTCTTCTTCTTCTGCAATACTTCTTCATCATCATGTGGTCCAAGGGACAAAGTGATCGACCACAGATCAGACTCCTATAGAAATATTTCCCCAAAATTATTTTTTGTACTTAACATCCTCGTATAGGATTAATTTTACTTCTTTTTCTTGTTTGTAAACAAAGAAAGGATTTCGTATAAACCTATTTTCATTCTTTTGTTTATCATCAAACACAATATGGTGACTTTATTGGGGACTACTTTCTTATCTGACGAGAAAGCCATTGCTCAACACGATACTGTATCCGTCGGATCAACGAAGAAGACTTTGGTCGTTTAATTCGACCAATCAGCTTATGAAGACATGCTTCGAGCAGGGGGTAGCTCTCATTCCCTATCTGTCCAAGACAACAGGAAGCTGCGTAAAGTATGGATGCCCCGGACATCCTCTACCATTCCTGCGGATTCTCTCTCTTCGATCAACAAGGTGGTGATATCACGACATTTACGCCTAGTGCGTAAAAGCCCATCTCCCATCTGTGACGTGGCAGACAAAGCTTCTGGCAATGCCCTAGTGCTAATCCAGAAGTCTACAACGCATCCCACGTGTAAAAAACCGTCTCCCGTCTGTGACATGGCAGACAAAATTTTTGATAAGGCCTCATCGCCAATTCCGAAATTTCAAACGCACCCTGCGCGTAAAACTTCGTCTCCCGTCTGTGACGTGGCAGACAAAATTTCCGACAAGGCCTCAGTGCCCGCACAGAAAATTCAAACGCGCCTTCTGCATAAAAATGCATCCGATGGACCATGGGATCACATCAAAGGAAAACGCATGGCGAATTTCCCGACCTCTAGAGTTGTACGCCACCAAGTGGAGAAGATTACGTAGACTCCTGTTTTACGTGAATCTGTATAAAGCTTCAGATTATGCCAGGATAAGCCCATTCGCGTAAAGAAGACCCGCTTCATGGGGAAATACGCTCCTTAAATGGATGATGGATCGTATGCCACTCACATTGGCGAACTGCTGTATACTTATGGCAGAGAGAGGGTCATGGTTCCCAATATTCGCGCTCCTACTGATGTAAAAAGGCAGAATAAGCCTTCTTCTTCTTCTTCTGTTAATCACCATAATTTGCGTAATTTCTTAATCTAGAAGCGCAAAGACAGGGGATCTTCTAACATGTCTATTACACCCCCTAGGGAGCATTGTTGTAATAGTCATAAAGTTGTAGTTAACTACTGCTATTCTAAGGTAAAATGGTCAATTTTTGACCTGTTGAACTACTCTTTGTCTTTACAGGAAGAAGAGCCGGCATTCGCATCAGTGAACATGGCTTCACACATTCCTAGAGGAAGGCCAAATTCAAGACGTCATCCCTCTAGAACTCCAAGCTAGAGGAGATTCGACAGACTCCTTGAGAATATTGAAGCAGGTGTTTTTCGAAACACCCGTTCGAGGTCATGACAACAGGCTTCATATTCTTCTGATTTTGATACTGGGGGTCGCCATTTTCCCGAATCGGATGCTGAAAGTATAGACTCGATCTCTACAGAGATCTATACTAATCCTTTAGTAGCATCCAGAGAAATGGGAGTTTATGCCATTGGAGATGAACATGAAAAGGCTTCTCCATCAGGAAGTACTGACCAACGCATCGCTGTATTGGAAGCATCGCTTAAAGAGATACATTCCATGATGGAGAGTATGCGTCAGTTGATGGTGACTCAAAATGCAGCTACAATAGCTCAAACATCGGTTCCTCCGACTCAACTACGTGTGGTGGTGGACCTACCACCATCCAACGCAAACTAGGAGCTTGTTCTAAATCAAGAGTCAGCGGCTCCTCAACTTCTTAACTCGGAGAATATATTGCCTCATGTTGGAGTTATAATACAACCGATCTCTCACCACTCTGCGGTCCCTTTACCAGCTAAAGACCCGATACAGGCAGTTCGGGAATTAAAAGCCTAATTTGATGCCTTGAAGCATAAGGATCAGCTCAAGAAGTTGGAAGTCAACCAGCCATACCCAGCTATCTGGGACGAGATCCCTTTCCCACCTAAATACAAACCACAGGCTATGGTTTTGTTTGAGGGAAAGACGTCACCAAGCCAGTACATGAACTACTTTAGCATGATGAAGGTGTTGTTGCAAGGAAATGACGCCCTTCTCACTCGAGTGTTTAAAGGATATCTTTCTGGAGTGGCCTATCAGTGGTACCGTAGTCTTACAGACAACTGCATTACTTCCTTTAAAGATTTCAAGACTTTGTTCTTTTCTCGATTCTACGAAGGAGGGATGGACAAGTCTATGTCATCACTTATCGAAGTAAAGCAGAAGGAGAAGGAGAGCGTTCATACTTTTATCGAACACTTTCGTCAGGCTACCTTGCAGATGCCTCCCGAAGTTCCGGATTCTGCCTTGGTAGACATTTTTAGGAAGAACCTTTTCCCGCTGATCTCAGAATTTACGGGACCATATCAGTTCCATGATTGGCCCTCGTTTATCATCTCAGCGGTAGCCGCTGAAGATAACAGTCGGAAGGCGTGTGACAATGAAATTATGATCTCTACCTCTGATAGAGGGAAGCGGTCATCTTCCAATAATGAGCATGCTCATAGTTCCAAAGGAAAGGAAGCTCTGGCAATCAACACGTCCAGGCAACATACTCCGGTAACTACATAGACGAATCCTGGGACTTCCAGGCCTAAAGAAGAATATTCTTTTGACGATGATGATATTCCAAGCATATTCGATTGTCTAGTCAAAAGTGGCAAGCTTACTCTCCCCAAGGTTAAGCGGCCAAATTAAGTCGGCAGTACTAATAACCCTAAGTACTGTATTTTCCACAGATATATACATCACCCCACAAAGGCATGTTATGTACTAAAAAGAAAAATCCTGGAGCTGATCGACACCAAGGCCATCACTCTGCGTAATAGCGAGAAGACGGTCACTGCCAATATGATCTCGCTCCAGTTTGGCAATCTGCACCCTCAGGAAGTCCCGGATGGTGTAGTACCTATTCCAAGGGTGATGATGAACATTGTTAATCTCCCTCCAACAAGGGGTCAAAATCATGACCTGGTACCCCTAACTACCAAGTATGGTGAGATCATGTGGGTCCACCCAGATCTGGTGTCAGAGATTGAGGAAGAGACTCAAGCTGCTAAAGCTAAGTCTAAAAAGAACTCAAGATGCAAACCATGCAATATGGTTATAATATCCCAGACATCAGAAGAAGAGGCTTTGGCAACGGGGACCCGGTCAGGCAAGGCCTACCTCAAGGACTATGGAGGAAACCACGGGGAATCAACTGTAGACACTTCAGCTGCCAAACCTCCAGAGCGTGAACCTGTTATACCAGAGGTAGGTCCTTCTAAGTCAAATTCAATGGGCAAGGGCAAGCAAAAAGAAATTTGTTTTGATAAATCTTTGAAGAATATTCAAAACAAAGGTTTAGGAAAAACATATAACTTTGATATCTTGGCCCAGTTGGCTAATACACCAGCCAGATTGTCCATTTTTGAGCTCCTAAGGATATCCAAAGACACTCATCAAGCCTTAAGTGAAGCATTAATGCAGGCGGATGTATGCTTGACTCAGCTCAAGTCCCCTGATAAAGAGCCTGTAGCGTGTCCTTAATGCCATAGTGTGATGGAAGTGGTCCCTAATATCACTTTCATTCAAGAGGACATGTTGTTGAAACATAACAAGCATGACAGGCCTCTTTATTACACTGGATATGTTGGTTCCATGGAGGTAGACCGGATTCATATAGATCCGGGATCGTCGATCAGCATTATCCCTCACAGTCTGTTAAGACCGTTGAGAATCCCTACAAGCAAACTGGCTTACACTACCACCACAATCATGGGCTTTAATGCCACAAACTGGGGAAGATTCGTCTAAGGATCCAGATTGGTGACCTTAGATCAGTGGCTACATGCTACGATATTGATTCAAAGGTATCTTACAATATTCTGTTGGGCAGACCTTGGATCCACGATCACAATATTGTTCCTTCCACTCTACATCATTGCTTAAAATATGTAGATGCCCAAGGGACAGTGAAAACAGAGTTTACGGATCTTAATCCTTTCAAAGAAGTTGAATCCTACTATTCTGATGCCATGTTATACACCCAAGAGTACATGAAGGAGGTGTCAGGCAAGACGAAAGAGGAATCCTACCGAGAGCCAGCAGAATCATCTACTGAGCAACCTTTGTCAATCCAAGTGAAAGGGCAGACTACCCGTCCGAAGGTCATGGAACCCATAGCTATCCACTTGAGCAAAACTAAATCGGGAGGAGGAAGTGACACTCTAGTGATCACTTTAAACCAGAAGCCTCCACCTTTGGTCATCAACCTCAGGCACAACAAGCAGCCGACTGATGTAAATACAAGCGGGAACGTGGTTTCTGACGATAATAAAGATTCTTTTTTCCAGTATTCTGATGCTCAATTTCCAAATCAGGAATCCTTACCCCATAACGATATAGAACCTATAGCAAAAAATTCTTGGAAGCTATAGACTCCTATCATCCGTATGTGTGGGAAGTAGCGTCAACATCTAATGTTATCACGACATATGGGCCACATGAAGATTCAATCTTTATTATCCCACCTACTCGCAACAGTCAGCATCCAATAGTCTTCGGTCGCATGGGGAATAAACCAATTGTACAAGAAGATTCTCACGAGTCTGATGCTGAGAAAATGCAAGTTCGCAGATATAGCCCACAAGCTTTGAAGATTATGCAAAGTATGGGTTATGACTTGAAATTAGAACCAGGCCTCAACTATGGGAAAGGTAGACGGATGCCGTTTCTTGGTGATCCCTACTGTCAATGAACTCATTTTGGATTAGGGTATACCATACATCTTGCAACTTCTAATAAATCTGAGTCAAGTGAGGAGACCATTTCCTCTTTTCAAGATGATTTGTCATCTTCTGATTCAGAAGATGAACTCGAACAGGTATTATCAGTAAATATGGTGTTGACCGATTCTCTCAAAATAGAGGAACAAGAATCTGAACCATTTAAAGATGAATCCTGGGCTCAGCAAATGGATACACAATGGGAACTCCGGTTCGAGCAAAGAGAACCACCCACTAAGGATGAAGTTATCCAAGTCGATATTGGGGATAAATTTTCACCAAAGCCGATATTTATCAGTAACAATCTTTTCGAAGTAGAAAAGAAAAAAATAATTCAACTAATAAAAGAATATATTGATGTATTTGCGTGGAATTATGAGGATATACCAGGTCTTGATCCTAAAGTAGCTACCCATAAACTCAACATACGGCCCAATTCAAAGCTTGTAAAGCAACACCAACGTCGGTTCTGTCTGGATATGATGGATGCCATTGAAGCTGAAATCAAGAAGCTAATATCCTGTGGGTTCATCTGGGAAGAACAATATCCTGACTGGGTCGCCAATGTTGTCTCAGTTATGAAGAAAAGTGGGAAAGTGCGTGTTTGCATCGATTTTTGAGATCTGAATACGGCCTGCCCTAAAGATGAGTTCCCTCTTCCCATTACAGACGTCATGATCGATAATACGTGTGGTTTTGAACGCATGTCTTTCATGGACGAATTCTCAGGATATAATCAGATTAAGATGAATCCTGAAGATGAGTAGTATACTGCCTTACGGACACCGTTGGGGGTATATTGCTATACGGTTATGCCTTTCGGACTGAAGAATGCTGGGACTATGTATCAACAAGCTATGAGTAATATATTCCATGAGCACTTACGTAAAACAGCGAAATATTACATAGACGATATTGCTGTCAAAAGCTGCCTCAAGGATAATCACATCCAAGACCTGAAGACAGTATTCGAGTTGATGCGCCAACATCAACTCAAAATGAATCCTACAAAGTCCTTTCTTGGTGTATCCAGTAGCAAATTCCTGAGATTTGTTATTACCGATAAAGGTATTCAAGTGGACCTTGATAAAGTAAAGGCTATCTTAGAAATGCGACCACCCCATAATCTAAGGGAACTTAGGATATTTCGAGGTCGTCTGGCTTATATCAGGAGATTCATATCCAATCTCTCTGGGAGATGTCAACCTTTTTCTCGCTTGATGAAGAAAGCTGTGTCATTCGTATGGGACGAAGCCTATCAGCAAGCGTTTAATGATATCAAATGCTATCTTACTAATCCTCCAGTTCTGGTGCCTTCCGTCATTGGAAGACCATTTTTGCTGTATGTTCGAGTAATGGATCATTCTTTAGTGGATCTTCTCGCATAGAAGAATAATGAGGGTCATGAACAGGCTATCTACTATCTAAGCAGGATAATGATCGGAGCTGAATACCGGTACAATTCAGTAGAAAAAGAATGCTTGGCCCTAATGTTCGCCATTCAGAAGACGCGACATTACGTCACCGGCCAAACCATTCATATCATCTCCAGAATTAATCATCTTCGGATATTGATGAATAACACAAGTGTTCTTAATTCCTGACTCACGACTTGGGCGAAGCTATTAACACCGTATGATATGGTATATGTCCTGCAAAAGTCCATCAAAGGTCAAGCCTTGGCTGATTTCTTAGCTGCTCATCCAATTCCGGAAACTCTAAACTATACGAGGACATTTTCGACGAAGTGGCAGAATGTAATTTTGCAATGGAAGGTGATATATGGCAGTTATTCTTCGATGGTGCCTCCAGGACTGGTCCCCGGGGAAACGTACTTTTAGGAGTGGGAATTGTCCTGGGGACTCCTGATAAACTCGTCATCTATCGAGCATATTCTCTTAGCGAGTCCTGCTCTAATAATGTGGCAGATTATAACGCCCTACTAATCGGACTTCAAGTCGCTAAAGAATTAGATGTTGAATACCTGGAAGCTTTTGGTGATTCTCTGTTGATCGTCAATCAGGTCAGAGGAATATATGAAGTCCGCAATCCAGACCTCATTCCTTATCACCAAGGAATGATCAAGATACCCATGTCTTTTAAAGGATTCTTCCTAGAGCACGTACCTCGATCTCAAAATTTTGAAGCTGATGCTCTGGCCAGCCTAGCTACAGATCTAGCTATTCCTATAAGAAGGCAGAATTCGGTGATCCTTCTTAACAGAGATTTATTCTGTGTAAAAAATAATTTTCACATAGAATACAGCTATGCTGTAAACATGGTTCCTCCTAAGAGAGACTGGAGAAGTCCCTTTATAGACTTTGTGTCATACAAAATCTTACTAGAGTATCCTAAAGAAGCAGTATCCATCAAAAGACGATCACTACGCTTCTATTTTGATGCGTCTTCACAATGTCTATATCGCCGAACATATGATGGATTACTATTACGATGTCTCTCTGACGATGATGCAAAGCGGGTTATCCGAGAAGCTCATGATGGTGTATGTGGAGCACATTAACCTGGTCCTAAGTTACAGGATCGTATCAGGAGGATGGGCTACTACTGGCCTACCATGATTGCAGATGCCGTAAAATATGCAAGATAATGCAAAACCTGTCAGGTTCATGCGGATTTTATACATCAGCCTTCTGAGTATTTATATCCTACGATTGCATCATGGCCCTTTGAAGCATGGGGTATGGATATCATTAGTCCTATTCACCCGTCATCTTCTAGAGGACATCGGTTCATATTGGCTATCACGAATTACTTCTCTAAATGGGCGGAGGTGATCCCTCTTGCTGAGCTGAAGACATCCAACATGATCATCTTTATCAAGCATCATGTAATTTATCGCTTTGGGATACCCCGAAGGATAATTCATGATTACGGGCCTAAATTCATCAGCCAAGCGTTTCACCTATTTTGTCATAAAAATCGGATACAGAATATGGCCTCGACGGCTTATAATCCTGCTGCTAATGGTCTGGCGGAAGCCTTCAACAAAACCATCATCAAACTCTTGAAAAAGTTCATCTCTTCAAACAAAAGAGATTGGAATGGGAAGCTGGGGGAATGTCTCTGGGCATATCGCACAACGGTACAAACACCAACAGGTTGTACCCTATTTTTATTAGTTTATGGGTGTGAAGCAGTTCTCCCCATTGAAATCCAAATTCTATCACATAGAATAGCAGTGGCTAATGAGTTAACTCAGGAAAATAATGACTACTTAAGGCTTCAAGAGCGAGAAGGATTAGACAAGAAACGCCTTCAAGCTCAACAGCGCATTGCGTTCTACCAGGTACGCATTTTTAGAGCTTTTAATCAAAAAGTAAAGGAAAGAGTGTTCAAAGTTGGCGAGCTAGTTCTAGCTGTGAAGAAGCCAATGATCATTACACACAAAAGTAAGGGCAAATTCCAGCCTAAATGGGAAGGTCTTTATGTGATTGAAACGACGTTCTTAAATGGCACCTACAGATTAGCCAAGCCTAATAGAGATTTAATAATGGCTCCTATCAACGACAAATTCCTAAAGAAGTACTATGCTTAATCTCCCTTGCTTAAATGGAGTATGATGAAGATTTTATTCTGATGACACTACATACAAAGATTAGTCGGATCATATTCTATCATGTTATTATGACCTCTGAGTAGATATGTTTGACTAATTTAAAACTTCAAAACCTATCACACCCATATTACCTCTGATAGTATTTTTATACAAATTTAGTTGGAGCATATTCTATCATATCCATATAACCTATGAATAGATATATCCAACTAAAACTTACCGAAAGTATATCACGTCCATATTACCTCTGATATCACTTTCATCGTAGCCTATCATTTTTATTCAAAGTGATAGGTCCATAAAATCAGAAAAAATATCTTTATTATCCTGGGAATAGTAAAATTACAGAGGAAGCAAAAAGATACATCATTGGGGAGGAGCAGTTAAATCCCTAATCTGTCGCGCCAAAGCAGCCATCCTCTCATTCCTGGAGTTTAAATTGCGAGCCTGTTCCAGCCTTGCCTCATCGTCGTTCAAGCGAGATAGTTCGGACCAAGCATCAACAAAACTGGAGCGGATGGTACCCGCATGCGTCAAGTTCTACTGAGCTATCTTCACTTGGCCCTTAAATACATCACGAGCTGCCGATGTCTTGAGAAGCCTCTCCCTAGCCTGAGCGAGTTTAGCCTCCAAATCTCGAACCCTCGCTTTATCTCCCACATATTCGGCTTGGTACTTAGCTAGCGAAGGAATAAAATCTACTAAGACAACCCGCTCTTTATCCATATCTTGCTGCTATTCCTGGATGGATTTGTCTAGAGTTTCTATTTGCTCAGCAAGCTCTGCAGTTAAGTAGTCATACTTAGCTTGAACCAGATCGTCGATGTTGCCCCGAGATAGTTGCAAATACTCGTTAATGGGTTATTCTAAACCATTACCTATTTGCTCTAGCGCATCAGCTCTGTCATTATCACTGAAATTTCTAATCTGCACTATAAGGAGATTGGAGGACATCTTCAGAGCATCGAAACCTAAGTTCTTCTCCAGCACCAGCGATATTAACTCTTTCAAAGTGAGATAGAATATGCTAGTGTATTGATCCACTAGCATAGCAAAGCTTGAATGGACGCGGGGTGTGGCCGCAATATCAGTAAATCTTCCTCCAGGAATGACTGTAGAGGAAGTCGCTACAGTCATTGCTCCAATAGAGGGCGCGACAAAAGAAGAGACACCAACAACAGTTGATGTTGCTGGTATACTCGACGAAAGAGGCAAGGACCAGATGGTGGGTTTATCTTCCCCTAATGTCATTTGAACTCCCACTGGCGGGATGACACCTGAGAATGTTGCGGATGAGAGATCGGCAGTTACAAAATACTCTTCTTCGTCGTCGATCACCACCGTTTCATTAAATGGATTCGCAACAAAATCAGAAGTCGCATCAACTCCGCCCTCCCCAGAGATGTCTTCACCTGAAAAGAAGACAAGAGAAAGTTAATATCAATTTGATGTTAATTTTCATGAAGAAAATATGAAGACAATATTTACCCATGGCCGATGGCATGTATGTTGCGTCTGCAGCCTGTATAGCTAAATCATCTCTTAATGATGCTAGACAAGCAGTCATACCTGGAGAAGAGGGTGTACCAACTGACACTGGCGGGTAGTCTTTCCAGTCTTCACCTAGATCCACTCGGGGCTCATCGGGTGAAATCTCACTGGAAATACTTACAGACGAAGGAGGGGTTACTCCCGTTATTGGTCTGGATAAAGGTATATTGATTCTGAATATGCTCGGCCTTGAAGGCAACCTCAAAGCAGTACAAGTAGCGGTAGTAGCGGCAGCGATCGCGAGCAAAGAATCTCCAGCACTAGCAGCTGGAACTGTGGAGGTTCCCTCTATAAAAGGCGAAGGACCTCGGATCAAAGAATTATCCCCAATTGGGGAAATAACAGGCTCACTCCTAGAAGCCCCCTTGGTGGAAGTCCTATTAGGACCTCTGGCCATCTTCTTCTTGCGGGGGGAAGGCTCTTTCGGAGTGGAAGCCTTCCGTTTATTGGAGATAACGAGAGGCTCTGCTGGCGGAGCTATTATGCCTCTCGGTATTATCAGCAAGAACTCGTCTACACCAGTAGGGTCTTCACCTTAATCAGATGAGACAGACGGTATCTCCTTCCTTCCAGTGGACCTATGGGTGGGCATCTTGAAACTTCCATGCACATCAAAATTATGATGGAAGGTGTTGATGGACACATAAAACTCCGCGTAAGAATGAAGAATGCGCAACTCCATAGAGAAAGAAGTCGCGGGCATAGCAAACATTGCACCTGTACAACCCGTGATAAAATACCGCCATCCTCTGGCTCCAACAATAAGTCCACCTTTGGACTTGAAGCTGGTTATGGTATTCCCTACATGCAACTGGTCGTACCCAAATTGCCGGGCGAACCGGCTGGGCAGATAAGGCTCCAAGTAGCAGTGGTCCTCACTTCTGTACAACAGGTGGGAGACCTACCAATAAAAGGCTTCAGGAGAAAGAATAGTTCTCCCTTGACCTGCATCTTTAAGTTTCATCCCCTGTTGATTGATATGTACAGGGGGGAGGATACAGAAGAGCTTCCAGCCATAGGCAAAATTTAATGCTCGCCGGCAATCTATGACGCTCACCACATTCCAAAGGAAATTCTTGTAGTTCAACAAGAAGTTATTTCCCGAACCACTGGCAGGACCGAGAGACATCACCATGGTGTTGTGAAGGATTAACCATCCCATCAGGTATAGGAATGGTAATTCCACTCGAGGAAATCCTTCACGCTGCGTATCATCTGCAAGCAACCCGTCAGTAATGGCCCTCAGGCCAGCTTGTATCCTATAGACCATGGCAGGAAGCAGGCCCAATCTTGCTACAAACACCAACCGTACTGCTGGCCATAAGGTATTGCGATGAATGCGATCCGCAGACTCGTTGCCAGGTACTACCCATCGGCGTAGCCAGACAGAAAGGAAGCCAGCCAGTTGAGCCTCCCTTGACAGAGGCTTGCGATAATACCTTATATAACTGAAGGCTTTAGTGCCTGTAGGATAACCCCCTGTCTCCTCATCGAGAATATAATCTGAAGCCCCTACATCTTCGATGAGATCATCGACCGTGGCGGCACTAAGAATGCTCAGGAAGTTCAAGGGCTTATCTCTACTATCTACAACCTTATCTGGCTTAGCATTTCTGGCCTGGTGGAAGAAGAGGTAGGATACCCATTTATTGATATGAGCCAAATCAGAGGGCTCTTTGTAGAAAGTGGTACAGGCAAGGTAGTGGCTCATCAGCTCCTGGTATACTGCCACTGCCCGAGGGTTTGTATCCCTCAGCTCCCTGTTTGTGGGAACGTACTCCTCATAAGGAGTGTCTCCCATTGGCAGCTTAGAAATCTCCGCCATCTCATGCAGGGCTAAGCCCAACTCACCTAGCAGAGTGGCAAAAGTCACAGTGAGCGAGTTGTATCACTCCATCAAGGCTAAGAACAAGTTAGGGTTGACAAGCAGCCCAACACTAGTAGCGCTCATAGCCGCGAACAAGCCAATACTTTCCAGCTCCGTCTGGAAGTGCTTCAGGGCCCAGGCAGTTAAACTGGCCCATCGAAGATTCTCGGGACTAAGCCATCCACTGGTGTGAGGGTTGACCTTAGGGTACACTCCTCCCTGCCCCATAAATTCATTGCAGAAAGTCGATATTTGAACCGGCTGGATCAGTGAAGTATGCTCACTCGGGACACTACCCGACAGTAATCCCCTAAAAGGCATAACAGAGCCTGAAGGTCTGCTGATAAAGGCTCCTTAGTTCAATCTTTTGTTGTACAAGATCTTCCCTGGGCGGCCATAAAGATCGGGAGTCAAGGTTCACATCATCTTCCTAGGATGTGTGGCAAGGAAGAACGCCGGATGGGGTAATTCCTAGGCATCCTGGGCAGATACATGATCGTGCCCTCAGCAGTAAACACCCAATCCTCCTTCTTGGGCTTAGTCTGGGATTGTTTGTCGATAACATCCCCGAACAAGAAATCTGGTTTCTAATACTCCGTCCCATCTATATATGTCAGGGGCTCCCCACTGATCATACTCAGTAGCATGCGTTCTCCTTGGGACGAGATCAGGGTTCCCCTTTCTTTAGGATAATTGGCTCCAGAGAGGGGAAATGTCACATGGGACAAGTCCTCCAGATAGTTTGAGTTCAACATCCCGGCAGCAGAGCCCATAACTTCAGCCAAAGGAGAAATCTGCAAGTCCACCGCAAAATGCAAGAAAATAAGTCAGTTTTTATGCTAGACATTACATTCTTGCAGGCTACGCTAAAGACTAACAGTCTGAGCTTTTATGCCGGACTGCAAAAACTTGAGTTTTACGCTGGAATCCATTTTCAGTACATAAAAATCAAGGTTGGCATTATATGCCAAAATTTAACAATCTGAGCTTTTTACGCCAGACTGCCAAAATTTGAGTTTTTACGTCAGAATTTACATCTAGCGCGTAAAACTCAAAGTTGGTAGTATAGGCCAAATTTTGACAGTCTGAGTTTTTACGCCAGACTGCAAAAATTTGGAGCTTTTACGCTGACACATTAGGAATGTGGGAGTAATAATAAAACATCTCTGTGCATCATCTTCCTCGAAGAGGTTCTTAGCACAGAAGATGACCTTGCGCATACACACACAACGTGTGCGAAAGGTTTTCCCTCTCGAAGTCTTTACCTATAATATTCGGAGCACAGCTCGACGGTGGAGCACTGCGTTCAGATCGGGACACGCTCAGCCTAATGGGAGTTGCGCGTGCTTGAGCAGTGGAGCGAGATGAGGAAGCGACCTTCTTTTCCTTAGCAGTGGAAGCTTGTTTTGGTGCCATGGCGAATCTGAGCTCTCAGGAAAGAGACGAAGAAGAAAGGTTTTTGGAAAGCAAGGGTTTTGCGAAGACCGATAAAGAGTTTCTTTCTCAAGACCTTGGGCTATTTATAGAGTTCGGATAACTCTTCGAATCCATAAGAAAATCCGATATTTAATAGTCGATTATGATTTAGGATCACGTCAGCCTATCATTTGAAAAAAGAAGACGGACTGTCATGCTGCGTAACGGATCCGGATTTTACGCTTAGAGGCTACAAATCTATGGTTTTACGCTCAGGAGTTTTTACGCTCAGAGGCTACAAATTTATGATTTTACGCTCAGAAGCTTTTATGATCAGAGGCTATAAATCTATGGTTTTATGCTCAGGAGTTTTTACGCTCAGAGGCTACAAATTTACGATTTTACGCTCAGAAGCTTTTACGATCAGAGGCTATAAATCTATGGTTTTATGCTCAGAAGCTTTTACGCTCAGAGGCTACAAATCTATGGTTTTACGCTCAAGAGTTTTTATGCTCAGAGGCCACAATTCTATGGTTTTACGCACAGAAGTTACAGATCTATGATTTTACGTCCCTAGTGTTTACGCAGAAAAAGCTCCTTTTTTGTTACAAAATATTCCAAGTGCCTGAAACACACAGAGGTTAGCATTGAAGATGACTCTTCTTCTTGGGCCATTGGAAGTTCATTCGAAGTCTAGTCAGATTCTTTTACATCTAAGTTCAAGTATGGCCTTGTTGGCAGACATTTCTCGCCCTATTTCGAGGGATTTTCGGGGAAACCATTCTTGAAGATGATGGTCTGAATAGAAATTCTTCGTATCAGAGAAGTGACAGTTCAGAATTTTTATGCGACTCCTCGTTCAAAAGCAACATGACAGTTGGATCTTCAGGACAACTTAATGCTAAAGAGCTTTTTACGCATCTTCCGTTACGCGTGGGACATGACCAGATAAGCGTTTAACAGAGTCAGCATAAAACTATTCACATTATCAGACTTCCGCACAGCAAATATGGCTAATTAGCTTGCGTAAAAGAAGACAAGTTTATTGATCATGATTATATATAATGGAAATCCAGTTTACAAAGGATTTTTCATTTTCATGATTACATATGATGGAAATCCTTCTTCTACAAAGGATTTCACATTTTCATTTAAGATCCCGCCAAGATTCTATTGTGCCAGGTTCTCATATTGGTGGAGATCTTTGTCTTCTTCTACAGCACTTCATCGGCTTCTGTGACCGATGAACAAGAAAATGTTTAATGGCGGGAGGATACAGAACTGGGCATGCATTATTCAAGCCCACCCTCCATACGCCATGGAAGCTACGTCCTAGGATTGTGTTAGGGATTCAGACCCAACACAATACTGGAAGACAGGACCAAACTGCCTACCTTCGCCCAGCGCCATAATGGGAGAAAATACAGCTAACAAGTTGTGTGGTCTAATGTGACCCTTCAACTCTCCTGGACGAATCACCATATAAAATTGTTGATTATCCCGAGCAAAGGAAACTATGATATCCTTCCATGATCCATCATTGCAGATAATATTTGCTCGAAGATGCTTTTTTTTATGGCTCCTCACATGCTGGAAGAGCATGATCTTCTTCTTCCTCAGGCCAGCCCAACAGATCTCGGCAACCATCTCTTTTGGTGAAGGAAGTGTGGAAAGAAAGGTTCACCTACTTGCCTTTATATAGGCAGAAGAGAACACATCAAATCCTAACAACTTCCTAAAATCCGCCGAGAAATCAGCCTCGTAGAACGAGTCAAATTTGACCGTTTCTGGCTTCATTCAAAGTATTTCAAATTACGAAGAATTTGAAAACTTTGAAGGGGGTCTTGTAGAAGCATAAAAAATATGCTGGAGAGTTATACGCGTAAAAGCCCCAAACATATATAAAACACGCGTAAAATAGCAACTTGAGCGTTGTGTAGCATAAAACAAGACATCAGTGCTGCTCACGTAAAGCAACACTCCAAGCCTATTTTAGCGTAAAAGGTTGCTACATCACCCCTCTGGCGTAAACTATGTCTGCTTTTAATGCAGCATGAAGTTGTACGAGGAACTCTTCGTATTCCTCGAATGAACCTGTCAAACAGAACAGTGAACCTGACTCCTGACAAAGAGTGCTGCACGACGATCGAGAGGACGGCTGTAATGATGATTCTGTACAGATCCCCAGACCGTCGTTTAGTGGCAAATCCTTGATATAAATCGTTTTTACGCGTTCAAGGAATACGCTGCCTATTTTCACACAGGCAGAAATGAGCTTTTACGCTCAAGATGACAGGAAACCAAATGCCACGTCAAAAACTGTTCTTCGTACAGAACTCGAGGCACATCTCTGCAGTTAATGCGCGAGATAGGGTCAGATCTCTGCATTTATTGCACAAGATTTGGTTCTACTTTTAATGACTAGGAGAGCTAAAATTAGGGCTAATATGCTCACGTCACTATCCCTGCATATACGAGGCTATTTTCAACTGAAGGAGCATGGCGTATGCTATCTTCTCGAAACACGCCAACTCAGGCTATATTTGCAAGGTACGGGATAAAGCTATTTGGTCCAGAATACGCTCAAGATCTCAGTCAGCAAGGATAATTGGCTAGTTTATGCTGGTTATCTATTACCTATGCAGCATTAAGCTTTACGCAGAGTTTGGCTATTACGCCAACAAGACAGCTACTTGGCTTTTACACCAACAAGACATTTACTTGGCTTTTATACCAACAAGATAGCTCCTTGGCTTTTATGCCAACAAGATAGCTACTTGACTTTTACACCAACAAGATAACTATTTGGCTTTTACGCCAATGAGATAGTTATTCGGCTTTTATGCCAGCTATCTTTACGCGAGGGGCAGTTACCTACGTGGTTTGCATGCTATGGTCTTCGAGAAGTAGTTATACGTGTTACCTCATAATGGGACACGCGTCACACACAGAATCAGAAGATCATTCAGACGTGGGTAGCAGTTATTATAACCGCCACGTAAAAGGGGCAACTCTCTCCACTAATCGACTTTTATACCGACTGATCAGTTACTGTGACTGATCTCTATAAATAGAGATTTCTAGTCACAGAAGAAAGGGATCAAGATCAGAGATCAAGAGATTATAGAGAGAGTACATATAGAGAGAGTAGATTGATATCTTTGGCAACGAGAGTTCAATCCCTCCTGCAATCTTTGAAGCTTCTTCTTCTTCTTCTTCTACATCACTTCTTCGTCATCGTGTGGTCCAAGGGACAAAGTGATCGACCGCAAATCATACTCCTATAGCAATATTTTCCCAAAATTATTTTTTATACTTAACATCCTCGTATAGGATTAATTGTACTTCTTTTTCTTGTTTGTAAACAAAGAAAGGGTTTCGTATAAACCTAGTTTCATTCTTTTGTTTATCATCAAACAAACCATGGTCTCACAACTATCGAGGACCTCTGCAGAGGCAAGCCAGGGCCCTGGGACCAACGGGGACTCGAACGCAACCACCCCACCTACTGATAAGAATTATACTCTGCCCGGATCACCTGTTCTGGCTGCAACAGATGAGGACCGGGAGGCCATATGGGAAATATGACAACTTCTAGACCCCTAAAATTAATAGACAATCGGGACACACTATACGAGCTGGCGGTACGACAACCATATTGTCTTGAGTAGAAAGACGTGTCGTACCCGCCAAAGTATAAGCCCTTTTCCATAACTCCATTTGACGGAAAGACATCCCCCTGCCAATACCAGAGTAACTTTGAAACGGCAATGGGGCATATACCTAATAGCGATGTCCTTCACACCAAGCTCTTCTACGGGGCAATATTTGGGGTAGCTTTCGATTGGTTCTGCAGTCTTTGAGATACTTGTATGTCCTACATCAAAGACCATAAGCGCCTCTTCCTGGCCCAATTCTATGACAGAGGAAAGGATATAATGATGTCCTCCCTGATGGACATCGCTCAGAAAAAAAAAGACGGTACAAGAATACATAGAACAATTCAGGCAAACTGCTCTTAGACTACCCCCAGTAAATTCGGAGTCCACATTGATGGACACATGTTGAAAGAATTTGCTCCCTGCAGTAAGAATTTGGATGAGCTCCGCTAAGTTCAAAGAATGGACGATATTTATCATAAGTGTTGTCACCGTCGAGAAGAATGTAAAGGACGTTCAACTACAAGGAATAACGATCCCATGGATGATGACATGGGAAAGCGTCCTTAAAACAAAAACAACAACAACAATAATAACCAGGGCAATAATGCTCGTGACGGCAAAGGGAAGTATGCCCTTACAGTCAACCTGTCTAAAAAATCTCCTTCGCCGGATCAAAAGCCGGCTGAGGTCCCCAAACCGAAAGAGACTTACTCTTTCGACAACAATGATATGATGTTAATCTTTGAAGTTTTGATGAAGGGCAACAAGATCAGGCGGTAAGGGCATCAAATGCCCCGATGAAGCGGACCAGGTCGATAATCCCAGATACTGCCACTACCATTGGTTCATCAACGACCTAACACGGGACTGCTGCATGTTGAAGCGATACATCCAGCATCTTCTCGAGTCCAAATCTCTAACCTTAGACTTTGAGGACAATACGGTCACCGCCAACATGATATCTCTTCAGTTAATGGACTTCCTAGTAGCGGTGTCCCAAGAGGTATTGTCCCGATCACGAGGGCAACAATGGAGGTTGTTAATCTTTCTCCAGCTCGCAACAAAACAGCCGGGATGGTACATTTTAGCACACTTTGAGGTGAGGTCATATGGGTCCACCCTGATCTCGTCTAGGATGTAATACAACAAAGTGAAAGAAGTCTAGAGAAAATAAGTCTAAAGCTTGCCATGTGGTTTCTTCTTCCATCGAAAAAGCTGTGGCAGGAGCGACAAGGTCGGGACTGGCTTACCAACGCTACTATGATGCTCCCAAAAACATTATAATACCAATCACAGCTCCTGGCCCATTGGATCCTGGTCCGTCTCAGCCTCCCGAAAGAGAACAACAAAAATAAACTCGCTTTGACAAGCCTTTACGGAAAGATATAGCACAGGGGTTGGAGAAGCCCTATAACTTCGATATATTGGTGCAACTCGCCAATACTCTAGCTAAACTATCATTCATTGAGATCCTCTGTCTCTCCAAAAACACTCGGGATAGTCTAAGGGAGGCATTGCTGAACGCCGATAATTACCTGGCTTAGGTCAAGCAACTGGCAAAAGACCCCATTGTATGCACCCACTGCAACAATATGATGGAGGCAATACCTAACATCACGTTCTCGCAATAGGTCATGTTGTTAAAGAATAATAGGCACGATCGCTCTTTGTACTATACGGGGTACATCAGGGCTATTAAAGTGGACCAAATCTACATTGATCCAGGTTCTTCCATTAGCATCATCTCGTGCAGTGTACTTCATACCCTAGGAATCCTAATGCACCGGTTGGCAACAACCAATACTATCATCTGGTGCTTTAATGCTAGAAGGAGCTACCCTATGGGAAGGATTTGCCTGAAGTGTCAGATCGGTGATCTACGAAAAGATGTCACTTGTTACGTCATAGACGTAGATGTGTGTAAACCTCCTCACCCAAAATAGATATTTTATGTGTATTTTATATTATTATATTTATTATAGATTATTTTAAATGATGAATTTTCTTAGAATATTTTCATAGTTATTATAAAATAAATTTATTGATTTAATTACTTATAGAAATACTTATTTGAAATTATTTTCCCAAAACTATTTTTACTACTAAATATCTCTTGTTAAAATATTATAAATGTTTTCAGAATTTATTCATTGTGCAATTATATGTTTTCAAATTTTTATACTCTAATATATATGTGTATATATATATATATATATATATATATATATATATATATATATATATATATATATATGGATAATAATACTAGTTTTTAATAAAGTATAAGAGACGCAAAAAAAAGAAACAAATCAAAACACAACACAACATAACACACAACACCATCATCATAACACAATGCATGACCCGACCCAACACCCTATTCCTAACAATAAAACACCCTCCGCAGGAACACGCGAACCGAACCCCACCCTCTCATTCACTTCCAATATATATATTAACATATAAATATTACCCTAACCCTAAACCTAATTTCTTCAATCCTACACCAACCGGACCTCTAGCGCCGACACCCGACCCTCTGCGACCGCCGCTGGCCGCCTGCACCCGCCGGTCGACCACAGACAACACCCTCCACGTGCGCACGCACGCGTGAAACAACCCCTGCGACCTCTATTTCACAGGTATTTATCTCTCTCATCTTTGCATTTTTTGGTAAGCGGTTTGTCCGTGCACGGTCACAACATAACCCCCTAGGAATCCCTTGAAGTGGAACGAATTTAGGTGCCCCGGTTTGATTAAAAAATTGACCGAAAGTCGGTCGAAAAACTATTAAAATACAGTTCAAGAATTCAATCCAACTGCCCCTGTTCATGTCCAATTTTCCACGAACCTGTTTAGTATTTTTAAAATCTAATTGAAATAACTTCTACACAATATGACGAAGAAAAATTTTGTTCTTTTATTTTTTATTAGTTGGCAATATGGATTAAATTATTCTACTTTCAAAACGACCAAAAATTTAATTTTTCAAAAGTAAAATCTTGCGATACGTAGTGCATCTTGCCAAATGGGGCTACCACATCGCATACCAATTACAACAAAAGGGGCGTATGGTATATCCGGACGTGTGGTCTTTCACGAAAGTTGATTCGGACGTGTGTGTGCGCCGGAAACAACCCGTATCTGTAAAAAGTTTCTATATCATGACTTTTGCAAATAACCACCCTACTTTGTGTGCGCTCGCCGGAAGGCCACGAAACTTGCGCCATTAGTCTCGCAACGTTTGACTTGTCCTGTAACTCAATTTTTGCTCGATTATGAGTCATTCGACAGAACACCGTTTCACGGGCCCCACGATTCGACTTGATGAGCGATTTCGTGATCGGCTTACCAAAATCCAAAATTGGACATACCATAGAGTTCGTATCATCGTTTATGATTTCTTTGACCTATAATTTGTCCTATTTAGAGACCTTTATCTCTGACATACATTTTGGTGTAAAGTGGTCCACATGTAGATCCTACTTTGGTCCAAAATTATCGTTTTGCCTATGTATCCAAATTGGACGAAAGGGTAGAGTTTCTGATTATCACGCTTATTCTGGGAATGTTGGTGATATTTATTTTAGCATCTGGAGATGTTCGTACATCTTTCTCTCTTTGTGCTACTGTTGACTTGAAGTGTTTGCAGCCAGAACATTGTCTAAACTTTGCTCGGACACCAGGCACGATACTTTGCTATATCTATTGTCAGTTTATTTTTATTTATGTATTTTATTTCATTATTGCATAAATTATTTTCATATATAAACTGCGAGTCCAAGGAATCTTGGGTGCGACGACGGTATGCATCGTTATTTGTCTTTATTTTTATTATGCATGTTGACCTAGAGTTAAGAGACTACCCCATAATTTTGAGACATCTTTATGTTTAGTTTGGCCATGACACATTTCTCACACGAGTTATGAGTCTCATATAGGACACAAACTTGCGTATTCGGCTGGCAACTGGTACGTATGGGACATGTGACAGATAGGATATAACTGCTAATAGCGATGCATGTTAGAAGACTTAGCAGTTCGTAGTACTCCAAGAACATGGACTATCGTGGTATGGTGGTCCAATCCTTGTCCTTGTTTAGTTGTAGGGTTGGGCTATTGTGCTACGATAAGCTATGAACCAAAGTTACGACGTCGATACTTACACTATGTCTTGGCATAGTAGCTTGATTGGATGCGACATATATAGAAGCATGGGAACACAAATTGGTGAGTCAAGTCTCCGTATGGAACTTGATGTGGTATTATATATTTATAAGATACCTTGCCATTACTAGATACCCTGCTATTATATGTTTATGAGATACCTTCCTATTACTAGATACTCTGCTATTATATGTTTATGAGATACCTTGCTATTACTAGATAACCTGCTATTATATGTATATGAGCCTAAATCCCACCCATGCGGACAAAAATTGTCCTCCAATTTGTAATTTAGGTGACTAGAAAATCCTTTGCATATTTAATTACTTACTACAATTTATATATCTTGCTTCAATGTATCTTGTCACGTCCCTCTAAAGACCTTATCCTTTTCCAGGTGTAGACGATCTTGATAATTTGCAGGAGCATGGATCAGAACTTGCTACTTCTCTCTCTTTCGAGAAATTTTTCCCTTCGATACTCATTGATCATTAGATGTACTTATTTTGTTTCTCTTATATTCTAGTTTCGTAGTGGATTTGTCTTCACCCGACTAATTATTCTTATTAAGCATTTTATACTTGATTCAGTTATATAGTTGATTGTTTATTCCTTCCTATCTGATTCTGTGGATGAGATCTTGTTATGACCTGTGGCTTATAACATAAATCTATACCACTTGTGAATTATCATTCTTAATACAGCGTACATGCGTGTTATGGTTTCCATACATTAGAGTTGCCATATACATATTGCTGGCCTGCTTACGTATTTTTAGTCCTACGTATTTTGGGACTGGGTTGACAATGTATCCTACAACGTCTTATTGGGACATCCAAGGATACATGAGTACATAATCATACTGTCAACTCTGTACCAGTGCTTGTAGTACGTTGATGATTACGGCGTGGTCAGAACGGAGTTCGTCGATGTCGATACATTCAAAGGGTTTGAGGCATATTACTTTGATTCGATCATGTACAAGCAAGTCCGCCAAGACGAGGGTGGTAATTACGTCGACAATAAAGCAGAAGCGGGTACTACACCAAACAAACCTTTGAGGGTCTGCCTTAAAGTACGGGTTCCTAACATGATTCCTTCCCTCATGGTGAAACTCCACAAGAAAGTGCCGGAAGCACTTACCCTACCGAAACCATTGGTGGTAAAACTCCGCAAGAAGGCACCAGAACCTTTTGTTGTTTGCCTACGAAGGGCAAATCGACCACCTAAAGAAGATCTTGTACCCGTTACTGCTTCAAAACTTCTGGTGGTAAAACTTCGTAGGAGATCTCCAAAGTCGTCACTCACATTGGAGACAGAGCCCGGGAGAGACGAACTGGATGAATACATAGCCGCTCATGCTGATGCCCCTTCTTTTGACAATGTAAACCCCAAAGAAAAGATACCTTACTTCATTAATAAAGGGTTATCTTTGAACTACCCTGATGTTACATATCTAAGTATAATGTATTCCTTAGAGCATGGTATAGGCCTACAACTGCATACACAGGTGACTACCACCTACGAAGTAAACTGAATCCTCCCTAGCCAAAACTCATAGTTCCAGCAAGGAGGAAGGGTGACAGACCCATTATCTTTTATAAAATAGAATATCATCAATCCTTCATCCCCAAGAAACAAGAACCAAAACTTGAGGGCGGAAGGATGCAAACATACTACTACAGCTCACAAGCCAAGCACCTTATCCAGAAGATGGGTTTTGATCTTAAAAGTGACCAAGGGCTGAAATATTGCAAAGGATGACGACTACCTCTGCATCTCCTCACTCCTGCGGGAAAATCTGGGGATTACTACCACAAGACTCGACATGGTCTAGGGTACATTATACCTCCATCCACTCCCGAATACTCGGAGGAGGAAGATGAAATATATTCCCACTATTCAGAATCCTCCACTTGGAAATCCGATAAAAGAATAGGAAAAATGCTTAAAAAGACGCTATCTGTCAACATGGCATCCGCTCACCCAGAAGAAGACGATAAAGACCCAATTGAAAGCTTCGAGGTCGAGCCATAGGCCTAAGCCTAGACGTACAGTGGGAGCTATGGTTCGAGCAACGAGAACCTCCCATTGAGGAAGAGGTCGTACAAGTCGACCTAGGTGATGAATCTGCCCATAAACCTATATTCATCAGTAAAAGTATATCCGTTGGAAATCATAAATCCATATTATACCTCGTAAGGGAGTATATTGATGTCTTTTCTTGGGGCTATGAAGACATGCCAGGATTGGACCCCCAGATCGCGGTCCACAAACTCAACATCGTGCTAAATGTTAAGCCAGTGAAGCAGCACCAACGACGGTTCCGTCTAGTTATCATGAATGCCATCAAAGCTGAGATAAACAAACTAATTTCCAGTGGCTTCATCCGAGAAGAGAAGCACCCGAAATTGGTCACTAATATTGTGCTTGTCAACAAGAAGAACTGAAAGATCCGAATCTTCATCGACTTTCACGATCTAAATGCAGCATGCCCGAAGAATGAGTTTCCTTTTCGGATCACCGACATAATGATCGACAATACATATGCTTCGAGCGTATGTCCTTCATGGATGAATTTTTAGGCTATAATCAGATAAATATGTACATAGACGATGAGAAGCATACGTCGTTCCGAATACCAATAGGGGTATATTACTGCACAGTTATGCCCTTTGGTCTAATGAATGCAAGTATTATATTCCAGCGAGTAATAAGCACCATCTTCACCAAACATCAGGGTAAGATAGTTGAGTGTTATGTTGATGACATTGTTGTCAAAAGTTACTTCCGAGATATCCACCTTCAAGATCCGAGGTCAGTATTAGATCTAATGCGGGGGCACCAGCTAAAAATAAACCCTACCAAGTCTTTTCAGGGAGTCACTAGTGGCAAGTTCCTAGGTTTCATCATAATTTTAAAGAGCATTCATATAGTTCCTGAGAAGACTAAAGCAATCCTTGAAATGCATCCGCCGAAGAATATCAGAAAGCTCCATGGTCTTCAAGGAAGATTGGCATACATCAGGAGGTTCATATCAATCCTCTCTGGATGTTGCCATCCATTCACTCAGCTCATAAAAAAGGAGTCTCCTTCGTTTGGATAGAAAAATGCCAGCAAGCATTCGACGATATCAGGATGTACCTTGTATGACCCCCAGTCTTGGTGGCCTCAGTTATGGGAAGACCCTTTTTGCTATATGTGCATGCAATGGATCTCTCCCTCTGAACTCTACTAGCCCAAAAAAGTGATATGGGTCATGAGCAAGCCATATACTACCTCAGTAGAATGATGATCGGCACAGAGCACAGATACAACCCTATTGAGAATGAGTGCTTAGCTCTGGTCTTTGACATTCATAAAAACTGGCATTATGTATCGGTGCAGACCATTCATATAGTCTCGCAAGTAAATCCCCTCAGGGTTCTCATAACCAAACCAGGGGTGCTCAATTCTCGCTTGGCCACTTGGGCGATACTGCTTTCACCACACGACATGGTATTCATTCAACAGAAGGCCGTCAAGGGCCAAGCATTGGCCTATTTCCTGGCAGCCCATTCAATGCCAAAAACATAAAAACTCGATGATGTGATTCCAAACGTAGTGGCAAACTCCAAAGTGACAAGCGCAGAGGCCGTTTGGCGAATGTTCTTCGAAGACGTTTCAAGAACAGGGCCTAAAGGCAATATTATCACTAGAGTCGAGATAGTGCTGATCTCCTCGGATGATCTGGTCATCAACCGTGCTTACTCTTTCATAGAGTCATCTCAAACAATGTGGCAGAGTATAACGCTCTCGTTATGGTGCTCTAACTCGCCAAACAAGTAGGAATGGACAACTTAGAGGCCTCCAACGACTCCAAGCTGATAGTCATTCAGGTCTGAGGTGAATATGAAGTGGCATTAAGATCTAATTCCTTACCACCAAGCCGCGCTCAGTATAATCTCCATAATCGATAGGTTCTTCTTAGAACATGTTCCCCAACTATAAAATATCGAGATGGAAGCTCTGGTCGGCCTCACAGTCTACTTGGTCGTCCTAGTCAATATTCATCAACTCATCACTGTAAACGGACAAGAGCTGATCCGCCCTAAAAATAGGTTTAGCATATATCTGATTTATTCAGTCATGTTCCACATCAGCACCAAGGACAAGAGACTCCCATTCGTAGACTACGCAGTCTATGGAATTATCCCCAGGGAACAGAGGGAAGCTACTTTCGAAAAGAGGCGTTCCCTTTGGTTTTATTGTGATACAACCACTATGATATTATACCGCCGTTCCTATAATGGGCTTCTTCTATGATGCTTATCAAAAGCAGAAATGAAGCAAGCATTTTGTAAAGCTCACGACGGTGTTTCTGGCGCACATCAACCCAGACCGAAGCAACAGGATCATCTTCGAAGATGGGTTACTATTGGTCGACAATGGTGGCAGATGCCATCAATTATGCCAGGAAATGCAAAATTTGTCAAATCCACGAAAACTTCATCCACCTGCCCTCCGAATTTCTACACCCAACAGTAGCATCTTGGTCGTTCGAAGCATAGGAAATGGACATCATTGGACCAATTAGTCCACCTTCGTCCAAGGGATATCAGTTTATCTTAGCCACCAACGAATAGTTCTCTAAATTGGCAGAAACCATGCCACTACTAAAGTAAAGATATCAAACGCGATCAATTTCATCAAGCATTATTTTATTTATCGGTTTGGCTTGCCACGGAGGATCATCAACGATAATGGTCTACATTTTGTAAGCAACGGCTTCTACTGGTTTTGCGATAAAAATCGAATCCAAAATATATCTTCAACCGCTTATAATTCAGCTGCTAATGGGTTCACAGAGGCATTCAACAAAATAATCATCAAGCTCCTTAAGAAGTTCATGTCATCCAACAAGCACGATTAGAATGAGTAGCTGGATGAATGTCTCTGGACATATTGCCCAACGATCTAGATAATGACTAGCAGCATTCCATTTTTCTTGGTCTACGGGAGCGAAGCATTCCCCCCCCATCGAGGTCCAGATTTCCTCCCTTCGAGTGGCTCTCTCCAACCAGTTGACCGTTGATGACAACCATCCTCGACGACTACAAGAGTTGGAAGCACTCCACGAGAAATAAAGTATTGAGTTCCAGGATAAAAAATGTATCTAGAAACACTATCGACGACTAAAAGAGTTGGAAGCACTCAATAGCTCAATAACGAATTGAGTTAAATCAAGCATGTCTTTTAGGCACTTTCAACAAACGTGTCAAGGAAAGGGCGTTCCAAGTAGGAAAACTCATCCTATCCGTAAGAAAACCCATGGTTATGACGCATAAGGCAGCCAAAAATTTTTAGGCAAAATGGGAAGTCTCGTTCATTGTAAAATCCGTCTATTCCAACGGTGCCTAAATAGGTAGCACGAGTAAGGAGAAAACCTGCACAAAAAGAATGCATATCATCAACATAAAAAAATACTACGCCTGGTTTAGACAACTTGTCATGTGACTGGTCATGTCAGGAGCCCGCGCATAATTCTAGATGACCCTTCACCTATGTGGCAAAGCTCAGAGGAATGGTCGTGCATGTCTATTCATCCATGCGACAAGCCCTGACGTGTCTCTACTTTTCGGACATCGTGAGGTAAAGGCTGAAATACCCGCATACCCCCTGTTGGGAGGACAACATCAGGCGGTCATGGGTCCTCCTGATGTTTGTCAGACTCCTTAGCCAAAGAGATAACCTTTACTAGTTTTTGAAGAAAGAAAGAGCAGTAGAAATAACCCTCTCTCTCTCTCTTTCTCTTCCGTGGGTTGCCAATTTATTGGCTCCAAAGCCGCGTGGGGGGATCAAGGCAATGAACCAAGCAGTATGGGAATGAATATGATGCCTCGATTGGCATATTCTAATTTTAACTCCTTGGAAATTGACATCGTGACAAATGCGTCAAATGACAGCTCAGAATCCCAAGTGATTTGTTTGAGGATCGAGCCAAATCTAGGCATTTAATGCAGATATGACAGCATGTGCATGCATCAGAGACATCTGAAGGACTTCCATGAGACAGACAGCCCATGCGTTCGAAAGATCTCTTTTCCATGCTTCTTATTCAAAGTATTCCAAACTTATCAGTTTAAAAACTTTGAAGGAGGTCTTGGAGAAGCATAAAAAATCTCAGAAGTGCGTATGTGCCTCAGCCCTCATGCATCGAAGAAACTAAAGTTCATGCATCAAAATCAAGTGGCACATGGCTAGTTAGACACATAATGTCACCCCAGTCAAGTCAGAGCATTTTTTTGCTCTGACAACAATGTTGCTCAAAAATGCCTCGATTCTGAGGCTGACAGTTGGTGTCAGAGCATCAGTCACCTACATAATTACCTTTGTCATTTTGAAATCGTACAATGCCACGTGTATTATGGAAAAAGTTTTATGCGTCTCTGATCTCATGCGTCTCATGCATCTTTGTCCTCATGCGCCCCAAAATCCATGCATTTTATGTGACTCTGACTCTATACGTCGATGGCACTATGCGTCCCAGACTACATACGTTTATTATAGTAGTGCTCCTCAAGCTAAGACTTTTTGTTGCAACTAAGGAAATTCTCTACTGGTCAAGTGTCAAGCTGACAAAGTCATGCACACCATGTACGAGAATATACCAAATTTTCAGTAACAGCAGATCCCAACAAAGACTCCACATGGCAATTCGGTCGTGACATATGTCCACGGTTACAACCGCACCTTGTTGAGGATGGACACGTGGCACTCCAACATCCCTGCGTGCATAGCACATTTGCTCATGGGTCTGTCAGCATGACGGCTATAAATAGTACTGCTGCAAACCTACTACAAAGACATGAAGACATATATATATAGACAAGAATAAGAGAGAGAACATTAGAAAGCATTCTCATTCCTTCGTCGGACCGTCAACAGAGTAAAGGAGTCACTGCAGTAATCGATCTCTATCGTCACATTTTCTAGAATAAAAATAATTATACTTAGATTTGTTGTAGAGGATTTCTTTGTACTCTTTTGTTTGTTAAACAAACAAAGTATGTTTCAATTTTGGATCAATGGCAAACAAGGAGACTAAAGACTTTCCTAGGAAATGACATTTGTCGCTGGTGCTTTTTCGATCGACTTTGTATCCAGCAAAATCAGAATTCGAATAACAAATAAGGTCAAAGAACGTGGTTTTGTGATACCATAAGCCTGCCGACAAAGTTTATTTAAGGTATATGAAGATACGTTTAACTGCGCGCACATGTGATTCCTTAGGATTAATATGATATCTAACACAAAGACATACAAAAAATATGATACCTAGCGACTAGAAGTTAGGTATAATAAACTACCAATCATACCTCAATACTTACATATATCTTTAGGTTTACCACGATCATTAAGGTCAAGCTTAGTTGATGTTGCCATTGGAGTTCCGACAGGTTTTACTTTATCAATGTCAAACTTTTTGAGCAAATCCTTTGTTTACTTGGCTTGATTAATTAACGTTCCTTGTGAATCTTTCTTGATTTGCAATCCTAGGAAGAATGTTAGTTCTTCCATCATGCCCATTTCAAATTTACTCTGTATACACTTAGCAAACTCGTTACATAGTATCTCATTAGTAGATCCAAATATGATATCATCTAAGTAAATTTGTACTGAAAGCATGAAATTATTAGTAGTTTTAATAAACAAGGTACTATCAACTTTTTTCTTTAAAAAAATATTTCCAAGTATAAAGGAGCTAAGGCGCTCATACCAAGCTTGTGGGGCTTGTTTGAGTCTTTATAGAGCCTTTCGTAGCTTGAACACGTGGTCAAGGTATTTAAAATCTTCAAAACTTGAGGGTTGTTTAACAAAACCTTATTCTTCTATAAATCCATTTAGAAAAGCACTTTTGACATCCATTTAAAAAGATTAAAATTATGAAAACTTGCAAAAACACATAGTATACGAATAGATTCTAGTTTAGCTACCAAAGCATAGGCCTTATCGTAGTCAATGCCTTTCTCTTGGTTGTAACCATGAGCTACGACACGTGCTTTGTTCCATGTGATTGAACCATTCTCATTTAATTTATATCGGAAAACCCATTTAGTTCCAATAATCGGATAATCATAGGGTTAGGCACAAGTTCCCAAACTTTATTACGTTCACACTAGTTGAGTTCCCAACCCTTACAACAGCTATAACAATGACAATGTTGGTCGTGACAGCAAAGTAAAATAGGCCCTTACCATCAATTTGTCTAAGAAATTCCCTACGCCAAAAAAAAGACGGCTGAAGCTCCGAAGCCGAGAGAGACCTACTCTTTCGACGACTGTCACTACCACATTCTGAAAACAGGAGAATTTTCAAATTTTTACAATATTTAATATTATATTATTTTTAATTAATTAATTGCATAATAGTTTATTGATTTAAATAATTATTATGTGTGATGTGTAATTAAATATATAATTATATGCAGTGCTAATTATTTTATTTTAGCTAGCAGACTAGACCTAGAAGCCAGTAGACGAACCCCTATCCGAATTATAGAATTCTGGATTTTATTATTTTATTTAGAATTTAATATTTGGAGATTGTAATTAATTACTGTATTTTATTTAATATTTTGCGCATTGCCTTTGCTTCGATATTTGGAGCGCTATCCAGACTTTTGTCTTCCAACAAATTTCACCATCTTGCCCTAGACATGCCCGCCTTCAATTCTGCTATTTTTGCAACTCATAATTTTGCTCCTTGTGCATTGTTTCTGGCCGCACAAAAATCGTCGCGGACGTTATTTTTTATTTCCTATTTTTGTATCGTTGTGCGTTCCAATCGAAAATTGGAGGCCATCTTGACCTATTTTTCGTGCGGCCCAAATTAGGGAAATATTCTGTACTGAGTCTTCTTCAATATTGGTATTGATGACCTGACCTGATTTTGGCTCCATGTACTCCTAATTAATTGTTGAACACAACTTGCATTTTATTTCTATTTAAATTGAGGATACCATTTTATCTGATTTTAAAATCCCAATTTAATTCCAGTGCCCTGCAAATTCAGCCCGTACCAGTCTTACAGCACACCCTGACTCTACAAAATATCGGACCCCGAATCGCCCGCCCAATTTTCGTCATTTTATGTGTTTGTGCAATTTCCCAAATTTAAGGGGGTTAAATTGCAAATTGGCATTTTGTGCCAACACCCAATTATTTTTACAATGAGGAATCCTTAATTATTTAATTAACCTCACCCTAAAATCCCCCCATGAATTAAATTTCCCTCATGATCAATCCTAGCCACCCATTTACTTGGGAACATCCTCACCATTAGATTCATCCCCTCATCCCTATTTAATGTCTTGTCATAATAAGCCCTAATCCCAAGGTAGCACACCTCCCCAAGCCCCCATTCTCCCTCACCAAACCGTAGCCCCTATTCTTCTTCCTTTCTTCTTCTCTTTTCTTTTTCCTTCTCTTTCCTTTCTTCTTCTTCTTCTCCTTCTTCTTCTTCTTTTACTTTTGAATTTGAAATTTCAAATAATAAAAGAGGGGGGGGGAACCTTCCTGTGCACCCAGGCCGACACTCCCCCGACGGCCATCAATTCCGGCGGGCCGCTGCGAGCTCCCCGTCCTCCCTACTGTGTCCGGCCTCCCCCATCGAGTCCGGCCGGCGGCCCCCTGAACTCCGGCAACCCTGTCTCCGTCTCCCCCTACCATCTAACCACCACCACCACCACCTTCAACTCATCCTCACCACCACCCCCATCCATCCATCCGTCCATTCCCTCCGGCCGAGCCGACAGCTCCACCCTCACTGCTCCAGGCCGACAGCTCCCCTCACAACCTCCCGACGCGGCGACTGTCCGGCCGGCGACTGCTCCTCCCGTCCGCCCATCCATCCATCGAATTCCGGCGACTACAACTCCCCTACCATCACCAACAACCTCCCGGCGGCCCTTGCTCCTGTGCTCCACCACCTCCATCACCAGTCGTCCTCCACCACCGGCGGCCACTCCGGCGGCAGCCCCCTCTCCACTGTAATCCTCTCCTCTCTCTCTTGTTATATATATATATATATATATATATATATATCTTTATATATATATATATATATCTTTATATATATATATCTTTATATATATACGTATATGTATATATATTAACATGTAATTTGTATATGTAAATGTAATTTTAAATTAATGTATACATGTATGTGCGTAGTATAGTATATGTTTAATATATATTGTATGTATTTAAAATATGTATACGTATATTATTTATTTTAATTAAATGTATAGTATAGAGTATCTTAATATGTTAATATATGTATTTGATAAATTAGTATATACGCCTTTTAAATGATACATATTAAATATTATAGTGTATTTTTATATAGCCTATGTGTATTAAATATGTATATGTATAATTATTTATTAATTAATGTTTAATATATGTTTAATATCTATTTAATTAATATGTATAGTATATAAAGAAAAATTAGTAATGTATAAATTAATATGTGACATATATGTTATCTATTTAATAAAATGTTTTATTAGTATATATATATATACGTATTTTGTTGTATATGTATATGTATATATATATTTAATGTGATTTATCTATATATATACGTATTTAAATATGTACATGTGTACTTCATTTAATATATATATATGTGTAAATTGGTATAAAAATATATAAAGTTTGGTATACATATATATATTGTATATATATGTATACTTAGTATATTTTCAAAGTATGTTTAATTGGTATATATGTATATCCATATTTTGGTAAATATATATTTATATATATTTGGTATACACTTATTGTTTATTTTGCTATATGTTTAATAAAACATAATTTTAAGTATATAAACTAGTTAAGATATGTATTTTTAGATGATCCTAGATGACCATTATCGTACCTAGAGAAGTCCCGAACCCAGTGTATTTCTATTGTGTGTTAGTATAGCCCCTGATACAAATGTCATATTGTGATGTGTTTATAGGACTGTTGGTTTACCAGGGGATACTCTGGAACAGGACACCATAAATACCAGCTAAGGACCGAGGCAAGTACATTCTCTGATAATTTCCAATTCTTGATAATTGCTATAAGTTCAATGATCTTGAAATGTTACAACTGAATCTTTGACACTGTGCTACACGGACTAGTATAGCTTGGATCTGCAGTCATGAGATGTTACCTTAATTATCGTATTGACATTGTACACGACATGTATATTTAGAAACCGTACATGATAGACTTTACTTGCTCGTGTATCGTGACGTGTCATGGTTGGATCCACAGTACTAGTTGGGGCGGGGAAGTAGTTAGTAAGAAATGTGATCATAACCTCTTATTTGTAGTATAAAAACTGTAAGTGTTAATCATGCTCTTCACCCATGATTAGCCAGGCCTTATAGCAACCGTACATGTTCCTAAGCCGATCACATTTCGAAACTACTATTTCAAACACTTAGAATAGTTACAGTTCTCTATATTTTCATATACTACATCACCCGTATATGATACTGTTCCTTATTCTTTCATTTTTATACATGCACTGACTGTGTTTCATTGCCTATTGCCTGTCTCTCTTAAACTGTCATTACATTATTCCACTGTCTTCTCAGTAGCTAGCATGACATGTTTTATTGTATTATAGACATTATCAATTAATGGAACTGTTATTTGAGTTTGTGCTTTGCTCCTTCCTGACTGGAAATATTTTTCCAGACTATGCCTTAGATGACCGCTGTCCGACACTTATGGTGAGTAGCTGCAGACTTGGTAGTAGTTGATTCAGGAGGTCTAGCTGGAAGTTATTAATCATAGTTAGTTCTTTTAACAGTCTATTTGGTACCGGATTTGTCTCCGGCATTTTGATGATTCTTGGATATTGTTAAGTTAAGTTTTCTTGTGGACTTGTGTTGTGTTTAATTTAAGTTTTATTATTCGAAATCTTATCGTGCTGTAATTCTGTGGTTGAGTATATGTTCATCTATTTGTGTCATCCGTGCCTCCTAATGGAGATTGGATATTTGCGTGACATTAGTTAGATAGTATCAATACCTAGACAGCGTTCTACCGCCGATGCTGCGGCGTAGGCTGGACGTACCCACGCACTCGTGCCCCTAAACCGGGTGCGGGTCGTGACACGTTTTTAGTGGTGGCCCATGCAGGTCTGACTTCGCAATTAGAGCGATGTCGTAGTAGTGTGACATCCTTGTTATACTACTGCGTGCCTGCTATAGGACATAGGACATAGGATACTAGGACGAGAGCAAATACTCAATCACAATTTCTTGAGAGATTTCTGGGATGACCCTTGAGAATCTTGTTGAAACTTCCAATTTAAATTCATTCCCTTGTTCTGTCCATTCTCATTTATTGATATTGATTTGATTGTTGTTGATTTGTTATTAAATTAGGATTTTGGTTTCACTTGATTTGATTGTTGTTACTTAGGTCTTTAAGTTAGGATTTTGGGTTTCATTGTAGGGTTGATTTCATATTAAGAGGAATTTATAGACTGATTTATGATATTATTTGATGATGCCGTCAATGAGGACAGTGAAAATGAGTAACATTAGGGCTATTGGACTACGAAAGGTGAATTTTAAATTTTTAATTGGAGATTGAAAATGAATTTCAAATTTTAAGAATTTTGAGAGGTTGAGATATTATGTTAATAACATCTTATTTTGAAGATTTCAATGAATTGCAAAATTTTAAAAATTTGAGGAATTGAAATATGGTTATTAAAACTTTATTTTGAGGAATTCAGATTCAATTTGATGAACCTAGACAAGTCTATAAGGATCTTTTAAGGTGATTAAGTTTTTATTTCAGTATGTAAATAATTGGACTTGAGAAAAGTATATGCATTTTACCTTAAAGGTTTATTTGAGAGTTATTTTGAGGAATTTTATTTTGAGGATAGGATTTTATAGAGAGAGATATATTATAATATAAGTAGATAAGATGTATGTGTAAGGATCGGTTGGCTTGAGTATGATTGAGAATTCACTGCAAACTGACTTGGGTGATCATCAAGGGATGTATTAGAGAGAGCAGTACTTAGTATAGAGTGTTGCAATTGATATGCACTTGAGTGATAAGAATAACTAGCATCAACTGTTGCAGTAGATAAGGAAGCTAGCAGTGAGTGAGTTGTGATAGAACTGTGAACCCTAAGGGATAGTGGTATCAAACCATGGATGCACCTTTGATCTGTGCAATCAACTAGGATTATTCAAATCTTTTATCTTGAATGTTGTTCCTTAGAACTGTACTGTCCTTCCTTGATGATATCGCATTTTGCCTAAATTGATTCCTTGGGATCTGTCTTCAGGATGTTGCCGAAGACACTATCTACGAGAGCGGGAACATCAGCTTTAGAGGGGTCTGCCACCTCTCCACCTGAGGGACAGACAGCGGTAGCTCCTCCTACATCTCCGATGCACGTAGGTGATCTTCCTTCTCCACCTGTTCAGAAGATTGCCGCAGCTGTGACGGACAACCTTCCTCCTCCACCGACTCTGATTCCCGGAGGTTTGCCCATTGACGGGGCACAGATGTTCACCTTGATCCAAGGCATGGTAGAGGCCCAGAGAATGGCGGCAGATGCTCAGCGAGTTCAAGCTGAGGCTCAGAGGATGCAAGCAGAAGCGCACCAGGCACAAACTGAGCTGATGAGAGAGAGCATGGAGAACGCTCACCAGATGGCACTACAGACAGTTGAGAGAGTTGCCCAGCAATATCCTGGCCAGTGGCAGCCGAGGGCATTTCAGTATCAACAGCAGTACCCGGCACCAGTTCCTGTACAGCAGGATCAACGAACTTGTTATTTCTGTAAGAAGCCAGGTCACCTTCGGAAGAGCTGTAGAACGAGGCTGGGACTTTGTTTGCACTGTGGCGCTGCGGGACATCGAATAAGGGATTGTCTTCGAGTTCCTTATTCTTTCAACCAGCGCGCGACTCCAAATTATAGAGATCCAGTTAGGCTACCTGTGGAACCGCATGTTGCTCAGCACCCGCAAAGGGAACCACCCCAGCAGGGCGAGCATTTGCGATGACGGTCGAGGAGACCGATACTGCAGGTAATGTGTTGACAAGTTCTGTTCTTTCCTTCATTCTGTTCCTATCTACTTGATTGATCGGTTGATTCCTTAGTGCCATAGTTGCATGCATGATTTCTTGTTATAATGTAGTTAGTAGTACCCCTGTTACAGAGACTGTAATACCCTGGCAAAAGACACTATGATCATACATATTTCTTTTAGGTTGCATGTTGTATGAGTATAGGTAGGATTCTCTTAGACTTTGATTATTGAGGATTTAACTGTAATAAAGATTAACGAAGAGGTTATAACTTGACAAAGAGAGACAAGGTGCCAAAATTTTTGAGGAAAAATATTAAATTAAATAAAGAGTTGGGAATTTGATATGGCGTAATTGAAGTTTTGTTAAATCATTAATTTTTAGAAAATTATGAAATGATTGAATTTATCATTGAATTTGAGGAATTTAAGAAGGCCATCGATATATTTGTTGGACTGCAAGTTGAGAACTTATATTTTGAATATTGTATTGAAGGTTCCATAAGTATTACATCGTTGCATATTAAAAAAAAAAAAAAAAAAAAAATCGAGGGATAAAGAACACAAATGGATTAGTGTTAAATTCAAATTGGGACGAGATTCAATTTTTAAAATATGCACTGATTGGATTTCAATTAGAGGATTGAATATTAAATTCTTGCATTTCGTTATTAACTTAAAATTTGGAGGATATTGTGATAAGAATGTGATTTGATTTATTTTTGAAGATTTTTAGGGATATGATGATTATAGAATTTTTGAAAGAATTTATTGGGAAATAACAATATGGAGTAGTTCATGATTATACGATTTAAGGAATTTAATTTTGATGGTAGTAAATACATAAATAAAACAATCGAGGATTTAAAAATTTGAGGATAATTATTGATTTAAATAAATGGTTAAGAAATTAACATGGCATAATTGGTGGTTTATTAATTTCAGGAAAGATTTTGACGTGTTTAAGTTGGTTATTAATTTGGAAATTTGGGAGATTTATCAATGTATTTATTTAATTGCGAGTTATGAATTTTGAACTTTATAATTGGATATAACAATTGGAGAATCCTTAAATATCATATTGTTGAGTTTTAAGGAGTGGATATTAAATTCTGCGTATCGAATTAGTAGCTAAAAACTTTCAGGAAATTTTTTGATAAAAAGGGACTTGATTCTATGTCGAGGATTTTACAGGGATACAAATAATTTCAGATTTTTGAAATTGTGAAAAGACCTTGTGGATTAGTCGTGGTTGATGAATTTAATTGAGGGAATAATAATGTGTATGATTAAAGGCTAATATGAGGATTTTAAATTTCGAGGACGAAATTCTTTTAAGGTGGGTAGACTTGTCACTACCACATTCTGAAAACAGGAGAATTTTCAAATTTTTACAATATTTAATATTATATTATTTTTAATTAATTAATTGCATAATAGTTTATTGATTTAAATAATTATTATGTGTGATGTGTAATTAAATATATAATTATATGCAGTGCTAATTATTTTATTTTAGCTAGCAGACTAGACCTAGAAGCCAGTAGACGAACCCCTATCCGAATTATAGAATTCTGGATTTTATTATTTTATTTAGAATTTAATATTTGGAGATTGTAATTAATTACTGTATTTTATTTAATATTTTGCGCATTGCCTTTGCTTCGATATTTGGAGCGCTATCCAGACTTTTGTCTTCCAACAAATTTCACCATCTTGCCCTAGACATGCCCGCCTTCAATTCTGCTATTTTTGCAACTCATAATTTTGCTCCTTGTGCATTGTTTCTGGCCGCACAAAAATCGTCGCGGACGTTATTTTTTATTTCCTATTTTTGTATCGTTGTGCGTTCCAATCGAAAATTGGAGGCCATCTTGACCTATTTTTCGTGCGGCCCAAATTAGGGAAATATTCTGTACTGAGTCTTCTTCAATATTGGTATTGATGACCTGACCTGATTTTGGCTCCATGTACTCCTAATTAATTGTTGAACACAACTTGCATTTTATTTCTATTTAAATTGAGGATACCATTTTATCTGATTTTAAAATCCCAATTTAATTCCAGTGCCCTGCAAATTCAGCCCGTACCAGTCTTACAGCACACCCTGACTCTACAAAATATCGGACCCCGAATCGCCCGCCCAATTTTCGTCATTTTATGTGTTTGTGCAATTTCCCAAATTTAAGGGGGTTAAATTGCAAATTGGCATTTTGTGCCAACACCCAATTATTTTTACAATGAGGAATCCTTAATTATTTAATTAACCTCACCCTAAAATCCCCCCATGAATTAAATTTCCCTCATGATCAATCCTAGCCACCCATTTACTTGGGAACATCCTCACCATTAGATTCATCCCCTCATCCCTATTTAATGTCTTGTCATAATAAGCCCTAATCCCAAGGTAGCACACCTCCCCAAGCCCCCATTCTCCCTCACCAAACCGTAGCCCCTATTCTTCTTCCTTTCTTCTTCTCTTTTCTTTTTCCTTCTCTTTCCTTTCTTCTTCTTCTTCTCCTTCTTCTTCTTCTTTTACTTTTGAATTTGAAATTTCAAATAATAAAAGAGGGGGGGGGGAACCTTCCTGTGCACCCAGGCCGACACTCCCCCGACGGCCATCAATTCCGGCGGGCCGCTGCGAGCTCCCCGTCCTCCCTACTGTGTCCGGCCTCCCCCATCGAGTCCGGCCGGCGGCCCCCTGAACTCCGGCAACCCCGTCTCCGTCTCCCCCTACCATCTAACCACCACCACCACCACCTTCAACTCATCCTCACCACCACCCCCATCCATCCATCCGTCCATTCCCTCCGGCCGAGCCGACAGCTCCACCCTCACTGCTCCAGGCCGACAGCTCCCCTCACAACCTCCCGACGCGGCGACTGTCCGGCCGGCGACTGCTCCTCCCGTCCGCCCATCCATCCATCGAATTCCGGCGACTACAACTCCCCTACCATCACCAACAACCTCCCGGCGGCCCTTGCTCCTGTGCTCCACCACCTCCATCACCAGTCGTCCTCCACCACCGGCGGCCACTCCGGCGGCAGCCCCCTCTCCACTGTAATCCTCTCCTCTCTCTCTTGTTATATATATATATATATATATATATATATCTTTATATATATATATATATATCTTTATATATATATATCTTTATATATATACGTATATGTATATATATTAACATGTAATTTGTATATGTAAATGTAATTTTAAATTAATGTATACATGTATGTGCGTAGTATAGTATATGTTTAATATATATTGTATGTATTTAAAATATGTATACGTATATTATTTATTTTAATTAAATGTATAGTATAGAGTATCTTAATATGTTAATATATGTATTTGATAAATTAGTATATACGCCTTTTAAATGATACATATTAAATATTATAGTGTATTTTTATATAGCCTATGTGTATTAAATATGTATATGTATAATTATTTATTAATTAATGTTTAATATATGTTTAATATCTATTTAATTAATATGTATAGTATATAAAGAAAAATTAGTAATGTATAAATTAATATGTGACATATATGTTATCTATTTAATAAAATGTTTTATTAGTATATATATATATACGTATTTTGTTGTATATGTATATGTATATATATATTTAATGTGATTTATCTATATATATACGTATTTAAATATGTACATGTGTACTTCATTTAATATATATATATGTGTAAATTGGTATAAAAATATATAAAGTTTGGTATACATATATATATTGTATATATATGTATACTTAGTATATTTTCAAAGTATGTTTAATTGGTATATATGTATATCCATATTTTGGTAAATATATATTTATATATATTTGGTATACACTTATTGTTTATTTTGCTATATGTTTAATAAAACATAATTTTAAGTATATAAACTAGTTAAGATATGTATTTTTAGATGATCCTAGATGACCATTATCGTACCTAGAGAAGTCCCGAACCCAGTGTATTTCTATTGTGTGTTAGTATAGCCCCTGATACAAATGTCATATTGTGATGTGTTTATAGGACTGTTGGTTTACCAGGGGATACTCTGGAACAGGACACCATAAATACCAGCTAAGGACCGAGGCAAGTACATTCTCTGATAATTTCCAATTCTTGATAATTGCTATAAGTTCAATGATCTTGAAATGTTACAACTGAATCTTTGACACTGTGCTACACGGACTAGTATAGCTTGGATCTGCAGTCATGAGATGTTACCTTAATTATCGTATTGACATTGTACACGACATGTATATTTAGAAACCGTACATGATAGACTTTACTTGCTCGTGTATCGTGACGTGTCATGGTTGGATCCACAGTACTAGTTGGGGCGGGGAAGTAGTTAGTAAGAAATGTGATCATAACCTCTTATTTGTAGTATAAAAACTGTAAGTGTTAATCATGCTCTTCACCCATGATTAGCCAGGCCTTATAGCAACCGTACATGTTCCTAAGCCGATCACATTTCGAAACTACTATTTCAAACACTTAGAATAGTTACAGTTCTCTATATTTTCATATACTACATCACCCGTATATGATACTGTTCCTTATTCTTTCATTTTTATACATGCACTGACTGTGTTTCATTGCCTATTGCCTGTCTCTCTTAAACTGTCATTACATTATTCCACTGTCTTCTCAGTAGCTAGCATGACATGTTTTATTGTATTATAGACATTATCAATTAATGGAACTGTTATTTGAGTTTGTGCTTTGCTCCTTCCTGACTGGAAATATTTTTCCAGACTATGCCTTAGATGACCGCTGTCCGACACTTATGGTGAGTAGCTGCAGACTTGGTAGTAGTTGATTCAGGAGGTCTAGCTGGAAGTTATTAATCATAGTTAGTTCTTTTAACAGTCTATTTGGTACCGGATTTGTCTCCGGCATTTTGATGATTCTTGGATATTGTTAAGTTAAGTTTTCTTGTGGACTTGTGTTGTGTTTAATTTAAGTTTTATTATTCGAAATCTTATCGTGCTGTAATTCTGTGGTTGAGTATATGTTCATCTATTTGTGTCATCCGTGCCTCCTAATGGAGATTGGATATTTGCGTGACATTAGTTAGATAGTATCAATACCTAGACAGCGTTCTACCGCCGATGCTGCGGCGTAGGCTGGACGTACCCACGCACTCGTGCCCCTAAACCGGGTGCGGGTCGTGACAACGACGACGAAGTCATACCTATCTTTGACGTACTGATGAAGGGAAATAAGCTCCAGCGACCTTTGATCAAATGTCCTGATGAGGCAGACAATGTAGACAATCCCAAATACTGCCACTATCATCGGTATATCCTTCGTCCAATACGAGATTTCTACATATTAAAATGATACATCCAGCGGCTTCTCAACTCCAAGGCACTCACCCTGGACTTTGACGACAAAATAGTCGCAGCCAACATCATATCCCTCCAGTTTGGTAACTTCCCAGCGATGAAGGCCCAAGACGGTATTGTCCCAATTTTGAGGGCAACGATGGAGGTTGTAAACCTCCCTCCAACTCGCAACCAAGCAGCCGGGTTGGTATCTCTTAGCACACCATGGGACAAGGTCATGTGGGTTCACCTAGATCTTGTTCAGGACATGACACAGAAAAGCACCGCCTTATGCCACCAAGTCTAAGGGAAAGAAGTCCCAAGCCTGCGACATGGTTTCTCCCTCTACCGAGGAAGCCTTAGCAGGAGAAATAAGGTCGGGCCTCGCCTACCAACGTGATTGTAATGCTCCCGAATATATCATTCCTCCAACCACGACACTTGTTGCATCCGAACCAGGTCCATCTTAACCTACTGCAACAGACAAATAAAAGTAAAAGGAGACTCGTTTCAAAAAACCTTTACGGAAGGAGGTAGCACAAGGACTAGACAGGCCTTACAACTTTGACATATTGGCATAACTTGCCAATATTCCAGTAATGTTGTCACTCTTTGAGCTTCTTTGTCTATCCAAAACCACCTGCAATGCTCTTAGTGAGGCATTGAAGAACGATGAAACCTACCTATGCCAGGTCAAGCCATCAGCGGAAGATCCTGTAGCATGTCTATACTACAACAATGTGATAGAGGTGATACCCAATATTACATTCTCGCGATAAGACATGGTGCTAAAAAATAACAGGCACGATCGCCCTCTATACTACACAGGTTATATTGGAGCCATTAAGGTAGACCAGATGCATATTGACCCCGGTTCATCCATTAATATCATCACACGGAGTCTACTTCTATCCTTGGGAATCCTAATGCATCGGTTCGCAGCAACCATACTACCATCAGTGGCTTCAATGCTGGAAGGAGCTACCTTCTGGGAAAGATTCTTCTGAAGTGTCAGATTGGCGATCTACGAACATAGGTCACTTGCTACATCATAGACATGGACGTATCCTACAATGTCTTGTTGGTACGTCCATGGATACATGAGAATATGATCGTACATCAACTTTATAACAGTGCTTGAAGTACGTCAATTATTACGGTGTGGTCAGAACTAAGTTTGCCGATATCAATCCATTCAAAGGGGTCTAGACATATTACTCTGATTATATCCTGTCAAAATAAGTCTACAAAGAAGATGGTAGTAACCAAGCCAACATTGAAACGGAGGCGGGTACCATACCAGACAAACCTTTAAGGGTCTACCTCAAAGGATGGGCTCCTAACACGGCTCCTCCCCTCGTGGTGAAGCTTGGTAAGAAAGTGCCAAAATCTCTTGCAACTTCAAAACCTCTGGGGGTTAAACTTCACAAGAAGGCACCAAAACCCCTAGTTGTTTCCCTACAAAGACCAAGTCCAGTACCCGTCACTACTTTAGAGCCACTAGTGGTAAAAATTCACAGGAGACCTCCAAAGTCATCACTCGCCTTGGGGGTAGATCAAGGGGAGGACGAACTGGGATAATATATGGTCGCTCATATTGATGTCCCTTCTCTTAATGATGTAATACCCGAGGCGAAGATTTCTTACTTCATCAATAAAGGATTTACTTTGAATTACCCGGATGTTGTACGTCTAAATACTATGTATTCCTTAGAGCACGGGCTAGGCCTGCACAAGCATACACATGTGACTACCACTTATGTAGTGAACCAAATTATCCCTAGTCAAACTTCTACTTTATATTTCCAACAAGGAGAAGGAAAGACAAATCGATTATCTTCAGCAGGGTTAATGTCCCTTGTCATTCATCCCTGATAAGCAAGAACCAAAAATTGAAGGCAGAAGAATGCAAATATATCACTATAGTTCACAAGCCAAGCGCATTATCTATAAATGGGTTATGATCTTAACAGCAACCAAGGTCTGAATTATGGCAAAGATCGACAGTTGCCTCCATGTTTCCTCGTTCATGTAGGCAAGCCCCTTCGCCGTGGAATTGATATATTCCAATGGTGCCAACTGGATCACAAAATATAATAGAGACTTGCTTATGATGCCGATCAACGACAAGTTGTTCAAAAAATACTATGTCTGAGGCAGACTTGTACTCTCCCTAATCCCCAGCAGGGCAATTAATACTTACATTTCTAATTGTTCATCCCTAGCTAGTGCCTACGCACGACATGTACCCGTTCTCTATAAAGTATTATAAAATCCATCATCGGTATTCAGGAGTCCTGAATATACAACAGATGGTGGATCCTCAAAAGCTACCTAAGGAGCTACCCTCAGGTTTATCCATACTACCAGGTGCACCACTCAAAGTCAATTTTCTTGGGCATTAGTTCACGTCTATATCACCCCTGAACTAGTATGCTTACTTTTTCCCTAATAGGGTTTGCTATATCCATATTACCTTTGAGCAAACCTTCCGCTTTTGACTATCGACTCTCATGTCCACTATACCTCTTATATCGGTCGTCATCTAAACTTATCATCCATTCTTAAGTCTATGTACACCAGCAATAATAAGTCCCAAAAACCTATCACGTCCATATCACATCTGATAGGGTCCTATTCCAAAACTTATTACTTGCATCCAAGTTTTCAAAAGGTAATTGGTCCACAAAAACTATCACGTCCATATCACTTCTGATAGAGTTTAGTTCCAAAACTTATTACTTGCACTCAAGTGCGCAAGAGGTAATAAGGTCCACTAAAGATCCCCAGTGGGATGTCATAAATAAACTATGGTGTATGAGTCTTCATCCATGCAGCATATTCTGGATGAGTTCCCATCCATACGACAGAGCCTTGTAAAAAGCTACCCATGTTCTGTATGAGTCTTCATCCATGCAGCAGAACTTCGTAGAGAGTCTGCACGTGTTCTAGATGATTTTTTATCCACGCTGCAAGACTGTGTACTTGTGTCCCTACGTCCCTTGGCTAGTGTCATGAGGATCGGAGAGCTCCTTTACCTCCAAACAAACTGTCAGCATCATGGGGCCATGGGTCAAGACTACCACTGACAAACTCCTCGGCGAGAAGAACAACAACCTTCCACATTACAAAATAAGGATAAGTGAGGAAATTGTAAACCCCCTCAAAATTTTTAGGTAGATTTGGTATGGTAAGAATTTTGGTTTCGCTTCAGGTTGTCTAAGGATTAGAAATTTAGGTTATGTAGACTGGCTATTTAATTTTAAACTCTTGGTGCACCTTACCGTTGCTGCAATAATTGGAGCACAACAATAGCCTTTGCTTTCCAATAATTTTTTTCACTCTTGAGTTGACAAGCCAACCTAGGCACTGGATATTTCTGTCACTCCCAAACATTCTTTCTTGTACTCTATTTTAAATGCACAACTTTTCAGTCTCAAAAATTAATTCTTTAATGTTATGCCTTGTACCTATGTCGTTGCCATCAATTTGGGTTCACAAACTCAGCAAACTTTGCCTAACTAATTAAAGGGCCTAAGACTGACAGCAAGCCTACACCGTCTATGATATTTGTGTCACTCCCAATTGAGACCCCATGTACTCCTATTTAATGTAAGAGCACCTATGACAAAACTTTTAATTAAATTGGGGAAAACCGATTTAACCTAACCCCAACTTAACCCTTACACCCATTCATGAGGCTCATACAAAACACTCAACACTCTCCCATCCTACAAAATACCAAACACCAACTTTCCACATCAAATTCTCACTCTTTCTCCTTTATTAGTAAATATCCAAATGTTAAGAAACTCAAATGCAAAGAGGTTGCTAGGTGTCACACTTCTATTGGTACAAATCAAATAGAAAACACCACCCTCCTCATATAACCGATCACCTCACTCCCTCTCTCCCCTTACATTATACTATTCCCTCATGTAGAATCCTATCCCTTGATTCAAATTCCCCTATCACAATCACCCATTCCCTCAATATTAACACTCACACACCCTTCCCCATGTGGCCGACCCTAATCCCAATGAACCTATTTTTTTCTCACTACAGTCTCTCCTTCCCTCCCCTCCCCTCACTCTCAGCCGAATCTTCCTTTCACTTCTCCTCCTTCTTCTTCATTATTCTTCTTCTTCCTCTTCTCCTCTCTATTTTTCTTCTTCTTCTTCTTAATTTTTTTCTTCATCTTCTTCTTCTTCCTCACCATAGTCGGAGCACCACCGCCATCAACATTCCCCTCACCATCGCTGCTACTAACACTAACACCAACAACCACCTACACAACCACCTCCACCACGAGCACATCCACCTACACCACCACCTCCACCACGAGCACAGCCACCTATATCACCAGCTCCACCATGAGCACAACCACCTACACCGCCACCTCTACCACGAGAACTGCTACCTTCGCCACCGAGTATTTCTAACAGCACAACCACGACCTCACCACCAATACCTCAATACCAGACCACCTTCATCACGCCACCACCACTGCCACCATCACCATCACCGAGCACCACTACTACCGTAGAGCACTGTCACCATCGCCACCACCGAGCACGGTCACCACCACCCCCATCGATCATCACCTGCCAACACCACCTCGACTACACCACCAACACCTCACCACCAGCATCACCACCATCGCACACTGCTACCACCATCACCACTACTGAGCACTGCTAGCAACACCACCGAGCACTATTACGGTCATCGTTCAGACAATATTTCTTCCAACTTGGCGACGGTCGGAACTTCTTTGCCACGATGAGCGTGGTCTCGACGATCCTCCTTCCCTTCTTGAGTTCCTATTTCCCTTGGTATATCCCTCCTCCGATTATCATTCATTCAAGCATCCTTCTTGGCCATTAAATTTATGTTACTTAGTTAACGGGTTAATTTTATAGGTTATATGGTGAGTAGTTTTGATGGTAATTTGATTTTGGGAAGATAACACATATGTCAATGCTTCCAGCAGGATGGGATGGTGTATAATATTGTGGTTTAGCATGGGTAAAAGATTACTAAAGGAGAACCGTATGTATAGAATACTAGGTCTTATTATTGAGCATTGTAATGAGTTAGGAAGTTGGGTTGATGATTAGCCCATATTTAATTAAATACATATTAAGGAATCTAAACATGATATAGGTTATTGGTTTAGTGGTTGGGTTCATGCCAAAATTAGAATATAAATTCATATTAGGGTATTTTGCATGTATAGACTTGATGTTATTGTACCAATGTAATTTTATTAGGTAGTAATGATGGTAAGGTCGAGGATGAACATTATTTATAGATGACCGAAATCACACTTGATGAATACTAGTGTTTGAGGATATTATTTGAAGACGTTATATAATTTGGTGATTTCGTACTTAATGCATCATTTCCCTAGTCAACTTTGGTCAACCCTCAAGTTAGTAACTTAGACGTTAGTTTTGTAACTAAGATAGAAACCCATGTTGGTCTATGATTGTCATCTCTTATTTTAGATAGTTTCGAGCTAGATTATAAATTAATTTATATGTCATCTCTAGGTACTTAGGGATCCATGAACTTGGACTGATGAATGCTCCTGCTGCATTCATGGATACGATGAACCGTGTCTTTAGGCCCTTCATCGATAAATTCATGGTGGTGTTTATCGATGACATCTTAGTGTACTCGAAGACTAGGGATGAGCACGCAGGACACCTGCGGATGGTGCTGCAAACCCTTCGAGACCACAAGTTGTATGCCAAATTAAGCAAATCAGAATTTTGGTTGGACAGTATCTCGTTTTTGGGGCATATCATCTCCTCGGAAGGCATCTCAGTTGATCCAAAGAAGATAGAAGCAATCACGCAGTGGAAACGACCGGAGTCAGCTAGCGACATCCGAAGTTTCCTTGGTCTGGCAGGGTACTACCGAAGATTTATACAAAATTTTCCTAGGATTGTTTCGCCCTTGACTCAGTTAACACGAAAGGGTGCAAAGTTTACTTGGACAGAGGACTGTGAAGCTTCGTTTACGGAGTTAAAGCAGCGCCTCATCTCTGCCCCAATTCTTAGTCTGCCGAACGGACCGGATGACTTTAAAATATATAGTGATGCCTCAGGAAAGGGTCTAGGATGTGTCCTGATGTAGCGCGATAAGGTGATAGCCTACGCGTCTAGACAGCTAAAGCCTCACGAGCAGAACTACCCAACGCATGATCTCGAACTTGCCGCGGTAGTATTTGCATTGAAGCTGTGGCGTCACTATCTTTATGGCGTGCCATACGAAATCTATACGGACCATAAAAGCCTGAAATACTTGTACACTCAAAAGGATTTGAATCTTCGGCAGCGGCGATGGCTTGAACTCCTCAGCGACTTCGATCTCACGATCAGATACACACCTGGAAAGGGAAACATAGTAGCTGACGCATTGAGTCGAGTGTTTATAGGGAGTTTGGTTATTGATGATAGGCTGCGCCGAGATCTTGAATCACTGGGTATCACACTAAAAATAAGATATAAGAAGTGGGCGCAAGTAGCTCAACTGTGCCTCGAGCCCGACTTGTTACACAAAGTGAAGGCCACTCAGAAGGACGACCCGTTCCTGCAGAAGTTACATGCCCTCATCTTGGCAGGAAAGGCGTCCGACTTTGCGGTAAGCGCGGATGGGATGCTTCGAATAAAGGGAAGACTATGTGTTCTGAACGACGTGGCCCTCAGACAAGAGATACTCACGGAAGCTCACTATGCTAGTTATACTTCTCATCCAGGTAGCACTAAGATGTATCGGGATCTTCGCACGACGTTTTGGTGGCACGGCTTAAAAAGGGATGTGGCGCAGTTTGTGTCACATTGCATGGCTTGTCAACGAGTAAAGGCCGAACACCAGAAACCAGGCGGAGAGCTTCAGAACCTTGCTATTCCGGAGTGGAAATGGGATGATATAACGATGGACTTTATTGTTGGCTTGCCGAGGACGCAACGGGGACATGATGTAGTCTGGGTTATCGTCGATCGACTCACCAAGTCAGCTCACTTTTTGCCTATCAAATCTACTTGGAGTGCCGACCGCCTGGCTCAGATATATTTCAACAAAATCGTCCGACTTCACGGCGTGCCCGTAACCATAGTCTCCGATCGAGATGGTCGATTCATATCACGTTTCTGGGGAAGCCTGCAGTCAGCAATGGGGACGAAGTTGAAATTCAGCTCCGCCTACCATCCACAGACCGATGGCCAAACAGAGCGCGTCAACCAGATCCTCGAAGACATGCTGCGACTCTACGCCTTGGACACGAAGACTAGTTGGGACCTTCATCTACCTATAGCCGAATTTGCTTACAACAATAGTTATCAATCAAGCATTCAAATGGCGCCGTATGAGGCATTATACGGGCGGAAGTGTAGATCTCCTATCTGTTGGGACGAAGTCGGGGAGCGGCATGTACTTGGCCCTGAGCTCATGGAGCAGACCATCCAGAAGGTTCGGCTGATTCGGGACAGATTAAAGATAGCTCAAAGTCGTCAGAAGAGCTATGCGGATGTTCATCGGAGACCGCTAGAGTTTCAAGTAGGTGATCGGGTATTCCTCAAGGTCTCGCCCATGCGAGGGGTCAGCAGGTTCGAAGCGAAGGGAAAGCTAAGTCCACGATTTGTCGGCCCGTTCGAAATACTAAAGCGGGTTGCTTCAGTTGCTTATCAGATCGCCCTACCACCATCCCTAGCTGACGTACATGATATATTCCATGTTTCCCAACTTAGAAAATATGTGTACGATCCAAGCCACGTGGTAGACCTGGGACAACTGAACCTTCAGCCCGACTTGACGTATGTAGAACAGCCGGTACAAATTTTGGATAGAAAAGAAAAGCTGCTTCGGACCCGTTCGGTTCCTCTAGTGCGCGTGCTTTGGCGGAATCACTCTATCGAAGAATCTACTTGGGAGCTCGAATTTGATATGAGGGAACGGTTCCCCTCATTATTTCCTAGTGGTAGGTTTTATTCCTTAAGTTTTGGGACGAAACTTCCAATTAGTTGGGTAGGATGTGGTGCCCCGTTCCCCCTATTCAGGGAGCGCGGCTAAGAAATACTAGACGGTATCGTTCGATCGGGATAGATTGAATCAAGAACTCATCCTCGTTATGGATTTGTCTCTTCGGAATCGATTCCCATATTCAGTGGACCGTGCCCCCGGGATCGACTTAGCGACAGAGTCAGGAGGGACCTCTCCGCTGCATTCTTTGTTGCCTAGTTTTCGCTGTCGCTTGTTGCTTTCGTGCCTTGAGTTGGTTTTCGGATTTGCTTGGATTTTCTTGAACGGTTTCGATGGATTTTATTGCTTTCATTCTTAAGACTGCACTTCAATTCCGATAAGGGATAGAGAGGAAGAAGTACTGATCAGCTGTTCGTGTCAATACAGGTGAACCAGCTGTAGTCGTCGCTCGAGCGGACGCCTAAAGCACTTCTTTCCTTTTCCTTCCAACTACCAAAGTGAGCGGCTACCAACCCGATTAGCTAGCCCTACTTGCTAGTCTTCACATCTAAATTATGTGTTCGTGCTTTGCCCAATCAAACGATACCAAGTAAATAACTAAAAGATATCAAGATAATAAGGGAATAGACTTGGGAAATATTGCTTGTCGATGAAACCGGTGAACGGTTACTTATATGCTTGCTCGTTTGGAATGTTCATCATATGCATAAATATAAGTTAGAATGTATATTTCTTCTTAGAACTGTGCTATATATAGAACTCATTTTCATTGCCATAAACTGAACAGATAGGCTATGCAAAAGTAAATCTTGCCCTGTACTGCCATGCTCCTGATATGCCCTGATTTGCCTCGATTGCTAACTTAGTGTACTGCGTTGATCACGGACAACTTGTGCACAAGGTCTTAGTTCCTGCGGACGGTCGCTGGGGCACCGGCACCGATCCGATCCGGACGGAACTCATGATAGTCGCCTGCTATAGGACGGAATGCCTTGGGATGTCCTGATCTATGCGTCGCACGGCACTCCGTACTGAGACTAGCCCGTCCATTATGGCAACGTGCCAGTGATCCCTCTTGTATATTTAAACATGTTGCTACTAACTTGTGTCTTCTTGGCAGGGAAGGCAAGGTAAGTATTATGCAGGTGGTTCAGACGGGCAGGTAAATGTCACCGAACGGTGGCGAGTTATTTCAATGATTATATATATATGTCTTGCTGTAAAATGAACTAAGGCAAGATAGAAACCCATAAATATGCATGCTTCATTAAAACAACGTGTTGATTGGTATAGTTGGGATAGCTTGCCTTCACCAGTACGTTTCGATGTACTGACCCTCGTTGAAACAGGTTTCCTGCGCTAAGGAGAGCCGAGCGAGGAGCAGAAGAGAAACCCCCAATCCAGTCCAGCTGTAGGCACGCCTCGACCGTGCCAACCTTTGAAGCATTTTGAAGAAGAAGAAGAAGCATTTTGAAGTTAGAAGCTAGCCACCAAGCAACCATGCAACTTCGTGGCAAAGCAGTCGTTCCGACGCAAGGTCTTATATTTTGAGTTTAGTAAGGATGTAATGTACAGGACTGCTATCTCATTTTGTGTCAACAATTTTGTAAGTCCATAGAGGCAATCCCTATGACTCAGTTCAAGGAGTTTGTAATAGATGTTCATATTATCAATAAAAAGAGAACTTTTCCATGTTTTAATATGTGTTTCAATTATCTGCGTACTCTGAATATGTGCTCGCTATGCGAAACAAAAATACTTAGCCTTGTGCGGTGTCGTAACCTAGGCCCGCACGGCGGTCACGCCCGGGGGGACGACTAACGATTCCACGGGATCGGGGCGTGACAGCTGATTCCCCCCATTTTCTTTGATCAGATCCCTCTCCCTCTCCCAAATTTCAAACCTGCCCGCTCCTACTTCCTCCCTCCGGTGACCCCGCTTCGGCTCCTCCTTCCTACCTCCGGTGACCCCCCTCGGCCGCATCCTCCCCCTCCAGCTCCCCTCCTACCTCCGGCGTCCTTCCTCCGGCTCCCCTGCTCGGTGAGCTCCTCTCTCTGTCTCCTTTCTCTGTCTCTCTCTTTCTCTCTAACATAGATGCAACATAACACAATATGACGCGACATGACACGTTAATTTTTGAATTTGGTTTGTGCAGTTGTTAAGTGGACTATACAAGTGGTGTGTGTGGAAACTATTGTAGGTTCATTCCAGTATCAAGTTTATGCAGAGGCGCGCATGTGTTAAGCTTGTATTTTTTGTGCACACTTAGGTGTATTATTGTTAGTATTTGTATGGGAGTCGAGAGGACGTGTGATACCTGAGTGTGTATCCATTATACAAGATTAAGTGTGCTAGAGATGGGAGGTTAGTATTAGGTTTGGTATTAGGTACCAAGGATATGATATCTAGATATTAAGGGATATGTTAGAAGTGGATTAAGGTAATGTTAAGATATAGTGAAGTACTAGAGTATTGAGCTAGATACTAAGATATTAGTAATAGATAGTGGGTTGGGGAGGTTTAGTGTTTCAGTTTGTAGTTAGGTATTATTATATTGGTTGTAGATACCAAGATACCAGATATCTAGGTATTTGGTAAGATACCAAGACATTGGTACTAAGGTATTAAGATATAAGTATATAAATAATAAAATATTGATTATAGCTTATGTTAAGTGTTATGGACAAAAAAGTAGTATCATGCTACAAGGGTATAGTGAGATATTAGAATACGGATAAGGTATTGGCTAGGATACCAAGGTAAATACATATAGGCCAAGGTACTAATATATATATTAGGTATTAATATAGATATTAGTCACTACCACCAGTTAACAGCAGTACACGATCTCTCTCTTTCTTTCTAACACAAATACGACACAACACAATACGACACGACACATTAATTTTCGAATTTGGTTTGTGCACACGTTAATTTTCGAATTCCAGTGTCAAGTTTATAAACCAACTTAAAAGCTAGTTATGAACCCAAATTGGGGTAATGACCTAGTTTGACTAGTATGGCATAGTTTTAACCTAGAAATGATATAGTAACCATATTTTAGCCTATTTTAGTATAAGGTCTCCACTCTCCAATGTCAAAGCAAGCTATTAATGTAAGTAGGGCTCTCCGTATGACATTATAATTTATACCATATAAGCAACGAGAACTAATTGCTCTCATAACTGCAAAACAATCACTTGGCCATTGCATTGATAAGTTCTTTAGTTAAATAAGTGCGTAAAATTAATATGTTTTACACTAAATATGAGATAGCTTACGACCTTGTCCAAACGGGGAATGACTACTACTTTATGAAACTCTCTTCCATATTATTTGCCATCCATATCCTACAGTTGGACATACTCACTACCAATTGACAAGTCAGATGATACACACACACACATACATAGGGCATTGTGTATCAAGTTAGAGCAGTTCTTACCTTCTTCCAGAGAATCACACTGTATGTAATGATTTATAGGACACATACTGTCATTTTTGCAGAAGTATCTAATTGGATAAGAATTACTATCTGTATCATCGTTTGTGGATGTACAACCGTCATCCTAATGACATGTGTGGTGTGCGGGATAAATTCATTGAGGGTGTACAACAGTTCCTGTAGTTCGCCAAGGAGTTCCCTCAGTACATGGATGGTACCAAAATTAAGTATGTGTGTGTGAGATGTCGCAACAAGAAATATCATCCAGAAGTGGAAGTCACATATTATTTGTACTCGAAGGGCTTCATGCCGAATTACTATCAGTGGACCGCGCACGGAGAACTTGTGTCTCTAGCATCGGAGTCGGAGCCTTATGTGGAGCCGTGTATGGATGTCCACTACCATGATGCTTACGACGACGGGAGGGTGAACATGGTTTTTGATACGGCGGGGCCTAGTTTTAATCTGGACAATTATGATACGGTGGGATCCAGTTTCAATCTGGACAATTATGATGCAGCTAAGGAGGCACCGAATGCCGATGCTGCAAAGTTTATGGAGTTGCTGGAGAATGCAAGGACTCCACTCTATCCTGGTTGTGAGGATCATTCACCGTTGGTGGTGGTTACAAGATTATTGAGCATCAATTTTGATTTTAATATGTTGCAAGAATGCTATAATCGATTGATCGATTTGATTATAGAGATCTTGCCTGAGGGTGCAAAGTTGCCTAAAGACTTCTATCGATCTAAGAGGATGGTGAGATCGCTCTGGATGGGATACGAAAAAATTGATACATGTCGCAATGGGTGCATGTAGTACTAAAGAGACGATAAGGATGAAGATGCGTGCAGATTTTGTGGTGCTAATCGCTACAAGGCCATTATTAGAGGTAAGTTTGTCGGTGCAAGAAAGCCTACCGATTTACTGTACTACTTGCCTTTGCCGCCGCGGTTGCAGCGGTTGTTTATGGTTAAGGAGACTGCAAAAAACATGAGTTGGCACAGGCGGAAATAGATCGAAGGAGTATTGGATCATCCATCCGATGGAGAAGCATGGAAGCACTTTGATCGAGAGTATCCAGATTTTGCTTCAGATCCACGTAATGTCAGATTGGGGCTCTCCTCTGACGGTTTACGCCATTCGGACTTTCGGGCTCCCAGTATTCATGTTGGCCTACGATCGTCACTCCGTACAATCTACCGCCTTATATGTGCATGAAGACTATGTATATGTTCCTAACCGTTATTATCCTGGGTCCGAATAATCCGAAGAGGAACATCGATGTGTATTTACAGCCTTTGATAGATGAGTTGAATCAGCATGGGAAGTAGGTGCCAACACGTACGATGTTTCTAGAAAGCAGAATTTTCAGATGAGGGCAGCACTTATGTGGACCATCAACGACTTTCTGGCCTATGGAATATTATCGGGATGGAGCACCCATGGTCGTCTTTTATGTCCATATTGCATGGACCGTACTAAGGCTTTTCATTTGAAATACGAAGGCAAATCATGCTTCTTCTATTGTCATCGATAATTTCTGCCGAAGGATCATCCATACCGGAGGAACAGGAATGATTTTCGTGCTGGCATTGTAGAGAAGGCCAATCCACCGCCAAGGTGGCCCAGATACATGATATGGGAAGAGGTAAAAGATTTACCAAGTGCTATCGAAGAGCCTGCTAAGGGGTACAAGTGTGACGGATTTGGTCGCACCCATAACTGGACGAAGAGGAGTATATTCTGGGATCTGCCATATTAGAGTACAAATCTGATCAAACATAACCTTGATGTCATGCATATCGAGAAGAATGTATTTGATAATATAATTAATACTGTAATAGAGGTAAAGGGGAAGACGAAAGATAATCCGAAGGCCAGGTTGGAATTAGAAGAAATATGTAGACGTCCTGTATTGCATTTGATAGAGGAGGGAAATGGAAAGTTAAAGAAACCTAAGTCAGTTTTCTCACTGGAGAAAGAGGATAAAGGAAGACTTTGTAGGTGGATTCAGGGTCTAAAGTTTCCAGACGGGTACGTGTCAAACTTGAGAAGATGCGTCGACCTTAAGGAGAACAAACTGGCGGGTATGAAGAGCCATGATTATCACGTATTCATGGAGAGGTTAATTCCGATTGTATTTTAAGAATTCTTACCGTAGGTCATTGGGATCCATTGACAGAGCTCAGAATATTCTTCAGAGATCTTTATTATACTAACTTGCTCGTCGATCGTCTAGAAAAGCAAGAGAAGGACATTACGGTAATACTATGTAAGCTCGAGAAGGTGTTTCCTCCTGGATTCTTCGACTCTATGGAGCATTTGCTAATTCATCTTTCCTATGAGGCACATGTTAGTGGTCCTGTCGATTATCGGTGGATGTACCCCTTTGAGCGGTATCTGGATCACTTAAAGAGTAAGGTAAAAAATAAGGCACGGTTTGAGGGCTCTATTTGTGAAGATTATGTTCTCGAGGAGATTACAAACTTTTGCTCAACGTATTTCAAACCTCATGTTGCTAACAATAGAACGAAAGCTCCGAGAAATGACGACGGATATCAGGAATCTAATGATGCAATACTCAAAGTATTCAATGCGTTAGGAAAGCCTTCGGAAAAAATAAAAAAGAGATATTTGAATGACGACGAGCTAAAGGCTGGTCAGTTGTATATATTACTCAATTGCGATGAGGATGAAGAGGAGAAACTAGAGGGATAATAATTAATACGTCCACATTTACATCATCTCAATATAATAGTATAAGCTACTATTATGCTACTAATCAGCAGTTTCTTTATTGTTTTTTAGCACATATAATGATGAGTTGAGGTCGGTTAGACCCTACATAACAGACGAAGAAGTAGAACAAGAAATGAGATACCATTTTCCTTCTTGGTTGAGCGCATATATAAAGTGCTTGATAATTACTTTTTATTTTTGCACTTGCAAAACAAATAACTTATTATCGCTACTTTGGTATTTAGGTCGATCGTCTAATAACACCCGAGACTGAATCTATTAGAACTCTAGCCAAGGGACCAATTACTGCCGTTAAAATATGGCCAAGTTTCTGTATGAATGGGTTTAGGTTCAAGTCAACAAATCCTTCTATAAGAGACAGCTTTCTGGATCTTGATTCCACAAAAAACAGTTATTTGTGTATCAAATCTGCGAACTACAAAGACGTCAATCCAGGCAATAATTTCTTTGGCATCTTACGAGAGATTGTGGAGTTGACATATAATTATTGCACAAAACCTGTTAATATCGTGCTATTAAAGTGTGAATGGTTCAATCCGATTCAAGATCAAGGTTGGAAAATTGACAACCATGACCTTGTGGATATAAACTACAAGCGTAAATATCAAGGCTATGAACCATTTGTCCTATCAAGTCAGACTCAGCTCGTGTACTTCACAACTTATCCTAGACGGGGGACAACGAGGTCAGATTGGTGGGCAGTATGCAAGACTAAAACTAAAAATACCTTTGACATTAACGAAATAGCTTAACAGGAGGATGATCTACCTCTTGTAATAATTATTGTAGATGTGGACTCAACGGAAGTTACTTATTACATGAGTAATAATGTAGAAGATATAGAATTATCCGAAGAGGAAGACGAAGATAAAAACGAAGTAGATGAAAGTGAAGACAAGGAGAAGGAAGATGAAGAGGAGGACGAGGAAGGCGAACAAGATAAATTTTCTGAAGATGATTGAACATAAAATATTTTGCCTGTATAATGTAACTATATTTTGACTATAGAATGTACTATTTTGACGAATATATGTATTATATTTTGATTGTAGAATGCTGTGAGATATGCATCACATTTTGACTGTAGAATGTACTATATATTTATGTTTTTCTTTATTCATCATATGTTGTTATCAAGTATGACAGGACAACGCGGAGGATTTGGCAGGTCCCGAGGTAGACAGAGTGCTCCTCCGGTACTGCCTACTGTTGGTTCCGGATCGTCGTCGCCCAGTACTCTAGTATATCGATCAGTCACATCCCCGACTGCGACGACGTTACGTGGCATCACTCCTGGGACGAGTAGTTCCAGGCGTGATAGTACTCCCTCGTCCAGCGTTCCTCCTGCTGACAGAATCATGGAGACATATGAGCATGTAGAGGAGGTTGTGCCGATGTTGTCCCAGCATCAGCAAGATCCTCCATGCGCACCTCCGGAGGAGACGAGGACAGAGATTTGGGCCGACAGTACAAAGTAAGTCAATTAGATGTTTTAACATCATATATATCGTGTATTTCTTTATTCATCAAATATTAACTTTTTTGATCAAAATAATTATCTCTGTATAGATATCGTCCATCGTCGGTTCAGAGATGCCTGGGACTATTTTTGAGGAACAACTACGGTGGCCCTTGGATCAACTACTCTGAAGCTCCGAAGGAGAGAAAGGCATTCTGGTTCGTGCACTTCAAGGTAAAAGTATATTGTATAAATCCTCTAATTTATGCATATTATATAACTTATCCGTGATGCTCACTTACTAAATTATTTATTGTAGCAAAAGTATTTCTATCCTCCGTACCGGGCCGAGTTGATCGAGCGGCTGTTTCCTACCGTTGCCGCCAAGCTTATCCGTGATGCTCTGGATGACCAGAAGGCTCATGATCGTGCCCTTAAACCGATCCAAGGTTGGATCACGCCTGAGCAGTGGACTGTGATGAGGGCTAGATTCGACGATCCGAGCTACAAGGAAAGGTCTGAGAAGGCCAAGGCGGCTAGGCAGAATGCTGCCAAGTGGTGGCTCAATTCCGATGACGGAATATTTTTGTCATTTGGTATGTTTTTTATTTTAGATTTATTATTTTAATATAAGTACGATAAAATGGTAGTAGAAAAAATATTTAAGTCTAGTACTAAATAATATATTTTTAACAGGTACAGAGGGGTGAGGATTCAAACATGGTGACCGTCTTCTTGGCCACGCATCGCAAGGACAAAAATCTCATTGATGAGAGGGCCTCGCAGACCTATATAAGTATTACTTTACTTTGTGTTAATTTTAATATAACTTAGACAATTATCGAGTATCCAAACTTTTCTAGGCCGAGTATCTTAGGCTGCATGACCGGGCGACTGCTAGTGCACCTACAGCTGGAGAGGCTGGTACTTCCTCGCAGCCCGCTCTAGCTCCGTCGGTGGACGACCTGTGGGTGACCGCCACTGGTGGTCTCCAGAGGGGTACGTACTACGGTACGAGATCCTATGGTGCCCTAGTTGGGACGCAGTCATCTAAGGCCTCCCTGACAAGTGCGCATTCCCCATAGCCCTCGCAGTTGTCGGCCAGAGTCCAGGAGGCCGTTGAGCATCAAATTGCGTCTCTCCGTGACAAGTTACTGTAAAGAATGGAGGAGCAACCCTGGTCCCAACCGCAAGCGAATGATCCGACGCTCATCGCACGATTCGATATGCTCGATCACAGCATCACGGAGCTCCAGGATTTGGCAAATAATCTTAGAGCCTCGACAGAGCGCAGCATGACGGAGCTGCTGGCATCACAGCTATCCATGGGCGAGAGGCTGACGATGATGCATAATTCAATGCTTCATAGCAATACGAGGCTATTATCTACCATGGATTCTTACAACCAGCGACTCGGAGAGTTGGAGTGGATACGTCCTCCTAGTGCGCCTATATTGACACAGACTCCACCGACTTCACTACCTTCTCTATCGACATCGGTGTCGATTTCACGGGAGCAGTATGATCTGTTCTTATCCTTCATGCGTTCCGGTAGTCATCCTCTTACAGATCCGCAGTAGTATATATATTTGTATGGATATTTGCTGGATATTTGTATTCTTTGTATTATTTAGGATGAGACTCATTGTATGGATATATATTTGTTGTATTCTTTACGACGATATTTGCTGGATATTTTATTTTCTTTAAATTTTATTATATTATTCATATTAAATATATGTTAATTTACCGGTTTTGAGTGTTCAAACCAAAGGGGGTCGGCAAACCCAGGAAATTCAACGGAGGGTTACTCCGGGTATATTTGTACAGATTATGAATTAATAAACTGCAGTAATAATAGTTTGGAAATAATTCAGTATTTATTTTTTTACTTTTTACTGTACAATTAGCGAAGTTTTTAGCAACGTTTAGCGGCGTTAATATACGTCGCTAATTATGACGCTAATGACGTCGCTAAAAATGTCGTTGTACGTCGTAACTTGCTGACATGGCAGTATTGTCAGGTCATTAAAGACATCCCTTTAACATCGCTATATAAGTCGCTAATTAGCGACCTTAAGCGACTGATGAGCACGTCGCTAATTAGCGACGTTGCATCGCTAAACGTCGCTAATTTAGCGACACATTTACGTCGCTAAAAAATATCGGTATAGCGACGTTTAGCGACTTTTTTCCTTTCAACGACTAGCTGAGTTTCGACTTTAGTTAAACGTCGCTAATTACATCGCTAAAAGTGATTAGCGACTTTTTTTGTCATTTAGCGACTTTTTTTACGTCGCTAATTTGACTTTTTCTGGGAGTGAAGTTATCGATGTGCGAATTCTTCCTTGATAAGGTTGAATTTCTTGGGCATGTTATTATAGGAGATGGAATCTCAGTGGATACGAAGAAGATCTTAGCAGTTGAATCATGGTCTACCCTGAGTTCAGTAGCAGAGGTCAGGAGCTTTCTTAGATTAGCAGGCTAGTACCGGAGGTTTGTTCAGGAATTTTCCAGACATGCAGAGCCGATGACTAGGCTGACCAGGAAGGACGTAGAATTTGTCTGGACTGAGGATTGTCAGTCAATATTTGAGGAGCTGAAGAGAAGATTGACTACAGCTCCCATCTTAATACTACCATCAGGAGCAGGAGGATTTTCCATTTACAGTGATGCATCAGGGAAGGCTTTAGATTGTGTGTCACAGCAACACGGGAAGGTGAATGCCTATGCTTCCAAGCAATTATGCCCGCATGAGAAAAACTACCCTACCCATGATTTAGAGTTGGCAGTGGTTATCTTTGCTCTTAAATTATGGAAACACTATCTATATGGTGAGAGAGTAGAGATCTTCACAGACCATAAGAGCTTAAAATATGTGTTTACACTGAAAGATCTTAACATGAGGCAGCGGCGATGGTTATAGATGATAAAAAACTTTGAAATATCCTTGCAGTACCATCAAGGAAAGGCCAACATAGTTACGGATGCTTTGAGCAGGTATTCCGTGGCTATGTGCTTGACTAGAGACATACATTTATTGGCAGATCTTGACAGTTTGGGCTTTGAGGTATTGATTCCTAGAGTCGCAACACAGATGTAGGGACTTTAGGTTCAGTCAGAGCTGATGGACCGAGTCAGAGCCAAACATTATGAGAATGAGTCTCTGAGGAGCATCAGAGCACATGTTCAGTTAGGGTTGTAGAGGACTTTATCGTCCCAGATGATGGATCATTGCGACACTGTACTAGGTTATTTATACCGAAAGGAGCATTACGCGAGGAGATTCTGCAGGAGGCGCATCGTTCTCAATACTCTATATGTCTTGGTGCCAACAAAATATATTATCACTACCATATTTTCTAGAAAAGATTATTTTTGTAATTTTATAATTAATTAAATATTGTGCATGATAAATAATTATTTGTTATATTATTTAATTATGGTTAGATGTTAGTTATTAATTTTGGACTTGTGTTAGTGGACCTAACTAGTTTAGTTTAGACTCATGAACCAACATGCATTAATTGTTAGAATTTAGCCCATTTAGAAAGCCCATAGATTAGGAGGATGATTAAATTAAGTAAACCATTATACTAAAAGCATCCCTCTTTAATTATTTCTTCATGAGAGACCTCAAGGGGTATATTGGATATTACATAGTAGCTTGAGGAAGGGGTAGAGGGGGCCGACTTATTAAAGAGGGGAAAAATTATTTTTCTCTCCTCTTTTTATTTGCAAACTAGATCTAGAATTTTCCTTAACCAAATTACTTCATTCCCATATCATTTCTCTACCAAATTTTATGCCAATTTTCTTTCCAAATTACCATTGGAAGCTAGTGGAGCAAGGATCTAGAAGGAGAAAGCAAGGATCTACAAAGAGGAGCAAGGATCTACAAGTTCGAGGCTAATTTCATCGTATTTAGAAGTTTCATTGGGAATCCATCTCCCAATAGGTATAATTCAGTTTTTTCCCTTAATTTAAGTTCTAAATCTGAGTTTTAACCATATGAAATTAACCCATATACATAGGCTAACCATAGGATTTGGTTTTGTGTTCATAGGAGGCCTATTGAGAAAGTTATGGTATTTTTTTTGTCAATTTTAGGCAAATTCCGAGATTGATATTTGTTGTGTGTGTCAATTGGTCCTATAGATCAATTTGGCATATTCTTGTGTGTTTGGGGCTAGTGTCGTGACCATAATTAGGTACGTGTAGGTCGTATCACAATAATTTGGTGATACGTGTTGATTTGGGAGTTTTTCCTCCGACACGGGACTTTTAGCATGTCATATTTTGACACGGACATGTAGATTTGTGTTTGACTCTTTGTATTGTTCATAAATAATATATTAGACTTGTTCGTGTCTTTCGGGGTACGTTTGGATGTGTGGTGGACTCGTGTCGCAAGCTTATCCTAAATCTAGTTGGATACGGCTGTGATATACTCCATGTGTTGCACAATTTAAATTATAGATCTATTTCTCTTGTCATTGTGATGTGTAATTATATATATGTATATATATAGTTGTGTACATATATTTATGTATGGATGTGTCATAGATCTATGTATCTATTTATGTATATATGTATGTAGCTATTATTCTACATATGTAAGAGCTATTTAATATTGTAGTGTATGTATATATATTGTAGTATATATATAGAGTATATGTTATGTATAAATATGTATATATGTTGTTATATATGTATGTTACTATATATATATTTATGTTATTGTTATATATATTTATTTGGTACATATATCCCATATAGTTGTAACTATGTATATATATGAGACTATATTATTATATGTATTATTGTGTATATATATATATATATATATATATATATTTATAGTTGTAAGTTATATATATATAATTATATATTGTGTTATATATATATATATATATATATATATATATATATATATATATATATATATATATTGTATCTTATATATATATTATATGTTGTATTATATATAGATATATATAAGAGATGGAAAAAGGCGACAGCAACTATGGTGACAGATCCTCGTCACAACAACAGCAGCGTTAACACATAGCAGCTGCAACACCAATAGCAACAGCAGCAGCAGTTAATAGCAACAGTAGCAACAGCTACAATAGCAACAAAAGCACTAGTAGCAACGGCTGCAGCAGCAACAGCGACACAATAGCGACAGTTTTGGCGACAGCAGCGGGCATCCGTCGTGGTATTGGTAGTTTCTGCCACAAGAGCAGCAACATTTGCGACAGTGTCACTACTACATTCTAAAATAGGGGTATTTCTATCTTTTTATTATTTATAAATATTGCGTGTATTTATTTTAAATAATTGCATGATATGTGTATATATATATTTTATACATAGTGTTCTTTAATGCATTAGTTAGTGGACTAGACCTAGAAGCCCACTAGATGAACCCCTGACCAAATATAGGGTTATGATTTAAGTTTGTATTAATTCGGGATTATTTACTTGGGTATTATAATTTATTACGGTGATTTTATTTAATTGTTGTACCTAATCGTTGCTTCGATATTGGGAGCACTACACTAGCTTCTGTCTTCCAATAAATTATATACCTTTGTCCTAGACGTGTCCGTCTTTTATTCTGATCTTTGTGTAACTCATAAATATGCTCTCTTGTGCTTCATTTTAGTCGCACAACATTCATCGGAAATATTTATTTAAATTCCAAATAAATCTAACTTTGCATCTTTGTGCGTTCCAGTCAAAATTGGAGACACAATCTTGACCCATTTTTTGCAACCCAAATTATGATAATATTTTATTCTGAGTCTTCTATATCCATGACACTTGTGTCCCACCTAATTTTAGCCCCATGTACTTTCAATTAATTTTAGAACACACAAAGATTTTATGTTATTAAAAAATTTTAGGATTCAAATTTAATTCAATAAACATAGTCAAAGCTATAAAGATTTTTTGAAGTGATTAAAATTTTATTTCAATGTTTGAATATTTTACTTTTGAGGAAAGTATATGCATTTTATTTTAAATTATTCGAGAAGTTAAATTTTGGGTGTTTATTTTGAGGATAAAATTTTTTGGTGGGTAAGAAATGTATAACAGTATATGAGTGGATGGAGTGCATATGTAAGGATTTGTTGGCTTGAGCATGCCTGAGATGGCACTGTAAACTGACTTGGGTGTCCATCTAGAATCGTATTAGAGGGAGTAGTTCTTAGTGTATTGTGTTGTACTTGTCGTGTACTTGAGTGATAAGAACAACTAGTATAAACAATTACAGTAGGTAAGATAGTTAGCAGTGGGTGTGCTTGTATATAGAGGTATTAAACTTTGATGCAATTGACCTATGGTTGTGTTAGAGGTTCTTGGTATCAAATTTTGGTATTAATATACATGTGTGTGCCATGTTAATGTATCCATGGATATCTTGTGGACTAGTGATTAGTTGATATGGGTATCAGTGTATAGGGATAGGAATTAGTGAGTGAATGTGCCAGAGTTAAGTGTATGTTAGAGGATGAAGATGTCCAGGTGATGTGTTAGCAGGCTATGTTCTTTTTCTTCTGTTCATTTTTTGTTTGTTTGATTGATTGATTTATTTCTTAGTACCATAGTTTGTATCAATGATTCTCTTGCTAGAATGTAGTTAGTAGTACACCCTGACAGAGACAGTAATACCATGAAAAAAATGACCATAACTATACATGTTTTCTCTAGATTGTATGTTGTATGACTGTAAGTATGATTTTCTTAGACCTCAATTGTTGGGGGTTTCACCGTAGTGAAGAATTGATGAAGAGGTTATTACTGGACAGAGAGAGACAAGATGCCTTAAATTTCGAGGATAAATATTAATTTAAATAAAAAGTTGAGAACTTAATATGGCAGAATTGACGATTTTGTTAAATCATTGATTTTTATGAAGATTATGATATGATTAAATTATTATTAAATTTTGAGAAATTTAAGAAGATTATTATTATATTCATTTGATTGCAAGATATAAAATTAAAATTTTATATTTTGAATGTTGTATTTGAAGATTTTATAAGTATTACATTGTTTGAGTATTGTGTGGAAAAAGAATCGAGAAATTAAATCACTAATGGATTATTGTTTAAATTCAATTTTTGGGATGAGAATTTAAATTTTATAAATATGCATCGATTGGATTTAAATTAGAGGAGTCAGATAATTAATGGATTATTGTTTGAATTCAAATTTTTTGGATGAGATTTTTAAATTTTATAAATATGCTTTGATTGGATTCAATTAGAGGATTGGATATTAATTTTTTTGAGTATTTAGTTATTAACTTAAAATTTTGGAGGAGATTGTGATAAGAATGGAATTTGATTTTATATTTGAAGATTTTTAGGAATATGATATTTATAGAATTTTGTAAAATTTGTGAAATAACAATATAGATTTACTTCATAATTATATGGTTTGATGAATTTAAATTTTGATGGTAAAATAAATAAATACAACTATTGAGGATCTTAAATTTCGAGGACAAAATTTTTCTAAGGAGGGTAGACTTGTCTCTACCATATTCTAAAATAGGGGTATTTTTATCTTTTTTATTATTTATAAATATTGTGTGTATTTATTTTAAATAATTATATGATATGTGTATATATATATTATATATTATATATTATATATTATATATATAGTGTTCTTCAATGCATGAGTTAGTGGACTAGACCTTGAAGCCCACTAGATGAACCCCTGACCAAATATAAGGTTATGATTTAAGTTTGTATTAATTCGAAATTAATTACTTGGATATTATAATTTATTATGGTGATTTTATTTAATTGTTGTACCTTATCGTTGCTTCGATATTGGGAGTGCTACACAAGCTTTTGCCTTCCAATAAATTTTATACCTTTGTCCTAGACGTATCCGTCTTTCATTCTGATCTTTGTGTAACTCATAAATATGCTCTCTTGTGCTTCATTTTAGTCACACAATATTCATCACAAACGTTTATTTTAATTCCAAATAAATCTAACTTTGCATCTTTGTGCATTCCAATCAAAATTGAAGACACAATCTTGACCTATTTTTTGCAACCCAAATTATGACAATATTCTATTATGAGTCTTCTACTTCCATGATACTTGTGTCCCACCTAATTTTAGCCCCATGCACTTCCAGTTAATTTTAGAACACCATTTATATTAATTTTAATTAAATTGTTGTAAGGACCCAACTTGACTCAAAACTAGACCCAACAGCAAACCAAACCCCCATTTACACCCTCAAGACTCATACTAAACACCACACATCCTTTTTAACTAATACATCACACCAAACATGGTGTTTCCCTCATTCAATCCAAAAAATTACTTTTGTGCAATTTCTAATTTTTGGAGACTTTTATGCAAAAAAGCAATGAGGTATCACCATCCTATTGGTCAAGGCATATGAAGAAATCAGCAGAAATCATTGACCGGTCCACTCTCTCCCTCTTACCCCTTTTTGTTTGTACCCTCTCCCTTCATGTTTAATCTTGACCCCTCATTCAAATATAATACCATCAATACCACACACACCATCATATATGAAATCACTCATCCTAACCCCTTTTCCAATGCCAACCCCATCCCAATGAGGCACATAGCCGGCCCTAATACCTAGGCTAGCATCTTCATCTTCTCCTCCCTAATGTAAAAACCATTATCCTCCCCATTGTTTTTATTTCATCACCACCACCAACAAACCAAAACTTAACCGATCCTTAAACCTAAACCCTGAAGCTAACCCTAACCTTCATCCCGACCCTCATCTCCGGTCATCCTCTGGCCATCTCGACTGAACACTACCCACCTCCACCGCCTGAGCTCTCCTCAGCCGTTCACAACACCACCAAATTGACCCAGCCTGAGCAACCTCCCTCGCCTGAGCCTCATTCCTCAGGCAGCCTCCGGCAGTCGTATTCATCATCACCATCATCATCATCAACACCATCATCATCACCTTCATCATTATTATCATCATCATCATCAACATCATCACCTTCATCATCATCATCATCATCATCGTCGTCATCGTCGACCCCGTACGTGCCTATAAAGGTTCGTAGCTGCCCTTTTCATGATTTTTTGTGCATGTATAAACAGTGTTAAGCTAGCATGTTGCTCATGATAGTTTAGTTGACGTGCGTTGTGAGACCCTATATTGGTGAACCCAGTAAGTAGTTGCGTACGTATGTAAAATAATTAGTTTGATATATATAGATATATATATATATATTCCATGGTAATTAAATGTTAATACTAGGTATGAATGTAATATACATATGCTGTGTGACCATAGGTGTTAAATGTGGGTATCCCGTGTATTTGTATTTGACTGTATGGCCTTGAGTATTTATGAGTTGACTGCTATGTGTACATTGACGTACTGGCTAGACATGTGTTAGTAATTGACTGTCTGATTATGCACAGTAATCAAGGACCTGACATCCGTGTAGTTAGACACACATTTGACCCTGCTAGTTGACCAGTGTCATACAGAGGACCCCAGGCTAGTGTGTGCTAGTGTAACGACTGATGCTATGTTATTGTATTATATTATGTCTATAGGACTGTTGGATTATCCAGGCAAGACTTCGAAAACAGGATATTGATATTGCCAGCAGAGGACCCCAAGCGAGTACATTCTCTGACAGTTTTCATTATGTTGATCATCTCTATGATTCTAGTTTTATAGCATACTTGATTCTAACACTATGGATACACGAGTTGGCCTCATTGAGACCTGTCATGAGGAGTCGTGATTGGAATCCATCGTGCTAGCTGGGAACGGGGAAATATTAGTAGATTATGTGATCATACCCAACTCTACAAGAATCATAGCTCACCCAAACCTCACGTCGGTGCAGCCTGACCATTACATGCCTCATAGCCTGTTATGTATGATTAGCCTAATTCTTGTTCACATCATAGCTAACTGGATGGTTAGACTGACCTTACATGAATCATAGCTAATCATATGTAACAAGCCGGATCAGTCCAAAGCCGATCACATGATATGATGATATTTCACACACTTAGCTAGATATTCTAGACATGTAATTCCAGTTTATAGTTCTAGTGTTCACTTATATTCCAGTTCATTGTTCTAGCACGCACTTATATTCCAGTTTATTGCTAGTTGTACTATTGATAATGACATAGGCTCTAGTATTTCTATTTCCAGTATTTTATTAACTCCAGTATTTCTTATTGCTAGTATTTATATCTATCTTGTATTTCTTTACACTGTATTAAAGTTTTTGTCAATATACATGGAACTGCTGTTAGTGCTTGTACTTCGCTCTATCCTGACTAGAAATATTTTTCCAGACTGCGACTTAGAGGACTTATTTCCAGCATACTTGGAAATTTGGATGTTATTGTTGCAAGTTAGACTATTTTTGTTGTTTAGACTTGTGTTGTATTTTGTTATTTTCGTTGAGACCTTATCGTGCTTTATTTCTGTGATTGAGTATTCCATATTATATTATGATATTTGTGTCTCCTTATAGAGTTGGATATTCGTGTGAGATTGATTAGATAGTATTGAGACCTAGACAGCGTTCTACCGCCGATGTTGTGGCATAGGCCGGACGTACCCACGTACTCGTGCCCCTATATTGGGTGCGGGTCAAGACACATTTTTAGTGGTAGCCCATGCAGGTCTGACTTCGTAAGTTGTGCGATATCGTGGTAGTGAGACGTCTTAGTTGTACTACTGCTTGCCTACGATAGGATATAGGACATAGGATCCTAAGATGAGAGAGGATACTCAATCACAAATTTTTGAGAGATTCCTGGGTCGACCCTTGAGAATCTTATTATAATTTCCAATTTAAATCTTTCTCTTATTTTCGTCTGTTCTCTCTTATTGAATTTAATTCTTGTTGATCGGTTGTTAAATTTAATTCTTGGTGTCATTGTTGAGTTTGATTTCTTAACGAGATAAACTTTACAGACTAAAATTTACGGTATCATCTGATGACATATGTTGATGATGACAGTAAGAAAGGTGAAATATCTACTTTGGTTATGGTGCCTAGAGTTTATCGCAGCCATATTAGCTATCGTGGCAAAAATGTAGGAACCTAACCTTGGATGTACATATTTTAGTTATGAAATTTAGAGTTTCTCGCAGCCATACCTTTTGGCGTGGCGAGGATTCTAGATGACATAATTATAGAGTTGCATACCTTAGTTATGGAACCTATCCTTTATCGCAGCTATGCTTACTTGCGTGGCGAGGATTCTGAGTGTCATAATTTTGGACAGACGTGTATAATTATCAAGTTGTATCTTAAATTGGTTCCTACAATATTATCTCAATACTTATCTACTTCTGTTGTTATAGGACCTTGTTCTATCATTTTCTTTGCTAGCAGTAGAGATACCTTCGGTCCTCAGTCCGGTTCTTTTTTTAACTTTATTTCATTGAGGATCCTTGTTAGTGTGATAATTGGTGAATTACAATTAGGTCTGTGTCTTGTATCAGTGTTGACTGTTGAGAGTGTGGCTTGTGAGTTTATGAGTGTTTCTTGGTTGGATATGTGAGCAGTAGGCATCGATCTAGAGTTAACCAATAACATAGTACCTTGTAGCAATAGTTCTATAATAGGTGCCATTATGATTAGTATTTTTACTATAGGTAGAAGGAGGAGTAAAGAGTATCAGTGATGGTTCCAAGAGTAAGTATCAAAGTCAGCATGCCAGTCTTGGATAGTCATGAATTCATGTAGTTGGGTGATCCATGTAAATAATTAATCATCAATGAAATTATGTAAAAAATTAATGGAGCATGATATTCAAATTGGTGGTTGATACTTGGGTGTGACAAGAGTAAAGAAATGTATATGCATACAGGGCATTAATAAGTGTGCCATAATAGGAGGATACCCATAAGTGTATAAGAGAGTGTGATGGAATAAGAATACATTGTGCTAAGTAGTAAGACTTGTGTTACAGATAAAAGTACGGTCTTGATATATGGTTTGATATGAGTGTACCGGTATATGACTAGTGATGGATGTATCACCTGATATTGAGGCAGGTGATGTGTTGGAAGCAATAGGTAAAAAAAGTGTCTAAAAATTGTGTACAGGATGCACAGTGGGTGTTGAGTGTCAGTGCGAAAGTTAATGAAAGTGAAAGCATGAGTATTAGAAAATTCCAATAGTGTGCCATGGGTTGAGAAATATCAAGATTGGTCATAGAAGGTATGAAGTATATCACAGATTAGTGTATCAGTCTGTACAAGGTTAAGGGGGGATATTTATACATCAATCGAGATATGGAACCATATGCCTGCCTTTGAGAGTGAAGTAAAACATGTGTATTATAGAAAGTTCAAGTGATCGTGAGTTCTAGTGAGTGTGATGAGGTGATCTAATGATGAAGCTAGTGTTACTATACCAAGAGTGCTAGTATTTCTATGTCAACGATTAGTTGAGCAATGTGCTAGTAACAGTGAGTACCTTGTGTGATAATATTAGATTGGTGTATCAGTTAATATGGATAGAAAATTATTGGAAGCAATATTGCAAGTAATTCAGGCAGTACAATATTCAGTACACAGTTGAGGTTGTAGACAATTGGTGTATCTGTGCGTATCTTGTGCGTTAGAGATTGTGAGTATATATATACTTAGATAGGTGTGGATTTAAATTTATAACTTGAAGATTGAAAAAAAAATTAAATTTTAAGAATTTTTGAGGAGCTGAGATTTTATGTTATTAAAAATTTTTAGCATTCAAATTCAATTTAATAAACATAGTCAAAGCAATAAAGATTTTTGGAAGTGATTAAAATTTTATTTCAATGTTTGAATATTTGACTTTTGAGGAAAGTATATGCATTTTATTTTAAATTGTTCGAAAAGTTAAATTTTGGAGGTTTATTTTGAGGATAAAATTTTTTTGTGGGTAAGAAATGTATAACAGTATATGAGTGGATGGATTGCATGTGTACGGATCTTGTTGGCTTGAGCATGCCTGAGATGGCACTGCAAACTGACTTGGATGTCCATCTAGAATCGTATTAGAGGGAGTAGTTCTTAGTGTGTTGTGTTGCACTTGTCGTGTACTTTAGTGATAAGAACAACTAGTATAAACATTTACAGTAGGTAAGATAGTTAGTAGTGGGTGTGCTTGTAGATAGAGGTATTAAACTTGGATACAATTGACCTATGGTTGTGTTAGAGGTTCTTGGTATCAAATTTTGGTATTAATATACATGTGTGTGCCATATGGATGTATCGATGGATATCTTGTGGACTAGTGATTAGTTGATATGGGTATCAGTGTATAGGGATAGGAATTAGTGAGTGAATGTGCCAGAGTTAAGTGTATGTTAGAGGATAAAGATGTCCAGGTGATGTGTTAGCAGGCTCTGTTCTTTTTCTTCTGTTTCTTTTTCGTCTGTTTGATTGATTGATTGATTTCTTAGTACCATAGTTTGTATCAATGATTCTCTTGCTATAATGTAGTTAGTAGTACACCCCGACAGAGACAGCAATACCATGACAAAAGTGACCATAACCATACATGTTTTCCCTAGATTGTATGTTGTATGACTGTAAGTATGATTTTCTTAGACCTCAATTGTTGGAGGTTTGACCATAGTGAAGGATTGATGGAGAGGTTATGACTGGACAGAGAGAGACAAAGTGCCATAAATTTTGAGGATAAATATTAATTTAAATAAAGAGTTGAGAACTTAATATGGCAGAATTGACGATTTTGTTAAATCAGTATTTTTTATGAAGATTATGATATGATTAAATTATCATTAAATTTTTAGAATTTAAGAAGATTATTATTATATTTATTTGATTGCAAGATATGAAATTAAAATTTTATATTTTGAATGTTGTATTTGAAGATTTTATAAGTATTACATTGTTTGAGTATTGTGTGGAAAAAGAATCGAGGAATAAGATCACTAATGGATTAGTGTTTGAATTCAATTTTTGGGATGAGGATTTAAATTTTATAAATATGCATCGATTGGATTTAAATTATAGGAGTAAGATAATTAATGGATTAGTGTTTGAATTCAAATTTTTGGGATGAGATTTTTAAATTTTATAAATATGCATTGATTGGATTTAAATTAGAGGATTGGATATTAATTTTTTTGAGTATTTAGTTATCAACTTAAAATTTTGGAGGAGATTGTGATAAGAATGGAATTTAATTTTATATTTGAAGATTTTGAGGAATATGATATTTATAGAATTTTGCAAAATTTGTGAAATAACAATATGGATTTACTTCATGATTATATGGTTTGATGAATTTAAATTTTGATGGTAAAATAAATAAATAAACAAATACAACTATTGAGGATCTTAAATTTTGAGGACAAAATTTTTCTAAGGAGGGTAGACTTGTCACTACCATATTCTAAAATAGGGGTATTTTTAGTTTTTTTATTATTTATAAATATTTTGTGTATTTATTTTAAATAATTGCATGATATGTGTATATATATATATATTATATATATAGTGTTCTTTAATGCATGAGGTAGTGGACTAGACCTAGAAGCCCACTAGATGAACCCCTGACCAAATATAGGGTTATGATTTAAGTTTGTATTAATTCAGGATTAATTACTTGGGTATTATAATTTAATACGGTAATTTTATTTAATTATTGTACCTTATCGTTGCTTCGATATTGGGAGCGCTACACTAGCTTTTGCCTTCCAACAAATTTTACACCTTTGTCCTAGACGTGTCCGTCGTTCATTCTGATCTTTGTGTAACTCATAAATATGCTCTCTTGTGCTTCATTTTAGTCGCACAACATTCATCGCAAACGTTTATTTTAATTCCAAATAAATTTAACTTTGCATCTTTGTGCGTTCCAGTCAAAATTGGAGACACAATCTTGAATAATTTTTTTCAACCCAAATTATGACAATATTCTATTCTGAGTCTACTACATCCATGATACTTGTGTCCCACCTAATTTTAGCCTCATGCACTTCCAATTAATTTTAAACACCATTTACATTAATTTTAATTAAATTTTTGTAAGGACCCAACTTGACTCAAAACTAGACCCAACATAAAACCAATCCCCCATTTACCCCCTCAAGACTAATACTAAATACCACATATCCTTTTTAACCAATACATTAAACCAAACATGGTGTTTTCCCTCATTCAATCCAAAAATCTACTTTTGTGCAATTTATAATTTTTGGGGACTTTTATGCAAAAATACAATGAGGTGTGACCATCCTATTGGTCAAGGCACATGAAGAAATCACCCCCTCCCTCATTGACCGGTCCACTCTCTCCCTCTCTCCCCTTTTTGTTTGTACCCTCTTCCTTCATGTTTAATCTTGACCCCTCATTCAAATATAACACCATCCTCACCACACACACCATCATATATGAAATCACTCATCCTAACCCCTTTCCCAATGCCAACCCCATACCAATGAGGCACATGGTCGGCCTTAATTCCTAGGCTAGCATCATCATCTTCTTCTCCCTCATGCAAAAACCATCATCCTTTCCACTGTTTTTATTTCATCACCACCACCAACAAACCAAAACTCAACCGATCCTTAAACCTAAACCCTAAAGCTAACCCTAACCTTCATCCTGACCCTTATCTCTGGTCATCCTCCGGCCATCTCGACTGAACACTACCCGTCTCCACCGCCTGAGCTCTCCACAGCCATTCACAGCACCACCAGATCGACCCCGCCTGAGCAACCTCCTTCGCTTGAGCCTCATTTCTCCGACAGCCTCCGACAGCCTCCGGCAGTCGTATTCATCATCACCATAATCATCATCATCACCATCACCATCACCATTATCATCATCATCACCATCATCATCATGATAATGATCATCATCATCATTATCACCTTTATCATCATCATCATCATCGTCATCATCGTCGACCCCGTACGTGCCGATCAAGGTTCGTAGCTGCCCTCTTCGTGATTTTATGTACATGTGTAAATAGTATTAAGATAGCGTGTTGCTCATGATAGTTTAGTTGACGTGCGTTGTGAGACCCTGTATTGGTGAACCCAGTAACTAGTTACATACGTATATAAAATAATTAGTTTGATATATATACATATTCTATGGTAATTAAATATAAATACTAGGTATGAGTGTAATATACATATGCTGTGTGACCATAGGTTTTAAATGTTGGTATTTCGTGTATTTGCATTTGACCGTATGACCTTGATTATTTGTGAGTTGACTACTACGTGTACACTGATGTACTGGCTAGACATGTGTTAGTAATTGACTGTCTGATTATTCACAGTAATCAAGGACCTGATACCCTTGTAGTTAGACGCACATTTGACCCTGCTAGTTGACAAGTGTCATACAGAGGACCCTAGGCTAGTGTGTGCTAGTGTAACGACTGATGCTATGTTATTGTATTATATTATGTCTATATGAATGTTGGATTATCCAGGCAAGACTTCAGAAACAGAATATTGGTATTGCCAACAGAGGACCCCAGGTGAGTATATTCTCTGACAGTTTTATTATGTTGATCATCTCTATGATTCTAGTTGTATAGCATACTTGATTCTTTCACTATGGATACACGAGTTGACATCATTGAGACCTGTCACAAGGAGTCATAATTAGAATCCATCATGCTAGCTGGGGATAGGGAAATATTTGTAGATTATGTGATCATACCCAACTCTACAAGAGTCATAGCTCACCCATACCTCACGTCGGTGCAGCCTGACTATTACATACCTCATAGCCTGTTATGTATGATTAGCCTGACTATTGCTCGCATTATAGCTAACTGGATGGTTAGCCTGAACTTACATGAATCATAGCTAATCATATGTAACAAGCTTGATCAGTCCCAAGCCGATCACATGATATGTTGATGTTTTACACACTTAGCTAGATATTTTAGACATGTAATTCCAGTTTATAGTTCTAATGTTCACTTATATTCCAGTTCATTGTTCTAGCATGCACTTGTATTCCTGTTCATTGCTAGTTGTACCATTGATGATGACATAGGCTCCAGTATTTCTATTTCCAGTATTTCATTATCTCCAGTATTTCTTATTACCAGTATTTATATCTATCTTGTAGTTTTTTTTACACTGTATTATAGTTTTTGTCAATATACATGGAACTGCTGTTAGTGCTTGTACTTCGCTCTATCCTGACTAGACATATTTTTCCGGACTGCGACTTAGAGGACTTCTTTCCGGTATACATGGAGATTTGGATGTTATTGTTGCAGGTTAGATTATTTTTGTTGTTTAGACTTGTGTTGTATTTTGTTATTTTCTTTGAGATCTTATCGTGCTTTATTTCTGTGATTGAGTATTCCATATTATATTATGATATCTGTGTCTCCTTATGGAGTTGGATATTCATGTGAGATTGATTAGATAGTATTGTGACCAAGACAGCGTTCTATCGCTGATGCTGTGGCATAGGCTAGACGTACCCACATACTCATGCCCCTATATCGGGTGCGGGTCAAGGCACATTTTTAGTGGTAGCCCATGCAGGTCTGACTTCGCAAGTTATGCGAAGTCATGGTAATAAGATGTCTTAGTTGTACTACTATTTGCCTGCGATAGGATATAGGACATAGGATCCTAAGATGAGAGAGGATACTCAATCATAAATTTTTGAGAGATTCCTGGGTCGACCCTTGAGAATCTTATTATAATTTCCAATTTAAATATTTTTCTTGTTTTCACCCGTTCTCACTTATTGAATTTGATTCTTGTTGATCGGTTGTTAAATTTAATTCTTGGTGTCGTCGTTGAGTTTGATTTCTTATTGAGATAAACTTACGGACTAAAATTTATGGTATCATCTGATGACATATGTTGATGAGGACAGTGAGAAAGGTGAAACTTCTACTTTGGTTATGGTGCGTAGAGTTTATCGCAGCCATATTAGCTGTCATGGCAAAAATATAGGAAGCTGACCTTGGATGTACATATTTTAGTTATGCAATTTAGAGTTTCTCGCAGACATACCGGTTTGTGTGTCGAGGATTCTAGATGACATAATTATAGAGTTGCATACCTAGTTATGGAACCTATCGTTTATCGCAGCTATGCTTACTGGCGTGGCTAAGATTCTGAGTGTCATGATTCCGGACAGACGTGTATGATTATCAAGTTGTATCTTAAGTTGGTTCCTAAAGTATTATCTCAATACTTATCTACTTCTATTATTATAGGACCTTGTTCTATCATTTTCTTTGCTAGCAGTAAATATACCTTCGGTCCTCAGTCCTGTTCTTTTTTGAGCTTTATTTTATTGAGGATCCTTGTTAGTGTGATAATTGGTGAATTATAATTAGGTATGTGTCTTGTATCAGTATTGACCGTTGAGAGTATGGCTTATGAGTTTGTGGGTGTTTCTTGGTTGGATATGTGAGCAGTAGGCATCGATCTAGAGTTAACCCGTAGCATAGTACCTTGTAGCAACAGTTCTATAATAGGTGCCATTATGGTTAGTATTGGTACTATAGGTAGAAGGAGGAGTAAAGAGTTTTAGTGATGGTTCCAAGAGTAAGTATCAAAGTCAGCATGCCAGTCTTGGATAGTCATTAATTCATGTAGTTGGGTGATCCATGTAAATAATTAAGCATGAATAAAATTATGTAAAAAATTAATGGAGCATGATGTTCAATTTGGTGGTTGATACTTGGGTGTGACAAGAGTAAAGAAATGTATATGCATACAGGGCATTAATAAGTGTGCCATAGTAGGAGGATACCCATAAGTGTATAAGAGAGTGTGATGGAATAAGAATACATTGTGCTAAGTAGTAAGACTTGTGTTACAGATAAAAGTAGGGTCTTGATATATTGGTTTGATATGAGTATACCGGTATATGACTAGTGATAGATGTATCACCTGATATTGAGGCAGGTGATGTGTTGGAAGCTGTCATGACCCGCACCCAGAATTTGGGCATGAGTCGTGGGTACGTCCAGCCTACGCCGCAGCATCGGCGGTAGAACGCTGTCTAGGTCTCAACATATAATATATCCTGTCAATAGTCTCAACTCCGCACGGAGGACAATGATAAATAATCCACAGTTCTATGATATACTCAATCACAAGCTATAAGATATAATGGCACGAAGAGAATGGAAAAGAGTTCTAATATAAACCAACCATAATAAGTCCAACTCAAAACTCGGGTCTAGATGACCTCACAAAGTCACAAAATAATAAATATAACTCAGTCTCAGTCTAGAACAATAAATGCACAAAATAAACTAAGAATTGGCAGGTAAGGTCTCCTCTAGGATGGGCAACTCCTTTGGGATTTCCGTAGTGAAATCTCCCTCTGAACCTGGGCCGTAATGAGTGGGGCACAAGTTCTCCAGGTCCTCTGAAAAATGTTATCCAGTCAGGATTAGAGCAAAACACAAACACTAACAGCAGTTTCATTAAATTGACAAAGACTATAAACAGTGTAAGAAATACTAGATGGAAATAAATGCTGGAAATGTAAAGTACTGGAGAAATGGAAATAGGCAATAGAGCATCTAGCAATGAACAATAAATAGTGAATGCTAGAACAAGTAGATCTGAATAAAATAGACATCTAGCTAAGTGTTTAAAATATCAGTTTATTATGTGATCGACTTGGGACTAGATCAGGCTGGTTATATATGATTAGATATGATTCTTGTAGGTCAGGCTAACCATATGGTTAGCTATGATGCATGTAGTGGTCAGGCTAATCATATATAACAGCTATGATGCATGTAAATGGTCAGGCCGCACCCAACGTGAGAAGTGGGGTGAGCTATGATGCATGTAAATGTTTGGATATGATCACATAATCTACTAATAGTTCCCCATCCCCCAGCTAGCACGATGAATTCCAATCACGACTCCTCATGATGGGGATCTAGGGTGCTAACCCGTGTATCCATAGTGTCGGAATCAAGTATGTAATACAACTGAATTATAGAAATAATCAACAATGAAAACTGTCAGAGAATGTACTCGCCTGTGGTTCTGAGCAAGGTGTGAGGATCGATATCCAAAGTGGGATCACAATGACCTATTTGTGGAATATAAATATCAGGTACTGAATTAAAAAGGAAATAACATGTTAACTAATTAAGAAAAATGAGGCTTCTAGGTTATACTAGGACTTCTGGTCAATACTAGTCAACTTGGTCTCACACTAGGCCAATTCCAAAGATATAAGTAAGCTAGGGTTTTCTAGCAAAAGATGTGTTGTGTGTATCAATTTCTATATAGAAATACCTAACTCATTACTGTTAACACCCCTATACAGAACACAGTCACTGATTTCACTACACACTACACTTACACACAGATACTCACTGGCCTCACATAACACTCTCACATAGACACTGGTTCTATGGCACACAACACTCACAGTAATCACCTACATAGAACTGATTTACACACCCAGTTACACACACACAAGAACCTCACTCACAGCCAATACTCACTGAACACACACTGTGGTTACACTCACACACACACAGCTCACACACTCAACCTCAGATACTGATACAAGTATACCTAGTCTGAATTCTCACCCATACCCAACATTCATAAAAGTTATAACTGATACACATAGTTCTACTCTTAACTAAGACATAGGAACTCACACTAGAACACACACACCACTGAACCAGCACACACAGACACACACTGATATTCATATAAATAGTAAATTGAACTCCTCACTGACACAACCTACACACAGACACACTGAGACACAGATATAGATACACTGAAACTTAAACATTCCTTAGCAAATTCAAAAACTGCTCAATTATGAAATAATCAAAAGGCCATCAGAAATCAATCAACACTAAGTAACATGAAATGCACTTCATAGCCGGTAACACAATTTGATATATAGTTTACGGCCAGAAACAACTAAAGAAATATATCTTCAGGAAGCATGTTTCACCAAGTTGTGCATTTCTCATATAACCTAGATTACATCAACCTGAGGCAGAATATATATATTGGAGGTCTTACATGCAAAACTACCAAGATATGCAAGTAGTGTCCTCCATAGTCCAAAGACAGGTCTACATCGAACATGTAAGTACAAAAAACAGAAGACTTTGACATGTATCTAGATAACAAGTAGAGAACTCAGAAATTTTCTTGACATTATGTCCAGATACCAAACACAATTCACTATTTTTCTTTTCCTTGCAGGGTTACTACTGGCTTGTATTAACTTAAACTGCTGAGAAAGAAGGTTGGTCTAAATACCGTCTAACTGGAATTTATTGAAAGTCTTCCCATGCTGAACGCCATCTTGTCTAGAAATTTCACACCAACTTACAGATGGCATAGGTTTAACAGCAAGTTATGAAATACACAAATTCCTCTGTGGGCTTTCTCGGTTTTGAGTTTGACTCCATATCCGGTCCATTCTATTTGAAAAGACTTTAATGATGCATACCCCAGTTATTTTCTCCAATATATAGGTGAATATGCTACATTATTCTTGAACCTTCTAAACTAATAATTTTATGCTTGTTTGGTCGAGTCTTTACATAAAAAGCAGAAGCAGCGCTATAGAAATATATAGCTTTGCAACATATATAGAGATGAGAAACTAAACCTCATCCTAATCATTTCAAATTGGGCATGCAAATCAGAAGCTAAAGGATAAAATTTAAAGGTTCTGCAGCAAAAATTCCTCCAAAATATCACTTCAGCATTCCCAGATTTTGTGTTAAAGTTCCACTACTATCCCCAACTCACTGCTCAGTGACACATGGACACAGGTAGACACATAGGTATACACTCAGGTAGACACTGCACACACACAGTTCACATAGGTTCCTTCCCACACACAGAAACTGAACACTGACACAACCCCAAGTTATTGATACACAGTACTCTAAAAACTCACACTGCACAGAAATCTTCCCCTAATACACACACCCGACTGTACAGTAAATTTCTCCCAAACACACAGAATTTGCACAGTTGAACCCGACTGCACATACCTACCCATTTACAACAGAAATATATTTATGTATATAGATTATATGTCAAAATATGCAGAAATACGGATACATTAGATAGGTAAAACCTTAAGAAATATTTCATCAAACACAAGAAGTACAGAAAAATGGTTTTGCATAAGAACCCATAATTCCTCAATTCAAAACCCTAAAATCGGGATCTAACCTACATGTAGGAGATGTAGTCATGTATACTTGCAAACCCTTAGGATTAGGGTTCCTGAAATTGGGGGAAACCAACGTGTGGACACCCAAAACCCAAATCAAAACCCTAAATCGAAATCTAAACATCAGGGTGGGTTCCTAATGGGCATTAACATCAGAAATCAGAGATTAAAAGAATTAAAAATTCGGATCTTACCTAGGGGAGATGGTTTCTTCAATGGGGGTTCTCCTTCTCCAAGGCTTCTTGACCCAAGCTCCTTGTTTCCCTTTCTTTGGAGGAGGAAAATGGAATCCCTAGGGTTAGATTCCGAAATCTGGAGGTGGGGAAAAAGTTTTCTTGATGGAGGCTAGGGTTTCTCCTTTCTACATGAAGGAAAAGAGGGTTCCCTTTTATATTAAAACTAGGTTAGGGTTTCTAATGCATAGTTTTAGGTTAAACCCCCCAGGATAGGTCATGAAAAACCTAATTAACTAGGGTTTAGTCAATTTTAGGGTTTGAGGTCAAATCTAAAGTTTAAATTCTAGGATTTCACTAGAATTGGGTTTTCAACTAGGGTTAGCCATACTGACTTCTAGGGTTTGACCTAACCCAACAGAACCAACAATAAATAAATAGTTTATAAAACTCAGCAGATTAATTAAATACATAATTATTCAAAATAGTAAAATTACACAAATGTCCTTACTTGGAAAAGTGGTAGTGACAAGTCTACCCTCCTAAAAGAAATTTCGTCCTCGAAATTTGGACTGAACAGAACAAGAATAAATCAGAAAGGGATATACCTCAAGTCTAGAAGAGGTACGGGTATTGCTCGCGCATTTCGTCCTCTCTCTCCCAGGTCGACTCCCCTGGAGAGTGATGTCTCCATGCAACACGGACCAAAGGAATAGTTTTGTTCCGCAATACCTTCTCTCTGCGGTCCAAGATCTCTACGGGCTGCTCGGGGTAGCTGAGTGTCGGACCAACCTCAATCTCCGAGTGGTCAAGTACGTGACTAGGGTCTGCCATGTACCGTCTCAGCTGCGACACGTGGAACACATCATGCACTCCCTCTAATGCAGGCGGCAAGTCCAGTCTATACGCCACTGCACCTACCCTCGCAAGAATGCCAAAGGGTCCGATGTAGCGTGGGCTAAGCTTCTCGCCTCGACCAAAACGAATCGTGCCACGCGTCGGAGAAATTTGTAGGAATACTAGATCGCCAACCTAAAACAAAACAGTCTCAACACGCAGTCTAAACAAACAACACAAACCAGAAGAATAACAATCTATACCTGAAACTCAAGGGGTCTACAGTGGTTGTCGGCCCAATGCCACTATCTGTCCTGCGCCACTCGCAATCTATCTCTGATGAGTTTCACCTTTTTTGCTGCATCCATGATCATTTCTGGTCCTAGCAAGGCTCTCTCTCCAACGTCGTCCAAAGATAACGGTGTACGATACCTCCTTCCATAAAGAGCCTCAAATGGTGACATTTCGATGCTGGCCTGATAGCTGTTGTTGTAAGCGAACTCTACCAGGTGTAGATGATCCTCCCAAGAACCTCCGAGATCTAGAACGCAAGTGCGTAGCATATCCTCGAGAGTCTGAATAGTCCGTTCAGACTGCCCGTCTGTTTGGGGGTGATATACGGTACTGAACTTGAGCTGAGTGCCCAAGCTAGCCTACAGACTCCTTCAGAAGTGGAAAGTAAAACGGCTATCCCAATCCGAGACGATGCTTACAGGAACTCCATGAAGTCTAACAATCTGACGCACGTACATCTCTGCTAGTCTCTCTGTCGACGTGCCCACCTTGAAAGGTAAGAAATGGGCTGATTTGGTCAACCTGTCCACGATGACCCAAATCGCGTCCTTCCCTCCTGGAGAACGTGGAAGCCCTGAAACAAAATCCATGGTCACGTGCTCCCACTTCCACTCTGGGATCGGTAAAGGTTGAAGCAAACCACCTGGCCTCTGCCGGTCTGCCTTTACCTGCTGGCACACTAGACACCGGGATACGAAGCGTGCTACCTCGCGCTTCATTCCATACCACCATACGTGCTCCCTCAAGTCTCGATACATCTTGTTGGCACCGGGATGCATCGAGTACTGAGAGCGGTGTGCCTCCAGCAAAACCTTATCGCGCAGCTCCCCGCTCGGCACACACATCCTCGTGCCGTGCCGTAAGGAACCATCCTCTGCGATAGTAAAGTCGTCCGACAATCCTGCCCGAACATGTGCCCTGATCCTCCTCAGAGCCTCATCATTATACTGCGCAGCTCTGATCCTGTCCATCAGCTCGGACTGTATCTACAATCCCCACATCTGAATCTCAGTACCGGGAACTAACACCTCAATCTCCAAGCTTTCCAAATTCGCCAGCAAATATCTATCTGTCGTCAAGTACATAGCCATCGGATACCTGCTCAAGGCATCGGCGACTATGTTGGCCTTCCCTGGGTGGTACTGTAATGAGATGTCAAAGTCCTTCAACAACTCTAACCACCTCCTCTACCTCATGTTCATCTCCTTCTGTGTGAATACGTACTTCAAGCTCTTGTGGTCTGTGAAGATCTCCACATGCTCTCCGTACAGGTAATGTTTCCACAGCTTTAGAGCGAAGATAACTGCTGCTAACTCCAAATCGTGGGTGGGGTAGTTCTCTTCATGAGGGAATAACTGCCTGGAAGCATAGGCAATTACCTTTCCGTGCTACTGAAGAACACATCCCAGACCCTTACCTGAAGCATCACTGTAGATGGTAAAACCACCTGTCCCTGCTGGCAACGTCAAAACTGGAGCTGTCGTCAACCTATTCTTCAGCTCATCAAATGCAGCCTGGCACTCCTCCGTCCAGACAAAATCCACATCCTTCCTAGTCAATCTGGTCATTGGCGCTGCAATCCTGGAGAAGTCTTGTACAAACCTCCTGTAGTATCCTGCTAGCCCGAGAAAACTCCTAATCTCAGCTACCGAACTGGGTAGCCCACGACTTCACTGCCTCGATCTTCTGTGGGTTAACCGAGATTCCGTCACCCGATACCACATGCCCAAGAAATTCAACCTTGTCAAGGAAGAATTCACACTTAAAGAGGTTCCCGTACAGCTTCTCCCTCCTGAGAGTCTCTAAGACCAACCTCAGGTGCTCTTCGTGCTCCTCCGGGGTCTTGGAATACACAAGAATATCGTCGATGAACACCACTACGAACTTGTCAAGGTACTGGTGGAATACCTTGTTCATCAGGTTCATGAATACTGCCGGTGCATTGGTTAAACCAAATGGCATCACCATGAATTCAAACTGGCCGTATCTGGTCCGAAAGGCTGTCTTCGGCGTGTCTTCTCTCTTTACCTTCACCTGGTGATAGCCTGACCTCAAATCTATCTTTGAAACCACCCTCGCCCCGCTCAACTGATCGAAAAGATCATCTATCCTCGGTAGCGGGTACTTGTTCTTGATAGTGATATTGTTCAAAGCTCTATAATCAATGCACATGTGCACCGTGCCATCCTTCTTCGGTACGAATAATACCGGAGCTCTCCATGGTGATGAACTGGATTTGATGAAGCCTTTGTCCTGCAGCTCCTCCACTTGCTTCTTCAGTTCTGCCAGCTCGCTGTTGTTGACTCTATAGACATGTTGTGAAATAGGCTCCGCTTCTAGAACCAAGTCTATAGAGAATTCAACATCTCTGTCTGGCGGCAGGCCTGGCAACTCCTCTGGAAATACATCCAGGAACTCCGCTATCAGAGGATGTGGCAACTCCTCTTCTTCCGCCCTGGCTCCGCAAAATGTGCTCCTGCTCTGTTCCTTTGCTCCTCTGACAACCTCAAACTCCAGCTCTCCTGGTAGTCTAAATAATACTTTGCCTCTATAACAATCTATAGTAGCATGATGCCTACTCAACCAGTCCATTCCGAGTACAATATCATACCCCAAAAGTGGCATGACGAGTAAGCTCACGCTCAACTCTCGGCCTCCTACTGACACCCTCCGGTCCTTGCAGTGATCACGGACTAGGATAATACCTCCACCAGTCATGATCTTGCAAGTCCTAGCTAATGGTTTTGTGTCTAAATGATGTCGAAGTGCATAAGATACAGACACAAAACTATGGGAAGCGCCAGAGTCGAATAAGGTAAATACGGGAATACAATCGAGAAGAACCGAACCTGTGATCAAGTCTCCTGCTGGCTCGATCTCCTTGACTGCCATGGCGTACGCTCGCCCCTGGGGTACACCTCTCTGCTGCTGGTGCTAGGAAAACTTCTGATGTTGTGGTGAAAGCGGTGCCCTCTGTTGTTGGCCTCCTGGTACGGCAGGTACCCTGTCTGGTCCTCTCTGGGCGGCTGCTCCACCCTGACTTGGACGAATGGTAGGGCAATCCCTCAGCTGGTGTGTCGTCGATCCGTAGGACAGATATGAGCCCAATCTCTTCCTGCAGATATCTCTAGTATGTACCGTCTTCCCTCAGTACACACACTGGATGGCGGGCTGAGTCTTTCTCTGTTGCTGCTGCTGGACCTACCCTCGGGCTGGTGCCTGGTGCTGCTGGTGCTGTTGCTAAAAGGGCCTCTGCTGCTGCAGATAGTGTGGACGCTTGCCCGGTCCTGCACTACTGTTTGCTCCTCCGAAACCATCGTATCCCCTCTTGGGCCTGGGGCCCAAGTCGTCCTCGGCTATTTGGGCATCCATCAATATGCCCTCGTAGGTAGTTGTGTGACGTCCCGACGTACGAGACTTGATCTCCCTTGCCAGCCCCTTTCTGAACTTCCGGGCCCTGTCCCCCAGATCTCTAATCATCGATGGCGCAAAGCGGCTCAGGCGGGAAAACTCTGCGGCATACTCGTCGACGGACGAGCTCCCCTGGACTAAGTCATGGAACTGACTCTCCAAAGCTCCCAGGGCAACATCAGGAAAGAACTTCTCCTTGAAGAGCTCCTTGAAAGCTTCCCAAGTGAGTCCCCTCTCAAGGAGTCTCGGCTCTGTGTGAAACCACGTCAAGGCGATGTCGAACATCTGGCTGCCGGCGGCCTCGATCTGAAGAGCCTCCGAAAGCTGCGCCAAGCGCAAGTTCCTCTCGATGTCCTCTAGCCAATCATCGGCGTAGAGTATCCCTTCTGTCCCCTTGAACTCTCGAGGCATCATCCTCTTGAAATCCACAATGGTGCCCGTCCTCTGGTGGTGCTGATCAGGACGCTGCTGTTGCTGAGTAACTCTCTCCACAGCCTGGAGAGCCACCTGATGAGCATTCTCCATGTTCACCCTCATCATCTCTGTCTGGGCCTGGTGTGCCTCAGCCTGCACCCTCTGGGCCTCTGCCGACGTCCTCTGGGCATCGACCATGCCCTGAATCAAAGCGAACATCTGTGCTCCATTGACGGGCACACCTCCTGGATGCTGAACTGGTGGTGGTGGTAGAGGTGGTGTTGGTGGTGGTGGTGGAGGCGCCGTCGTAGCTATGGGGACCCTCTGAACAGGTGGTGGAGAACCCCCGAATGCTGTAGACACTCCCACATGTACTGGAGATGTAGGAGGTGCTGCGGATGTCTGTCCGGCAAGGCGAGAGGTGGCAGACCTCTCTGACTCTGCTGCTCCGGTTCTCCGGGATCTGGTTCTCGACGGCATCCTGTAGACAGATCGAAGAATTTAATCAAGGCAATAGACACGATATCATCAAAGAAGGATAGTAATTTCTAAAGGAAAAATCATTAAGAGTAGTATTATAAAAATCAGAATTCCTAATTGTGATTGAGCATATTCTCGGCCTAAATCCCTATTTCCTAAAATAGGCTCGTAGTAATACTCTAAGCGAGCACCACTACGATATCGCTCTAATGCGAATCTAGGACCGACCTGCATGGGCCACCACTAAAATGTGTCACGACCCGCACCCAAAATTTGGGCATGAGTCGTGGGTACGTCCAGCCTACGCCGCAGCATCGGTGGTAGAACGCTGTCTAGGTCTCAACATATAATATATCCTGTCAATAGTCTCAACTCCGCACGGAGGACAATGATAAATAATCCACAGTTCTATGATATACTCAATCACAAGTTATAAGAAATAATGGCACGAAGAGAATGGAAAAGAGTTCTAATATAAACCAACCCCAATAAGTCCAACTCAAAATTCGGGTCTAGATGACCTCACAAAGTCATAAAATAATAAATACAACTCAGTCTCAGTCTAGAACAATAAATGCAGAAAATAATCTAAGAATTGGCAGGTAAGGTCTCCTCTAGGATGGACAACTCCTCTGGGATTTCCGGAGTAAAATCTCCCTCTGAACCTGGGCCGTAATGAGTGGGGCACCAGTTCTCCAGGTCCCCTGAAAAATATTATTCAGTCAGGATTGGAGCGAAGCACAAACACTAACAGCAGTTTCATTAAATTGACAAAGACTATAAACAGTGTAAGAAATACTAGATGGAAATAAATGCTAGAAATATAAAGTACTGGAGAAATGGAAATAGGCAATAGAGCATCTAGCAATGAACAATAAACAGTGAATGCTAAAACAAGTGGATCTGAATAAAATAGACATCTAGCTAAGTGTTTGAAATATCAGTTTATTATGTGATCGGCTTGGGACTAGATCAGGCTGGTTATATATGATTAGCTATGATTCTTGTAGGTCAGGCTAACCATATGGTTAGCTATGATGCATGTAGTGGTCAGGCTAATCATATATAACAGCTATGATGCATGAAAATGGTCAGGCCGCACCCAACGTGAGAAGTGGGGTGAGCTATGATGCATGTAAATGTTTGGATATGATCACATAATCAACTAATAGTTCCCCATCCCCCAGCAAGCACGATGAATTCCAATCATGACTCCTCATGATGGGGATCTAGGGTGCTAACCCGTGTATCCATAGTGTCGGAATCAAGTATGTAATACAACTGAATTATAGAAATAATCAACAATAAAAACTGTCAGAGAATGTACTCGCCTGTGGTCCTGAGCAAGGTATGAGGATCGATGTCCAAAGTGGGATCGCAATGACCTATTTGTGGAATATAAATATCAGGTACTGAATTAAAAAGGAAATAACATGTTAACTAATTAAGAAAAATGAGGCTTCTAGGTTATACTAGGACTTCTGGTCAATACTAGTCAACTTGGTCTCACACTAGGCCAATTCCAAAAATATAAGTAAGCTAGGGTTTTCTAGCAAAAGATGTGTTGTGTGTATCAATTTCTATATAGAAGTACCTAACTCATTATTGTTAACACCCCTATACAGAACACAGTCACTGATTTCACTACACACTACACTTACACACAGATACTCACTGGCCTCACACAACACTCTCACATAGACACTGGTTCTATGGCACACAACACTCACAGTAATCACCTACATAGAACTGATTTACACACCCAGTTACACACACACAAGAACCTCACTCACAGCCAATACTTACTGAACACACACTATGGTTACACTCACACACACACAGCTCACACACTCAACCTCAGATACTGATATAAGTATACCTAGTCTGAATTCTCACCCACACCCAACATTCATAAAAGTTCTAACTGATACACACAGTTCTACTCTTAACTAAGACACAGGAACTCACACTAGAACACACACACCACTGAACCAGCACACACAGACACACACTGATATTCACATAAACAGTAAATTGAACTCCTCACTGACACAACCTACACACAGACACACTGAGACACAGATATAGATACACTGAAACTCAGACATTCCTTAGCAAATTCAAAAACTGCTCAATTATGAAATAATCAAAAGGCCATCAGAAATCAATCAACACTAAGTAACATGAAATGCACTTCATAGCAGGTAACACAATTTGATATACAGTTTACGGCCAGAAACAACTAAAGAAATATATCTTCAGGAAGCATGTTTCACCAAGTTGTGCATTTCTCATATAACCTAGATTACATCAACCTGAGGCAGTTTATATATATTGGAGGTCTTATATGCAAAACTACCAAGATATGCAAGTAGTGTCCTCCATAGTCCAAAGACAGGTCTACATCGAACATGTAAGTACAAAAAACAGAAGACTTTGACATGTATCTAGATAACAAGTAGAGAACTCAGAAATTTTCTTGACATTATGTCCAGATACCAAACACAATTCACTATTTTTCTTTCCCTTGCAGGGTTACTAATGGCTTGTATTAACTTAAACTGCTGAGAAAGAAGGTTGGTCTAAATACCGTCTAACTGGAATTTATTGAAAGTCTTCCCATGCTGAACGCCATCTTGTCTAGAAATTTCATACCAACTTACAGATGGCATAGGTTTAACAACAAGTTATGAAATACACAAATTCCTCTGTGGGCTTTCTCGGTTTTGAGTTTGACTCCATATCCGGTCCATTCTATTTGAAAAGACTTCAATGATGCATACCCCAGTTAGTTTCTCCAATATATAGGTGAATATGCTACATTATTCTTGAACCTTCTAAACTAATAATTTTATGCTTGTTTGGTCGAGTCTTTACATAAAAAGCAGAAGCAGCGCTATAGAAATATATAGCTTTGCAACATATGTAGAGATGAGAAACTAAACCTCATCCTAATTATTTCAAATAGGGCATGCAAATCAGAAGCTAAAGGATAAAATTTAAAGGTTCTGCAGCAAAAATGCCTCCAAAATATCACTTCATCATTCCCAGATTTTGTGTTAAAGTTCCACTACTATCCCCAACTCACTGCTCAGTGACACATGGACACAGGTAGACACATAGGTATACACTTAGGTAGACACTGCACACACACAGTTCACATAGGTTCCTTCCCACACACAGAAATGAACACTGACACAACCCCAAGTTATTGATACACAGTACTCTAAAAACTCACACTGCACAGAAATCTTCCCCCAATACACACACCCGACTGTACAGTAAATTTTTTCCAAACACACAGAATTTGCACAGTTGAACCCGACTGCACATACCTACCCATTTATAACACAAATATATTTATGTATATAGATTATATGTCAAAATATGCAGAAATACGGATACATTAGATAGGTAAAACCTTAAGAAACATTTCATCAAACACAAGAAGTACAGAAAAATGGTTTTGCATAAGAACCCATAATTCCTCAATTCAAAACCCTAAAATCGGGATCTAACCTACATGTAGGAGATGTAGTCATGTATACATACAAACCCTTAGGATTAGGGTTCCTGAAATTGGGGGAAACCAACGTGTGGACACCCAAAACCCAAATCAAAACCCTAAATCGAAATCTAAACATCAGGGTGGGTTCCTAATGGGCATTAACATCAGAAATCAGAGACTAAAAGAATTAAAAATTCGGATCTTACCTAGGGGAGATGGTTTCTTCAATGGGGGTTCTCCTTCTCCAAGGCTTCTTGACCCAAGCTCCTTGTTTCCCTTGCTTTGGAGGAGGAAAATGGAATCCCTAGGGTTAGATTCTGAAATCTGGAGGTAGGGAAAAAGTTTTCTTGATGGAGGCTACGGTTTCTCCTTTCTACATGAAGAAAGAGAGGGTTCCCTTTTATATTAAAACTAGGTTAGGGTTTCTAATGCATAGTTTTAGGTTAAACCCCCCAGGTTAGGTCATGAAAAACCTAATTAACTAGGGTTTAGTCAATTTTAGGGTTTGAGGTCCAACCTAAAGTTTGAATTCTAGGGTTTCACTAGAATTGGATTTTCAACTAGGGTTAGCCATACTGACTTCTACGGTTTGACCTAACCCAACAGAACCAACAACAAATAAATAGTTTATAAAACTCAGCAGATTAATTAAATACATAATTATTCAAAATAGTGAAATTACACAAATGCCCTTACCTGGAAAAGTGGTAGTGACAGAAGCAATAGGTAAAAGAAGTGTCTAAAAATTATGTACATGATACACAGTGGGTGTTGAGTGTCAGTGCAAAAGTTCATGAAAGTGGAAGCATAAGTATTAGAAAATTCCAATAGTGTGCCATGGGTTGAGAAATATCAAGATTAGTCATGGAAGGTATGAAGTGTATCACAGATTAGTGTATCAGTCTGTACAAGGTTAAGGAAAGATATTTATACATCAATCGAGATATGGAACCATATGCCTGCCTTTAAGAGTGAAGTAAAATATATGTATTATAGAAAGTGCAAGTGATCGTGCGTTCTAGTGAGTGTGATGAGGTGATCTAATGATGAAGCAAGTGTTACTATACCAAGAGTGCTAGTATTTCTATGTCAACGATTAGTTGAGCAATGTGCTAGTAACAGTGAGTACCTTGTGTGATAATATTAGATTGGTGTATCAGTTAATATGGATAAAAAATTATTGGAAGCAATAGTGCATGTAATCCAGGCAGTGTAATATTCAGTACACAGTTGAGGTTGTAGACAATTGGAGTATTTGTGTATATCTTGTGCGTTAGAGATTGTGAGTATATATATACTTAGATAGGTGTGGATTTAAATTTATAATTTGAAGATTGGAAAAAAAAATTAATTTTAAGAATTTTTGAGGAGCTGAGATTTTATTTTATTATAAATTTTCAAGATTCAAATTTAATTCAATAAACATAGTCAAAGCTATAAAGACTTTTGGAAGTGATTAAAATTTTATTTCAATGTTTGAATATTTGACTTTTAAGGAAAGTATATGCATTTTATTTTAAATTGTTCGAGAAGTTAAATTTTGGGGTTTATTTTGAGGATAAAATTTTATGGTGGTTAAGAAATATATAACAGTATATGAGTGGATGGAGTGCATGTGTAAGGATATGGGTGTCCATCTAGAATCGTATTAGAGGGAGTAGTTCATAGTGTGTTATGTTGTACTTGTCGTGCACTTGAGTGATAAGAACAACTAGTATAAACAATTACAGTAGGTAAGATAGTTAGTAGTGGGTGTGCTTGTAGATAGAGGTATTAAACTTGGATGCAATTGACCTATTGTTGTGTTAGAGGTTCATGGTATCAAATTTTGGTATTAATATACATGTGTGTACCATGTGGATGTATCCATGGATATCTTGTGGACTAGTGATTAGTTGATATGGGTATCAGTGTATAGGGATAGGAATTAGTGAGTGAATATGCCAGAGTTAAGTGTATATTAGAGGATGAAGATGTCCAGGTGATGTGTTAGCAGTCTCTGTTCTTTTTCTTCTATTCCTTTTTTGTCTGTTTGATTGATTGATTGATTTCTTAGTACCATAGTTTGTATCAATAATTCTCTTACTAGAATGTAGTTAGTAGTACACCCCGACAGAGACAACAATACCATGACAAAAATGACCATAACCATACATGTTTTCTCTAGATCGTATGTTGTATGACTGTAAGTATGATTTTCTTAGACCTCAATTATTGGGGGTTTGACCGTAGTGAAGAAATAATGAAGAGGTTATGACTGGACAGAGAGAGGCAAGGTACCCTAAATTTCGAGGATAAATATTAATTTAAATAAAGAGTTGAGAACTTAATATGGCAGAATTGACGATTTTGTTAAATTATTAATTTTTATGAAGAATATGATATGATTAAATTATTATTAAATTTTGAGGAATTTAAGAAGATTATCATTATATTTATTTTATTGCAAGATATAAAATTAAAAATTTATATTTTGAATGTTGTATTTGAAGATTTTATAAGTCTTACATTGTTTGAGTATTGTGTGGAAAAATAATCGAGGAATAAGATCACTAATGGATTAGTGTTTGAATTCAATTTTTGGGATGAGGATTTAATTTTATAAATATGCATCGATTGGATTTAAATTAGAGGAGTAAGATAATTAATGGATTAGTGTTTAAAATCAAATTTTTGGGATGAGATTTTTAAATTTTATAAATATGCATTGATTGGATTTCAATTAGAGGATTGGATATTAATTTTTTTGAGTATTTAGTTATTAACTTAAAATTTTGGAGGAGATTGTGATAAGAATGGAATTTGATTTTATATTTGAGATTTTCAGGAATATGATATTTATAGAAATTTAAGAAATTTGTGAAATAACAATATGGATTTACTTCATGATTATATGGTTTGATGAATTTAAATTTTGATGGTAAAATAAATTAATAAATAAATACAACTATTGAGGAACTTAAATTTCGAGGCCAAAAATTTTCTAAGGAGGGTAGGCTATTCACTACCATATTCTAAAATAGGGGTATTTTTGTCTTTTTTATTATTTATAAATATTGTGTGTATTTATCTTAAATAATTGCATGATATGTGTATATATATATTATATATATAGTGTTCTTTAATGCATGAGTTAGTGGACTAGACCTAGAAGCCCACTAGATGAACCCCTGACCAAATATAGGGTTATGATTTAAGTTTGTATTAATTCGTGATAAATTATTTGGGTATTATAATTTATTACGGTAATTTTTTTTCATTGTTGTACCTTACCATTGCTTCGATATTGGGAGCGCTACACTAGCTTTTGCCTTCCAACAAATTTTACACCCTTATCCTACACGTGCCCATCTTTCATTCTGATCTTTGTGTAACTCATAAATATGCTCTCTTGTGCTTCATTTTAGTCGTATAACATTCGTCGCAAACGTTTATTTTAATTTTAAATAAATCTAACTTTGTATCTTTGTGCGTTCCAATCGAAATTGGAGACACAATCTTGACCCATTTTGTACAACCCAAATTATAACAATATTCTATTCCGAGTCTTCTAAGTCGATGACACTTGTGTCCCACCTAATTTTAGCCTCATGTAATTCCAATTAATTTTAGAACACCATTTACATTAATTTTAATTAAATTCGTGTAATGACCCAACTTGACGCAAAACTAGACCCAAAACTAGACCCAACACCAAACCAAACCCCCATTTACACCCTCAAGACTCATATTAAACACCACACATCCTTTTTAACCAATACATTACCCCAAATATGGTATTTTCCCTCATTCAATCCAAAAATCCACTTTTGTGTAATTTTCTAATTTTTGGGGACTTTTATACAAAAATGCAATTAGAAGTCACCATCCAATTGGTCAAGGCATATGAAGAAATTACCCCCTCCTCATTGATCGGTCCACTCTCTCCCTCTCTCCCCTTTTTGTTTGTACTCTCTCCCTTCATGTTTAATCTTGACCCATCATTCAAATGTAACACCATCCTCACCACACACACCATCATATATGTAATCCTCATCCTAACCCCTTTTCCAATGCTAACCCCATCCCAATGAGGCACATGGCCTGCCCTAATCCCTAGGTTAGCATCATCATCTTCTTCTTCCTCATGCAAAAACTATCATCCTTCATATTGTTTTTATTTTATCACCACCACCAACTAACCAAAACTTAATCGAACCTTAAACCTAAACCCTGAAGGTAACCCTAACCTTCATCCCGACCCTCATCTCCGGTCATCCTCCAGCCATCTCGACTGAACAGTACCCGCATCTACTGCCTGAGCTCTCCTCAGCCGTTCACTGCACTACCAGCTCGACTCCACTTGAGCAATCTCCTTCGCCTGAGCCTCGTTCCTCCGGCAGCCTCCGGCAGTCGTATTCATCATAACCATCATCATCACCATCATCATCACCTTCATCATCATCATCATCATTATCATCATCATCATCACCATCATCATCACCTTTATCATCATCATCATTGTCGTCGTCATCGTCGAGCCCGTGCGTGCCCATCAAGGTTCTTAGCTGCCCTCTTTATTATTTTATGTGCATGTGTAAATAGTGTTAGGCTAGTGTGTTGCTCATGATAGTTTAGTTGACGTGCGTTGTGAGACCCTGTGTTTGTGAACCCAATAACTAGTTGCGTACGTGTGTAAAATAATTAGTTTGATATATATATATATATATATATATATATATATATATATATATATTCTATGGTAATTAAATGCTAATACTAGGTATGACTGTAATATACATATGTTGTGTGAACATAGGTGTTAAATATGGGTATCTCGTGTATTTGCATTTGACTGCATGACCCTGAGTATTTGTGAATTGACTGCGTTGTGTACACTGACGTACTGGCTAGACATGTGTTAGTGATTGACTATATGATTATGAATAGTAATCAAGGACCTGACACCCGTGCAGTTAGACGCACATTTGACCTAGCTAGTTGACCAGTGTCATACCTAGCATAGCCCTTGAGTTTAGAGTATTTATGTTGTGTGACCAGTGTCATACTAAATTATTGTATTATATTATGTCTATAGGACTGTTGGATTGTTCAGGCAAGACTTCGGAAACAGGATATTGGTATTGCCAACAGAGGACCCTAGGCGAGTACATTTTCTGATAATTTTTATTATGTTGATTATCTCTATGAGTCTAGTTGTATAGTGTACTTGATTTTGACACTATGGATACATGAGTTGGCATCATTGGGACCTGTCACGAGGAGTCATGATTGGAATCCATCGTGCTAGCTGGGGACGGGGAAATATTAGTAGATTATGTGATCATACCCAACTCTACATGAATAATAGCTCACCCACACCTCACATCGGTGCAGCCTGACCATTATATGCCTCATAGCCTGTTATGTATGATTAGCTTGACTATTGCTCGCATCATAGCTAACTGGATGGTTAGCCTGACCTTACATGAATCATAGCTAATCATATGTAACAAGCCAGATCAGTCCTGTCACTACCACATTTCCAGATAAGGGCATTGGGGTAATTTTACTATTCTGAATAATTATGTATTAATTAAATTGCTGAGTTTTATAAACTATTTATATATTGTTAGTGATGTTTGGTTTAGGTCAAACCCTAGAACTCATTAGGACAACCCTAATGAGAAAACCCTAATTTGTAAACCTAATTCTAGAGAAAACCCTAGAATTCAAATTTGTAGGTTGAACCTCAAACCCTAGACTGACTAAACCTTAGTTAATTAGATTCTACATGACCTAACTTGGGGGTTTAACCTAACACTATACATTAGAAACCCTAACTTGGTTTTAATATAAAAGGGAACCCTCTTTTCTTCATGTAGAAAGAAAAAACCCTAGCCTCCATCAAGAAAGCCATCTTCCTCACTTCAAATTCGGAATTAAAAACCCTAGGATTCCTCCTCCTCCTCCAAAGCAAGGGAAGCAAGGAACTTGGGTCAAGAAGCCTTGGGGGAAGAAGAACTTTCATAGGGAAACCATCTCCCTATAGGTAAAACCCTATTTTTATTCAATTATATTCTGTTTTTGTTGATTATTGCCCATTAGGAACCCTCTTGTTGTATGGATCTCGATTTCTAGGGATTCTACATGAAGCCCTAGGAGAAATTAGGGTTTAAGTGTCCCAACATTTGGTTTTCCCTAATTTTTTGTGAACCCTAACCCTAGGGGTTTACCTGTAGATGGAGTTCATCTCATATATGTAGGTTTAAACTCGATTTAGGGGTTTTGATTTGAGGATTGATGGGTTGTATGTAAATTCGTTTCTGCACTTCTTGTGCTTGATGATATGATGAGTAGGGTGTTTAGCTTTTAGATCTATTTTAATCTTGCTTTGTTTTGATGTATATACATATATAGATATGCATACGTTGTAGATGTGTTGTTGTTTTAATTTAAATCTGTACAGTCGAGTGCATTGGGAAGGTTACTAGCAGTCGGGCTGTGTTTTGTCATGTCTGTGGTGGTAGGTATTTAAATTCAGTTGAGAATGTATCCCTGAGTTCAGTGAGTGTTTATCCTCAGAAATTTGTGTGTGCATCCCTGTTTAAGCTAGTGTGTGTGTTAGAGTGTCTTAGTGTGTAGGAATTTATGTGTGTGTTCCAGTGTATCAGCTAGAAGAGTTAGTGAGTGAGTTTTTGTGAGGTTTGAGCAGTGAGACACCTATGTGTCTATGTGACAAATGTGTATGTGTGTCTACTGAGGAATTCTCAGTGTGTCTAGGAGTGTGTCAGTAGGAAGCCTGTGTGTGCAGTGAGTTATTTGTGTGTACAGTGTATTGGGAGTTGAGACCTAGAGTAAGGTGTGTGTGAGCCTTAGATCTCAATGCCTGTGTTCTCAGTATTCTCAGTAAGGTACTAGAATCAGTGAGTTAGATGGTGTATCAGTAGATAGATAATCACATATATTATTTTGATATATGAAACCTATTTTTAAAACCCTAGTATACTTGTACCCTTGGGTTTAACCTAGTATAGCCTGAGCTATGACCTAGAAGCCTTATTTCTTAATTATTTAAACCTGTTATTTCCTTAATTTAGTATCTGACATTTGTATTCCATAAATAGGTCTTTGTGATTCCACTTTGGACTTCGATCCTCCCACTTTGCTCAGGACCACAGGCGAGTATATTCTCTGACAGTTTTCATTGTTGATTACTTCTATAAATTGTAGTGTATTACATACTTGATTCTGACACTATAGATACACGGGTTAGCACCCTAGATCCCCATCATGAGGAGTTGTGATTGGAATCCATCGTGCTAGCTGGGGGATGGGGAACTATTAGTAGATTATGTGATCATATCCAAACTTACCATGCATCATAGCTCACCCCACTACTCACGTCGGGTGCGGCCTGACCATCATCATGCTTCATAGCTGTTATATATGATTAGCCTGACCGTTATCATGCATCATAGCTAACCATATGGTTAGCCTGACCTTCAAGAATCATAGCTAATCATATATAACCAGCCTGATCTAGTCCCAAGCCGATCACATAATAAACTAATATTTTAAACACTTAGCTAGATGTCTACTTTATTCAGATTCACTTGTTCTAGCATTCACTGTTTATTGTTCATTGCTAGATGCTCTATTGCCTATTTTATTTCTTCTGTACTTCTCAATTTCAGCATATACTTTTATCTTGTATTTCTTACATTGTTTATAGTCTTTGTCAATTTAATAAAACTGCTGTTAGTGCTTGTGCTTCGCTCCAATCCTAACTGGATAATATTTTTCAGAGGACCTGGAGAACTTTTGCCCCACTCATTAGGGCCCAGGATTAGAGGAAGATTTCACTCCAAAAATCCCAGAGGAGTTGCCTATCCAAGAGGAGATCTTGCTTGCCTGTACTTAGATTACTTTTTCTGCATTTATTGTTTTAGACTGAGACTGAGTTGTATTTCATTATTTGTGACTTTGTGAGGTCAGCTAGACCCAAGATTTGAGTTAGAATTATTGTGGTTGGTTTTAATAGAACTTTTTTCTATTCTCATCGTGCCATTATTTCTTATAGCTTGTGATTGAGTATATTATAGAACTGTAGATTATTTATCATTGTCCTCCGTACGGAGTTGAGATTATTGACAGGATATATTATGTTGAGACCTAGACAGCGTTCTACCGCCGATGTTGCGGCGTAGGCTGGACATACCCACGACTCATGCCCAAATTTCGGGTGCGGGTCGTGACAAGTCCCAAGCCGATCATATGGTATGCTGATGTTTCACACACTTAGCTAGATATTCAAGACATGTATTTCCATTTTATAGTTTTAGTATTCACTTATATTCCAGTTTATTGTTCTAACATGCACTTGTATTTCTGGTCATTGCTAGTTGTAGCATTGATGATAACATAGGCTCCAGTATTTTATTATCTCCAGTATTTCTTATTGCTAGTATTTATATCCATCTTGGATTTCTTTACACTGTATTATAGTTTTTGTCAATATACATGGAACAGCTGTTAGTGCTTGTACTTCGCTCCATCCTGACTGGAAATATTTTTCTGGACTGCGACTTAGACTATTTTTATTGTTTAGACTTGTGTTGTATTTCAATATTTTCTTTGAGATCTTATCGTGCTTTATTTTTGTGATTGAGTATTCCATATTATATTGTGATATCTGTCTCTCCTTTTGGAGTTGGATATTCGTGTGAGATTGATTAGATAGTATTGTGACCTAGACATCGTTCTACCGCCGATGCTGCGGCGTAGGTTGGACGTACCCACGTACTCGTGCCCCTATATCGGGTGCGGGTCATGACAGACAGCGGCCAGCAACCTTTAGCGACACTTCTGCGATTTATTTGGGATTTTAGATATTTATATATATTAGATATATATGTGTATATATATGATATTATTATATACGTATATATGTGCCTAATTGCTAATTGTGTTTTAGTATACTATGTATATAATATTTAGTTGTTAGCATATATTATTTATGGGTAGTTAGTATAAGTAAGGTATTGGATATTACCTTGAGATACCAAGGTAAGTATCAAGGTAATTGGGGATACCCAAGGTATTGGATTTGGGCATCAAGATTATGGTTTAGTGTTGTGTTACCAAGTTGGTTCGAAACCAAGGTGTCCACATAACTTTTGTAATTAGGATTTTATATGTTTAATATTTGTTGGATATGTATATGTTATGCTTTACCTACTGTTTAACGTATCCTGAGATACGGTATCCTAGTATCCTAAGATATAGCTTCTAATGACCTAGACTCTAGTATTTGGACCCAACATTCTTGAGATAGAGTCATGCAATATAGAAATAGATAGTTTGACATAATTGACCATAGTTTGACATAATTGACCATAGTTTGACTATAGTTCACTATAGTTTGACTTAGAGTTGACTTAGTTTGACTTTTGACTTAGAATTGGCTTATTGACCTAGAAGTTGACTAGTTTAACTTATTTTCTTTCCGAAACCTTATATTGATGTTATATTCCATATCTAGGTCTTCGAGGCATCGTATCAGACATCTTTGAGACTATTCATTGGACTTCAGGCGAGTACATTCTCTGATAGTTTCTCATTTATGATATACTCTATGTTCATCATATTTAGTGTAGACATCCATGTTTCTTGACACGATGGTTACACGAATTGGTATATCTGGATCTCGTCATAAGATGTTATTCCTTGTATATGGTGTATCTTGTGCAAGTCTAGTTTTATTGGTTATCTTGTCTATGTACAGATACTGAATCTCAAGAAGATTTGCAACCTTCCTAGAGAATCCTGTGCCATAGCATACCATAGTTGGATCTATTATACCAGTCAGGGTGGGGTGTATTTTAGTATATATATGTGATCATACCCTCCTTGTGCATGTCTTCTTCCTTGTGAGTGTTGATCATACACCGCACGTATGATTAACCAGGCCATTATACTCTTATGCAAGTTCCCAAGCCGATCACATATTAAAGCTAGTTCTCACATACTTTGTCACTACCACATTCCGGAAACAGGGGTATTTTTGACTTTTTATAATATTTAATATTATGGTAGTTATAATTAATTAATTGCATGATAGTGTATTTAATTTTAAAATAATTATGTGTGATGTGTAATTTAAATATAGTATTATATGCAGTGTTCATTTATTTTTAGCTAGCAGACTTGACCTAGAAGCCAGTAGAAGAACACCTGTCGGAATTATGGAATTTTTGTATTTAATTATTTAGTTAGAATTTAATTCTTGGAGTTTGAAATTAATTACCATTTTTTTATTTAATATTTTTGTGCATTGCCTTTGCTTCGATAATTGGAGCGCTACCCTAGCTTTTGTCTTCCAACAAAATTCACAATCTTGCCCTAGACATGCCCGCCTTCCATTCTGCTATTTTTGTAACTCATAATTATGCTCTCTGTGCATTATTTCTAGCTGCACAAAAATTGTCGCGGACGTTATTTAATAAATCCCTATTTTATATCGTTGTGCGTTCCAATTGAAATTGGAGATAATCTTGACCTATTTTTCGTGCGGCCCAAATTAGGGTAATATCCTGTTCTGAGTCTACTTCATTATTGGTATTGATGACCTGACCTGATTTTGGCCCCATGTACTCCTAATTAATTTTAGAACACAACTTGTATTTTATTCTAATTAAATTGAGGATACTATTTAAACTGATTCTGAAAATCCTAATTTAAATTCCAGTGCCCTGCAAATCGAGCCCATACCGATCATACAGTGCCCCCTGACCCAACAAAACATCGGACACCGAATCGTCCGCCAGATTTTCGTCATTTTATGTGTTTGTGCAATTTCTCGAATTTAAGGGGCTAAGTTGCAATTATTCAATTGTAGGTGTCATCACCCCTTTGTCCAAGACCAAATAAAAAGGTTATTTATTTGTGGACCAAATTACATTTTTCCCCACTCGACTTAACATGAAAATAATTTTCCTTCATGAACAATCTGGACCATCCATTTAATTGGGTCCATCCTCACCATTAGATTCAACACCCTCTTACTATTTAAAAGCCCCATCAACACATTTCCCTAGACAAACCCTAATCCCCAAGCAAGCCCCCACCTCTCTCTCTCCTCCCTCCTCAAGCCTCCACAACCGTAGGCTATATTCTTTTCTTCTTCTCCTTCTTCCTTTCTTCTTCTTTTTTTTTCCTTCTTCTTCTTCTTCTTTATTTTAGTTTTGAATTTGAAAGAGAGGAAGCGGGGGAACACTGTTCACCCCCATTCAGCACCCCGGTCGAGCCCAGTACTCCGGCGGCAGCCTAGCTCCAACCCCCTCGACTCCTCCCTACTGTCAATCCACCCGACGGCCAACTCCCCATTCCCGCCGACCTGCTGCCCGCTGTTCCTCCCTCTGCTGTTCACAGTCCGACGGCCACCCCCCATACAACCACCCGGCCAGGCCAGCCTCAGCCGCCTCCCCGGCGAGGCCACTCCCCGAACTGCCCTTCTTCCCGGCGGCCAACCGAGCCTCTCACCCTCCGTCGAGACGAGCAGCCGATCGAGCTGCTGCTCGGCCGAGCACGGCGAGCCGCATCCCTCTGCAACTACTCCGGCAATCACTGCAGCCGGCTCCCGAGCATCCTCCCCTCACACCCGACCTCCGGCAGACCTGCTCCTCCGGCCTCCCTCCGTCCGGCCGGCCAAGCCCCCAACTCACAGTGAGTTCTCCTCTTCTCCCCTTCCTTCTTCTTATATATATATGTATATATATATATATGTATATATATACATACGTATATACGTATGGGTATATATATAATATATGTATATGCATATTAATTATTTAATTAATATGTATAGTATGTATATATTTAGTATAAGAATGCAATGTGTAATGTGTAGGTATGTGTATGGTATTATTTAATTAATGTTTAAGACATGTACTAGTATAGTATATATATTTATATACCTTAGTATAATGTAACATGTGCATTTTAATATAATGTGTATACGTATATGTATATATTAACATATGCATTTAAGTTAAAGTTTAACAGTATATGTATGTGTATATATATATTTAATATGATTCTAGTATATATGATATTGATATATGTATATAATTACGTATATTGGTGTGTGTATTAGAATAATACTTAGTGTATATGTATACATATACATACATGTATTATTTTGGTATATTTCATATAGAATATACGTAATAAAATACGTATTTTGGTATAAATGTATAAGTATATAAATACGTATTTTTGGTAATTGGTATATATATATGTGTACATATATATATATGTATATGGGAAATATAATAAGATTTGGTATATATCTATATAGATATTCAATATATATATATTTCGTTTTATACAATATTGGTTGTAGTAATGTGGCACATGTATTTTCAATATATTAAAATATATAACTACGTATTCTAATATATATAACTTGTATATGTATATACATGTATTTTGTATACATACTTAGTATATTTTTAATATATAAAATTAATGTATATAGTAATATATTGTTCAACCTGTATATTTAGTAAACATATAATTAAATGATGCATATAAATATTGTATATGTACTAAATTTGGTGTATATATATATATATTGTAAGCATTAATGTATATGATAGTTAAATATATGTAATATGTTTTAGATGTCTATTTAATAGATGATCCTAGGTGACCAGTATCATACCTAGAGAAGTCCCGAACTCAGTGTTTTTAGACTGTGTTAGTGTAGCATCTGATACAAATGTGGTTTTGCTTGTGATATGTTATAGAACTGTTGGTTTACCCAGGGGATACTCTGGAACAGGACACCAATAAATACCAGCTAAGGACCCAAGGCAAGTACATTCTCTGATAATTTCCAATTCCTTGATAATTTCTATAAATTAAATAATCATGAAATATTACATCTGAATCCTTGACACTGTGCTACACGGACTAGTATAGCTTGGATCTGCAGTCATGACATGTTACCTTGATTATCGTTTGATATTGTACACGACATATATATTAGACATCGTACATGATAGATTAGACTTGCTCGTGTATCGTGACGTGTCATGGTTGGATTCACAGTACTAGTTGGAGGCGGGGAAGTAGTTAGTAAGAAATATGATCATAACCTCTTATTGTAGTGTAGAACAATGTAAGTGTTAATCATGCTCTTCACCCATGATTAGCCAGGCCCTGTAGCTATCGTACATGTTCCCAAGCCGATCACATTTTGAAACTACTATTTCAAACACTTAGAATAGATTACAGTACCCTATTTTAAATCATATACTACATCACCCGTATATGATGCTGTTCCTTGTTCTTTCTATTTTCATACATGCACTGACTGTACCATGTTGCCTATTGCTCATCTCTTTACATTGCCTGTCTCTCTTTATTTTCTATTGCATTTATTTCTGCCTTCTCAGTAGCTAGCATTACATATTTATTGCTTATAGTCCTTATCAATTAAATGGAACTGTTATTTGAGATTTGTACTTTGCTCTTTCCTGACTAGAAATATTTTTCCAGACTATACCTTAGAGGACCGCTGTCCGACACTTTATGGACCATATGGTGAGTAGCTGCACTTGGGCTTGATAGTTAGTTGTAATTCCGGGAGGTCTAGCCAGAATCACCAATCTTCTAGTTAGTTCTTTTAGTAGACTTTTTGGTACCGGATTTGTCTCCGGCATTTTTATTGAGACTTGGATATTGTTGAGTTTGATTATTACTTTAGACTTGTGTTGTATTTAATTTTGTTTTGCTATATTGTCGTGCTGTAATCCTGTGATTGAGTATGTGTTCATTTTATTTGTGTCATCCGTGCCTCCTTATGGAGATTGGATGCTTGTGTGAGATTGGCTAGATAGTATCAAGACCTTGACAGCGTTCTACCGTCGATGCTGCAGCGTAGGCTGGACGTACCCACGCACTCGTGCCCCTAAACCGGGTGCGGGTCGTGACACATTTTTAGTGGTGGCCCATGCAGGTCAGACTTCGCGAGTTGTGCGATGTCGTAGTAGTGTGGCATCCTTGTTATACTACTGCGTGCCTGCGATAGGATCTAGGACATAGGATACTAGGACGAGAGCGAATACTCAATCACAATTCCTTGAGAGATTCCTGGGATGACCCCTGAGAATCTTGTTAAAAATTCCAATTTAAAAATCATTCCCTTGTTCTGTCCATCCTCACTTATCGATATTGAATTTGATTGTTGTTGATTAGTTATTAAATTAGGATTTTGGTTCCATTGTAGGGTTTGATTTCATATCAAGATGAATTTACAGACTGATTTATGGTATTATCTGATGACGCATGTCGATGAGGACAGTGAGAAAAGATAACACTAGGGATCTTGGACTACTATAGATGGATTTAAATTATAATTTGAAGATTGAAAATGAATTGTATTTTAAATTTTGAGAAGTTGAGATATTGTCATTAAAACTTTTTGAGGATTTAGATTTGATTCAATGAACCTAGATAAGCTGTAAGGATTTTTAAGTGATTAAGTTTTCACTTCAGTATTTAGATAATTGGTCTTGAGGAAAGTGTATGCATTTTACTTAAAATTTATTCAAGGAGTTATTTTCAGGAATTTTATTTGAGGATAAAATCTTATAGAGGGAGAGATATATTAGTATATCAGTAGGTGAGATGCATGTGTAAGGATCTGTTGGCTTGAGCATGATTGAGATTTCACTGCCAACTGGCTTAGGTGTTCATATAGGATTGTATTGGAGAGAGCAGTACTTAGTATGGTGTGTTGCATTTGATATACACTTGAGTGATAAGGATAACTAGTATCAGCGATTGCAGTAGGTAAGGAAGCTAGCAGTGAGTATGTTTCTAGTAGAACTATGGTACTTAGAGAGATAGAGGTATCAGACCATGGATGTATCTTTGACCTGTGCAATCACAACTAGGAATATTTATTCCTAATCTTTTATCTTGAATGTTGCTTCTTTAGAACTGTATTGTCCTTCCTTGATGATATCGTATTTTACCTTAATTAATTCTTTGGGATCTGTCTTCAGGATGTCGCCGCAGACACGATCTATGAGAGCGGGAACATCAGCTTTAGAGGGGTCTACCACCTCTCCACCTGAGGGACAGACAGCCGTAGTTCCTCCTACATCTCCGGTGCACGTAGGTGTATCTGCACTTTTCGGGGATCCTCCTCCCCCACCTGTCCAGAAGATTGCCGCAGCTGTGACGGACAACCTTCCTCCTCCTCCGACTCTGATTCCCGGAGGTTTGCCCATTGATGGAACGCAGATGTTTACCTTGATCCAGGGCATGGTAGATGCCCAGAGAGTGACGGCAGACGCTCAGCGAGTTCAAGCTGAGGCTCAGAGGGTACAAGCAGAAGCGCACCAGGCACAAACCGAGCTGATGAGAGAAAACATGGAGAATGCTCATCAGGTGACTCTCCAAGCTTTGGATAAAGTAGCACAGTACCCGCAGTTTCCTGGCCAGCAGCAGAGATCAGGCACTATAGTGGATTTCAAGAGGATGATGCCTCGAGAGTTTAAAGGCACCAAAGGAATACTCTACGCTGATGACTGGTTAGAGGATATAGAGAGGAGCCTGCGATTGACCCAGATTCCGGAGAACTTGCAGATAGAAGCCGCTGGCAGTCAGATGTTCGATATCGCACTCACGTGGTATCGCACGGAGCCGAGAATTACTGCACAAGGACTTACTTGGGAGACTTTCAAGGAGCTCTTCAAGGAGAAGTTCTTTCCCGACGTGGCATTAGGAACCTTGGAAAGTCAGTTTCATGACTTAGTTCAAGGAAACATGTCGGTCAACGAGTACGCTGCAGAATTCTGTAGATTGAGCCATTTTGCATCATCTATGATTCGGGACCCAGGAGATCGAGCCCGAAAATTTAGGAAGGGGCTAACGAGAGAGATTAGGTCACGCACTTCTGGTCGTCGTACCGCTACCTTTGAGGCTATCTTGATGGATGCTCAGATTGCAGAAGAGGATCTGGATCTCAGGCCTAAGAGAAGTCACAATACTTTTGGAGATACGAATGGTAGCGCAAGACCTGCCAAGCATCCCCGTATTCAGCACCAACAGCAGTACCAAGTACCATTTCATATTCAGCAACAACCATGGACATTTCAGCATCCACCGCAGTACCTAGCACCAGTTCCTATCCAGCAACATCCATGGGCGTATCAGTATCAACAACAGTATCAGGCACCAATCCGTGTTCAGCAGAATCAGCAACAGCCTCCAAGAGAGACACAGCAGACTTGTCATTTCTGTAAGAAGCCAGGTCACCTTTGGGAGAGCTGTAGAACGAGGCTAGGACTTTGTTTGCACTGCGGCGCTGCGGGACATCGAGTAAGGGATTGTCTTCTAGCCCCTTATCTTCCCGGCCAGCGCGTAACTTCAGATTATAGAGATCCAGTTAGGCTACCTGTGGAACCGTATATTGCTCAGTACCCGCGAAGGGATCCACCCCAGCAGGGCGGGGCATTTGCGATGACGGTCGAGGAGACCGATACTGCAGGTAATGTGTTAGCAGGTTCTGTTCTTTCCTTCCTTCTATTCCTATCTATCTGATTGATTGACTGATACCTTAGTACCATACTTGTATGCATGATTTCTTGTTGTAATGTAGTTAGTAGTACACCCTAACAGAGAATGCAATACCATGATAAGACAGACCATAACCATGCATGTTTTCTCTAAGTTGTATGTTGTATGACTGTAGGTAAAGATTTTTCTTAGACCATGATTATTGGGGTTTGACCATGACGAAGATTCATGAATGACTTGACAGGAGAGACAAGATGATTAACAAGATGATTAAGATTCGAGGATAACCATTGATTTAAATAGAGGGCCAAGAAATTAATATTTCATAATTGGTGGTTTATTAATTCCAGGAAGATTATGATGTAATTAAATTGGTTATTAAAATTTAGAAATTTTTGGGAGACTATCATTATATTTATTTGGTTGCAAGTTATGAATTTTAGAATTTTATAGTTGGATGTCGCATTTGGAGAATCCTTAAATATCGTATTGTTGAATAGTTTGAGGAAGAGGAAATTGAGAAATAAAATTTTTGATGGATAAATATTTAAATTCAAACTTGTGAGACGAGATTACATTTTACAATTGTGCATTAAAAAAAAAATCAAATTGAGGAGTGGATATTAAATTCTGAGTATTGAATTATTAACTAAAATTTTGGGGAAATTTTGATAAAAATGGACTTTGATTTTTCCGAGGATTTTTCAGGAATGCAATAATTTCAGAACTTTTGGAAAATTTTGAAAATACATTGTGAATTATTACCGGATTTCGTGGTTGAATTTAAATTTTTGAGGGAAATAGTAATGTGTATGAATAAACACTACTATAAGGATTTTGAATTTCGAGGACAAAATTCTTTTAAGGAGGGTAGACTTGTGACTACCACATTCCGGAAACAGGGGTATTTTCAACTTTTTATAATATTTAATATTATGGTAGTTACAATTAATTAATTGCATGATAGTGTATTTGATTTTAAAATAATTATGTGTGATGTGTAATTTAAATATAGTATTATATGCAGTATTCATTTATTTTTAGCTAGCAGACTTGACCTAGAAGCCAGTAGATGAACACCTGTCAGAATTATAAAATTTTTGTATTTAATTATTTAGTTAGAATTTAATTCTTGGAGTTTGTAATTAATTACCGTATTTTTTATTTAATATTTTTGTACATTGTCTTTGCTTCGATAATTGGAGCGCTACCCTAGCTTTTGTCTTCCAACAAAATTCACAATCTTGCCCTAGACATGCCCGCCTTCCATTCTGCTATTTTTGCAAATCATAATTATGCTCTCTGTGCATTGTTTCTAGCCGCACAAAAATCGTCGCGGACGTTATTTAATAAATCCCTATTTTGTATCGTTGTGCGTTCCAATTGAAATTGGAGATAATCTTGACCTATTTTTTGTGCGACCCAAATTAGGGTAATATCCTGTTCTGAGTCTACTTCATTGTTGGTATTGATGACCTGACCTGATTTTTGCCCCATGTACTCCTAATTAATTTTAGAACACAACTTATATTTTATTCTAATTAAATTGAGGATACTATTTAAACTGATTCTGAAAATTCCAATTTAAATTCCTGTGCCCTGCAAATCGAGCCCATACCGATCATACAGCGTCCCCTGACCCTACAAAATACCGGACACCGAATCGCCCGCCAGATTTTTATCATTTTATGTGTTTGTGCAATTTTCCAAATTTAAGGGGCTAAGTTGCAATTATTTAATTGTAGGTGTCATCACCCCTTTGTCCAAGACCAAATGGAAAGGTTATTTATTTGTGGACCAAATTGTATTTTTCCCCACTCAACTTTACATGAAAATAATTTTCCTTCATGAACAATCTGGACCATCCATTTAATTGGGTCCATCCTCACCATTAGATTCAACACCCTCTTACTATTTAAAAGCCCCATCAACACATTTCCCTAGACAAACCCTAATCCCCAAGCAAGCCCCCACCTCTCTCTCTCCTCCCTCCTCAAGCATCCACAACCGTAGGCTACATTCTTTTCTTCTTCTCCTTCTTCCTTTCTCCTTCTCTTTCTTTCCTTCTTCTTCTTCTTCTTTATTTTAGTTTTGAATTTGAAAGAGAGGAAGGGGGGAACACTGTTCACCCCCATTCAGCACCTCGGCCGAGCCCAGTACTCCGGCGGCGGCCTAGCTCCAACCCCCTCGACTCCTCCCTACTGTCAATCCACCCGACGGCCAACTCCCCATTCCCGCCGACCAGCTGCCCGCTGTTCCTCCCTCTGCAGTTCACAGTCCGGCGGCCACCCCCCATACAACCACCCGACCAGGCCAGCCCCAGCCGCCTCCCCGGCGAGGCCACTCCCCGAACTGCCCTTCTTTCCGGCGGCCAACCGAGCCTCTCACCCTCCGTCGAGACGAGCAGCCGATCGAGCTGCTGCCCGGCCGAGCACGGCGAGCCGCATCCCTCTGCAACTACTCCGGCAATCACTGCAGCCGGCTCCCGAGCATCCTCCCCTCGCACCCGACCTCCGGCAGACCTGCTCCTCCGGCCTCCCTCCGTCCGGCCGGCCAAGCCCCCAACTCACAGTGAGTTCTCCTCTTCTCCCCTTCCTTCTTCTTAAATATATATGTATATATATATATATATATATATATATGTATATATATATATATATATATATATATATGTATATATATATATATATACATACGTATATACGTATGGGTATATATATAATATATGTATATGCATATTAATTATTTAATTAATATGTATAGTATGTATATATTTAGTATAAGAATGCAATGTGTAATGTGTAGGTATGTGTATGGTATTATTTAATTAATGTTTAAGACATGTACTAGTATAGTATATATATTTATATACCTTAGTATAATGTAACATGTGCATTTTAATATAATGTGTATACGTATATGTATATATTAACATATGCATTTAAGTTAATGTTTAACAGTATATGTATGTGTATATATATATTTAATATGATTCTAGTATATATGATATTGATATATGTATATAATTACGTATATTGGTGTGTGTATTAGAATAATACTTAGTGTATATGTATACATATACATACATGTATTATTTTGGTATATTTCATATAGAATATATGTAATAAAATACGTATTTTGGTATAAATGTATAAGTATGAAAATACGTATTTTTGGTAATTGGTATATATATATGTGTACATATATATATGTATATGGGAAATATAATAAGATTTGGTATATATCTATATAGATATTCAATATATATATATTTCGTTTTATACAATATTGGTTGTAGTAATGTGTCACATGTATTTTCAACATATTAAAATATATAACTACGTATTCTAATATATATAACTTGTATATGTATATACATGTATTTTGTATACATACTTAGTATATTTTTAATATATAAAATTAATGTATATAGTAATATATTGTTCAACCTGTATATTTAGTATACATATAATTAAATGATGCATATAAATATTGTATATGTACTAAATTTGGTGTATATATATATATTGTAAGCATTAATGTATATGTTAGTTAAATATATGTAATGTGTTTTAGATGTCTATTTAATAGATGATCCTAGGTGACCAGTATCATACCTAGAGAAGTCCCGAACTCAGTATTTTTAGACTGTGTTAGTGTAGCATCTGATGCAAATATGGTTTTGCTTGTGATATGTTATAGGACTGTTGGTTTACCCAGGGGATACTCTGGAACATGACACCAATAAATACCAGCTAAGGACCCAAGGCAAGTACATTCTCTGATAATTTCCAATTCCTTGATAATTTCTATAAATTAAATAATCATGAAATGTTACATCTGAATCCTTGACACTGTGCTACACGGACTAGTATAGCTTGGATCTGCAGTCATGAGATGTTACCTTGATTATCGTTTGACATTGTACACGACATGTATATTAGACATCGTACATGATAGATTGGACTTGCTCGTGTATCGTGACATGTCATGGTTGGATCCACAGTACTAGTTGGGGGCGGGGAAGTAGTTAGTAAGAAATGTGATCATAACCTCTTATTGTAGTGTAGAACAATGTAAGTGTTAATCATGCTCTTCACCCATGATTAGCCAGGCCCTGTAGCTATCGTACATGTTCCCAAGCCGATCACATTTTTAAACTACTATTTCAAACACTTAGAATAGATTACAGTTCCCTATTTTAAATCATATACTACATCACCCGTATATGATGCTGTTCCTTGTTCTTTCCATTTTCATACATGCACTGACTGTACCATGTTGCCTATTGCTCGTCTCTTTACATTGCATGTCTCTCTTTATTTTCTATTGCATTTATTTCACTGCCTTCTCAATAGCTAGCATTATATGTTTATTGCTTATAGTCCTTATCAATTAAATGGAACTATTATTTGAGATTTGTACTTTGCTCCTTCTTGACTGGAAATATTTTTCCAGACTATGCCTTAGAGGACCGCTGTCCGACACTTTATGGACCATATGGTGAGTAGCTGCACTTGGGCTTGATAGTTAGTTGTGATTCCGGGAGGTCTAGCCGGAATCACCAATCTTCTAGTTAGTTCTTTTAGTAGACTTTTTGGTACCAGATTTGTCTTCGGCATTTTTATTGAGACTTGGATATTGTTGAGTTTGATTATTACTTTAGACTTGTGTTGTATTTAATTTTGTTTCGCTATCTTATCGTGCTGTAATCCTGTGATTGAGTATGTGTTTATTTTATTTGTGTCATCAGTGCCTCTTTATGGAGATTGGATGCTTGTGTGAGATTGGCTAGATAGTATCAAGACCTTGACAGCGTTCTACCGCCGATGCTGCGGTGTAGGCTGGACGTACCCATGCACTCGTGCCCCTAAACCGGGTGCGGGTCATGACACACTTACACATTAGTATTCTTGTTCATTGTCATATTGTTCATTATTATATTTATTCCCGTATTTCCTTATTGTGTATCTCTTGCATCTATTTACTGTTATATACTTTTTATCATTGATTAGAACTGTTATTAGAAATATACTCTGCTCCTTTCCTTACTAGATATATTTTTTTCAGATGACACTGAGGAGTGGTACCCTACACATTACGGACCTCAGGATGTTGGGGGTTTAGAGTCAAAGACCCTGGCTCAAGAGGGACTTATCCCAACTGAGACAGATGACCCGGGACTTGTAGCTTCTTAGTATTCTTTTATACTGGATTTGTCTCCAGCTTATTTGTTAGTATTCTTTCAGACTCATTGATATTATTATTTTAGACTCATGAGTTGTATGTGACTATTCTATTCTTTATCATATTCGTGCTCGTTTCTATCTTAGATATGTGATTTAGTATATTATTATAGTTGGTGGTTTATTATATTGCTAGATAGATTACCCAGACAACGTTCTACCGCCGATTCTGCGGCCTATGCTGGACGTTGTTCCCGACTTGCATTCCTATATCTGGTGCAGGTCGTGACACATTTTTAGTGGTGGCCCGTGCAGGTCAGGCTTCACAAGTTGTGCGATGTCGTGGTAGTACGACAACTTAGTTGTACTATTATGAGCCTATTTCAGATATAGGATATAGGCTATAGGTTGAGAATACTCAATCACTTCTTGGAAAAATTCTTTTGATTCATTCAACTATTCTCCTTTGATATTGATACTTGATCTCTTAAATTGTCCTTTCCTTGAGTGTCTTACATCATGTGTCATATTGATTCTTTCTTTCGCTTTGTCTCAGGATGCCACCTAAGACTAGATCGCAGTAGGGGAGAGAAGTTTTAGAGAGGTCTGCGATATCCCGAGGGCCTGCAATAGTCACTTCTCCGGTGATTGGAGTGTCAGCTGCTTTCGGAGGTCCACCACCTACTCAGAAGACTGTGCCAACTATATCTGAGGGGCTTCCACCTCCACCTCCTGTGCCAGCAAAGGCAACGCAGATGTTTATACTGTTTCCTAAGATGCTCGAGGTACAAAGGGCTCAGTCTGAGGCACATCAGAGAAAGACCGACGTTTTATGTCAGGGCATCGAGATATCTCATCAGCTTGCTCATGCCATAGTCGAGAGAGGAGTTCCGATCCAGCTGCAGGTTGCTCCTCAGGTTGCTCATCTTTGGCCCGACAACATTCAGCACTTTAAGAAGCTGGAGCCCAGGGTCTTCAAGGGGACGGAGGGCATCGTCTCTGCTGATGATTGGCTCGAGGACATTGAGCATCTTATGAGGGTGTCTCGTCTTTCTAAGGATCTGAAGGTTGTGGCGGTAGGACTTTAACTATTCGACGTCGCCCGTACTTGGTTCAGGAATGAGCTGATTCTTCTTGACGCGGGACAGTCTTGGGGGATATTCAAGGATCTCTTCAAGGCAGTTTGAGAGCCTCATTCAGGTGAGTATGTCTGTGGTAGAGTACGCTGCAGAGTTCAATAAGTTGAGCCAATTTACAGAGTATTTGGTGAGAGAGCCAGAGGTTTGGGCTATTTATTTCTGTGTGGGTCTAAATTGGGAAGTGAAGATCCTCATTCCGTCTTTTTATGTGACATACTCGGAGATACTTGCGGAGGCATGCAAGGTTCAGCGGGAGTTAGGTTTAAAGCCCAAGAGAGATCGTAATTCTTTTCTAGGGGCAAACAGTAGTGCAGTATCTGCCAAACGTCCTCATTTCTAGTCCAGATCTTTCCAGTAGCCTCAGCAATACCAGACTCCAGCTAGGGCACCGTTTCACCAGGCACCACAATAATAGAGACAGTTACAACAATCTTTCTGCCAATCCTTATCGTGCAGTCCAAGGAGTTTGTTTGTATTATGATGCTGAAGGACAACAGCTGAGGGAGAGTCCTTCCAATCCTCATCGTTCATTTCAAGGAGCATCTTCAGCTCCGAGGGCACAAACGAAACCACCTATAGTACAGCCGAGGGGACCACTTTCGACACAGCAGTAGCGTTATGTCCAGCATTAGCAGCAGGGAGGTGCACATCAGGGTCGAGCATTTGCTATGACCATTGAGGAGGATGAGCCCACCGGAGATGTCATCGCAGGTTCTGTTCTTCTTGATTCTATTCCAGCTTTAGCTTTGTTTGATAGTGGTGCTTCCTATAGTTTTGTATCTATTTCTTTTGCTCTGAAACATGGTTTGGTAGATGAGTCTTTGCTTAGGACTTGCAAGATCATGACCGAAGGAGGCATTAACCTGGTTAATGATATTTACAAAGATCGAAGAGTAACTCTAGGAGGCCGGGAGTTGAGTACGTGTCTACTTGTAATACCACTTTTGAACTACGATATTGTACTCGGGATGGATTGGTTGAGTAGGCACCGTGCTAGTATAGATTATAGAGGAGGTAGAGTTTTGTTTGGTCTACCGGGAGAGCCAGAGTTCGAGTTTGCTAGAGGAACTTCAGAGTAAGAAGAAGGCATTATTTGTGGAGTTATGGTGGAAGACAAGGAGTTGCCGTATCTTTTGATAGCAGAGTTCTTGGATGTATTTCCTGAGGAATTGCCAGGGTTACCGCCAGATCGAGATGTTGAATTTTCTATAGACTTGGTGCCAGATGCAGAACCAATTTTGCAATATGTCTATAGAGTAAACAACATCGAGCTGGTCGAGCTGAAGAAGTAGGTGGACGAATTGCAGGATAAGGGATTTATAAGATTGAGTTCTTCATCGTGGGAAGCCCCGGTATTATTTATACCGAAGAAGGATGGATCAGTGCGCATGTGCATTGATTACAGGGCTTTGAATAATCTCACTACCAAGAATAAGTACCCTTTGCCACGGATTGATGATCTGTTTGATCAGTTGAGTGGTGCCAAGGTGTTTTCTAAGATAGATTTGAGATTAGGCGACAACCAGGTGAAAGGGAAGCTTAAGGATATACCGAAGACTGCTTTTAGAACTCGGTTTGGTCAGTACGAGTTTATGGTGATACCGTTTGGGTTGACTAATGCACCGACGGTATTTATGAACTTGATGAACAAGGTGTTCCATCAGTACCTTGACAAGTTCATGGTGGTGTTCATCGACGACATAATCAGATACTTGAAGATACCGGAGGAGCACGAGGAGCATTTACGGATTGTGTTGGATGTGCAGAGGAAGGAGAAGCTGTATGGAAAGTTGTCCAAGTGTGAGTTCTCCCTGGACAAGGTAGAGTTTTTGGGGCATGTTATGACTGGTGATGGTATTTCAGTGGATCCGAAGAAGATCGCAGCAGTAAAATCTTGGAAGACCCCGAGTTCGGTAGCAGAGATCAGGAGTTTCTTGGGATTTACAGGCTACTACAAGAGGTTTTTGCAAGATTTTTTGAGAATTGCTGAGCTGATAACCAGACTCACCAGGAGGGATGTAAAGTTTATTTGGAAAGAGGATTGCCAGGTTGCTTTTGAGGAATTGAAGAAGAGTTTGATGTCTGCTCCTATTTTGACGTTGCCATCAGGGTTTGGAGGTTTCACTATTTATAGTGATGCATCGGGGGAAGTTTTGGGTTGTGTTCTTCAGCAAAATAGAAAAGTGATTGCCTATGCATCCAAGCAATTGCGTCCTCATGAGAAGAACTATCCTACACATGATTTAGATTTGGCAGCAGTCATCTTCGCCGTAAAGTTGTGGAAAAATTATTTGTACGCAGAGCGTGTGAAGATCTTCACTGACCACAAAAGCTTGAAGTATGTTTTCATGCAGAAGGAGTTGAACATGAGGCAGGATCGGTGGTTGGAACTGATGAAGGATTTTGATATATCTTTGCAGCATCATCCTGGGAAAGCTAATGTAGTTGTTGATGCTTTGAGCAGGTATCCGATAGCTATGTTCTTGACGCAGGTTCGATATTTGTTGGAGGACTTGGAGAGCTTGGGCATTGAGGTGATAGTTCCTGGTTGTACGATGCAGATGTGGGGATTGCAGATACATTCAGATTTGATGGACATGATTAAGAAAGCACAGTATGAGGATGTATCTCTGAGAAGCATCAGAGCTCAGGTGAGAGCAGGATTGGAGGATAATTTTACCATTGTTGAGGATAGTTCTTTGGAGCATGGAGTTAGATTATGTGTGCCTAGTGGAGAGCTGCGTGAGGCAGTGTTGCAGGAAGCACATTGCTCTCATTATTTTATGCAACCAGGTGCCAACAAGATGTATCGTGATATGCGAAAGAGTGTGTGGTGGTATGGCATGAAGAGGGAAGTGTCACAGGTTGTATCTAGATGCTTATTGTGCGAGCAGATGAAAGCCAAGAGGCAGAGGCCCAAAGGTTTACTTCAGCCATTACCCATTCCAGAGTAGAAGTGGGAGCACATTACTATGGATTTTGTTTCCGGACTTCCACGATCTCTAGGAGGTAAAGACGCGATTTGGGTCATCGTTGACAGGTTGACCAAGTTGGCCTACTTTTTGCCTTTCAAGGTGGGTTTGTCTACGGAGAAGCTGGCAGAGATGTATGTGAGGCAGATCGTCAGGATACATGGATTTTCTGTCAGCATAGTCTCAAATCGGGATAGTCGTTTCACTTCTCATTTCTGGAGGAGTTTGCAGGCGAGTTTGGGTACTCAGCTCAAGTTCAGTACTACATATCATCCCCAGACAAATGGGTAGTCAGAGAGGACTATTCAGACTCTCGAGGATATGTTGCGCACTTGTGTACTAGATTTTGGGGGTTCTTAGGAGGACCATCTCCATTTGGTAGAGTTTGCTTACAACACCTGTTACCAGGCTAGTATAAAGATGTCATCTTTTAAAGCTCTGTACGGTCGGAGGTATATGTTGGAGAGAGAGTTTTGCTTGGGCCAGAGATGGTTGTGGATGCAGCGGAGAAAGTTCAGTTGATCAGAGACAGACTTCGTGTGGCATAGGACAGACAACGGTATTGGGCCGATAGCCAACGGGGACCTTTGGAGTTTGAGGTATAGTTTAAGATTTTTGTTTTGTGCTTGTTATTGGTTATTTATTATAGATTAAGTTCTTAAGGCTGTATTTTGTTCTAGATGGGTAGTTTAGTATTTCTGAGGATTTCTCTTACACGAGGCACGATTTGCTTCGGTAGAGGCGGGAAGCTTAGTCTATGATTCATCGAACCTTTTACTATTCTAGAGAGGGTCGGTGCCGTTGCGTATGGACTAGACTTGCCATATGCATTGGAGGGAGTGCATAATGTATTACACGTATCGTAGTTAAGATGGTACGTGGCAGATCCTAGTAATGTATTGGATCACTCAGCGGTAGAGGTAGGCCCTACTCTTAGCTATCCATAGCAGCCAGTTGAGATTTTGGATCGAAGAGAGAAGGTGCTGAGGAACCAGACTATTCCTTTGGTACGCGTCTTATGGAGGCATCACTCAACGGGGGAGTCTACCTGGGAGAGAGAGGATGAAATATTAGAGCGTTATCCATATTTGTTTGTGCCTTGAGGTATGTTCTTTCATAGTTAGCTTTGTTCTTTAGTTCTGTTCATTGTTATGTTATATTTTTTTGGGGTAGTTTTTGTCTTTGAATTTCGAGGACAAAATTATTTTAAGGAGGATAGATTTGTCATTATCATATTTTCTAGGAAAGGGTATTTTAGTAATTTTATAATTAATTAAATATTATGCATGATAAATAATTATTTTTTGTATTATTTAATTGTTATTAGACGTTATTTATTTATTTTGGACTTGTGTTAGTGGACCTAACTAGTTTAGTTTAGACTCATGGACCAACATATATTAATTGTTAGATTTTAGCCCATTTAGAAACCCCATTGATTAGGAGGATGATTAAATTAATTAAACCATTAGACTAGATTCTTACCTCCTTAATTATTTCTTCATGAGTGGCTCCAAGGGGTATATTGGACATTACGTAGTAGCTTGAGGAAGGGGTAGAAAAGGTCGGCCTATTAAAGAGGGAGGAAATTGTTTATCTCTCCTCTTTTTATTTACAAACTAGATCTAGAATTTTCCTCAACCAAATTCCTTCATTCCCATATCATTTCCCTACCAAATTTTATTCCAATTTTCTTTCCAAATCACCATTGGAGGCTAGTGGAGCAAGAATCTAGAAAGAGGAAGGAAGGATCTACAAAGACGAGCAAGGATCTACAAGTTGGAGGCCAATTTTATCATATTTGGAGGTTTTATTAGAAATCCATCTCCCAATAGGTAAAATTCAGTTTTTTTCCTTAATTTAAGTTCTAAATCTAAGTTTTAACTATGAGAAATTAACCCATATGCATAGGCTACCTATAGTATTTGGTTTTGTGTTCATAGGAGACCTATTGAGAAAGTTATGGTATTTTTTGTGTCAATTTTGGGAGAATTTTGAGATTGACATTTGTTGTGTGTGTGTCACTTGGACCTATAGATCAATTTGGCATGTTCTTGTGTGTTGGGGGCTAGTGTCATGTCTATAATTGGGTACGTGTAGGTTATATCCCAATAATTTTGTGATAAGTATTGATTTGGGGGTTTTCCCTCTGACATGGGACTTTGAACATGTCATTTTTTGACACAGACACGTAGATTTGTGTTTGACTCTTCGTATTATTCATAAATAATATATTAGACTTGTTCGTGTCCTTCGGGATACGTTTGGATGTGTGGTGGACTCGTGTCGCAAGCATATCCTAGATCTAGTGGGATACGGGTGTGATACACTACATGTGTTGTGCAATTTAAATTCTAGATCTATTTATCTTCTCATTGTAATGTGTAATTATATATATGTATATATATATGGTTGTGTATGTATATTTATGTATGGATGTGTCATAGATCTATGTATTTATTTATGTATATATGTATGTAGCTATTATTCTACATATGTAAGAGCTATTTAATATTTTACTGTATGTATATATTGTAGTATATATATAGTGTATATGTTATGTGTAAATAAGTATATATGTTGTTATATATTTATGTTACTATATATATGTATGTTATTGTTATATATATTTATTAGGAACATATATCCCATATAGTTGTAACTATGTATATATATGAGACTATATTGTTATATGTATTATTGTGTATATATATATATATTTATAGTTGTAAGTTATACATATGTAATTATATATTGTGTTATATATATATATATATATATATATATATATATATATATATATATATATATATAGTGTCTTATATATATATATATATATATAGTGTCTTATATATATATATATATATATATATATATATATATATTGTGTTATATATAGATATATATAAGAAATGGGAAAAGGCGACAGCAGCTATGGCGACAGATCCTCGTCAAAACAGCAGCAGTGTTAGCACATAGTAGCCGCAGCAGCAATAGCAACCGCAGCAGCAGTTAATAGCAACAACAGCCACAACAGCAATAGCAACAACCACAGCAGTAGCGACGGCTGCAGTAGCAACAGCGACACAGCAACGACGGTTTTGGCGACAGCAGCGGGCATCCGTCGCAGTAGCGGCAGTTACCGCCACAGCCGCAGCAATATTTGCGACAGCGATCAGCAGCCTTTAGCGACACTTTTGCGGTTTATTTGGGATTTTAGATATTTATATATATTAGAGATATATGTGTATATATATGATATTAATATATACGTATATATGTTCCTAATTGCTAATTGTGTTTTAGTATACTATGTATATAATATTTAGTTGTTAGCATATATTATTTATGGGTAGTTAGTATAAGTAAGGTATTGGATATTACCTTGAGATACCAATGTAAGTATAAAGGTAATTGCGGATACCCAAGGTATTGGGTTTGGACATCAAGATTATGGTTTAGTGTTATGGTACTAAGTTGGTTCAAAACCAAGGTGTCCACATAACTTTTGTAATTAGGATTTTATATATTTAATATTTATTTGATATCTATATGTGATGCTTTACCTATTGTTTTACGTATACTGAGATACGGTATCCTAGTATTCGAAGATATAGCTTTTAATGACCTAGACTCTAGTGTTTGGACCCAACATTCTTGAGATAGACTCATAAAACCTAGAAATAGATAGTTTGACATAATTGACCATAGTTTGACATAATTGACCATAGTTTGACTATAGTTGACCATAGTTTGACTTAGAGTTGACTTAGTTTGACTTTTGACTTAGAATTGGCTTGTTGACCTAGAAGTCGACTAGTTTAACTTATTTTCTTTTCAAAATCTTGTATTAATGTTATATTTTATATCTAGGTCTTCGAGACACCATATCGGACATCTACGAGACTATTCATTGGACTTCAGGTGAGTACATTCTCTGATAGTTTCTCATTTATGATATCCTCTATGTTCGTTGTATTTAGTATAGATATCCATGTTTTTTGACACGATGGTTACACGGATTGGTATATCTGAATCTCGTTAAGAGATGTTATTCCTTGTATATGGTGTATCTTGTGCAAGTCTTGTTTCATTGGTTATCTTGTGCATGTACAGACACTGATTCTCGGGTAGATTTGCTACCTTCCTAGAGAATCTCGTGCCATAGCATACCATCGTTGGATCTATTATACCAGTCGGGGGTAGGGAGTATTTTAATATAGATATATGATTATACACTCCTTGTGCATATCTTTTTTCTTGTAAGTGTTGATCATACACCGCACGTATGATTAACCAGGCCATTATACTCTTGTACAAGTTTCCATGCCGATCACATGTTAAAGCTAGTACTCACACACACTTAGACATTAGAATTCTTGTTCATTGACATATTGTTCATTATTGTATTTATTCCAATATTTTCTTATTGTGTATCTCTTGTATCGATTGTGCATCTTGTATATTCACATCTATTTACTGTTACATAGTTTTTAGTATTGATTAGAATTGCTGTTAGAGATGTACCCTGCTCCTTTCCTGAGTGGATATATTTTTCCCAGATGACACTGAGGAGTGGTACCCTACACATTATGGACCTCAGGATGTTGTGGGTTTAGAGTCAGAGACCCTGGCTCAGGAGAAAATTATTCCAACTGAGACAGATGATCCGAGACTTATAGCTTCTTAGTATTCTTTTGTACTGGATTTGTCTCCATCTTATTTGTTAGTATTCTTTCAGACTCATTAATGTTATTATTTTAGACTCATGAGTTGTATGTGACTATTCTATTCATTATCATATTCGTGATCATTTCTATCTTAGATCTGTGATTGAGTATATTATTATAGTTGGTGGTTCATTATATTGCTAGATAGATTATCCAGACAGCATTCTACCACCGATTATGCGGCGTAGGCTGGGCGTTGTTCCCGACTTGCATCCCTACATCGGGTGCGGGTCATGACATGTATAGAGACATGAGGGAGCATGTATGGTGGTATGGCATGAAGTGGAAGGTAGCTAGCTTCGTGTCCAAATGCTTAGTTTGCCAGAAGGTCAAGGTGAAGAGACAGAGACCAGGAGGATTGCTTCAGCCTTTACCTATTTTGGAGTAGAAATAGGAAAATATGACCATGGATTTTGTATCGGGACTTCCGAATTCTCCAGGAGGCAAGGATGCAATTTGGATCATCATGGATAGTTTGATCAAATCAGCCCACTTTCTACCATTTAAAGTGGGTACATCTACGGAGAGACTTACGGAGATGTATGTGTGCCAGATTGTCAGATTCAACAGTATTCCAGTAAGCATAGTCTCAGATCGGGATAGTCGCTTCACGTCCCATTTCTGGAGGAGTTTGCAGGTTAGCTTGGGCACTCAGCTCAAGTTTAGTACTACTTATCACCCTCAAACAGACGGACAGTCGGAGAGGACAAATCAGACTCTCAAGGACATATTACGCACCTGTGGTTTGGATCTTGGAGGTTCTTGGAAGGATCACCTTCACTTGGTAGAGTTTTCATACAACAACAGCTACCAAGCCAGCATTAAGATATCACCATTCGAGGCGTTGTATGGACAAAGGTGCCGCACTCAGTTATCCTGGGATAATATTGGTGATAGAGCTTTATGGGGACCAGAGATGGTAGTGGATGCAGCAGAGAAGGTGGAGCTTATCAGGGACAGAGTTCGAGTGGCGCAGGACAGGCAGCGGTATTGGGCCGATAGCCACCGAAGACCTTTGGAGTTTGAGGTATAGCTTTACTTTTGTCTTGCTTGTATTGGATTATTGATTGTTAGAGTGCTAAGGTTGTGTTTCGTGCTAGGTTGGCAGTCTGGTTTTCTTGAGGATTTCTTCGACACATGGCACTATTTATTTCGGTAGAAGCGGCAAGCTTAGTCCGCGATTCATCGGACCTTTCAGTATTCTTGAGAGGGTCGGTGCAGTTGCATACAGACTAGATTTACCACCTGCATTGGAGGGAGTGCATAACGTGTTTCACGTATCGCAGTTGTGGCGGTACATGGCAGATCCCAGTCATGTGTTGGATCACTTGGAGATAGATGTGGGCCCTACTATTAGCTATTCACAGCAGCAAGAGGAGATTCTAGATCGAAGAGAGAAGGTGCTGAGGAACCAGGTGATTCCTTTGGTGCGCATCGCGTGGAGGCATCACTGGCCAGGAGAGAGTACCTGGGAGCGAGAGACAAAGATGCGTGAGCGATATCCATATATGTTCGAGCCGTGAGGTATAATTCTTTCTTGCAATGTATTTTTGCTTTTGGTAGATAGTTTCTTCCTTAATTTTGAGGACAAAATTTTTCTAAGGTGGGTAGGATTGTCATCTCACATTTTTTTACTCATGGATAGTTTGGTAATTGACATTGGTAATTTTAAATTTAGAAATTATTTGTATTTAATATTATGCATGCATGATTTATTTAATTATTTATTTATTACTAGTTGTAGTTTTGTTTTAGACTTCTGTAGTGGACCTAACCTATTTATTAGAATGCATGAACCAATATTTTGGATAAGCATAGTTTGAGCCCATGAATTAGGCCCATGGATTAGGAGGTTGGATTAATTAGAGAAACCATTAGACTAGAACCTTCTCTCCCTAATTAATTTCTTCATGAGAGGCCCCAAGAGGTATTTGTGATATTTTACATTGCTTGGAGAGGGGGTTACATGGCCGGCCCATAGAGGAGGAGAGAGAATGCTCTCTTATTTTATTTTATTCCCAAATTCTTAGATCTACACTTTTCCTCTTCCAATCTGTGATATTTTACATTGCTTAGTTTTGATTTCCCTTATCAATTCTCCACCAATTCTTTACCAATATCTTTCCAAATTCTTCATGAAGGCTTCTAAATCAAAGATCTACACGAAGGAAGCAAAGAGTAAGGAGGAGGAGGCCAAGATCTACAAGGAGAGGAGCTGCTTGGCACTTGAGGACTTTTTATTAGGAATTCATCTTGCAATAGGTATATTTTAGTTTTATTCCTTATATTAGACTCTAAATCTAAGATTTAACCATGAGAAATAAACCCACATGCATAGGCTACCCATAGAAATTGGTTTTAGGTTTATTGGAGACCTACGGTGGAAGTTATGTCCATTTTTGTGCCAATTTTTGGAAGAATTTCTAGATTGGCCCATGTAGTGGTTATCATTGGGTCTAATAGATCTAATTAACATGTGAGTACTTGTTTGTGACTAGTGTCATATCCACAATTGGGTAGGTGTAGGCCGTATCACATCAAGTTGACAAAACGGGTTAATTTTTGGGGTTTTCCTCTGACATGGGGTCTTGTGCATATCACATTGTGAAACGGAAACGTTGATACTCTAATTACTATAAGTATTATTCATAATTAGTGTTTTAGACTTGCTTGTTTCCTCCGAGATGCGTTTGATTATGTGTTGGAGCCATATCGCTAGCGTATCATAGAATGAGTGTGATACGGGTACGGTGCACTCCACGTGGTTGATGTTTGGTCCTTTTTGCTATACGTACATGTATATTTATATATATATATATATATGATATTTATGTGTGTGTATATTGGAGTATATATATATATATATATATATGTGTGTGTGTGTGTGTGTGTGTGTGTGTATGTAAGAGTGTAGTGTATATATGCTTATATAGATATGTATATATATAGAGTTGGTTTTATATACATAGAGGATTATGTGTACATGTATTTGTGTAGGTGTGATAGTGTGCTTTGATTGCGTTGTGTATGAGTGAGGGAGTAAACTGCTCAACAGGGAAGTATCAGTGCATAGCGGCTAAGTGCAACTGCACACATGGAGATACTGTGCAGTCAGTTAACTAAGGGAATCGGGCATGGAAATATCAGCTCAGTTGACTGCAGTATATGCTGAGTCAGTATCAAGAGCCCTCACTGCATTAGCAGTTAACTGGAGAGGTAGGAGCTGCTGCCCCAGACTGTGCAGTAGTGCAGCTAGTTGCACTCGGGCAGCCGGGACTGTACAGTCAGTTTACTGTGTTGCTGCACACAGTTTTGGTATAGTAGGCTTAACTATGCAGCATGTAAGGGGCTTGAGGAGGCTTAACTACATAGCATGTAAGGGCTCGGGAAGAAACTGGATAGTAGTGAGTATCGGTGACTTACTATGCACAACAGTGAGTATCTGTGACTCACTGTACAATAAGTAGTCAGGCATTAATAGCAGTGCAAATTTGCATAGTTTCTGTGTAAGTTTCAGTGTGGTAGCAGTTTAGCCAAGCAATGGAGAGGCTCGGGCACCAGTAGCAGTCTGTGCACTATGTAGTATCTGCACAGAGCAAGTGACGCACAGTTGCTATATTTTGGTTTAGTAGTTAATTGCAGCCTTCAGTTTATGTTTTAGATTTTGTTTCACAGTACTGTTTCAGTCCAATTTCAGTGAGTGTGGGTTTAGCAAGGTATTGAGTTTCACTTGGGTTTGAGTATTCAAGGTATTGTTAGTAGTTAGTAATTATATATATATATATATATATATATATATATATATATATATATATATATATATATATATATATATATATATATATATATATACATACTTGTTTATGTGAGTTAGCTATCTAGCTATAGGTATTAGGTATATTTGTAGTTATGAGTTATTGAGATAGTGAGTTGTATAGTAGTAGTAGTTATGTATAGATATAGTGTGGTATTATTGTTTAGTAATTAGATACTTATATAGCTAGTGCTAGAAGTTTATGTATATATGTATTAGCATAATTAGCTTGGGGTATCATATATGTGTTAGCTATTATATTAGTATTTGGGATACCTTGGGATACCAAGGTATTACCAAGGTATTGGGTCGATACCCAAGGTATTGAGTTTGGGTATCAAGATAGGTGAGATACGCATTGGTGCAAGTCCAAGGTATCCTATTTTAATTAATTTGATATAGTATTATAATATGTGACTTATATATATATAAAATACTATTTTCGTATACGAAAACTTGCGTATCTTGGGATACGGCTCTTTGAGTGCCTTATTGTTTCTCAGCTTAGCTAGTATAGCATAGTTTCATAGAGTATCGACTAAATGACTTAGTATTAGACTCTTGCAACCTAGATTTCATTGGTTTGACTTGGAAATGGCGTATCGACCTAGAATTGCATCAACTTCTCTTATTTTTATTCGTGAACCTTGTATTGATGCAACGTACCATATATAGGTTGTGTGATACCAGCTTGGGTAACGAGAGACATGTCTTACTCAGGACGTCAGGCGAGTATATTTCTCTAATAGTTTTCAATTCATAATATTGTATATATACATGTTTTAGAATTGTATACATTAATCCTGACACAGTGATTTCACGGACTGGTACTATATAGATCCCGTCAGGATATGTTATCTCCTACCGTGTTAAGCGGGTACTCATGTATATTATATCATATCGTGTATATTGGATATTAATTATATTTCGTGTTCACACACTACTCATATTCAGTGTGCTTATTCGTGTACACCCACCGCTCGTGTTCGGTGGTTATGATATTCGTGTATACTCACTGCTCGTGTTCAATGGTTATTTTTTTGTTCGTAGTATGTCGTGATTGGATCCATCGATATTAGTTGGGGGTGGGAGAGTAGGAGTTGATTATGTGATCAAAGTCATTGTTACATTGTGTGCATTCTGGTTACATACCTCACTTGTAATCGTGTAAAACCTCTAATCCTAAAAATCGTATATGGCTTTTTTTATTTAAATAATAATTTAAATGTAATAATTATATGCTAAATAGGAGAAATAGATTTTTTTAATTTTTATTTTAGGTGTTCGTGCATTTAGGAGATTTATGGGGCCATTAGGAATTTTTTCGAATTTATTTCATGTAGGAGACCCCTTGAGCAGTTGCTAGCTTAATGGTATGCATTAATATAATTCTAGATTTTTCTATGGGTATATACATATATATAAATATATATATACATATATATTTAAAAGAAAAAGAAAGAAGAAGAAATGGAAAAAGAAAAAGGAAAAAGGAAAAGAAAAAAAACATTACTATTGGATCCTTAAAACTATCCTACCCGCTAGTATTCCTACCACACACCCAACCCCATGTGTGCAATAACAGCTAAGTAACAACCCGCTGGAATTAGCTAAAGCAACAACAGCCTCTTTCATAAAATACCATGACCCGCGAACACGACCACCCGCTCCCTCTTCTTATATATAACTTATTTCAAGCAAAACCCTAACCTTAGATCATCCTTTCTCCTCCTCTTCCAATCTAGACCTAGAGAGAGCTGCCACCGAGCCAGAAAATCGCCGTCCAGACCGCCCGAACTAACCCCGACGACCGCGATCCCGTGCACCCCGCACAACTGCAGAATTCAATAGCAGGGTACCTGTGTTCCCGTACAGTTTTCCGTCACCTCGCTCAACCAAACGCCACCCTGTCATTACCGGTACGCTCAACCCTGAACTCTCTTCAATACCTGTATGATAGTAGACCTCAAAAATGCGTAACCATAGACGAAAATAGTGTCAAAGTTGGCAAAAAAAGACCACTTTCTGGGTATTGCAAAAAACTGCGGTGATCACCTATGTTCCCGGATTCGTATCTCCCACCATAGAGATCCGAATTTGATTTTTCTTTTTGTTATGCGGAGACCACTTAACTTAGTTTAATTTTTGTTAATTAACATTAGATTATTAACTGCTTTAGGTAGAATTAAATTTATTGGAAAATCCCAAAAACACACTTTTTACAGATTTCTAAAAGTTGTGAAACGGAGCACGCCCCACCAAACGGGACCGCCCCGCCGTATACCAAATGTACCAATTAGTGCGCGCAGTGTACCCGGACACGTGAAAATTCGTGGAAATTGATTCGGACGCGTGTGCGCGTCGGAATCAGCCCGTATCCGCGGACAAATTCCGTGTCGCAACTTTTGTGAAAGTTGTGGCATTTTGTGCACGCTTGTCAGATTGGGACAAAACTTGCGCCACTGGACTCGTGGTAACGCGCTGGTCCTGTGACCCAATTTTCAAGCAATTCTAAGATAGTTGACCAAGTCGCCAATTGGCGGGCCCCACGGTTGACTTTTTGGACAAATTTGTGTTCGGCCCATCGGAATCCACATTTGGACATACCATTGGTTCGTATTGACATTTAGAGTTGTTTGACTTATAATTTATCCCATTTAGAGACTGTTACCCTGGCATGCTTTTCAGTGCAAAGTGGGCCACAAGTGGACCCCGCTTTGACCTGAAATAACTGTTTTGCCCCTGTGTCCAAATTGGACGAAAGGGAAGTGCTTTCTAGCTATTTTGCTTATTCTGGGAATGTTGGTGATGTTTATTTCAGCATCTGGAGACGTTCATTCTGAGGCTGCAGCTTCTACTCTTACGTGCGTGATATCTGGATATTACATTTTGCAGCTTTCTTGCCAGGCAAGATACCTTGCCAAATTGTTTATAGTACCTTGCATGCTATTTATGTTTCTGTTTATTCATTGCTTGTGTAGTTTTGTTCTATTATATTCATTGTATGTGTAGTTCGTTCAGTCATTACTATATATATTAGATATGTTGACACACACTTGACACCTAGTATCATAAAAGGACAATCATTAGGCGTATGTGCTTTTAACCACTCTGGTAAACCGTAGTATATACTTCGCACTACGGGCGTGTGTCGCGCTGGTCGCTACCCCCACGGTATATCAATTTCTGGAGTCTCACTGGTCGATACCCCCGCGGTATGTCGATTTCTGATGTCCACTGACGTGTGTGTGAGTTGTGAGGTAGATCGAGTAGCCTACCCTTGCCCATACGTCAAAAAGTTATCCTCATTTGCATTCATATAGATTGTCTTGTACAGCATACTTATATATTTTTAAATATTATGCATGTCAACTGTATTCAAATTGGCTTGCTTCTATGTATCTTGTTATGTCCCTCTGAAGACCTTGTCCCTTACCAGGTATAAACGACCAGGAGTATTCGCAGGAGTATGGGTCTGGACCTGACGCATTATTTTCTGCCGAGGAGGTCTTACATTCAGAGCATCATTGATTATATCTAGCGATGGATTCCTCTTAGTTGATACACTTCTGTCATCACATTATTTTATATTGAAGATTTTATACTCCTCTCTCATTTTAGTTTTGGATATAGTCATTGGTAGTGGATTTGTCTCCACTCGACTATTATTTTAGATATTTCAGACTCCTTATTCTAGTTTAGTATTTATTTTCTATGACCGGTTGTGTGAATGAGATTAGCATATCTGTGACTTGTGACATTATATATACCACATGTGAGTTTATATTCATATTACAGCGCACGTGTATATTATGGTATCCATATATTGGAGTTGCCATATACATACGACTGGCATGCTTACGTGTTCCTAGTCCTACGTATTTTGGGACTGGGGCATGACATGTTTTTGTGGGGGCCCATGCAGGTCGAGTTAGCCGTTTCGGTTACGTAACTGTACCGAGCGGGCCTCTACCTAGGATTAGAATTTTAGATCTCATCCACACTTGACTATAACTTACCTTCCTTCCAACATGTCCTACTTAAGTACTTGCATCCTGCTTGATTCATGTACTCTTCTTAATCCTTCGTCCATCTCTTGCAGAGAGATGAATTTGCATAGCAGGCATGCCGCCATCGGGGACAACACGTCTCCAGGGGTTGACGACCAATCACCAGGAGAGGCCTCAACGACTACTCTTCTTCCCGGACCCGATGGACTGACTAGCAATCAAGTTCCATTAACTCCTTCCACAATACCCGATGGGACCCTTCCAACTTTATTAGCACCGCAGGGTGGCCAGACACAGCTGTTCCAATTTTTCCACATGATAATGCAGGAACAGAGGCAGCAAACTGCAGAGCAGAGGCTAGAATTTCTGACAGCACTTGAGAGAATGGCTGCACTAGCCCCTGCACCAACCCAGGCACTAGTTTCAGTACCACAAGCTCGGGTTGGTTCAGTCAAGGACTTTGTGTAGATGGGCCCTAAGCCATATAAGGGCAATGAGAGTCCAAAGGAGACCACGAACTGGATTACCAATACCAAAAAGTTATTAGAGGCATCACAACTTTCTACTGACCTATGGATGATAGGCGTAAGGACTCAGTTAGAAGGCAACGCGCATCACTGGTTAGAATCAATGGAGCGCCAGTTGGAAACGCGTCAGACTTGGGAACAATTCTTGGAGTTCTTTGAGAGGAAGTACTTCCCGGATACTGTAAAGGATGCGTTGTACGATCAGTTCCTCCATCTAGAGAAGGAAACAAGATGGTTGATGAGTATGACACAGAGCTTAGCCGCCTCAGTAAGTATGGCACCGTCCTAATACCTAATGACTTGGAGAAGGCTAAGAGGTTTCACCATCGGCTGACTCAGGAGCTCCAGCACTACACTAGCCCACAGTCCCGGATCTCTTATGTCGAGTTATTGACAGAGGCCAGGATTCAGGAGGGCATCAACAAGGGAAACAGAATTCAACAGAGAAGTCACCAAGGACTAGTGAGGATACATCAAGGACCCATTCGACACCCTTTGACACGCCAACAACCAGATAGTGTCGCACCATATCCAACCAAGGACCCCCATACTTGTCACTTTTGTGGTAAGATAGGTCATATTCATAGAGACTGTCATCGTCAATTGGGGCTGTGCATGATATGTGGATCAAATCACCATCAAACCCGAAGATGTCCTCAGCAAAACCAGAGGTCTATGGCATTAGAATCAGGAACACCGCATACGCCCTCAAGTATAGAAGACCAAAGGGACCCACCACTGCTTTTACAGTCTACACAAATGGAGGAGACTAGACCCCATTTGAACAACCAAGGACAAGGCCAAGCACTCATTATAAAAAATATGGGAGAGCAGACACAGGAAGACGTAGATATAGGTACGACCTTTTAGTTATAATTGTCTTTGTATGATCATAACCCTATTGTGACACAAGATCTTAGATGTACAAATAGATATAAAATTATATATATAGTAGTTTAGCAGTTATGAGGATATATTTCTACTCTAACCAGATGGCATACACGCGATGCTAATGGATGACGTGAGTAGCAGTTGTAGTATTCTTCCCCTATCCTTATCTCGCCCTCTTGGGTGACTCACCTCCTCTTTTATATCCATTCCTTATCTCGTGCTTAACTCTTCCTATAATAGTTGTATCTTTTCGTGCCATTATGAATTGTTTTATTTATATCAACCTCACCCCTATTTTGTTAGTTAAAACATAAATGTGTTTGTAATGCTTGATAACTAAGGATGAGTTCTTAATAATAACCCTTATGTACATGCACTATAGCAAAATCTGTATTCTTTATTAGTTTAACCCTTAAGTAGCACCATGTAGCCGAGTAGAAATTTGTTAAATCATTTAAAATAGATCATACCCCTAATAGTTAGTCAAGTCCTTAAGTGTTTCCCTAAAAACTTAGACTATGCCTAGGAAAGAGTTGAAGGCACTTGTTACGAACTAATGACTATGACAAATCGCTGGCGAGGTAGCGACAGTTGCACCCAAACGATTATGGTAGAGTAGTCGAATTACTTGCAGCCATACTGGCCAGGTGGCGTGGCTGTATTAGACTACGATATTGACGGTTACAGGAAAAAGTCATAGTTATGAGATTCTAGACAATTATCACAAGATTCTTGACCCAATAAATATATTTGCCTTACAACCTAGACAATAGCTTCAAAGAATGTGACTACTAATAGAATTCTTGTAAGTTGGGTAGTGTAGACGAGTTAGAGGAGGATAGAATAGTGTATGGACAATAGATGAGAAAGTGTTAGAATGGCAGATCACGACATTTAGGAAGTCCTACTAGATACCAATGTAGTGTAATAGCAATTGTGATTATTATGAATATGGGTTAGTGTCAATTTCGAGGACAAAATTTTTATAAGTTTGGTAGAATATAAAACCCCTATTCCTAAAAATCGTATATGGCTTTTTTTTAGTTAAATAATAATTTAATTATAGTAATTATGTGCTGAATAGGATAAATAGATTTATTTAATTTTTATTTTAGATGTTCGTGCATTTAGGAGATTTTTGGGGCCATTAGGAATTTTTTCGAATTTATTTTATGTAGGAGACCCCTTGAGCAGTTGCTAGCTTAATGGTATGCATTAATATAATTTTAGATTTTTTTATGGGTATATACGTATATATAAATATATATATACATATATATTTAAAAGAAAAAGAAAGAAGAAGAAATAGAAAAAGAAAAAGGAAAAAGGAAAAAAAAATTACTATTGGATCCTTAAAACTATCCTACCCGCTAGTATTCCTACCACACACCCAACCCCATGCGTGCAACAACAGCTAATTAGCAACCCGCTAGAATTAGCTAAAGCAACACCCCCCCCTTAGCTTATGAAGCAACAACAGCCCCTTTCACAAAACCCCACGACTCGCGAACACGACCACCCGCTCCCTCTTATTATATATAACTTATTTCAAGCAAAACCCTAACCCTAGATCATCCTTTCTCCTCATCTTTTCATCTAGACCTAAAGAGCGCTGCCGAGCCGAAAAACTGTCGTCCAGATAGCCCGAACCGACCCCGACGACCGCGATCCCGCGCACCCCGCACAACTGCAGAATTCAACAGCAGGGTACCTGTGTTCCCGTACAGTTTTTCGTCACCTCGCTCAACCAAACGCCACCCCGTCTTCACCGGTGCACTCACCCATGAACCCTCTTCAATACCTGTATGATAGTAGACCTCGAACAACGGATAACCATAGGCAAAAATAATGTCAAAGTTGGCAGAAAAATACCACTTTCTGGATATCGCAGAAAACTTCGGTGATCACCTATGTTCCCGGATTCGTATCTCCCACCACAGAGATCCGAATTCGATTTTTATTTTTGGTATGCGGAGACCACTTGACTTAGTTTAATTTTTGTTAATTAATATTAGATTATTAACTGCTGTAGGTAGAATTAAATTCGTTGGTAAACCCCAAAAATATACTTTTTCTAGATTTCCAAAAGTTGTAAAACGGAGCGTGCCCCACCAAACGGGACTGCCCTGCCATGTACCAAGTGTACTAATCGGTGCACGCAGTATACCAGAACACGTGATAATTCATGAAAACTGATTCGGACGCGTGTGCGCGTCGGAATCAGCCCGTATCCGCGGACAAACCCCGTGTCGCAACTTTTGTGAAAGTTGTGCGCATTTTTTGTACGTTCGTCAGATTGTGACAAAACTTTTACCACTGAACTCGTGGTAATGTGCTAGTCCCGTGACCAAATTTTTACACAATTCTGAGATAGTTGACCAAGTCGCCAATTGGCGGGCCCTACGGTTGACTTTTTGGGCGAATTTGTGTTCGGCCCATCAGAATCCACATTTGAACATACCGTTGGGTTCGTATTAACATTTAGACTTATTTGACCTATAATTTGTCCCATTTAGAGACGTTTATCATGGCATACTTTTCGGTGCAAAGTGGGCCACATGTAGACCCCGCTTTGACCAAAAATTATCGTTTTGCCCCTGTGTCCAAATTGGACGAAAGGAAAGTACTCTATAGCTATTTTGCTTATTCTGAGAACGTTGGTGATATTTATTTCAGCATTCGGAGACGTTTATTCTGAGGCTGCAGTCTACTCCTGCGTGCGTGACATCTGGACATTACATTTTGCAGCTTTCTTGCCAGACAAGATACCTTGCCAAATTATTTAAAGTACCTTGCATGTTATTTATATTTCTGTCTATTCATTGCCTGTGTAGTTTGTTCAGTTATATTGATTGCATGTGTAGTTAGTTCAGTCATTACTATATATATTAGATATGTTGACACACACTTGACACCTAGTATCATGAGAGGACAATCATTAGGCGTATGGGCTTTTAACCACTCTAGTAAACCGTAGTATATAGTTCGCACTATGGGCGTGTGTCACGCTGGTCGCTACCCCCACGGTATATCGATTTCTGGAGTCTCGTTGGCCGCTACCCACACGGTATGTCAATTTTTGATGTCCACTGACGTGTGTGTGAGTTGTGAGGTAGATCTACTAGCCTACCCTTGCCCATACGTCGAAAAGTTGTCCTTATTTGCATTTATATAGATTGTCTTGTACAACGTACTTATATATTTTCAAACATTATGTATGTTCACTGTATTCAAATTGGCTTGCTTCTATGTATCTTGTTATGTCTCTCTGAGGACCTGGTCCCTTGCTAGGTATAGACGACCAGGAGTATCCGCAGGAGTACGGGCCTGGACCTGACGCATTATTTTCCGTAGAGGAGGTCTTACCTTCTGATCATCATTGATTATATCTAGCGATGGATTCCTCTTAGTTGATATACTTTTGTCATCATATTAGTTTATATTGGAGATTTTATACTCCTCTCTCATTTTAGTTTTGGACATAGTCATTGGTAGTAGATTTGTCTTCACCCGACTATTATTTTAGATATTTCAGACTCCTTATTCTAGTTTAGTATTTCTTTTCTATGACCTGTTGTGTGGATGAGATTAGCATATCTGTGACTTGTGACATTATATATACCACATGTATGTTTATATTCATATTACAGCGCACGTGTGTATTATGGTATCCATATATTGGAGTTGCCATATACATACGGCTGGCATGGTTACGTGTTCCTAGTCCTACGTATTTTGGGACTGGGGCGTGACAAATCGTCTTACCTGATCATGTTCACCCAACCTGATCACATGATGAACTTGTATTCTGAGGCACATTAGTTAGTTTAGATTGCAGTTATTTTATCATATTGTGATATTCATATTGTTGATCTATATTCTCATACATTACTTGTATATCTTGTTCATTCATTCATACGTTTAGTGATCTTGTATTTCATTTCTATATCTGTTTATATGCTCGATTATGCTATTTAAACTACTTTCAGGGGTATATACTTCGCTCCAATCCTGACTGGATATATTTTTCTAGATGACTGGCTTATAGAGCAGTATCCCATATTCTACGGGTCGTGGGACGATGTACCTATAGAGGACACTCCTATTGACCAGGAGGACCTATTTTCAGAGCCTGAGGAGATCTAGATTATATTTGTGTTGGATTGTATTAGAATATTCTTTTGGGGGATTTACCATTTGTATATTATTTCATATATGGATTGTATCTTATTCTTTCTTTCGCTTTTCCATTCGTGCATTATTCTTTCTTAGTTTGTTTTGTGATTGAGATTAGATATACTTATGAGATACCATATCGTTCCTCCGTTTGGAGTTGAGATGATTGACAGGTACCATATTATATTGTTGACATGTTAGATAGTTAGAAATAACCCAGACAGTGTTCTACCGCCGATTCTGTGGCGTAGGCTGGGCGTAACCACATACTCGTGACACTCCTTGCAATCCAAGCTCCTAGGACTCTTTGGGAATGAATTTATTAGTAATGAAAGTAATTTGAGTAGAAATGGGTGAGTATTGGTTCCAATTTGGGGAAGAACTATATTAGGGTTTAATATATTAGGAAAATTAAATAGGAAGGAGGCTACACTCTCTCTTATAGGACCGACCTAGGTATACGATTAGGGTTTGTCATTTGATAGGTCTAAAATACCCCAGTAGGTTGTCATGAAGGAATAATTAATTATGGAGAAATGATATACTCTTAATGAAAGGGAATATTCTATCAATTAACAAAAGAAAAACTAATTAAGTTAGTTTAGTCATGACTAGTCTAATTGGTCTAAGTGTTTCAATTGGTCTAACATGGGTTGAACCAACACTAAGTCTAAGTAACTAGTTAGCTAAACTCATGACAAATACATATTTTAGAAATAATATAATAATAATTATAAAATGACAAAAATATTCTTTGAATGAAAAAGTTGTGGTTATAATCCTACCTACTTAGAAAAATTTGTCCTTGAAATTAAAATATGGTCGTACCCTCTCTAGGTAAAGCCCCCAATCCAATCTAAAATCATACAAGGATGCAAATTAAATAAATTGCTAATTATTGTCATATGCATGATTATGGTCTCTATCTGTCATGATATTACAGTCTCTATCAATGGTATACTGCTAACTATACTAACTATATAACACAAAGCCACTATAAGGTACTAAGGAATCAATCAAATCAATAGATAAAAAAAGGACGGTAAGAAAGAATAGAACTTGCTTACCCATTACCTAAACCATCGGTCCCATCGACCGTCATCGCAAAAGTCCTACCCTACTGCGGTATCTCCATCTGCTAGTATGGGGCAATTTTTTGTTCCATAGATGGACTAACTTGAACCTTCTATTAGCGTTGTCTGAAATACATGTACCCTTACTCTCCATGATAGTCCTTATATACCCTACCTCAATATCACACTGTTACTCCTAACTAATATTATCACCCATAATTGTACTCACCGATACTAGACTAACACACTCCACATATCACTTATTCTAGTCTTTATGATCACATGCTCGCTCTAGGCACCCTCTGTACATAGATACTAATTCCATACTATACATGCTTAGTACTCCTGGATACCAACTACTAACTATGCTCCGACACCAATCTTAAAACTATTATTACAAATGCTACTACAAATGCTACTACATAATTGTACTCACCGATACTAGACTAACACACTCCACATATCACTCATTCTAGTCTTTATGATCACATGCTCGCTCTAGGCACCCTCTGTACATAGATACTAATTCCATACTATACATGCTTAGTACTCCTGGATACCAACTACTAACTATGCTCCGACACCAATCTTAAAACTATTGTTACAAATGCTACTACACTATGAGTTACTTCTCTGTTTATTTACTGATACCTGATATTTATATACCCAACCAAGAATCACTCTCAAACTCACAAGCAACACTCCCTACTACCAACACTAATACTCAACTTAACACAACCTATCTACAAGTTACCAAACTACTATACTATCTTAGAAAGCTGCATCAGAAACTAATAAAGATAAAACTCTATAAGGAACTAATTGGATAAACTAAAGATATCTCTATACTAAGCTAATAGAGTGATGGGACAAAAATTAATGGTAACAAGGTTGAACGATAGAGATGATATGTTAAGAACTAATTAAGATATAATATGATAATCATACACGTCTATCTGAAATCATATTACTCAAAAATTTTGCCACGCTATTAAGCATAACTGCGATAATGATAGAGTCTATAAGTAAGGTATGCACCTCTATAATTATGTTATCTAAAATCCTTGTCGTGGCAACTAGTATAGCTGTGAAAAACTCTAAATTCTATAACTAAGATATTTATATCTAGAATTAGGTCTTTACGTTTTTATCATGCCAGCTAGTATGGCTGCGATAAACTCTAGGCTCCATAACCAAGACATATGATTACCTTTCTCACTATCCTTATCAAAATATATCATTAGAATATACCACAATTCAGTCCATAAAATTTATCTTGATACAAAAATCAAAGTCAATAACGAACATCAAGAATCAGATTCCACAACGATCAAATGAGAGTAAACGGGAACAAATATAAATAGACAATGAATTAGAGTTTATAGTAAGATTCTCAAGGGTCATCCCAAGAATCTTTCAAGGAATCCTAATTTGTGATTGAATATCCTCTCTTATTCTAGTATCCTATATCCTATCGCAGGCTCGTAGTAGTACAACTATGCCATTGTACTACCATGATATCGTATTAATTGTGAAGCCTGACCTGTATGGGCCAACACAAAATGTGTCACAACCCGCACCCCGATGATCGGGCAAAAAAAAGTGGGTACGTCCAGCCTACACTGCAATATTAATGTTAGAACGCTGTCTAGATCAACAATACTATCTAAATATCTTATATAATAATATATGTACCTGCCAAATATATCTCAACTACATACGGAGGATAATATGATAATATAATGATATTCAATACTCAATCATAATATCTATAAGGAAGGAATGACACGATATCAAATAAGGAAGGAAAGTCACAAAGTCTTAAACTAGAATAGACATAACAAAATATCCAAGTCTAGGAGTCTAGCAATAACATAATAAGCCTAAAGTATCAATAATATGCCAATAGTCTAGAAGCTGGAGACAGATCCAGTACAACGAATAATACTAGCTAAGTGTCTGCTATACTAGTTGAGCCTCCTCAACAGCTTGTACTGGATCCTCTTGTACTACAGTGCTAGCTCAGGTAGCTCTCAAACATGTAAACCATAATACTTAGGACACCAGTCGTCTAAATAATCAATTAAAAAATATATCTAGTCAAGATTAGAGCGAAGTACAAAACTCTAAAAGCAGTTCCAAATACATGGTAAAGAATATATGACAAGTAATAGAAAAGAATACAAGATATAAAGGTGACTAGACAATAAAAGTATACAAGATGACAAGTAATAAAAAAGAATACAAGATGCACAAGTTGGTTATATGGTCGGCTTCGGTTGCACACGAATACACTAAGATAACTCAATTATACGTGAGTTGTATAATTGGCATGCACACGAATACACTAATGGTTTGATCACATAGACAACTCCTACTCACCCTCCCTACTAATATTCATGTATCAAATCCTGATACATTACGTACACGAATATGATATAAGCATACGGAGAACACGAATATGACATGAGCATACGAGGCCTACAAATATAATATGAGCACACGGGGCCAAGAATATAATATGAGCACACGGGGTACACGAATATGGCACGAGCACACGGGGTCCACGAATATAATATGAGCACATAGAGCACACGAATATGGCTTGAGCACACGGGACCCACGAATAGATGTGAGTACAAGGAACACCCGATATACATGGTAAAGTATGAGTACAAGGAATGCCCAATACATAAGTTAAATAAATAATATCTCCTTATTTGATCCATATAATACCAGTCAGCGTAACATCATGTCAAAATCAAGAAAAATAGATCTAGAACATGTGATATATATACTATCAATTACTAAAAACTAACAGAGAGATGTACTTGCCTGTGGTCTTGAGCAAATGGTGTGACTCGGTGTCCAAACTGGTGTCACACAGATCTATATATGAAATTCTATATCATTTTGTGTATTAAAGTAATAACAAGTTTAAAAGAGCTAAAATATGGTTTTCTAGGTCAAGACTAAGTCACACTAATCAAACTAGGTCTAACTAGGTCTTTACCTTGGTTTTAGGTCCATACTTAGCTTTTAAGTTGATTATAAGGCTAAACTAGTTAGTACTAAGTATTATATATATATATATATATATGTATATATATATATATATATATATATATATATATATATATATATATATATATATATACCTCATATATAATAGTATCAAAGTTATAAACTAATACCTAGTACTTACTCGATAATCTAATACCTTAGTATCTATTCACTTAGTATCACACACCATGGTTGCTACTCAACTATATCCCAAATCATTATCTATAACTATTATATATATATATATATATATATATATATATATATATATATATATATATATATATATATATATATAGGTATTATAAACATATATCTTATATATTATTAAATATTTATTTACCTTAATACGCTCCCAACTAGTCCCAATACCTTATCCTTAGTACCTTGATAACTATAAATGACTAATATAAATATACCCATCTACTGACTAATACTTACCTATTGGTACTCCTATCTATACACACTCAAAGTCACATATACCACTTTCCACTCTTCTTTGTTACTGACAACATATTAACATAGGTACCAATTGGCACACCCATGATATTCATGATTTTAGGATTTTCTAAAGTCTTTGATATTAACACACACCAATTATATCCACATGGCACACCACTCCACACATCATATCTATACCAAGTACTTGCACACATACCCTGCTATAAGGCACTAACTGATACTGTCACTGTCCGTTCCCGATTTACGTATTTGGAACGTATTCTTGTTGGCTGACATGGTTGTCAGATTGGTTGGAGGTCAGACTATTTTCTGCTAGAGTTGGTTCTTGGTTATTTTGAGATCAGGGCTTGGTTATGACTTGAACCATTAGTTCAGTTAACCCAAACCCTCCCTATATAAACCAAAACATACTCTATCTCTCCCTTCACATTATTTTTTTCCATTTTCCTTAGTTTTTATTTATCCCTCCATAGGCAAGCACACCTTGTATGAAAATAGAGAAACCTTCGATTTTATAAGACCATTATGTTCGCTATATTATTTTTTATATATTTAGGACTTGTTATATTCGGATTTGGTGGATGGATTAGTGTAGATCTGTATTTTAAGTTAGAACTTTTTTATGTGTTCTTGAGTTTTTTAGGTTTTGATATCTAAAAACTAGTTGTTTTTAAAATCTTATTGTTCTATGTTGATGAGCATTTGATTTTGAGTAGTTTAGAACTTTACTTTGTTAGATTTGGACTTCGTTTGAGGTATCCAAGGAAGGAACAAAACTTGGATTTTCGGAACTTCCATGGCCGAAACCTGTTGTTCTGGGACGAAGGATCTCCATTCAGTATGCTTATCATGCATCCTGGACTTCTCACTCCAAAGTCAGCATGAGACCATCTTGTTGCATGGCTAAAATCTACACGTGCGTCCCTTGGCCAAATGCATGAAACTTGAACGAATGAAATTTTACTAAGTCCAAAAGATTTTATGCTGCCAAGTGTGTATGTGGCCAAGAGGAGCATACGGCCTCGATCTATACATTCCCTCTTTCGTTGAACGCATGACTCAGCACAGCCTTGGCTCATCTTTTCATGATTTTGCCCTATTCTTCTGACAAACTTTATTGTATATCATATCAGTCACATCCATCACTTTATGTCACCTTTTTGACTTGTATTTATTGCCCATCACTTTTGTACTTGTCCCGAAGAGTAGACCTTGCCGCATCCATGCGGCCTTGACATCCATGCGGCCCGCGTTTGCATGCTGCCTTGACACCCATGCGGCCTTGACTTCATGCGACACCCAGGCTATGTGCTTACTGTTTTATGCATACATTGAACACTTGTTTGGTTTAAAAATGTTCTCGTTTGATTGAATAATCGTGATGCTAGGTGTTAAACTTAGAAAGGACTTGTATGATACAGATGTGACCCTACGTTAAATTGACTAAGTACCTGACTTGAGTCCTGTAGATATAGCCTTATATGCACTTAGTAATTTTTCTTGATCACCTTATTATACGTTGGATAGAATAAGTGGCGTAGTTCAACTCGGGGGAAGGTATGCATTCTCGTTACTTGTTTGGTTTAAGGATTATTGATCCGATCTCTAGGAGTTCTCACAGTAGTCTTACTCTCATCTATCAATATAACAAAGTGACAATTAATATGACTAGTGCTTAACTATCTTATCCTGATTGACTTGCTACTTGATAACTTGTCCATGATCTTGACTTTAACCTTGATACTAGAACTTGGTCCTACCCTGACTATTGTATCTGTGCTGATACACTTGATAGCACCTAGAGTGATACTTGATATATATAGTGATCCGTCATTCCACATACTCTTGCTACGTGATATATGTAATTATTTTTATGCACTAATCTAGTAGTTGGACAGTGACTTTAGTCATGACCAGATAGTATTGATTGTTGCATCACACTTGGGTAAGTCCATATTTAACTTGCGAGTAACAATATAGTTTCATATCAAAAGTGCTCTTACTTAAAGTACGACATCTAAGAAGAATTTTATGTGACCATGGCATGATATTCTATTAACCGAGGGTTAACTAGCAACTTATCTTATAGAGCATTGGAAGAGAATAGTATCCCGATATCGTGCATGTTAAGCCACCCTAAAATATCTGGGAGTAAAGGCTGGCCACCACGGATACTGTATATCATCTGCACTAGTGGAGTACAATATTTGATCTAAATATAAGATCGAGCTAGTATATTTTCTATAGAAAGACAGGAACTGTTACTAATCGTTATTAGTTCAGTGCCCATGCAAGGGACTAGTGCATCTTATACATATATTCTTGCAAGTATATCATTGGTTCAGCCAACCCTGCTTGATTAGAGCATAATTTGAGAATACTTATGTATTACATATCTGGGATAACCTATCGATCACATATCAAGCCGTAATACATGATTGGCCATTTAAATTTCTTGTAATGCATGCCTAGCCGGGAAACTGGGTTGTAATGGCATGATGATTCAACCCATGTACTTGTTTGGTTGTTGGGTTGAGTCGTTATGTTACGATAATCCATAGACTGAAGCTAGATTATTTTTCTCCTACATAATATCTCTTATTATTTATTGTGCCTTCTATTAAGTAAAATTAGGGACATAGACTGTTATAGAATGATGGTGTAACTCATGTCCTTGTTTGGTTGATGGGTTGTGATATGATAGGATATGGATTGAAACTACGACGCAGAGTTATTTCAGCTTTACCATAATCAAGGGATGTATTCTATCTGGATGTGATAAGGTACTTCATATCCTTGATTTATGATGGGGTGTGATATCATTTCATGGATAGGACATATTCCATTGATTGTTGTCTCACGTATCTCATGCTATAGAACTGGTTTTGTTTCTTCATTTTGTGCTTCCTTGCAGTACTTGCTATTTGTGGTCTGGCCCCACAGGTTTTTATGGCCAGGTTTAGTGCTAGCACTTGAGGATCAAGCTTACTTTCCCTCACTGATAGTACACACTCGAAGTATGGCTATTGAGGGATACGAGTGGGTTTATTTATTCACTTCTCATCTTTTGTGAACTATATTCTTTTGGGTGTTTAGCCAACCGACACTTTATAGCCGACAAATCTGGACACTAGTCCCCTACATGACTATAATACATTCAGACTATAGCTGACTCATTGTCATGTATACTTTTGATCTTGTATCTGTCTTATCATCTTGTCTTGCTAGATCTCTAAGAATATTTTGATGCATTATTTGGGATGCTTAAATACTTATTTTAAAATATTTTATGTTATTGCTACTTGTTTGAATGATTGAGATATAAAAATTCTTGACCCTAGAAGACCTGATTGTAGTATGCATCTCCATTTCTTTAGACAACCTTAACACATTGTGTGTTGCTTCAGTATTTCATAAGGTATGATTGGCTGAGTCATTCTCCCGCTCTCTAGTATTCTGGATCGGAGGCATGACAAGGTTTTAGTGGTGGCCCATGCAGGTCTATTTTATTCAGACTTGTTTGGTGTCTTGATCATAGGAAATTTCAATCAAACATGTTCCTCCTTGAAATCCTAAAATTTGTCTCCTCCAAACTCAGCTTGACTTCGGTACCATTGATTCCTCGATCCTTTCTTGTCCTGTTCTTGACTTATCTTGTGTCATTTTCTTTAAGGCTTCTCCATCTTCGACGGTTGGAGCACCGATGATTTCAACATGGCAAGGATCCGTTGGCCCACAGCGAGAGGCAACACCTATTCCTGGAGGAATCAGGGTTGAAACATTAGAGGAGAACGGGGATTAACATGTACCAAAAGCTCCAGTACCCTGGTCGTACCAGTAGAGATAGTAGCACTTGATACACAATAATTTTTGGAGATTATACGAGGAATGATGGAAACACAACAACACCAACAACTTCAGCAGCAAGTGCAGAATATCTTGTTTAACCAAAGATTATAAACGACCATGGAATGAAGTGTTAGAACAGACTCAAGGGCATCGATGAGATTATATCAACTCAATCCCAAGTACTATGGTGGCATGAAGGACGCTATTACCGCAGATGCTTTGCTGCAGAATATTAAAACAATATTGACATCAACAAAGGTTCCAAATGAGGAACAAGTTGATCCGGTCTGATTGCAGCTCCAAGACCTTGCTAGAGATTGGTAGGCAGCAGAAGAAGTTGGGTTAAGACAACCTATCTCATGGGACAACTTCAGGGCGCATTTTAATGTTAAGTATTACATAGTGGTAGCATAATATGAGCTATAACAAAGGTTCATCAACCTCAAGCAGTCTGGAAAGATAGTGAATAGCTACGCGACAGAGTTCTGTAGGCTTAACATATTTGCCCCGACGACGGTAGCAACAAAATCGGAGAGGGCGATGAGGTTCTAGTATGAACTTCATCTAGAAATTCAGCAACTGGTAGAGGGCCATAACTAATAGATTTTCAACGAAGTATTGATCGTATCTAGGTGACATGATATGACAATGCAGAGGTTAGCTTCAAGGATAGGAGGACATAAGAGGTCTCATGCCCAAAGTGGAGGAGGAGGAAGGGGACCAGCACAACGGATGTCAGCACCATCTTCTGGCATTCACATTCATGACAAAGCGCCAAGAAGGCCAGTAGCATCAGCAAGAACAGCACCAGTTTGGCCATATCAGCCGAGGCAATAGCATCAATAACGATTGGGACCCCAGTTGGATGTACGTATTATGGCAAGGGAGGCCATACGCAAGATGTGTGTAGGGCAGCACACAGGTTGTGTGCGATATGGTAGTCCAGATCATCAGATTGCCAATTATCCTATGATGCAGAGGATTGAAGGACCGCTACAACGATTAGCATTACCAGCACCTAGGGAAGCTCAGTATAGGGGGCCAACATTGGCAATCCGGCCATTAGCTCAGCATCCATTGTCGACGCAAACTCAGATATACAACAAGCAGAAGAATCAGCAGTATGGACAGTATAGACCATAACTGTGTCTTCAAGGGAGACAGCAATATGGAGTACGACAAGGCCAAGGGTACGCATTTACTTTATCTCTGAAGGAGGCTTTGACATCAGGTTACCTAGTGGAAGATAATATTCTCGTTACATCTTTTCTACCATGGCATTATTTGATTCAGGACCATACCATTTATTTGTATGTGCATGTTTTACTATACGTGTTATATTGGAGTTTGAGGCATTGCCAAAGAGGCTGAATATACTTACTGGTAATGGTCTCGTAGTAGTCAGTAGAGTGTGTTTAGCATGTCCAATCATAGTGTGTGGACATTTATTACTCATAAGGTTGATCGAGTTCCCTAAAGGTAAATTCGTTGTTATTTTAGCCATGGACTGGTTGAGAGATATTCATGCTACGATAGATTATCGTAGGGGTAGAATATTATTTAACATTCCGGGAAAGAAAGAGTTTATCTTCAACAGAAAGGTAAAGGACCAGCATAAAGGTGGCATTATGCAGTAGCAGAAGTTGAAGATCATTTTTCCAGAATAACTAAAGAATTATTTGATGTATTTTTGGAAGAGCTTTCAAGATTACGCTCAGTAAGACGAGTAGATTTTTGAATAAATTTAAAGCCAGGAGAAGGACCAATTTCTAACAAGGTCAATCAGATGTCACCAATGGAGCTCAACCAGCTATATCAACATGTGAAAGAACTGAAGGCAAATAAGTTTATTCGCGCTAATGGATCACCATGGAGAGCACGAGTAGTTCTAGTAAAAAAAATGTGTTGACACGATTATGTATCGACTATAGGTAGTTGAATGCAGTAACAGTAAAGAACAAGTATCCGTTGCCTATAATTGATGACTTGTTTTATCAATTGAGCGGGGTAAAAGTATTTTCAAACGTAGATCTTTAATCAGGATATCATTAATTAAGAGTCCGGGAGCAAGATATACCGAAGACAATATTTTGATCTCGATATGGGCATTATGAATTCTTAGTTATGCCATTCGGATTGACTAATGTACCAGCAATATTCATGGATTTAATGAATCGTATCTTCATGTCATAACTAGATCAATTTGTAGTGGTATTCATAGACGACATTCTTATCTACTCCAGTAGTGAAGAAGAGCATGAAGAATATTTTCGTAATGTGTTGCAAGTTCTGAGAGAGCTTGATCAATTATATGCTAAACTCATTAAGTGTGAGTTTTGGTTAGATCATGTGTCAATCTTGGGGAACATTATCTCAGGAGCAAGAATATCAGTGGATACCAAGAAGGATGAAGCAGTAGAGAATTGGCCAGTCCTGAAGCAAGTAGCAGATATGCTAAGTTTCTTGGAATTAGCGGGATATCACCGGAGGTTTGTGGCATATTTTGTACGAATTTTAGCACCAATGACTCGTCTGACCCGCAAGGATGTAAAGTTTGTTTGGATGACAGAGTGTCAATAGCATTCAAAAAGTTGATGAAGAAGTTGATATCAACATCGATCCTTATAATTCGAGTAGGATCAGAAGGATTTGCAGTTTATTATGACACATCTGGGAAAGGACTCGTGTGTTTGTTAATGCAGCACGAAAGAGTAATAGCTTATGCATCTCGGCAACTTTGAAATCATGAGAAGAATTATCCAACTCCTGATTTGGAATTAGCCGCAATAGTGTTTGCCCTCAAGTTGTGGAGACATTACCTATATGGCAATTGGGTGGAGATATTCACAGATCACAAGAGTATGAAATACATATTCACTCAGAATAACTTGAACATGAGGTAGAGGAGGTGGCCAAAATTGTTTGGTGATTATGATATAGCACTTCAGTATCATCCAAGCAAGGCAAAGGTGGTGGCAGATGCTCTCAGTATGAGGGACAGCGCATTCATCTTAACAACTCAGAAGCATATTCTAGAAGGTCTTCAAGAGATGGGCTTCAAGGTGGTGTTACCTAAAGAGACGAGAATGTTAGCCAGTCTTCAGATACAGTCAACTTTGGTGGAGAGGATCAAGTCAGCTCAGACAAAAGATTCCCAGATTCAGAAGCTTAAGGCAGAATATGAATCAGGTCTTAGAAAGGAATTAAGGATTCACGAAGAAGAAAAACTCTGATTTGGAAGCCGTCTTTGTGTGCCTGGTAAAAATATCAGATAGGAAGTGATGACCGAGGCACATAGCTCCCAATATTTTATTCATCCGGGAGGCATGAAGATATACCATGACATCAACCAGCATTTCTATTAGAACAAAATAAAAAGAGAGATAGCTCGGTTCATTTAACGATATCTCGTGTGTCAACAAGTGAAGGCAGAGCAACAACGACCAGCCGGATTATTACAATCACTACCTATTCTAGAGTGGAAGTGGGAACATATTACGATGGACTTTGTGATCGGTTTTCCTAGATCCCCTACTATACATGATATATTTTGGGTAATAGTAGATCTACTCACGAAAGTGGCGCACGTTCTTCCCTACCGAGTAGGATAGTCCACAGAGCAGTTAGTAGAGATGTATATGCTGTAGATAGTGAGGCAACATGGGGTTCAAGCAATTATAGTATTAGATAATGATACTCGCTTTATATCTCATTTCTGGAAAAGCTTGCAAATGCTTAGGCACCAAGTTGAGATTCAGTACAGTGTATTGCCCCTAGACAGATGGGCAATCGGAAAGGACGATCCAGACATTTAAAGATATGTTGCGGGTGTGTACCTTAGACTTTGGGACGTCTCGGGAAGATCATCTTCATTTAGTATAATTATTATACAACAATAGTTATCAGGCCAGTATACAGATAGCTCCTTTCGTGGCATAAGTGCAAATCACCCTTGGCATGGGATAACATTGGCCAACGAAAGATGTTGGTGCCTGAAATGATCACTCAATGATTGAAGTGGTTAAGCAAATCAGGGAGCGGCTTCAGGTTATGCAAGATCGTTATTGTCATTGGGCAGATCAGCATCGTAGGATGTTAGAATTTTTTGTCTGCGACTACGTATTTTTGCGGATTTTGCCCACCCATGGAGTTATTAGATTCAGGGTTCACGAAAAGCTTATTCCATGATATGTTTGACTATTCGATAATCTTGAGAGGGTAGGGGATGTTTCTTATCTTCTTGCCCTTCCTCCTTCGCTTCGAGAAGTGCATGATATATTTCATGAGTCTCAGTTGTGTAGGTATGTCCCGGATCAGAGTCATGTCCTTGATCACTCTGAGTTAGGTGTTGGTACCGACTTAACTTACGAGGAATAACCCGAATCTATTTTGGATCAGAGAGAGAAGGTACTCAAGAATCGGACTATCCGTATTTTTCGTGTTGCTTGGGATCATCACTCCTTCGTGGAGTCGACGTGGGAGCGCAAGGACGATATTCGATCTCGGTACCAACACTTATTCAACTTATAAGGTATATTTCCTTCGTATGCCTTTGTATCTTTTATTCCAAGATCGGCAAGCACTCATGTGAGATGATGTTGCTTTACTTCATTCTATATGTTGGTTGTAACTGCTTATATATATGTGTAGATTGCTTATAGTTAATTTATTGCTCGTCTTGATACCTCAAGCTAGCATTGAGCTTGAATTTTGAGGACGTAATTTTTCTATGGTGGGAAGAGATCTCACTCCCCTTTCCCGCTATACGTATTTGGAACGTATTCTTACTTACTGACATGGTTGTCAGGTCGGTTGTGTAGTGCCTCAAATCCCGATCCGACCGGGATGTGCACTATATAATTGGGCTTGTGGCTAGTCCGTCAGAGTATGCTTAGATCTTCGGTATCTTATTGCCAAGGACGAAATGCGATGATCCTTTCCAACTCATGGAAAGGCCTCTATTGAAACGAGTCCAATAGTTTTCGTGTTTGGTTGCTTGGTTTTCTTGATTGCCGTTTTGGGATTTGATTTGGTGTTGCTTTCGAGTTGCTTGGTTTTCGCTGTTGGTTTTATTGATTGGAGCTTGAATTTTGGGGAGTTCGGCAAGGAAGGATAGGCAAGAATTCTAACTCGGTGCTCGTGCTGTTGCAGGTCCGCGTAACTGACGTTTGATCGTCGCTAGGCGGGATTCCTTGTTTCAGCAACTTTTCCCTTAACCAGTGAGTGGTTTGGTCCCTTCTTTCCTACTTCTTTACGCCAACATCTCTAATGTTTCAAACGTTCACTCGATGATGCCCGGTTGGACGCCTAGGAAATTCTTAGCCACAATACATGCCAGCCACTAAGAAAGGAACATGGGAATTGTAGACTAATTTTACTAATGTTTGCACACCTTATAAATTCAGTTGGTTGGAATAGGAATTTGGTTGTTGGTTTCGGCCTGGTGCCTCGGATAGAATTTGAATCCATGGGATATCAAATCGGAACACCGCTTTGGGAAAATATGAACTGTTGCATAAGATATATATTGCTGCTTTACTTCTTCTGTTAAAATTCGATGCATTGTATGAGATATGAAATATTCATGCATTTGCATGGGGTCTAGGACAACTTGTATACAAGGTTTGGCATTTCCTCGAAACGGGTTTCCGGGGCACTGGAACCGTATCGATCCGGAGGGAAATATTCGATTCGTGCTAGTCACGATGCTTAGCGGGACCTCCAGCAGGGCTTGCTACCCGGGCTGATAGGGCGCGCCGCTAATGCTTGGAAAGATGTCCCTAAGGTGTCGATCACACCAATGACCGTAAAGAATGGAATACATGCTAATTATTGTCTTGTGCAGATGGTAAGTATACTTGTGTTTCATTGCAGGGAAGGCGTGCATCGGTTGAGTAAGCAACCGATGTACTGGTTGGATTCAATGCTATTTTCATTTCTATCAAAACATGCAACTGATATGAATTGAATTCACTTGCTTCTTTATAGAAGTAATCTTAATGCATGCTCGCCCCTAATAAGCTAGTGTCGATTTAGTCGAGTGGGATTCATCCCGCTCACCAGTACAAGTTGAGTACTGACCAACGTTGTGGGCAACTATTTCAGGCACTCAGACGGTGCAACGCTAGTGGATAGACGAAGAGGCGTTAGGAGCACCTCTATTTTGAAGTATAGTTGAAGTCAGATCATTTTGGAGGCTTGGACTTTCAACCTATACAAGGGCGTAATGTATGGACGATGGGGACTATCTGATGGAGCGCGCCCCACATTTTGAGTTATCTTTTCAAATGTAATTCAAGTAGCCGAGAAGGCGCATCAATGTAGACTCTATGTAAATGACTCTGAATTATCAATGAAAAAGCATATTTTCTTCCTGCACTTGTGTTCAATTATCTGTGAATGTGTTTTCTAAACTGTGTTTCAAAGTGGGTTCCTATAACTGCAAGTTCTTGCCTTGTACGAGCGCAACTCCAGGCTCGTACGGCATCACGCCCCAGCGAGGACGAATCGGTTCCGTGAAGGATCCAGCGAGGACGATTGACCCTTTCGGGATCGGGGCGTGACATATTGGTATCAGAGCTTAGGCTTTACATCCTTGGGATTTCAAAAGATTATAAAGGAGTTTGATGCGCCTCTCGGTTGAGTTGCATTCGGTGTCCGCTGTATGAGATGAGTCGCCTATACAATGAGCCCATAGATACAAAAATCTATTATTTTTGAGGTGTTAACAAGCTACTCTCTTTTGTAGCAATGGCTAAGAAAAACACTGCCGCTGCAAGCAGTGCTCAGCCCGTCCAAAACGATCCGGCAAGTTCTGGAGAATCCGGAGGAGCGGGTTCAACCGATATGTCCGAGCGTCTTATGCATCTCATGGAGATGCAGCAACAACAAGTCATTTCTCAACAAGCGCAGTTTGCTGCTCAACAAAAGCAGATAGACACTATGATGCAACTAATTGCATCCATGGCACCCAACAACGGGGGAGCCACGGTGACGCCTGCTGCACCGCCGGCTATGGCGGTAGAGGATGAGTCCGAAGAAACACAGCATCCAGCAAGGAACACCTGCCGTGCGGCAGAATTCACTAAGATGCATCCACCAACGTTCAACGGACGAGCAGAACCGGACGTGGTGATGGGATGGATTACAAAGATGGAGGGACTCTTCAATCTGGTCGGCATTAGGGGATCCAAAAGAGTGGCCTGTGCATCAGTTCAACTGGAGCTGCGTGCGCATGATTGGTGGGAGGCCACTAAGCAGGGAATTTATGATGCCAATCCCAACTGCAAAATTACCTGAGAAATGTTCAGATCTGCCTTCATTGAACAATATATTCCTCGGGCTATGCGGCAACAAAAAGAAGACGACTTCAGCAATCTGGTGCAAGGAAGTATGTCTGTCGACGATTATGACTCGACGTTCGCTAAGCTGGCTAAATTTGCTGGGCACTTCTTGCCTAACCAGCAGGCGTGGTGCTACCGCTTCCAAAAGGGTTTGAATGACGATTTGCGTAGGGACGTCATCAACCAGAAGTGCCAAACATACAGGGAATGCTACGAAGCAGCCCTGAATAGCGAGCGGATCTTCGGGCGCAATCTCCCAAAGTTCGATGTGCAAACCCCTCATACCAACAACATCAAACGACCTCTGGAAACAGGAGGGCAGGGAACACAAAAACGTCCGCACACATCAGAAAATAGGGGTCCACCCCAGGCACTACACTGCCATAGGTGCGGCAGATTAGGGCACCGAATGATTGAATGCCGAGCTAAAGGGTGTTTTAAATGTGGCCGTCTGGACCACAAACACTTTCACTGTCCGGAGGGCAACGGAAATCGGAACAATAGGAATCATAACAATGGGAATCATAACAATGGGAATCAGCACCACGGGAACCGGAACAACTGGAATCAGAACAGGGGGCCTCCAGCAAATGATGCCAATGCTGTGCCAGTGAATCCACAACGCCAGGGTGCTCAAGGACGAGTCTATGCACTGACTCGGGATGATGCATCCGTCTATGAAACTGTCGTGACAGGTACATTACTTTTCAGAGATTTGCCCGCTAGAGTCTTATTCGATTCAGGTGCTACGCATAGTTTCATATCTGCTGATTTTACTATTGAGCATAAATTAGCTTCTACTCCCTTAAATATGAATCTTTGCGTGAGCACACCTTCGGGAGTCGACATGCCCGCCCATGCGATCTGTAAGGATGGTTATATTTGCATCGGAGGCAGGAAGCTTTCCTTAGATGTCATTGTATTAGACATTAAGGATTATGACATTATTCTCGGGATGGATTGGTTGGGTGCTTGTTATGCAATAATTGAGTGCGCGGAGAAGCGAGTCGTATTCCTTCTACCCGGCGAGGCAGACTTTTACTATTCGTGCAGCGCTGCACCAAAGACGGCAATGATGATATCAGCAATTTCGGCTAGGCGTATGCTGCATTCGGTTTATGAAGGGTACTTAGCTTCAGTTCGAGACACCAGGCAGGAAAGTGCAAATGCAGCTCAGGCTGATGTTATAGCAGACTTCCTCGACGTGTTTTCGAACGAGCTGCCTGGAATGCCTCCTGATCGTGAGATCGAATTCAGCATCAACACATTTCCGGATGCGCGACCGATATCGAAGGCACCTTATCGAATGGCCCCAGCAGAGCTGAAGGAACTTAAGATTCAGTTACAAGATCTGTTGGACCGAGGATACATTCGTCCAAGCGTTTCTCCGTGGGGTGCTCCGATGCTGTTCGTGAAGAAAAGGATGGATCCATGCGGCTATGTATTGACTACCGAGAACTAAATAAGGCGACCGTGCGGAACCAGTACCCATTGCCAAGGATAGATGACTTATTTGATCAGCTGCAAGGTGCAACAGTTTTCTCTAAAATTGATCTCAGGTCAGGGTACCACCAGTTAAAAATCAAACCAGATGATGTTCAAAAATCTGCATTCAGGACCCGATACGGACACTACGAATTTCTTGTGATGTCGTTCGGTTTGACGAACGCCCCTGCAGCTTTCATGGATCTGATGAACCGCGTGTTTCGGCCGTACGTAGACAAGTTTGTGGTCGTGTTTATCGACGACATTCTAATATATTCCAAGAACGAGGCAGAACACAAGAAACACCTAAAGATCGTGCTGCAGACATTACGAGAGCATCAGTTGTACGCTAAGCTCAGCAAGTGTGAGTTCTGGTTGAACAGCGTGGCATTTCTGGGTCATGTTGTCTCGGCAGAGGGCATCGCCGTAGACCCGAAGAAAATAGAGGCGGTGGTAGATTGGAAGCAACCTACATCAGCTAGCGAAATTTGAAGCTTTCTGGGCCTAGCGGGATACTACCGTAGGTTCGTGCAGGATTTTTCTAAACTGGCCTCGCCTTTGACTCGCCTCACTCCAAAAAGGGATTGTATACAAATGGAGTGATGACTGCGAAGCCAGCTTTCAAGAACTGAAGCAGCATCTTGTTTCAGCTCTGATCCTTGCTCTTCCAGATGGGGTAGAGGAATTTCAGATATACAGTGATGCCTCGGGACTTGGTTTGGGATGTGTGCTCATGCAGAGGGATAAGGTAATATCGTACGCCTCCAGGCAACTGAAGCCGCACGAGAAAAACTACCCGACGCACGACTTGGAATTGGCGGCAATTGTATTTGCACTGAAGTTGTGGAGGCATTATCTTTATGGTGTTGCTTGCAAAATCTTCACAGATCACAAGAGCCTCAAGTATCTATTCACACAACGAGAACTGAACCTCCGACAGTGACGTTGGCTAGAACTGATTAAGGACTATGATTTGACGATCGCTTACACACCGGGCAAGGGAAACGTCGTTGCTGATGCTCTGAGTCGGAAGTACGTGGGCTCGTTATCCATAAACAACCATTTACTTCGAGATCTTGAGGCGATGGGCATCGAACTTCGGGTTCAGCATCAAGGAGTGCAGCTGGCATCACTCCATCTTGAACCAAGTTTGCGTGATAGAATCAAATCAGCTCAAGAGGGCGATCAGTTCCTAGAGAAGGCACGCAAACTAATTTCGGTGGGGGAGACGTCTGACTTTGTGGCAGGCGAAGATAGGGTCTTACAAATGAAGGGAAGGCTATGTGTTCCTAACGACCCAAAACTCCGAAGGGAAATTATGGCGGAAGCACACTATGCGAAGTATTCCCTGCATCCGGGGAGCACTAAGATGTATATGGACTTACGCAGAATCTTCTGGTGGCAAGGTATGAAGCGGGATGTGGCGACCTTTGTGTCACAGTGTATGGCCTGTCAACAGGTGAAAGCTGAACATCAGAGGCCCGGCGGGGAGCTGCAGAACCTCGCTATTCCTGAGTGGAAATGGGACAAAATCACTATGGATTTCATTGTGGGATTTCCGAAGACGCCGCGGGGGCATGATGCAATTTGGGTCATAGTTGATCGTTTGACCAAATCAGCCCACTTCCTTCCTATAAAAATTACTTGGAGCGTCGATCGGTTGGCACAAATTTACATAGACGAGATTGTTCGATTACACGGAGTACCTGCCTCAATCGTCTCTGACCGTGACGGACGCTTCTTATCTCATTTTTGGACAAGCCTACAGTCTGCTTTGGGAACCAAGCTACAGTTCAGTACTGCATACCACCCCCAGACTGATGGGCAGACAGAAAGGACAAATCAGATACTTGAAGATTTGTTACGGCTGTGTGCAATCGATTTGAAGACTAGTTGGGACACGTATCTCACGTTGGCGGAGTTTGCGTACAACAACAGCTACCAATCGAGCATCCAGATGGCACCGTACGAAGCGCTTTATGGGCGCAAGTGTCGATCTCCAATTTGTTGGGACGAAGTCGGCGAGCGGCAAGTACTCGGGCCAGAGCTGGTAGAACAGGCAGTTGAGAAAGTTCGCTTGATTCGGGAAAGACTCCGCACGGCACAGAGCCGACAGAAAAGTTATGCCGATGCTCATCGTAGACCTTTGGAATTCGTGGTCGGGGATCATGTATTCTTAAAAGTGACGCCGATGCGTGGGGTGATGCGTTTCGGCGTGAAGGGCAAACTAAGTCCCAGGTTTGTCGGCCCCTTCGAGATTCTGGAACGAGTGGCAGCTGTGGCATACCGGATTGCACTACCTCCCGCCTTGGCTGAAGTGCATGACGTATTCCATGTTTCTCAACTGAGGAAGTATGTGCATGACCCGAGTCATGTGGTTAGCTTTGAAAAATTAGAACTGCGCACAGATTTATCATACTCAGAAGAACCGGTGCAGATTCTGGATCGTAAGGAAAAAGTACTTCGCAACCGTACGATGTCCTTGGTTCGCGTGCTGTGGCGGAACCATTCATTTGGGGAATCAACTTGGGAGATGGAATCGGAGATGAAGGAGAAATATCCTTCTTATTCTTTCAGTCGGAGGTAGGGCCTTGTTCTTAAGTTTCGGGACGAAATTTTTTCTTAGTGGTATATTATGTAGTGCCTCAAATCCCGATCCGACCGGAATGTGCACTATATAATTGGGCTTGTGGCTAGTCCGTCAGAGTATGCTTAGATCTTCGGCATCTTATTGCCAAGGACGAAATGCGATGATCCTTTCCAACTCATGGAAAGGCCTCTATTGAAACGAGTCCAATAGTTTTCGTGTTTGGTTGCTTGGTTTTCTTGATTGCCGTTTTGGGATTTGATTTGGTGTTGCTTTCGAGTTGCTTGGTTTTCGCTGTTGGTTTTATTGATTGGAGCTTGAATTTTGGGGAGTTCGGCAAGGAAGGATAGGCAAGAATTCTAACTCGGTGCTCGTGCTGTTGCAGGTCCGCGTAACTGACGTTTGATCGTCGCTAGGCGGGATTCCTTGTTTCAGCAACTTTTCCCTTAACCAGTGAGTGGTTTGGTCCCTTCTTTCCTACTTCTTTACGCCAATATCTCTAATGTTTCAAACGTTCACTCGATGATGCCCGGTTGGACGCCTAGGAAATGCTTAGCCACAATGCATGCCAGCCACTAAGAAAGGAACATGAGAATTGTAGACTAATTTTACTAATGCTTGCACACCTTATAAATTCAGTTGGTTGGAATGGGAATTTGGTTGTTGGTTTCGGCCTGGTGCCTCGGATAGAATTTGAATCCATGGGATATCAAATCGGAACACCGCTTTGGGAAAATATGAACTGTTGCATAAGATATATATTGCTGCTTTACTTCTTCTGTTAAAATTCGATGCATTGTATGAGATATGAAATATTCATGCATTTGCATGGGGTCTGGGACAACTTGTATACAAGGTTTGGCATTTCCTCGAAACGGGTTTCCGGGGCACTGGAACCGTATCGATCCGGAGGGAAATATTCGATTCGTGCTAGTCACGATGCTTAGCGGGACCTCCAGCAGGGCTTGCTACCCGGGCTGATAGGGCGCGCCGCTAATGCTTGGAAAGATGTCCCTAAGGTGTCGATCACACCAATGACCGTAAAGAATGGAATACATGCTAATTATTGTCTTGTGCAGATGGTAAGTATACTTGTGTTTCATTGCAGGGAAGGCGTGCATCGGTTGAGTAAGCAACCGATGTACTGGTTGGATTCAATGCTATTTTCATTTCTATCAAAACATGCAACTGATATGAATTGAATTCACTTGCTTCTTTATAGAAGTAATCTTAATGCATGCTCGCCCCTAATAATCTAGTGTCGATTTAGTCGAGTGGGATTCATCCCGCTCACCAGTACAAGTTGAGTACTGATCCACGTTGTGGGCAACTATTTCAGGCACTCAGACGGTGCAACGCTAGTGGATAGACGAAGAGGCGTTAGGAGCACCTCTATTTTGAAGTATAGTTGAAGTCAGATCATTTTGGAGGCTTGGACTTTCAACCTATACAAGGGCGTAATGTATGGACGACGGGGACTATCTGATGGAGCGTGCCCCACATTTTGAGTTATCTTTTCAAATGTAATTCAAGTAGCCGAGAAGGCGCATCAATGTAGACTCTATGTAAATGACTCTGAATTATCAATGAAAAAGCATATTTTCTTCCTGCACTTGTGTTCAATTATCTGTGAATATGTTTTCTAAACTGTGTTTCAAAGTGGGTTCCTATAACTGCAAGTTCTTGCCTTGTACGAGCGCAACTCCAGGCTCGTACGGCATCACACCCCAGCGAGGACGAATCGGTTCCGTGAAGGATCCAGCGAGGACGATTGACCCTTTCGGGATCGGGGCGTGACAGGTTGGAGGCGAGAAAATATTTTGGTAGAGTTGGTTCTTGGTTTCTTTTTAGATCAAGGCTTGGCCATGACTTGAACCATTGGTTAAGTGAACCCAAATCCTCTCTATATAAACAAAAACATACTTTCTTTTCTCATTATTTCCTTTCTATTCTCTCTTAGGTTTTCTCTCTCCCTCTATAGGCAAGTGCACCTTGCATGAAAATGGAAAAAACTTCTATTTTGTGAGTCTGTTATGTTTGCTATATGATTCTCTATATGTTTAGAACTTGGTATTTTCGTATTTGGTGGATGGATTAGTGTATATCTATATTTTTGGTTTAGTACTTTTTTATGAGTTCTTGAGTTTTCTTAGGTTTTGATCTCTAAAATTTGTTATTTTTGAAAACTTGATGTTCTATGTTGATGAGCATTTGATTTTGAGTACTTTATAACTTTACTTTATTAGATTTGGACTTCATTTAAGATTTTCGTGGAATGAACAAAACTTGGATTTTTGGAACTTTTTTGGCCAAAATCTGCTATTCTGGGATTATATAGATCAATGCGGCATGCTTAGTATGCGTCTTGGACTTCTCGTTCTAAAGTTATCATGCGGCCATCTTGTTGGACGCATGACTAAAATATGTACATACGCCCCTAAGCCAAATGCATAAAAGTTGAACGAATAAAATTTTACTAATTTAAAGATATTTCATACGGCCAAGTATGTATACAGCCAAGAGGAGCATGCATCATCGAGCTATGCGTTCCCTCTTTTGTTGAACTCATGACTCAGTACCTCATTGTCTCATCTTTTTATGATTTTGTCTTATTCTTTTAACACACTTTATTGTATGTCATATCAGTCACATCCATCACTTTATATTTTCTTTCTGACATATATTTATTGTCCATCACTTTTGGGAGAGTGGACCATGTCGCATCCATGCAGTATTGACATCCATACAGCCCATGACAGGATGAGGCCTTGATACCCATGCGACCTTGACTTCATATGGCACCCTGACTATTTGCTTATTGTTTCATGCACACGTTGAACACTTGCTTTGTGTAAGAATGTTCTCGTTTGATCGAATGATTGTGATACTATGTGTTAAACTTAGAAAGGACTTATATGACTCAGATATGATCCAGTGTTAAATTAACGAAGTACCTAACTTGAGTCATGTAGATGTGGCTTTATATGCACTTACTAATTTCTATTAATCACCTTAATATACGTTGGATAGAATATGGCACATAGTTCAACTCGGAGGAAAGTATGCAATCCCGGTCCTTGTTTTATTTAAGAATATGGATCTAATATTGAGGAGTTCTCACACTATCCTTATTCTCATCTATCGATATAATAAAGTGACAATTAATATGACCAGTGCTTAACTGTCCTATCCTGAATGACTTGCTACTTGATAAGTTGTCAATGATCTTGACCTTAACCTTGATACTAGAACTTGTTTATGCCATGACAATTGTATCCATGCTGATACACTTGATCACACCGAGAATGCTACTTGATATATATAATGAGCCGTTGTAACACATACTCTTGCAACATGATATATATAATTAATTCCTTGCACGGATCTAGTACTTGGATAATGACTTTAGTTCTGGCTAGATAGTATTAATTGTTGTATCATACTTGGGTAAATCCATAATTAATTTACGAGAAACAATATGGGTTCATATCATGAGTGCCCGTACTAAAAGTACGATATCTAAAAAGAATTTTCATGTGATCACAACATGAGATTCTATTAACCGAGGGTCAACTAGGCAACTTAACTTGTAGAGAATTAGGAGGGAACGGTATCCCGAGATCATGCATATCAAGCCACCCTAAATTAGCTGGGAGTAAATGATGGCCACCACGGATACAGTATATATCATCCGTATTAGTGTAGTGAAGTATCTGATCTAAATATATAACCCAGCCAGTATCTTTCCTATAGAAAACCTGGAACTATTACTAATCTTTATTAGCTCAGTGCCATTGCAAGGTACTGGTGCATTTTATACATATATTCTAGCTCATATATCATTAGTTAAGCCAGTCCTACTTGATTAGAGCATGATCGGAGGATACTTATGTTTTCTATTACTGGAATAACCCAGAGATCACATATAAAGCCATAATACATGATTGGCCATTTAAATTTCTTATAATTCACGCCTAGCCAGGAAAGTAGGCTTTCATGGCATGATGATTCAACTCATGTCCTTGTTTGGTTATTGGGTTGAGTCTTTATGTTACAATATTCCATGAACTGAAGATAGATTATTTTTCTCCTATGTAATATCTCTGATTGTGCATTGTGCCTTCTGTTAAGTAAAATTAGGGAAATAAACTGTTCTTGCATGATGGTGCAACAATTGCCCTTGTTTAATTATTGGGTTACGCTGTTGTGATATGATAGGATATGGAATAAAACTACGACGCAGAGTTATTTCAGCTTGATCATAATTAAGGTAAGTAATCTATCCGGATCTGGTATGGCACTTCCTGTCTTTGTTTGGGAAAGGGGTGTCATGTCATCACATGGATAGGACATATGCCATTGATTGTTAGCTCACGCATCTCATGAAATAGAGCTCAGTTTGTTTCTTTATTTTGTGCTTCCTTGCGGTACTTGTTATTTAGGGTCTGACCATACTTGTTTTACATGGCCTGGTTTAGAGCCAACACATAAGGATCAAGCTTTCTTCTCCCTCAGTGATGGTATGCACTTGAAGGATTATTGTTGAGGGACATGAGTGGGTTTCTTGATTCACTACTCGTCTTTCGTAAACTAGATTCTTTTGGGCGTTTAGCCAACCGGCACCTGTTAGCCAGTAAATCTGGACACGGGTTCCCTACATGACTGTATTATATTCAGACCGCAACAAACCTATTATCATGTATACTTTTGATCTTTTATCTGGCTTATCAGCTTCTCTTGCTAGATCTATAGGAATATTCTGATATGGCATTTGGGACGTCTTACTGCACCCCTTGTCTCTAGACCAGATTGTTTGAATGATTGAGATATAAAAAAATTCATCCAAGAAGACCAGATTGTAGTATACACCCCTTATCTCTAGACAATTTTAACACATTATGGGTTGCTTCGATATTCCGTAAGATATGGTTGGTTGAGTCATTCCTCCACTCTCCAGTATTCTTGCTCTAGGGCGTGATAGATTGTCACTACCACTTTTCCATATAAGGGCATTTGTGTAATTTAGCTATTTTAAATAATTATGAATTTAATTAATTGCTGAGTTTTGTAACTAATTATATTATTATTTGTAATGTTTAGTTTTAGGTCAAACCCTAGAACTCATTAGGACAGACCCTAGTGAGTCAACCCTAATTGTAAACCCAGTTCTAGTGAAACCCTAGAATTCTAATTTTAGGTTTGGACCTCAAACCCTAGAAGGCCTAAACCTGAGTTAATTAGGTTCTGCATGAGAGGGCCAGGGGGTTTAACCTAAAAACTATGCATGGAAACCCTAAACTTGCTTTAATATAAAAAGGAAGCCTCTTTCTAAGCTATTCTTCACGTAGAGAAAAAGGAAACCCTAGCCTCCACAAGAGAAACCATCTCCCCACCCAATTTTCGAGATCTAGCCCTAGGTTTCCATTTTCTTCTCCTCCAAAGCAAGGAAAGCAGGGAACTTGGGTCAAGGAAACTTGGGAAGGAAGAACTTTCATAGGGAACCATCTCCCTACAGGTAAAACCCTATTTTATAAATTTAATCTCTATTTTTCCTGTTGTTAATGGCCATTAGGAACCCACCCTAAGGTTTGGAATTCGAATTTTAGGGATTCTACATGTAAACCTAGGAGATCTAGGGTTTTGGTGAATTTTTGAGTGTTCTCCCCAAATCTCTGGAACCCTAAACCTAGGGATTTTCGTGTAGGCATGTTTACATCCCCTACATTTAGTTTTGATCTTGATTTTTAGGGTTTTAAGTTGGGTTCTTGAGTAAATCCGATTTTCTGCACACTTCGTGTTTGTTGAAATATTCATTAGGGGTTTTGCCTATCCTTGTGTTTTAATTCTGCATATTTTGATACATAAATCTATATACCTAAATATAATTGTGTTATTGTAGTGTGTATCTTGTGTCCCCGTGTCTTGGGGATGTCAGACACGGTAGAAAATCTGTGTGTGTAGTCGGGTTGTGCACTATGGGGGATTTTTCCCTGTGCAGTCGGGCAGTGGGTTGTGTGTTTTCCTGTGTGCATGGTGAGTTGAGAGAACTGTGTGAAATCAGCATGTGTGCCCTAGGTTTAGTTCAGATTTTAGGGTATTAGAATCCTGTATGTGTGTGCAGTGTATTATTGTGGTTCTTGTGTGTACTTCATTGTATCCAGAACTTGGGTAGTTATGTATCAGTTAGTGTATCAATGAACCTGTGTCCATGTGTAATCAGGTTTGTGTGTGTGTATACTGTTAGTTCTGTGTGTGTGTGTCCTTGTTCAGATGTGAACTGTGTTTACCTGTGCCTGTGCATTTGTATCACAGTGTGTGCAGATTTTAGCGTGTACTAGTGAGTTTTCAATGTGTATCAGTCATAGGTGTGAGAGGAGTTGATCTTGTGTGTGTTTACCTGAGTGTGCTGTGGGTGCAGGGAGTTATGAGTGTCAGTGTGGGTATCATTTTCATCTCAGAAATCTGTGAGTATAGGACAGTGGGCTGTGTATCTAGGTTAGTAGGGTGTAGTGTATCAGTTTCAGTGAGCTGTGTGCACATGTGTGTGTGCAACCCTGTTGAATTGTGCCTATGTATCAGATTGGGGAGAGAGTGTGTAGGTGAGGATTTCAGTAGGTATGTATCAGGTAAGGGACACTGTGTCTACATGTGTAGGTCTGAGCAGTGAGATGTGTCGTATTCCTGTGTGTATCAGTTTTGTCTTAGGATTATGTGTGTGTGTTTTAGAAACTGTGTGTACTTGTGAATATGTATCAGAATACATATTAGAGGGTGTAGGATGAATAGCAGTTGATTAAATTAGTAGTATACTATTATAGTTAATATTAGACCTTGTACAATTAGTATAATTTAGGTACTAAGTACCACTAGTAGTTAGTATATTTTGTTGCAGTCAATAGCAGAAGTTAATGATAGGTAGTAGTGTATGAAAGGTTTGGTAGTGTATAGATATGTTAATAGTTATAGCAGTAGTGAATTGTATGTAGTATTAGTTTTATTAGCTGTCAGTAAATTGTAGTTTATAAGTATCAGTTAGATATGGTAGTTAGTGTTAGAGCTATGTCAGTCTGTAGTATCAATTGGATTAGTATTGATGTATCAGTTAAGGTACTAACCCCATAAATAGGTAAACCTTGGTTCAACCATAGTTAGACCTATTAACCTTAGATATGACCTAGAAACCTCGTATTTTAATTGTTAAACATGTTATTCTTTTAATTCATTAATTAACATTGAATTTCCATATTAGGTCATTGTGATCCCACTTTGGACATCGATCCTCACATTTTGCTCAGGACCACAGGCGAGTACATTCTCTGACAGTTTTCATTGTTGATTACTTCTATAAATTGTAGTGTATTACATACTTGATTCCGACACTGTGGATACACGGGTTAGCACCCTAGATCCCCATCATGAGGAGTCATGATTGGAATCCATCATGCTAGCTGGGGGATGGGGAACTATTAGTAGATTATGTGATCATATCCAAACTATCATGCATCATAGCTCACCCCACTTCTCACGTCGGGTGCAGCCTGACCATCATCATGCCTCAATGCTATTATATATGATTAGCCTGACCATTATCATGCATCATAGCTAACCATATGGTTAGCCTGACCTTCACGAATCATAGCTAATCATATATAACCAGCCTGATCTAGTCCCAAGCCGATCACATGATAAACTAATATTTCAAACAATTAGCTAGATGTTTTATCTTTATTCAGATTTACTTGTTCTAGCATTCACTGTTTATTGTTCATTGCTAGATGCTCTATTGTCTATTTCATTTTCTCCTGTACTTCTCATTTTTAGCATTTATTTCTATCTTGTATCTCTTACACTGTTTATAGATTTTGTCAATTTAATGAAACTGCTGTTAGTGCTTGTGCTTCGCTCCAATCTTGACTGGATAACATTTTTCAGAGGACCTGGAGGATCTTTGCCCCACTCATTACGGCCCAGGATTAGAGGGTGATTTCACTCCAGAAACCCCAGAGGAGTTGCCTAGCCTAGAGGAGAACGTACCTGGCTGCTCTTAGACTATTTTTTTCTGCATTATTGCTTTAGACAGAGACTGAGATGTATTTATTATTTTGTGACTTTGTGAGGTCATTTAGACCCAGGATTTGAGTTGGATTATTGTGGTTGGTTTTTATTAGAACTCTTTTCTATTCTCATCGTGCTATGATTTCTATTAGCTTATGATTGAGTATATCATAGAACTGTGATTTATTTATCACTGTCCTCTGTACGGAGTTGAGACTATTGACAGGATATATTATATGTTTAGACCTAGACAGCGTTCTACCGCCGATGCTGCGGCGTAGGCTGGACGTACCCACGACTCATGCCCAAATTCTGGGTGCGGGTCATGACACGTTTTTAGTGGTGGCCCATGCAGGTCTGTAGTCGAGTCCTAGAACCGCATTAGAGCGATATCGTAGTGGTGCTCGCTTAGAGTATTACTACGAGCCTGTTTTAGGAAATAGGAATTAGGCCGAGGATATGCTCAATCACAATTAGGAAATTCTGATTCTTATGACATTACTCTTAATAATTTTTCCTTTAGAATTTTTCTGTCCTTCCTTGATGATATCGTATCTATTGCCTTAATTAAATCTTTCGATCTGTCTTCAGGATGCCGCCAAGAAGGTCCCAGAGACTCGGAGCAGCAGATTCAGAGAGGTCTGCCACCTCTCGCCCTGCCGGACAGACATTCGCAGCACCTCCTACATCTCCAGTACATGTGGGAGTGTCTGCAGCATTCGGGGGTCCACCACCACCAGTTCAGAGGGTCCCCACAGCTTCGACGGCACCACCACCACCAGTTCAGCATCCAGGAGGTGTGCCCGTCGATGGAGCACAGATGTTCGCTTTGATTCAGGGCATGGTCGATGCCCAGAGGACGTCGGCAGAGGCCCAGAGAGTGCAGGCTGAGGCACATCAGGCTCAGACACAGATGATGAGGGTAAACATGGAGAATGCTCACCAAGTGGCTCTCCAGGCTGTGGATAGAGTCACTCAGCAGTAGCAGCGTCCTGATCAGCACCACCAGAGGCCAGGCACCATTATGGATTTCAAGAGGATGATGCCTCGGGAATTCAAGGGGACAGAAGGGATACTCTATGCCGATGATTGGCTAGAGGACATCGAGAGGAACTTGCGCTTGGCGCAGCTTCCAAAGGCGCTCCAGATGGAGGCCGCAGGCAGCCAGATGTTCGACATTGCCTTGACATGGTTTCGCACGGAGCCGAGACTCTTGCGCAGGGGACTCACTTGGGAAGCTTTCAAGGAGCTCTTCAAAGAAAAGTTCTTTCCTGATGTCGCCCTGGGAGATTTGGAGAGTCAGTTCCATGACTTAGCCCAGGGGAGCTCATCCGTCGACGAGTATGCCGCGGAGTTTTCCCGCCTGAGCCGCTTCACGCCATCGATGATTAGAGATCCGGGAGACAGGGCCCAGAAATTCAGAAAGGGGCTGACAAGGGAGATCAAGTCTCGCACGTCGGGACGTCGCACAGCTACCTACGAGGGCATATTGATGGATGCCCAAGTAGCCGAGGACGATTTGGGCCTCAGGCCCAAGAAGGGACGCGATGGTTCCGGAGGAGCAAACAGTAGTACGGGACCGGGCAAGCGTCCACACTTTCAGCAGCAACAGCAGAGAACCTTTCAGCAGCAGCATCAGGCACCAGCCCGAGGGCAGGCCCAGCAGCAGCAACAGAGACAAAACCAGCCCGCTATCCAGTGTGCGTACTGCGGGAAGATGGGACATACTAGAGATATCTGCAGGAAAAGATTGGGCTCATGTCTATCCTGCGGATCGACGACACACCAGCTGAAGGATTGTCCTACCTTTCGTCCAGGTCAGGGTGGAGCAGCCGCCCAGAGAGGATCAGACAGGGTGCCTACCGCACTAGGAGGCCAACAACAGAGGGGAGCACTTCCACCGCAACATCAGAAGTTCGCCCAGCATCAGCAGCAGAGAGGTGCACCCCAGGGGCGAGCATACACCATGGCAGTCGAGGAGATCGAGCCAGCAGGAGACTTGATCACAGGTTCGGTTCTTCTCGATTGTATTCCTGCATTTACCTTATTCGACTCTGGCGCTTCCCATAGTTTTGTTTCTGTATCATATGCACTTCGACATTATTTAGATACAGAACCATTAGCTAGGACTTACAAGATCATGACTGGTGGAGGTATTATACTAGTCCGTGATTACTGCAAGGACCTGAGAGTGTCAGTAGGAGGCCGAGAGTTGAGCGTGAGCTTACTCGTCATGCCACTTCCGGGGTATGACATTGTACTCGGAATGGACTGGTTGAGTAGGCATCATGCTACTATAGATTGTTATGGAGGCAGAGTATTGTTTAGACCACCAGGAGAGCCGGAGTTTGAGGTCGTCAGAGGAGCAGCGGAACAGAGCAGGAGCACATTTTGCGGAGCCAGGGCAGAAGAGGATGAGTTGCCACATCCTCTAATAGCGGAGTTCCTGGATATATTTCCAGAAGAGTTGCCAGGCTTGCCGTCAGACAGAGACGTTGAGTTCTCTATAGACTTGGTTCCAGGAGCGGAGCCCATTTCACAACATGTCTATAGAGTCAACAACAGCGAGCTGGCAGAACTGAAGAAGCAAGTTGAGGAGCTGCAGGACAAAGGCTTCATCAAATCCATTTCATCACCATGGGGAGCTCCGGTATTGTTCGTACCGAAGAAGGACGGCACGGTGAGCATGTGCATTGATTATAGAGCTTTGAACAATATCACTATCAAGAACAAGTACCCGCTGCCGAGGATAGATAATCTTTTCGATCATTTGAGCGGGGCGAGGGTGTTTTCAAAGATAGATTTGAGGTCAGGCTATCACCAGGTGAAGGTGAAGAAAGAAGACACGCCGAAGACAGCTTTTCGGACCAGATACGACCAGTTTGAGTTCATGGTGATGCCATTTGGTTTAACCAATGCACTGGCAGTATTCATGAACCTGATGAACAAGGTGTTCCACCAGTACCTTGACAAGTTCGTGGTAGTGTTCATCGACGATATTCTTGTGTATTCCAAGACCCCGGAGGAGCACGAAGAGCACCTGAGGTTGGTCTTAGAGACTCTCAGGAGGGAGAAGCTGTACGGGAAACTCTCTAAGTGTGAATTCTTCCTTGACAAGGTCAAATTTCTTGGGCATGTGGTATCGGGTGACGGAATCTCAGTAAACTCAAAGAAGATCGAGGCAGTGGAGTCGTGGGCTACCCCCAGTTCGGTAGCTGAGATCAGGAGTTTTCTCGAGCTAGCAGGATACTACAGGAGGTTTGTACAAGACTTCTCCAAGATTGCAGCACCGATGACCAGATTGACTAGGAAAGATGTGGATTTTGTCTGGACGGAGGAGTGCCAGGCTGCATTTGATGAACTAAAGAAGAGGTTGACAACAGCTCCAGTTTTGACGTTGCCAACAGGGACAGGTGGTTTCACCATATACAGTGATGCTTCAGGGAAGGGTCTGGGATGCGTTCTTCAGCAGCACGGGAAGGTAATTGCCTATGCTTCCAGGCAGTTACGCCCTCATGAAAAGAACTATCCCACCCATGATTTGGAGTTGGCAGCAGTTATCTTCGCTCTAAAGCTGTGGAAGCATTATCTGTACGGAGAGCGTGTGGAGATCTTCACAGACCATAAGAGCTTGAAGTACGTATTCACACAGAAGGAGCTGAACATGAGGCAGAGGAGGTGGTTGGAGTTGATGAAAGTCTTTGACATCTCATTGCAGTACCACCCAGGGAAGGCCAACGTAGTCGCCGATGCCTTGAGCAGGTATCCGATGGCTATGTACTTGACGACAGATAGGCATTTGTTGGCTGATTTGGAAAGCTTGGAGATTGAGGTATTAGTTCCCGGTACTGAGATTCAAATGTAGGGATTGCAGATACAGTCCGAACTGATGGACAGGATCAGAGCTGCGCAGTACGATGACGAGGCTCTGAGGAGTATCAGGGCACAGGTTCGGATGGGATTGTCGGACGACTTTACTATCGCAGATGATGGTTCTTTACGGCACGGCACGAGGATATGTGTGCCAAGCGGGGAGCTGCGGGAGGAGGTTTTGCAGGAGGCACACCGCTCTCAGTACTCGATGCATCCCGGTGCCAACAAAATGTATCGAGACTTGACGAAGCACGTATGGTGGTATGGAATGAAGCGCGAGGTAGCACGCTTCGTATCCCGGTGTCTAGTGTGCCAGCAGGTAAAGGCAGACCGACAGAGGCCAGGTGATTTGCTTCAACCTTTACCGATTCCAGAATGGAAATGGGAGCACGTGACCATGGATTTTGTTTCAGGGCTTCCACGTTCGCCAGGAGGGAAAGACGCGATTTGGGTCATCGTGGACAGGTTGACCAAATCAGCCCATTTCTTACCTTTTAAGGTGGGCACGTCGACAGAGAAGCTAGCAGAGATGTACGTGCCTCAGATCGTTAGACTTTATGGAGTTCCTGTGAGCATTGTCTCGGATCGGGATAGTCGTTTCACTTCCCACTTCTGGAGGAGTCTGCAAGCTAGCTTGGGCACTCAGCTCAAGTTCATTACCGCATATCACCCCCAGACAGACGGGCAGTCTGAAAGGACTATTCAGACTCTCGAGGATATGCTACGCACTTGCGTTTTAGATCTCGGAGGTTCTTGGGAGGATCATCTGCACCTGGTAGAGTTCGCTTACAACAGCAGCTACCAGGCCAGCATCGAGATGTCACCATTTGAGGCTCTTTATGGACGAAGGTGCCGTACACCACTATCTTGGGACAACGTTGGAGAGAGAGCCTTGCTAGGACCAGAAATGGTCGTGGATGCAGCAGAAAAGGTGAAACTCATCAGAGACAGACTGCGAGTGGCGCAGGACAGACAGCGGCATTGGGCCGACAGCCACCGTAGACCCCTTGAGTTTCAGGTATAGATTATTATTTTTGCTTGTGTTTGTTTGTTTAGACTGCGTGCTGAGACTGTTTTGTTTTAGGTTGGCGATCTAGTATTCCTACGGATTTCTCCGACGTATGGAACGATTCATTTTGGTAGAGGCGGGAAGCTTAGCCCACGCTATATCGGACCCTTCGGTATCCTTGCGAGGGTAGGTGCAGTGGCGTATAGACTAGACTTGCCGCCAGCATTGGAGGGAGTGCATGATGTGTTCCACGTGTCGCAGCTGAGACGGTACGTGGCCGACCCTAGTCACGTACTTGATCACTCGGAGATTGAGGTTGGTCCGACGCTCAGCTACCCTGAGCAGCCCGTAGAGATCTTGGACCGCAGAGAAAAGGTGTTGCGGAACCAAACCATCCCTTTGGTTCGTGTTGCATGGAGACATCACTCTCCAGGGGAGTCGACCTGGGAGAGAGAGGACGAAATGCGCGAGCAATACCCGTATCTCTTCTAGACTCAAGGTATATTCCTTTTCTGATTTCATTCTTGTTGTAGTTCAGTCCAATTTTGAGGACGAAATTTCTTTTAGGAGGGTAGACTTGTCACTACCACTTTTTCATATAAGGGCATTTGTGTAATTTAGCTATTTTAAATAATTATGAATTTAATTAATTGCTGAGTTTTGTAACTAATTATATTATTATTTGTAATATTTAGTTTTAGGTCAAACCCTAGAACTCATTAGGACAGACCCTAGTGAGTCAACCCTAATTATAAACCCAGTTCTAGTGAAACCCTAGAATTCTAATTTTAGGTTTGGACCTCAAACCCTAGAAGGCCTAAACCTGAGTTAATTAGGTTTTACATGAGAGGGCCAGGGGGTTTAACCTAAAAACTATGCATGGAAACCCTAAACTTGCTTTAATATAAAAAGGAAGTCTCTTTCTAAGCTATTCTTCACGTAGAGAAAAAGAAAACCCTAGCCTCCACAAGAGAAACCATCTCCCCACCCAATTTTCGAGATCTAGCCCTAGGTTTCCATTTTCTCCTCCTCCAAAGCAAGGAAAGCAGGGAACTTGGGTCAAGAAAACTTGGGAAGGAAGAACTTTCATAGGGAACCATCTCCCTACAGGTAAAACCCTATTTTATAAATTTAATCTCTGTTTTTCCTGTTGTTAATGGCCATTAGGAACCTACCCTAAGGTTTGGAATTCGAATTTTAGGGATTCTACATGTAAACCTAGGAGATCTAGGGTTTTGGTAAATTTTTGAGTGTTCTCCCCAAATCTCTAGAACCCTAAACCTAGGGATTTTCGTGTAGGCATGTTTACATCCCCTACATTTAGTTTTGATCTTGATTTTTAGGGTTTTAAGTTGGGTTCTTGAGTAAATCCGATTTTTTGCACACTTCGTGTTTGTTGAAATGTTCATTAGGGGTTTTGCCTATCCTTGTGTTTTAATTCTGCATATTTTGATACATAAATCTATATACCTAAATATAATTGTGTTATTGTAGTGCGTATCTTGTGTCCCCGTGTCTTGGGGATGTCAGACACGGTAGAAAATCTGCGTGTGCTGTCGGGTTGTGCACTATGGGGGATTTTTCCCTGTGCAGTCGGGCAGTGGGTTGTGTGTTTTCCTGTGTGCAGGGTGAGTTGAGATAACTGTGTGAAATCAGCATGTGTGCCCTAGGTTTAGTTCAGATTTTAGGGTATTAGAATCCTGTATGTGTGTGCAGTGTATTATTATGGTTCTTGTGTGTACTTCATTGTATCCAGAACTTGGGTAGTTATGTATCAGTTAGTGTATCAATGAACCTATGTCCATGTGTAATCAGGTTTGTGTGTGTGTGTATACTGTTAGTTCTGTGTGTGTGTGTCCTTGTTCAGATGTGAACTGTGTTTACCTGTGCCTGTGCATTTGTATCACAGTGTGTGCAGATTTCAGCGTGTACTAGTGAGTTTTTAATGTGTATCAGTCATAGGTGTGAGAGGAGTTGATCTTGTGTGTGTTTACCTGAGTGTGCTGTGGGTGTAGGGAGTTATGAGTGTCAGTGTGGGTATCAGTTTCATCTCAGAAATCTGTGAGTATAGGACAGTGGTCTGTGTAGCTAGGTTAGTAGGGTGTAGTGTATCAGTTTCAGTGAGCTGTGTGCACATGTGTGTATGCAACCCTGTTGAATTGTGCCTGTGTATCAGATTGGGGAGAGAGTGTGTAGGTGAGGATTTCAGTAGGTATGTATCAGGTAAGGGACACTGTGTCTACATGTGTAGGTCTGAGCAGTGAGATATGTGGTATTCCTGTGTTTATCAGTTTTGTCTTAGGATTATGTGTGGTGTGTTTTAGAAACTGTGTGTACTTGTGAATATGTATCAGAATACATATTAGAGGGTGTAGGATGAATAGCAGTTGATTAAATTAGTAGTATACTATTATAGTTAATATTAGACCTTGTACAATTAGTATAATTTAGGTACTAAGTACCACTAGTAGTTAGTATATTTTGTTGCAGTCAATAGCAGAAGTTAATGATAGGTAGTAGTGTATGAAAGGTTTGGTAGTGTATAGATATGTTAATAGTTATAGCAGTAGTGAATTGTATGTAGTATTAGTTTTATTGGCTGTCAGTAAATTGTAGTTTATAAGTATCAGTTAGATATGGTTGTTAGTGTTAGAGCTATGTCAGTCTGTAGTATCAGTTGGATTAGTATTGATGTATCAGTTAAGGTACTAACCCCATAAATAGGTAAACCTTGGTTCAACCATAGTTAGACCTATTAACCTTAGATATGACCTAGAAACCTCGTATTTAAATTGTTAAACATGTTATTCTTTTAATTCATTAATTAACATTAAATTTCCAAATTAGGTCATTGTGATCCCACTTTGGACATCGATCCTCACATTTTGCTCAGGACCACAGGCGAGTACATTCTCTGACAGTTTTTATTGTTGATTACTTCTATAAATTATAGTATATTACATACTTGATTCTGACACTGTGGATACACGGGTTAGCACCCTAGATCCCCATCATGAGGAGTCGTGATTGGAATCCATCGTGCTAGCTGGGGGATGGGGAACTATTAGTAGATTATGTGATCATATCCAAACTATCATGCATCATAGCTTACCCCACTTCTCACGTCGGGTGCAGCCTGACCATCATCATGCCTCATAGCTGTTATATATGATTAGCCTGACCATTATCATGCATCATAGCTAACCATATGGTTAGCCTGACCTTCACGAATCATAGCTAATCATATATAACCAGCCTGATCTAGTCCCAAGCTGATCACATGATAAACTAATATTTCAAACACTTAGCTAGATATTTTATCTTTATTCAGATTTACTTGTTCTAGCATTCACTGTTTATTATTTATTGCTAGATGCTCTATTGTCTATTTCATTTTCTCCTGTACTTCTCATTTTCAGCATTTATTTCCATCTTGTATCTCTTACACTGTTTATAGATTTTGTCAATTTAATGAAACTGCTGTTAGTGCTTGTGCTTCGCTCCAATCCTGACTGGATAATATTTTTTAGAGGACCTGGAGGATCTTTGCCCCACTCATTACGGCCCAGGATTAGAGGGTGATTTCACTCCAGAAACCCCAGAGGAGTTGCCTAGCCTAGAGGAGAACGTACCTGGCTGCTCTTAGACTATTTTTTTCTGCATTATTGCTTTAGATAGAGACTGAGATGTATTTATTATTTTGTGACTTTGTGAGGTCATTTAGACCCAGGATTTGAGTTGGATTATTGTGGTTGGTTTTTATTAGAACTCTTTTCTATTCTCATCGTGCTATGATTTCTATTAGCTTGTGATTGAGTATATCATAGAACTGTGGTTTATTTATCATTGTCCTCCGTACGGAGTTGAGACTAATGACAGGATATATTATATGTTTAGACCTAGGCAGCGTTCTACCGCCGATGCTGCGGCGTAGGCTAGACGTACCCACGACTCATGCCCAAATTTTGGGTGCGGGTCGTGACATAGATACTCCCATGTATCTTTAATATACTACCTACTATTACTGTAGCTGGGCTCTCAACACACAAACACACCCACAGACACAAACACTTATTGTCGACATTGTAAAAATAGAGGTTTTGGGTGGAGGGTGTAAAACTCTTCTTTATTACGAATTGATAAAGTGTACAAGAGAATCCCTATACAAGAGGATCTAAGTACAAAAAGAAAGAACTGGGTAAGTGTGGCCGTGGAGATCGAGCACAGAAGCGGCCCATTTACTCCGTTGACGGTCTGGGACAATGGAGGTTGACGAAGCTTCTAGCGACACTCATATATTCTTCTCCTCCTCATTTATTTGTGGATGCTGCCTCTGCTTGTGTCTCTTCTACGTGCAGATACAACTGCCTTTTGTATATGGAAGACACCCTCTATTTATAGCCTTCAGAAGGATTTATATAAGCGCATGTACGCGGGCTGCATGTTGGCGCATGGTACTATAGGCGCATACATCGTTAAGGCTGCCATGTGTCAAGCCTAGATCTGGGGTTGTTGTCATCCATAATACACGTGACACGTCTCAGGCCCTTATTTGGATAGTTGTCAGGCCCTTATTTGGATAGTTGTGACTGTACCTTGGGAATACTTTCACTTGGCACATGAAGAGAACTTGAAGGGGTAGTGGCGCATGACACTGCAGGCGCATACTACGATGGGTAGTGGCGTATGGTACTGCAGGCGCATGAGACACTAAGATGTATAGTGGCGCATAAAATTGCATGCAAATGAGATACTAAGATGCGTAGTGGAGCATGGCATTACAGGCACATGAGACACTAATATTCGTAGTGCCTCATGCATTGGGGGCAGATGAGACACTAAGATGAGTATTGATACATGGCACAGCTGGCACATGAGAAACTTCTTGGATGGTTGGTGCATAGAGCGAGGATACTGAAGCGCATAAAGTTGGACCCATGAGGCGCATGGAGCTGGGTCACTGAGACGTATGAAACTGAGTCACTGAGGCACATGGAGTAGATTTTTCATGCTTCTAGAAGACCCTCTTCAAAGTTTCTGAACTTAAACATTGTAAGTTTTAAAGTTCGGAATACTTTGAACAAAAGCAAGGAGGATATAGGTGCAAGAGCCACTTTGGCATACGTATGAAGACTCCTTATGTTTGGCACATCGGAGTGTATTTCCTGGCGCAGTAAGTTGTTCGGCTCATTTAACTGTTGGGCGCATGGAGAAAGTAACTTAGATAAGGGCAGCCGGTTACTTGGCGCATAGGACTTCTAGGTGCATCAACCTCCATCACAGATTCATCCGTTGACTGCAAGATTCATCTCACGGTTTCAGTGCTTAGCAATTAGTGAGTCATTAATGGCTTTCTTGCTATAAATAGAGGGTCATGGCGGAAGAGAATAGTATGTCTCTCTCTCTCTCATAATGTCCTTGCTGAAGTTTGGCACGGGAAAGTCAGTCAAGCAGTTCATTGACCCTCTCTCTTTGATGATCGACCATGCTTCGATCGTCGACGAAGGTGAGGAGTAGGACTTTTACTCTTATTTCTTCCTTCATTGGTCACCTTGGATATTTTTTTGGCACTGTGCGTTCATACTGTCCTTGCCACTATCAGCACTGCTTGGCCTGACGCTCATGGTCATTGCTGAAGAGCTTCATCCTGAGTATACGTTGACGGCGAGGGCTCTATTTTGGTAGCATGGGTGAGGCTGTCTTAGGACACACACCTAAAGCATGCACCGAGAATTGATGTGCGACTACGCTATAGTGGCATACTCGCCCTTCATGACAAAGATTGCTTTTCACTGCGGTAGTGATGTTCTTGTCTTGTGGGACTTGATGGCTATATGCAGCTTTCCTGAGTGCATTAATAGCTGGTCCGTTGAATGGCCCATGACTCTGATGCGCACTTTTGTATAGTTTTCAATCATTCTGACTTTGGTATGCCCGTTTGTGCAGGAATTGTCTTGGATTTCTCTGGTTATGATATAGCCTGGAGGTTATCATTGTCACCATTATTCGTGGCAAACAAACACATTACCCGAAGGATTGTCTGTGATCTACCAACCAAGCTCATTGTAGCTTCCCTCCGTATGCGATCAGGATGCGATGTCTGGATCTTAGGTCAAATCCTGGCAGCCCATCTTAGTGGAAGCGGCGAGCCTAGTTATGCCAACAAGAATTTTTATTTACTTCCTTTCACATGATAGAGTTGGGTCTGCAACGACTAAGCTATAAGTTGCAAGCTCCCTTGCTATCCATCAGTATGGATCATTTTCTCGCGCTGTGGCTTACACTGAGGAGTCTTGCTGAAGTGATGACCCAGAATGCGTTGAGCTGTCGGTATCACACATTTAGGAACCAAAAATAGCACAAAGAGGGTCTTCTTCTTTTCACATGTACCCATGACCATGAATATTAATAAAAATCCTTGAATGTAATGGACTTCCATATGTACTCAAGATCTTAAATATTAATAAAAAATTGACCTTATTTCCTGTTTGGAACTTTTTTGTTGTTGTGGCTATCTTGGGATTATTATACCAGAGGTAATATGGACATAGTATAACATCATAACGGCGATAACGCTAAGCCCTATCAGAGGTAATATGGATGTGATAGGTTAGATTGGTTCCATTAAGGAGGTCTGGTAGAGACATCATATGTGATGGTGGAGATGCTTTGGTGTAGAACCCAGAGTCAAGCACATCTGTTTGTAGCTTAGCACGATCATGGCGGAGTATTTTTAACGGAGTGAGCGAAGAAAATGAGTTAAAGGTAATATGGACGTGGATGTCTTCTCTGGAAGTTCATAGTTCAGAGGTGATATGAACGTGAACTACTCCCTTTGTATGGATTTTTGTGGAGGATAAAACTAATAGGGACAAGTCAATGGTAATATGGAAGTGACTGTCTTCTTTTGGTGGGGAGGATGACTCATAGTTCAGAAGTAATATGGACGTGAGCCATTTGCCTTTGAAAAGTTTTTTTGAGGATCCGTTTCCCATTGAGTACTTGGGACTCCCAAGTACGGATAACATATTTATCTATATACTACGGATGGTACATAGAGATAACATGATGAGGAGGATGCTAATTGTAGACATTATCCTCTAATTTTCCTTCGATAAGGGTAGAAGTGACAAATAATTTTTTTTGGGGGCTGCTGCCTTGATTAGGCATAGTACTTATTCAGGAACTTGTCTTTGATGGGCATGATGAGCAAGTCACCATTGGGCTTCGCAAGTATATATACACCACTGGAATAGACCGACTCTACCATGAAGGGGCCTTCCCACTTGGGTTAGAATTTTCCTTCCTTCTTGTAGGTCATGATCATTGGTCTTCTTACAGCGGAGACTAGGTCACCCACTTGAAATATTCTTTCCTTGACATTTTTTTTGAAGGCATCAGAAAGTCGTGCTTGGTGTAGCACAATGCGCTGTTGAGCCAAGAGAAATTTTTTATTGAGTGCTTCTAATTCTTGCAAGCGTCGCCGATGATTTTCTTCGATAGACAGCGAGTCCTTGTCTAGATTTGCTGACATCATATTGTCGGACAATATTTGTTTGAGTAAGTCCCCGATGCTGGTGCCTGAGTCCTAAGTTGAAGACTGTGACGAGTGAGATTTTACTTTATTTTCCTCTCCCGAGTCTTTAGGAGTTGTGGGAGGAGTGATATACCCCAAACCAAGACCGGTTCGTTGATAGTATGTTTTAGCTTTGCCCTTGGGGGCAAAGTAATACAGTGGTAAGCGTCGTCCCTGGCCGTAATTCAGGCCTTGGTGGCTTTTCAGGTCGTATTGCATCTTTTGGAGAATACACTTAGTTTGTATGCTATAGTGGTGAAGTTGTATTCGACCACTTTTTGGTCCTGGCTCTTCGTAGACAAAATCTTGGCGACCTTCAATTTTTTTGAAGATGATGGGTTTGTCGCATTTCTTTCTTGCTTGAACGACGAAGCATAGGTCTTGGCTGAGGAAGATTTGGTTGACCGCATGAGTAGTAGCTACTTGCGTATGAAGGTGTAAACCTATACCTTGCTCTAAAGAGTATGCGACGCTCCGATGCGCGACAACAGAGCAATTCAAAAAGAGGCATTTGTTGAGAAAATATGGTATCTCCTCTGAAGGGATTATGTCATCGTAGGATGATATGTTGGTAGACTCTGCGACATACTCTTCCCGCTCATCTCCTTCGATGATGGTTAGTGATATTGGTGGTGCCGGTGTCCTTCTACATAGCTTGACAAAAAATTGCCCTGGCATTTTTGTAGCCGGGGAACTCTCGTCTGGAAGACGTCTCTATCCTTAGAGCTTGACCACCAAAGGTTTGGGTGCTTTTCCGTGAAGCTTAACTACCAGGGGGGTATATGTATAGGAAGGACGTCCTTTGAGATAGAATCTTAGGTGACCATATTGGCCTCATCTTCACCGTCATTGCCTTCTTTATCTAGGAAAAAAAATTGAAGGACCGAGTCAGAGTAATACACCTTGACCCCTTCGAAAGGATCTACGTTGGCAAATATGTTTTGACCACGCCGTCTGTATTAACGTATTTTAAGATTTGGTTGAGCATAGACGGAATGATCATATACTCGTGTATCCATGGGCGTCCCTACAGGAAGTTATAAGATACCTCTATGTCGATAACGTACGAGGTCACCTTTGTTCAGAGATCACCTATCTCGCACTTCAGGCGAATCATGCCTAGAGGGTAACTTCGTCCAACGTTGAAGTCGTTGATGGTGGTATTAATGGATGCTAGCCGATGCATCGGTATTCCCAAAGTTTATAGCAGACTCCGTTTGATAATACTGAGGGATGAGCATGGGTCAATGTGCATTCGATCCACTTTAATGGCTTTGATATATTCCGTATAATACAAACTATGATCATGCATGTTATTCTTTAGTAACATGTTCTGCTGAGAGAATGTGATGTTAGGGATCGCCTACATCATACTACTGCAGTGGGGACATGTAGTAGGGTCTTTGGCCGGTGGCTTGACTCAGGTCAGATAAGGTTGGCACTTTGCAATACCTCACTCAGATCGTGACGAGTCTCTTTGGAGAGATGTAGGAGCTCAAAGAGAGACAACTTCGCGGGAGTGTTGGCAATTTATGCCAAATGTCAAAGTTGTACAGCTTCTCCAGCCCTTGAGTCGTGTCCTTTCGTAGAGGTTTATCGAAGCATGTCTCCTTCTGCTTTTGTTTGTCCACTTCAGGAAGGTGGGATGGACCTATATCATAGGTAGCCGATAAAAAAGTTTCGGGTGTACCATCTTCGGGAGCGTTATAGTCGCATTGGTAAGCAAGGCCTGATCTAGTTACATTAGCGAGAGCCACTTCTGCTGATGGGGAGACTGTATGACATGACATGGTCTTCTTAGATTTATACACAAAATGCATTTCTTACTGCGTCATTTCAGGGATGAGGTCTGTATGGATCCACATGAATTTGTCTCTTGCAGTAGTTAGGGGAGCTAAATAATTCACTCGGGAAGGAAGGAGGTTAACGACCTCTAGGGTTTTCCAAGGAATAGGGACGACACATTCTTGAGCCTCGATTGTCGGGAAAGTGCCAAACTGGAGAGACACCATATTTTTAGAGACTATCTTTTCCTCATAGTCAAGAGAGAGAGAGAGAGAGAGAGCTTTAGAGTCAATTAGTCATTGTATCTGCCTTTTTAATATGTAATAGTCATGTGTCGCGTGGTGGACATATCGATGGTAGTTGCGGTACTTATGATTGTTGACCTTGCCTGCCTCATCAGGGTACCCGATGTCGGGTAGCTTTAGCTTGTTACCCTTCATCAACACTTTGAAGTACTCCATAACATCATCGTCATTAAAGAAGTAAGTCTTATTTATTGTAGGTGGCTTACCTGGCCTAACAACAGGTAAGGTCGATCTTTTTGACAAGTTGACCGTCAGGGCCTGTTTTCCTTTACCATCGCGAATATTGGAGGCTGTGAAAGGATGCTTTCCCTTGTCTTCAGTGTTAGGAGCTTGGAATCCCAGTAAATGGGCATCTTTCGTGCTCTTCTCTATAGCAGCGGTACTTATGATAAATTTCCTCCAGTCATTGAATAGGCCAGATGCCGTCGAGAGTCTTATTGCTAGTAGAAGATTCTTTCGGCATTTGTCCATTATCGTGGATTCTGGAATACCCGGATATAGTTTCAATGCTTCCTGCTAGAAACATTCGATATAATTTTGTGCGAGTTTCCTTTCCCCTTGGGTGATGTCCATCAGGGAGGACATGGTCATGCCCATTCCTCCTTCATAGAACAGTGTGGGGAATAGAGACTTCAGGTCCTCGAAGGATAAGATACATTTGTCTTGGAGTCAACATAATCACTCAAATGTGATGCCGGATAGCGTCCCAACGAAAAAGATGGTATGTAAGGCATCATCCCGAGGTAAATGGCATGTGGTCGACTGGAAGTATCTCATATACTAACGAGGCGAGGTCTTCCCGTCAAATAAATCCAAACATAATGGCTTATACTTGGGAGGGTATACCATGTTGTCTTATTTAGGAGGATAGGGTTGTCGGATCCCGAGATTCTAGAGACTGCCTTGCTTGTCTCGAGCATCGATGCTGGCACGCAGGTCCTTGAGATTCTACTGGATATTGTCTGTTAAAATTAGAGTAGAGGATTGAGGCGTTGTATGACTTCTTGCAACCTGAGGAGCTTGATCAGGCACATCGGGTTCCTCATTTGTTAGTTCGAGCGATTACGGCTGTATTTGGATGATACTTTCTCTGAGCTCCAACACTGTATGAGTCAGAGTCTGCATCAAAGTACGCAAAGCCAATATTATGGCTTCAAGTGTCTCGAGGCACTGTTGGTTGCTAGATTCGATGCCATGTTCGTCTCCTTCTATGCATACTGGCATTAAATGGAGGAGACGGATGGGAAGGTAGATGCTTCACTTTCTACCTCTGATGTCTAAGTATCACTGTCCTCAGGGAGAGTGGGTAGTGTCGTATCACTTTTATTATTGGATGGATTGCTACCCCCAGTTTCAATTGTGGGCTCATCCTGGAGTATACGGCTACCCCTAGCTAAGCTATCATCCGTGTGCAGAGGTTTGCTGTCCTCTTGGAAGGATGGGTTGTCATAGAACAAATGAGGACTGCTAACCCCATCTTTAGCTGAAGCTTGATTTGGGGAGGCATGGCTACCCCCAGTTAAGCTATCATTCGTATATAGAGACCCACTATCCTCTTGAAAGGATTGATTATTGTGGAACACCGAAGGATTCCTACACCCAGCTGCGGTCAAAGCTTGATTCGAGAAAGAACGGCTACCCTAGTCGTTGTTCTTAAGCGTGTACCTTAAAATACCCCCACTGTGGGTACTTTCTTGTTATTTCTCGGACGGCTTCGCGGTGTGCTAATCAACTTCTTTAGATTAAGCGAGCTTTTCTTTGAGATCTTTTTCATAGGATAAGATCTCAATATTAAGCAAAATGAGGCTTCGGGCAGTTCCTTCTCGTCATGTATTGGTTTTCGGAGATGTCATCGGGTTGGTGTTGCGGGATATAGTCGCTAGAATATCGACCGTCAGGCTGGAGCAGCATGAGCTTTTTAGCAGCAACAGTTGATGAGGATATTATCACAAGTGTGTCTGCCAGAGGACATATCATGTGCGAGGGTCACCTCTCTCGTCTTACACTTGTGACTAATCACTTCGCATAAATCAGACGATGGAAACTTCAACTGGATCATTGATGGAAGACTTAAGGCAAGATGGACCTAATACATGCGCACAGGTAGCCTGGCCGCATGGGTCTGTCATCTTAATATTTGTTTCCCCTACTTGGTTTAGGTGCAACTACGACATCCAAGTGGGTTCGAGAAGGCTCTAAGGGTCGACCCACTTCCATTTTATCAGCACCTAAGTCTTCCCTATAGAGTCTTCCATTAAGGTTTATCAGCACGTGGATCATCTGCAGGCGCATACATCATTAAGGCTGCCACGTGTCAAGCCGAGATCTGGGCTAGCTATCACCCATAATACTCATGACACGTGTCATGCCCTTATTTGGATTGTTATGACTGTAACTTGGGAATACTTTCACTTTGCGCATGAAGAGCACTTGAAGGGGTAGTGGCGCATGATACTGCAGGAGCATAGTAAGATGCATAGTGGCGCATGGAGTATATTTTCTTTGCTTCTACACTCATCATACTCACTACTGCTACTGAACCTATACACAACTCTTACACCAAATTGACACTACCACACAATATTGCATCTAAAATTCATACTGACTATTACACAATATAGGAGTTCTATCAAGTTACTCCTATTGCTCAAATTATGCACAGCACACTACTCACTTAATACATTGCTACCACCCCTTGATCCACATTGCACAGATTACCTCCTCAATTGTGTTGTGCTCTACCTCATTGCCTTGCAGTTCACTACACTCCCATCTTCTCTTGGTTGAAATTCACTGGTGATCAGTCCTCACTCCTCTGAAAGTTTATACCTCCTCTTACTAATCAGTTGCCCTCAAACTAGACATACTGACCATATGTATGTGCACTCAAAATAAATGATCAAAATTCTCTATGTCATGGCTATAAAATAAGCAAGAACCCTCAATGCCTCAATGGCTGCTTGAGGTACATATTCTGTATTTTTGAAAAGATTGTGCCCATGAAGAACATAAAGTTTTAATAATTGGTTTTCTACAGATTCATGTAGATAAGACAATTTTTCTCAAATTTTTGCTTCTAGAGGAGATAGATGCTCTAATACCAGGATCTGATAGCTGAAGATATCTAATCAGACCTTCCAACAAGGTTCGTACACAATAAGAAAGCATTATAGCAGGAAGACAATTACATGTTTTGCTATCAACAAAATTGAGCCTATCCCCTGCCCCGTCAAGAGGATAAATCTCACCCAGTCTGGCAAGCCCTCACTCACTTAACAACACTCACATAGGTCTCACCAACATTGATAGTCACAAATAATTATGTATACCCTCACTATCATAGCTAGATCAGGGACACCTATAACTTCACTGGAACTCAGGTTAAGCATACAACTTCTAATACATACACATAAACCATTAGCACACACACAAAACATATTACCTATTCCATACGTCCCACTATTGTTGCAGTTTCAGACCTGCGCACTGACTTGGTAAATTCCTCAATCACTCACAGTCCAACTAATACTCTAATATCCCATTCTTTATCGTAAACTTCTGATACTTGTACTCATCTACCAATCACACTCACTTAATAACTTAACCCACACAGGTTTCCCCCAATACTGATATTATTGAACACATGTTCACCAGTAGGTGCAAATGCTATGCCTACTGATGCATGAATTAGTTACCCCCAATACCTTACTTAGAACCTCAGTTATTACTTTTCACTAATATGATCATATTTCCCCTATTAAACTCATAGCAATCAGGTATCTCTTTAAATCACCAACTTCATATCTCATCAATACAAAAACACACAAAAATCAGTTCTCCTTTCACTGTCAACACTCCCCAACACACACTCCTACCTGAACCCGAGATTTCCCTTCAAACTGCTTAACACAAACCAAGTCTTCCAACCTGTTGTGCAGTATCAAGCCACCCCCAAATACTTTCAAAGCAAACACTCCTCCAGCTGTGTTGTTCGAGTATTCCCCTTGCTATCCAACACTTCAATACAAACTGTTATTGCCAATCGGAAACAAGCAATTGGTATTGTTAAAATCTGAAATACCCTGGACTCCCAAAATACTCCTAACTCCAAATAAAACCTCAATCTCCATTCGCTCATCTTAATATACACAGCACCCACACATTAAGATTACCAAACTCACACACACATCACATGGCACAAGTACACACTCAAACTAGCACACTCCTCTCTTTAGGAATACCAACAAACACTACTCGGTCGCCTTGAGTACAAATACCACACAACCTAATCCAATCACTAGGATACTCATTAATCCCCATGACTCACTCACCAATACATAAACACCAATCAACACACTACATGCAATCCCTCAAACACTTTATGTGAATCCAAGATATGCACATGTATCGCTCTCCAGTACGCAAGAAACATCCCTTAAACATCCATATCATGATGATAAATACCTCCCCAACTCTTGGAACACCAATAATATATGATTATGATATAACAACATATATATTAGCTAATTATAATACAATATGAAGAGAAATAAACCTATTGGCTCAAAATACCCAATCTACCAACACGTACCATAACATATCATGATACGGCCTACACGTATCCAATTGTGGACACATACACTCTACTAATCCATGAATTAAACTCCAAAAGTACCAATGAGTCATTCTTCAAACACTTGGTAGACCAAATTCAGATTTTCCCTAATTTGGCCAAAAAAATTATTATAACTATCACAATAGAGGTTTCTAGCACCTAGTTCGTCTTTCTAAGGGTGGTCCTTAGCCATGGGTGAGTTCCTAAGAGTTCAATACTACAAATTAATCATGATATCACTAGGAATAGGGAAATATACCTATTGGGAGTCAGATCTCAACGAAACTCCTTCAAATGGACACGTAGAGATTAGAATGTACACGAGCTCCTAAAAATCACTCCTCTACGTAGTGCTCCTTGTAATCCAAACTCCTAGGCATCCAAGGAAATGAATTTGATTAGGAATAAGGGTATTTTGAGTTTAAATGGGTGAGTATTGGTTCCAATTTTGGGAAGAAAAAATTAGGGTTCAATGGAGTAAAAAAAATGAAGGAGGCTACACTCTCTCTTATAGGTTAGGCCTAGGTATAGGGTTAGGGTTTATAATTTGATAAGTCTAAAATGCTCCTCTAAGTTGTCATGATGGAATAATTAATTATGGAGAAAGGATCTACTCTTATTGAAAGGGAAAATTTATCCATTAACTAAAGGAAAACTAATTAAGCTAATTTAGTCATGGCTAGTCTAATTGGTCTAAGTGGTTCAATTGGTCTAATATTTGTTGAACCAACACTAAGTCTAACTAACTAGTTAGCAACACTCATAAAAAATACATATATTAGAAATAGTACAATAACATTTATGAAATGACAAAAAAAACCCTAGAATGGAAAATTGGTGGTTACAATGTCATGCGGATATGGGATTGTTCTCATGCACACCATGACCTTGTCGATGTCATATAATAATTCTATATATATATATATATATATATATATATATATATATATATATATATAAATAGATATTTTTTATGTTAGGATAGATATTAATATAAATCTGGTTGAAGGTAATTAATTAGAATATTTATTAATAGGCCATTTGTGATCCCCACTTTCAGCCGAGGACATCGGACAGACAACATCGTAGCAACAAGCAGTAGGCAAGTCAACTTTGTCATCTTATACAGTTCTTTTGTCTTGTATTTATTTACTAGTCCTTGATGTACTTTTATTAAAAGAATATATTATATTGTAACCATGGTCGATACTTTGCATCCGAGTTATATTCGGGTGCCGACATCCGTCAACGGGGTTGTGTATCGATTTGTTTTATTGTTGATGTATTACTATGTTCGTGTTATTTCTTGCACAATTTACCTTAGGACACTTGACACAACTTGCATTGACAGAATCCATACTTGAGACATTTAGGGATTCCAGATTTTGTTCTATTATAGAGTTCAAGATATGAGATTAATGACATAATTATATTTACTGTCACCCTCACTTTTCTAAATGGGGGTAATTTAGTCAATTTCTATATAATTATTTTTTATATATTAATATTTATATATATTGTGCTAATAATTAATATTGGTGGTTGTGCTATTTATTTATTTATTAATTAGAGGACTAGCATGTTAGTTAGACTTGATACTGTGAACCTAATTAGACTTATCATGACAAATAGTGAGCCCAACATGGACCAAGCCTAATAAACCCATTCACACTATTTAATTAGGAGGATTAGCTTAATTTGTATTAGTGTAGAAACTTTCATAAAATATACATCCTTAATTATTTCTCATAATTCATCATGTAAGGACAAATAGGACTTTAGCATGTGACTTGAGGAAGGGGGAAGGGGCCGCCAACACATAAGGGGGTCTTCTCTCTCTCTCTTTCTCTCTCTCTCTCCTTTCTTCATTTGCATTCATTTTAGATCTCAAATTCTAGATCCCCAAATTTTCCATATTTCCTCCATCAATTTCTTTCTCAATTCCTTCACATTCCCTCTTATTTTCATTCCTCAAAGAGCTTTGGAGTTTGGAAAAGCATGGAGCACAAGAAGGTGGAGCATTGGTGGAGAGATCGTGTTTGGATTATAAGTATTGAGCATTTCATTAGAAATCCATCTCCCAATTGGTAAATTCTGAATTTTTTCTTATTATAGCTTCTTAATCATGCATTTGACCCCTAGGAATACCCCAATGGAATATGACTACAAGTTCTAGGCTATTTGATGGTGGGTTGTGCTTTCTACGTGGAGATATGTGTATATTTAGGGAGAATTATGAGATTGTCACATCAAGTGTGTGTCATGAGACTAAATTAGTCAAATCATACTTGGATCAGGATTGGGATACTAGATACGTGTCCATAATTGGACACGAGTAGGCCATATTACGATATGGTGCGATACCGTATGACACAGGGCTCTATTTTGTGTATTTTATGAAATTACTATTCGAATCACATTGTAGCAAGTTACTTTAGTTGCATTATGATGTATTTAGTATGTATAGATGTTAGTTGTAAGGAATTGTGAGTTTTGACACCTTGGTTGAACACCTATCACAAGTATCTTAACTTTGCACCTAAAGTGTTTGACTAATTGTCATGAGTATACTAGTAAATAGCATTATAGATATATATGGGTATATATGTATACTTATGGTTTCAATAAGTGTATATTAGTGTTAGAACAGCCACTACTGTGGCATGGGAGTAGTTGTACTCAATTGCTTGGTCGGGTTCTGGAATAGTTGGGAAACACATTAGAGCATTTAGATGTGTGGGTTTTGGTCAATAATTCATCATAGCAGCAGTTTCTATTTAAACTGTATTGGATGGAGTATCAGTTATTCCTCTAGTTTAATTTATTTACTGTTTTGTATCATCAATCCACACATCTCTAAGTATAAGCTCAGTCGGGTAGGGGTAGTTTTTACATCCTCTGTTTAGTATCATCCATCCTTGTGTATCAGAGACACTGTCGAGTTCGTATCTCCACATCAGACCTGTCACTTAGTATCACCCTTAGTGTATCAGACTATAAGTTAGTCCATGACAGCCTTTAAGCCAGTATATATGTCGAGTTAAGGGAATGTATCAGTATTTGAATTGCAGCTTCTTGACACAATCGAGTTTTAGAATTAGCAATAGCAGTAGACTTCACTTTATAGATCGGTCCATATTAGTTCACCAACAGCCTCCTTGACTTGTATTGCCCAATTCCATGTAGAGTATCAGTAGGTAATTAAAGGGTTAGGGGTATTGTGTGAATGTAGGTTAAGTTATAAAGTTTGTAGCTATTAGTTAGTTTACACCAAGTATTAGAGTGATATCTAGCATAGATTATTAGTTATAGTATATATATAATACTTGATATCAATATATAATATATAGTGTATATATATATATTACCTGATATATATTAACTAGTATATACCAATGTGTTAGGTAAATACCTAGTGTTAGTAGCTAGTTAGCCATTACCCTTGAGGTATAGACTAGTTTACCTAGTTTTGACTAGAGATGACCAATGTTGACTAGTTTGACTTCAAAAGTCAATCTTTGACCTAGTTGACCCCATTTGACCAGAATGACCTAGTTTGGCCTAGAAATTACCACTTTTATTTATTTTAACTTATTTCTCTTTCATTACACATAGTAACCATGCTATTCATATTTAGGTGTGTGTGACACCAGGTTGGACACCGAGTGACATTATTTTCTCCGGACAGAGAAGAGTGCATTCTTTGATAGTTTTTCATTTTTCAGTCTCTATTTTTATGTATTTAGTATTGAGATATTTGATTCCTGATACGTTGGTTACATAGATTGGTATACGTGGATCCTTGTCATGAGATGTTATCGTCTTAATTACTCAGTGATCGTCGTATCGTATTTCGTGATTACTTATTATTTACGTAATATCTTCATGATCGTATAGACCGAGATCATAATGCATGATATTATAGACCGTGTATCGTGGTATACGTGTTATAACGTATCATAATTTGGATCCGTGTACTAGTCGAGGGTTGAAAGAAATATTAATAAATATGTGATCATACCTTATAGTCCGAGATATAGTGTAGCCCGTGATAGCTAGTAGATCATGCAACTCACGTGTGGTCATGCTAGCTCCCATTTATTTATATTGCCAGTGTTAGGCCCAAGTCGATCACATATTTTGCTAATATTTGAAGGCACAAATTATTATTTATTTTCCTTATTTTTATTTCATTACAATGATGTTCTATATCATATTGTTCTCAGTTATTTTTCATTGCTTACCATGATTCTATTTCTGTAATTTTGTCTAGTTAAGTTACTTCCATCAAGTATTTTTATTACTATTGTTGTTTCGTAATTTTTCTTAATTATTAGAACTGCTATTGGGTTGTACTTTGCTCAAATCCTGACAAGATATATTTTTAAGATGATTCATTAGAGGACTGGTGTCCTATATATTACGGGTCGCAGGATGGCGAGGTAGTTGAGCATGTACCCGTAGAGCCTCTTGAGATACTACCACTAGCTAGAGAGATTTAGACTTTTCATTATGAGTTGTATTTGATTTTAGTAGACTTTATGGCTTGTATTATTATTTTGAGACTCTTGTATTTCTTTTACTTTTAATCCATATCGTGTCATTCTTCCTCTCGTTTGATATTGTGATTGAGTATTGATTGTCATTTATCACACATTATATTATTCATCCGATTGGAGTTGAGATGACATGACACGTACCTTATATATATTATAACATATGTGTATATAGTTATGTTGACCCAAACAGTGTTCTGCCAACGATGTTGTGGCATAGGTTGGGCGTTGTTCACCACTTGTACCCTTATTCCGACTGCGGGTTGTGATATTTACACAGTTGACTCGGTACTTAGTTAGTGACCGATATTGCATGCATTGGACATGAGATATCATGGACATGAGACATGAGGTTACATTGGGTGGGGAGAGAGTACTCTGTACTTTGGGCTACCACTATTCACCACATTACCGTGAACTCTTACGAGAGTTTCAGATTTCTCATTAGTTACTACAGGTTCCGTGACGGAGCCTGAAGATTTATATTGATTTACATATCGGTAGTCTAGCGTACGAGTGTTTTTGTCATGTGCATTCAGATAAACGGTTACTATAATTATGCCCTGAGCATAGTTGAGCTATTTACTATTTACTTTGTTTTCTTTTTATACCTTGCTATGTCTCCTGAGGACCTGGATCCAAATTTTTTCCCTAGATTATTGATGAGCTAGATTGGTGGATTATATTGGTGGATGAGTATTCTTCGAAATTTTAGGTATCGCCAGTTGGTGCCTACTTATCAATATAGCGCAGTTACTTTTATTCTTAGATTATAGTAGTTGAGATAGTGTTGTAGATGTTTATTTTGGATTTACTGATTATTATATTATCTAAACATCTTAAACGTATTCGAGTTAGAAAAGAGTCTAGTAAAATATGTAGCTGGCATGTTTACATATTCCTAGTTCAACGTATTTTGGGACTAGAGCGTGACAAAAGGAAGAAGTCAAAAGGAAAGAATAGTATTGATTCCCAAGATATGCGCATGAAGGTAAAAGTCAATATATCTGCAACAGGAGCTATGTGTGCCAATAATCATTAAGATGGACCAAACTTGCTAAAGCCTCAATGCATGCACAAGGAGAAAGGATTTGTCTTAAGAAGGATTTCCTACCCCCAATAATCTTATTTGCCAAGGCCCTGGAGTTGGAAATTAAATGGACACTTTTTACTATACACCAATGCGTACTAAATTGAGAAAGTCTAAGGCAGTACGAGCCAAGCATGCTTGAGCTATTGCTTAAGATGTTAAACAACATAAATCATTCATACTCATGAGCACTGCTGATGGAAATTTTTACAGACTAAATGCTTCATGCGCTCAGTCACCATGAGCCACTTTTGGTGCAGCAATAGACCCATGCGCTGGGCTTTGCTATGCTCGGGAAGTTGGTCTCTCATATAAGTCTTCCATAAATGACATAGGTGCAGGGATATTCCATGCATATGAACAAGGTCAGGGAGCACCAGACTTGCATACAAACCCACGCATAGACAATGTCTACTCACGTGAAGTGAGTTTAAAAGCAAAATTTCCCTTATCTAACTAGCGTGATGTATTATGTTATAAATGCAAGGAGAGGGAGACTACTAATACGTACATGACGCCTCTTCAAGGGTATCTCTTATAGAAGTACAAAAAGTATGCCTACCCCAAAGGATGACTAAAACCGGGTTCAGAAGAAGCAGTGGCGTACAACCCTTCATACTCCATAAAATGAAGCACTGGTGCACTCCATGTACTTTTCTTCAGCGACATATTCTATATGCACAGACTTAGCAACATATTTTGCTCATAATTATCTAACATAATACAGTCGCGTACAATGCCCCCATTCGTCATACATTAAATGAGATAAAGCTGATAGTTGATAGTCAGACACAACAGTCGAAGAGATCACGGTACTTAATACAGAAGATCATTGGCATGAGGACCTAGGTTATCGTCTAGCGACGAAGTAAAATTACCACTTCGTTCATTTATATACCGACCTTCTGGTTTTCTCTTAGTATGCCATGGTTCTTACCTCTCCACAGCACGCTAAGGCCGTTATTTCATTAGATTACTCCTACGTTGCCACATCAAAAGCTGCCTCGTCCTGACACACCTAGGTATTAAATATAGAAGATTTCTAGCACGCCGACCCAGGTTGTCATTTAGTGACCAAGGTTGCTACCCGAGTCCAAGTACGCTACCAATGCCACTTTGCTATGATACGCCGATAGTGCTACTTCGAACATAGTACGTTGTTGATGCTATTACTTTCGAATAAGTCAACTTGGATACTCTAGCAATGGTACGCCAATGGTGCTACTACTCACTGAGTACGTAAAAATTAGTCATTCGACCTGAGTACGCCTACATGGTTATCTCCCCTGGCATACGCCAGTATGGTCATTTCTTTAGATGTACACCAACATGGCTAATGCTTTCAAATATTATGCCATTATTAATAACTGACAGTGAGCGGTTACAGTGGTATCATAAATGCCATATCCTTAATGGATGTGTACATGCAACTGCCCCTATGTCCTGAGCCTTCCTCGTATAGGAAGCCACATGTTGAGCGATCAATGATCTGTTCATCCATTTTATAGAACGTGGGTTGCATGCCTTCTAAATATATGCATACAACAGCAAACACAGTGTATATTGCTCGTGCGTACGCATGCATGCAAGTAACCGTCTTCAACATAAAATACTATAAATATGTGGATCAACATATCCATCAACATCGACCTCGACAGACACATGAGAAGAAGAATAGAAGCTTTTTTATGCTCGTATAACCAAGCTTTCTCATTGACAGATCCAAGTATTTCAGCATCACTTCCTTGGGTCGAGTAGTCGAAGGAGTAAAATAATCGACCACAGATTAGATCTCTATACCTATGTTGACCTATTGGTCATGGTCGAACCTATTTTGATAATCGATTAAACTCGGACTCGATATAAGGGCTACTAGGACAGACTACAACAACCAGTGGTGCTACCATTCACGATTTGCTCAGTAGTCATGTCTGTATTTCTTTTCCATTATAAAATATATTTTTTCACATTTTTATTGAGTCTAGGAAAAATGTAAATTGCGTCGTACTGGCAAATATATTTGACCAAAAACATTTTTAAAATTCTTAGTTTTATTTAAAATAAGCCTGATTTTAAAACAAGTCCAAAACATACGTTTTGTTTGAACTCAAAGACAACTTAGGCTTCAACAAAACTTAGCCAAACTTATGGTTTCTGACCACTAGAGTTCGGACAAAGTTCGGACCAAACTCGGGGACTTAAACTAGTAAACCCTAAAAACTAGGTCTGCTTACAGACTCGGATGCAACGGTCACTTTTATGATTTTAAGCACCCGAACTCTGACTGAACTCTGACCAAGTTCTGTCAGAACTTTGTCAGCAGAAATGCTATAAATAGATGAGCTTTTCTCCATCCTAAATATTTCATTCCCTCCTCTCATCTTCTATCTGGTTTACTAGCTGTTCAAAACTTTTATTTTTAATCCCAATCCAGTTTACAACCTCTAGTATAATTGCTAGTATGGTACAGTATAGAAGCTTCATAGTGTTGTAATCAAGAGGCTTGATAGAAGTGAGAAACTTTATAATTGAAGTGGGTCGAGCTCTTCGTATCAAAGTTCGTGTTTGGAAGAAGTCGTAAGAACTTCGGATGAAAGCTTGTGTTCCATTCTAGTGAATTTCAAACTTGGATCTAGAGTTCTCCAGACTGGAATAGTCCTCACAAGAGGGAGACCTGTATAAATATCGGTGTTTGTGTTTGCTTTCTCTCTCTACTTTATTGCTTTAATTAACTGTGATATAACATAACTGTGATTTTGTTGTTAATTTTTAATTGCTAATATTTTTGCTCCCAACTCTATTCATCCCCCCGTCTAGAGTATATAACTTTACATATCGATCCTACAATTGGTATCAGAGGGGGTCAATTGATAGGTTAAATCTATTAGTTTTATTTACTATCATATATTGCTTATAAACTCTTTAGAGATACTATTATATCACATGGCTAATACAAGAGAGGGCCAATCCACAAACCGACCTCCACTGTTTGGTGGAACTAACTACACAAACTGGAAAATACGTATAAGCTTTTATCTAAAGTCATTAGACTTTGATCTTTGGTGAATTGTAGTTGACGGCTATAAAAAGCCAGCACATATTATTGTTGATGGTAATTTTATTGATAAACCACATGATAAATATACTGATCACGAGAAAAAGCTAGCTAGTCTTGACATGCGTGCTATTAATGCATTGTTTTGTGAAGTAGACAGGACTGAGTTTAATAGGGTTTTCACTTGCACAATATCTCACGAAGTGTAGAAACTTCTCAAAGTAACTCATGAAGGCACGGCCCAAGTCAAGGAGTCAAAGATCTTTAGACTGACTCAAGAGTACGAGACATTCAAGATGAAATCCAATGAGACAATCACTCAAATGTTCACTTGTTTCCTCGATATCGTAAATCCTCTGTCTTCCCTAGGCAAGGATTACAACAACCACGAAAAGATTAACAATGTACTGCGGGGTCTCACAAAGAACTAGAATCCCAAGGCTACAGCAATGGTTGAAGGAAATGACCTCACAACAATGTTACTTGAAACACTCATGGGGAAGCTGATGAATCACGAACTGGACTTGCAAGACTTTGAAGAATCAGCATCCAAGAAGAAATTAATCGCATTCAAGGTACAGCATAAGAAAATTGTTCAAAAGGATTCTGAAGACAATGGCTCAGATGGTGAGGAACAAGCTCTCATAGTCAAGAAGTTCAAGAAATTCCTGAGATTCAATCGTCGAACCAAGGACAACTATAATAACAATGACGAAGAAGAGCATATATGCTATGGATGTAAAAAGAAAGGATACATCAAGAAAGACTATCTGTCAGCAACATCGACAAAGAAGGATAACAAAAATAAAAAGAGTTACATTAAGAAATTGACGTCAAGAAAATATGCAAACACAAGCATATGGCATGAAAGTGAAGCAAGCGACTCAGAAGACGTCATTCTCAAGACATTGCAAATGTGGGCCTAATGGGATTTGCTAAGGTAACCACTAACCCTCTATATGGTGATTTTACTTTTGATGAGCTAGGTGATGCCAATAGTGACCTTGTAGAAGACCATAAAAATTTGCTAGGCAAATACAAGACTTCTAAGAAGGTACTCAAGGAACAAATGTCACGACCCGCACCCGGAATTTGGGCATGAGTCGTGGGTACGTCCAGCCTACCCCGCAGCATCGGCGGTAGAACGCTGTCTAGGTCTAAACATAATATATCCTGTCAATAATCTCAATTCCGTACGGAGGACAATGATAAATAAACCACAGTTCTATGATATACTCAATCACAAGCTAATAGAAATCATAGCACGATGAGAATAGAAAAGAGTTCTAATAAAACCAACCACAATAATCCAACTCAAATCCTGGGTCTAAATGACCTCACAAAGTCACAAATAATAAATACATCTCAGTCTCAGTCTAAAACAATAATGCAGAAAAAGTAGTCTAAGAGCAGCCAGGTACGTTCTCCTCTAGGCTAGGCAACTCCTCTGGGGTTTCTGGAGTGAAATCACCCTCTAATCCTGGGCCGTAATGAGTGGGGCAAAAATCCTCCAGGTCCTCTAAAAAATGTTATCCAGTCAGGATTGGAGCGAAGCACAAGCACTAACAGCAGTTTCATTAAATTGACAATATCTATAAACAGTGTAAGAGATACAAGATGGAAATAAATGCTGAAACTGAGAAGTACAGGAGAAAATAAAATAGACAATAGAGCATCTAGCAATGAACAATAATAGTGAATGCTAGAACAAGTAAATCTGAATAAAGATAAACATCTAGCTAAGTGTTTGAAATATTAGTTTATTATGTGATCGGCTTGGGACTAGATCAGGCTGGTTATATATGATTAGCTATAATTCTTGGAGGTCAGGCTAACCATATGGTTAGCTATGATGCATGATAATGGTCAGGCTAATCATATATAACAGCTATGAAGCATGATGATGGTCAGGCCGCACCTGACGTGAGAAGTGGGGTGAGCTATGATGCATGGTAAGGATTTGGATATGATCACATAATCTACTAATAATTCCCCATCCCCAGCTAGCACGGTGGATTCCAATCACGACTCCTCATGATGGGGATCTAGGGTGCTAACTCGTGTATCCATAGTGTCGGAATCAAGTATGTAATACACTACAATTTATAGAAGTAATCAACAATAAAAACTGTCAGAGAATGTACTCGCCTGTGGTCCTGAGCAAAATGTGAGGATCGATGTCCAAAGTGGGATCGAAATGACCTATATATAAGATAACAATGTTAAAATGGTGTTTGGAATAATAAGAGTGATTAGCTAATTTGAAATGAGGGTGTTAGGCCATTTCTAAGTCTATACTAGGTTTACCTATGGTTAACTAGATCATTTGGTCAAAATCTAATTAATACTAGTCTTATGCTAGTCTATAACTGCCATACTAGAGTTATTTATACTTACCTAAAATATATAGGGTAGTGTTTATATAGTAACTTAACTTATACCTTATTCATATAATTAATACCCTCAACCCAAAACTAGCTACACACTTAGACACACTAGGACTAACATGTTGATACACACAGACACTTAGGCTCACATAGGCATTTACACACTACACTCTCTAACTGATACACAAGCAAATCTGCACACTCTGGTTAGACACAGGGACACACATAACACACACTCATAGGGGCTCTCTTACCCACTGAATCACTCACCAACTCACTTACTGCTAGCACAAAGTATTCTCACACACAGTTTCTAACTGACACACAGGTATTACCTATCTAATACACACAAGTATTAACTTCCCAAGTTGACACACACACACAGAATTCTACACATGCATATGAGTGAACTGGAGCTCACTGGTCCCTCACTCTCAGGATCACACACACACACTGGAACTCAATTGCAGTCACACACTGCTCACACAGTACACAATCACATACTAATCTATGCCCTGCTCACTGATACTTCCCTAGGATTTAAGTTCACTCCCTCATAGACCACTCACTGCACATATTACCTACACACTCTCTCACAGTTTATGAAAACTGGCACATACCCACATATGTGCACTGCTCAAATCACAAGAAATTTACCTCCATAACACTGATACACCATGAACTCAACACTGATACTCCCAGTTATCCTATAGTCAAACTAAAATCCCCAATTTCTGATACACACAGGAAACTAGGATACACACACAGGTAATCACAACACTAATTAATACACAGAAAACACTGATCTGGAGATTCACTCCCATACTCACACACATTCAAAAACAGAATTCTGCACACAGGTATCTCATAAACTGACACACACACACAAGTTTAACAGACTTTCCCCAATTCAAAAACACTGATACGTAACCTACACACATACTGATACATACAATAATTCACTGATACTAGACCTATACACAGACACAAATACATAAACACTGAGACACACTAACCTAGTATCCTACACTGATACAAACACACAATACACACAACCCGACTTCACAGTTCATCCCCAACCCACTGCTCAGTATACACAGTTTTTCCAGAACCCGACCGTACAGTGAATCCCCCTCTTCAAATCACACATCTACAACCTAGATATATATACAAACACGCATTAAATCTATGTACATATGTATAAATATATATAGGCATCATACATCATTCATCAAATTAGATTTTTATTAGAGTAGATTAGAAAGGTAATTCCTCCAGTGAAGCATTTCCCCAAACACATGATGAAAAAATGAAAACCACATTAAGATCTCTTAAAAACCCAAACAAAACCCTAAATCAATATCTAACCTACACATAGGAGGGTGAAATCAGTCTATAATCAACCATCTAGGGTTAGGGTTCACGAAAATTGGGGAAAACCCCATGTTGCTCACCAAAACCCAATCCAAAAGCCTAAAAATCGAACTACACAGCAAGGGTGGGTTCCTAATGGCCATTATCATCTGTAAACAGAATTTAAATAAATAAAACTAGGGTTTTACCTGCAGGGATGGTTTCTTTAACGAGGTTCTTCTTCTCCAAGGCTTCCTGACCCACGTTCCTTGCTTTGGAGGAGGAGAAAATGGAACCTAGGGTTAAATCTCGAATTTTGGAGTGGGGAGATGACTTCTCTTGTGGAGGCTAGGGTTTCCTGTTTTTCTATGTGAAGAATGAGAGGGTTCCTTTTTATATTAAACCTAATTAGGGTTTCAATGCATTGCTTAGGTTAAACCCTCTATGGTAGGTCATGTAAAACCTAATTGACTCAGGTTTAGGTCTGCTAGGGTTTGAGGGTTCACCCTAAAATTTGTATTCTAGGGTTTCACTAGAACTGGGTTTACAATTAGGGTTGACTCACTAGGGTCTGTCCTAATGAGTTCTAGGGTTAGACCTAAAACTAAACATTACTAACAACATATAATTAGTTACAAAACTCAGCAATTAATTAAATTCATAATTATTTAAAATAGTGAAATTACACAAATGCCCTTGCCTGAAAAAGTGGTAGTGACAAGTCTACCCTCCTAAAAGAAATTTCGTCCTCGAAATTGGACTGAACTACAACAAGAATGAAATCAGAAAAGGAATATACCTCAAGTCTAGAAGAGATACGGGTATTGCTCGCGCATTTCGTCCTCTCTCTCCCAGGTCGACTCCCCTGGAGAGTGATGTCTCCATGCAACCCGAACCAAAGGAATAGTTTGGTTCCGCAACACCTTCTCTCTGCGGTCCACGATCTCTACGGGCTGCTCGGGGTAGCTGAGCGCCGGACCAACCTCAATCTCCGAATAATCAAGTACGTGACTAGGGTCTGCCACGTACCGTCTCAGCTGCGATACGTGGAACACATCATGCACTCCCTCCAATGCAAGCGGCAAGTCCAGTCTATATGCCACTGTACCTACCCTCGCGAGAATGCCAAAGGGTCCGATGTAGCGTGGGCTAAGCTTCCCGCCTCTGCCAAAATGAATCGTTCCACGCGTCGAAGAAATCCGTAGGAAAACTAGATCGCCAACCTAAAACAAAACAGTCTCAACACACAGTCTAACAAACAAACACAAGCCAGAAAACAACAATCTATACCTGAAACTCAAGGGGTCTACGGTGGCTATCGGCCCAATGCCGCTGTCTGTCCTGCGCCACTCGCAGTCTGTCTCTGATGAGTTTCACCTTTTCTGCTGCATCCACGACCATTTATGGTCCTAGCAAGGCTCTCTCTCCAACGTCGTCCCAAGATAACGGTGTACGACACCTTCGTCCATAAAGAGCCTCAAATGGTGACATCTCGATGCTGGCCTGGTAGCTGTTGTTGTAAGCGAACTCCACCAGGTGCAGATGATCCTCCCAAGAACCTCCGAGATCTAGAACACAAGTGCGTAGCATATCCTCGAGAGTCTGAATAGTCCGTTCAGACTGCCCGTCTGTCTGGGGGTGATATGCGGTACTGAACTTGAGCTGGGTGCCCAAGCTAGCCTGCAGACTCCTCCAGAAGTGGGAAGTAAAACGGCTATCCCGATCCGAGACGATGCTCACCGGAACTCCATGAAGTCTAACTATCTGTCGCACGTACATCTCCGCTAGCCTCTCTGTCGACGTGCCCACCTTGAAAGGTAAGAAATGGGCTGATTTGGTCAACCTGTCCACGATGACCCAAATTGCGTCCTTCCCTCCTGGAGAACGTGGAAGCCCTGAAACGAAATCCATGGTCACGTGCTCCCATTTCTATTCTGGAATCGGTAATGGTTGAAGCAAACCTCCTGGCCTCTGCCGGTCTGCCTTTACCTGCTGGCACACTAGACACCGAGATACGAAGCGTGCTACCTCGCGCTTCATTCCATACCACCATACGTGCTCCCTCAAGTCTCGATACATCTTGTTGGCACCGGGATGCATCGAGTACTGAGAGCGGTATGCCTCCTGTAAAACCTCCTCGCGCAGCTCCCCGCTCGGCACACACATCCTCGTGCCGTGCCGTAAAGAACCGTCATCTGCGATAGTAAAGTCGTCCGACAATCCCATCCGAACCTGCGCCCTGATACTCCTCAGAGCCTCATCATCGTACTGTGCAGCTCTGATCCTGTCCATCAGTTCGGACTGTATCTGCAATCCCCACATCTGAATCTCAGTACCGGGAACTAACACTTCAATCTCCAAGCTCTCCAAATCAGCCAACAAATGCCTATCTGTCGTCAAGTACATAGCCGTCGGATACCTGCTCAAGGCATCAGCGACTACGTTAGCCTTCCCTGGGTGGTACTGCAATGAGATATCAAAGTCCTTCATCAACTCTAACCACCTCCTCTGCCTCATGTTCAGCTCCTTCTGTGTGAATACGTACTTCAAGCTCTTGTGGTCTGTGAAGATCTCCATACGCTCTCCGTACAGGTAATGTTTCCACAGCTTTAGAGCGAAGATAACTGCTGCCAACTCTAAATCGTGGGTGGGGTAGTTCTTTTCATGAGGGCGTAACTGCCTGGAAGCATAGGCAATTACCTTCCCGTGCTGCTGAAGAACACATCCCAGACCCTTCCCTGAAGCATCACTGTAGATGGTGAAACCACCTGTCCCTGCTGGCAACGTCAAAATTGGAGCTGTTGTCAACCTCTTCTTTAGTTCATCAAATGCAGCCTGGCACTCCTCCGTCCAGACAAAATCCACATCTTTCCTAGTCAATCTGGTCATCGGCGCTGCAATCTTGGAGAAGTCTTGTACAAACCTCCTGTAGTATCCTGCTAGCCCGAGAAAACTCTTGATCTCAGCTACCGAACTGGGGGTAGCCCACGACTCCACTGCCTCGCTCTTCTTTGGGTTAACCGAGATTCCGTCACCCGACACCACATGCCCAAGAAATTCGACCTTGTCAAGGAAGAATTCACACTTAGAGAGTTTTCCGTACAGCTTCTCCCTCCTGAGAGTCTCTAAGACCAATCTCAGGTGCTCTTCGTGCTCCTCCGGTGTCTTGGAATACACCAGAATATCGTCGATGAACACCACCACAAACTTGTCAAGGTACTGGTGGAACACCTTGTTCATCAGGTTCATGAATACTGCCAGTGCATTGGTTAAACCAAATGGCATCACCAGGAACTCAAACTGGCCGTATCTGGTCCGAAAGGCTGTCTTCGGCGTGTCTTCTTTCTTCACCTTCACCTGGTGATAGCCTGACCTCAAATCTATCTTTGAAAATACCCTCGCCCCGCTCAACTGGTCGAAAAGATCATCTATCCTCGGCAGCGGGTACTTGTTCTTGATAGTGATATTGTTCAGAGCTCTATAATCAATGCACATGCGCACCGTGCCGTCCTTCTTCGGTACGAACAATACCGAAGCTCCCCATGGTGATGAACTGGATTTGATGAAGCCTTTGTCCTGCAGCTCCTCAACTTGCTTCTTCAGTTCTGCCAGCTCGCTATTGTTGACTCTATAGACATGTTGTGAAATGGGCTCCGCTCCTGGAACCAAGTCTATAGAGAATTCAACATCTCTGTCTGGCGGCAAGCCTGGCAACTCTTCTGGAAATACATCCAGGAACTCCGCTATCAGAGGATGTGGCAACTCCTCTTCTTCTGCCCTGGCTCCGCAAAATGTACTCCTGCTCTGTTCCGCTGCTCCTCTGACGACCTCAAACTCTGGCTCTCCTGGTGGTCTAAACAATACTCTGCCTCTATGACAATCTATAGTAGCATGATGCCTACTCAACCAGTCCATTCCGAGCACAATATCGTACCCCGGAAGTGGCATGACGAGTAAACTCACGCTCAAGTCTCGGCCTCCTATTGACACTCTCTGGTCCTTGCAGTGATCATGGACTAGGATAATACCTCCACCAGTCATGATCTTGCAAGTCCTAGCTAATGGTTCTGTGTCTAAATGATGTCAAAGTGCATATGATACAGACACAAAACTATGGGAAGCGCCAGAGTCGAATAAGGTAAATGCAGGAATACAATCGAGAAGAACCAAACCTGTGATCAAGTCTCCTGCTAGCTCAATCTCCTCGACTGCCATGGCGTATGCTCGCCCCTGGGGTGCACCTCTCTACTGCTGATGCTGGGCGAACTTCTGATGTTGTGGTGGAAGTGGTCCCCTCTGTTGTTGGCCTCCTGGTATGGTAGGTACCCTGTCTGATCCTCTCTGGGCGGCTGCTCCACCCTGACCTGGACGAAAGGTAGGACAATCCTTCAGCTGGTGTGTCATCGATCCACAGGATAGACATGAGCCTAATCTCTTCCTGCAGATATCTCTAGTATGTCCCATCTTCCCGCAGTACGCGCACTGGATGGCGGGCTGGTTCTGTCTCTGTTGCTGCTGCTGGACCTGCCCTCGGGTTGGTGCCTGATGCTGCTGCTGAAAGGGTCTCTGCTGTTGCTGCTGAAAGTGTGGACGCTTGCCCGGTCCCGTACTACTGTTTGCTCCTCCGGAACCATCGCGTCCCCTCTTGGGCCTGAGGCCCAAGTCGTCCTCAGCTACTTGGACATCCATCAATATGCCCTCGTAGGTAGCTGTGCGACGTCCCGACGTGCGAGACTTGATCTCCCTTGTCAGCCCCTTTCTGAATTTCCGGGCCCTGTCCCCCGGATCTCTAATTATCGATGGCGTGAAGCGGCTCAGGCGGGAAAACTCCGCGGCATACTCGTCGACGGACGAGCTCCCCTGGGCTAAGTCATGGAACTGACTCTCCAAAGCTCCCAGGGCGACATCAAGAAAGAACTTTTCTTTGAAGAGTTCCTTGAAATCCTCCCAAGTGAGTCCCCTGCGCAAGAGTCTCGGCTCCGTACGAAACCACGTCAAGGCAATGTCGAACATCTGGATGCCCGCGACCACGATCTGGAGCGCCTCTGGAATCTGCGCCAAACGTAAGTTCCTCTCGATGTCCTCTAGCCAATCATCGGCATAGAGTATCCCTTCTGTCCCTTTGAACTCCCGAGGCATCATCCTCTTGAAATCCACAATGGTGCCTGGCCTCTGGTGGTGCTGATCAGGACGCTGCTGCTGCTGAGTGACTCTCTCCACAGCCTGGAGAGCCACTTGGTGAGCATTCTCCATGTTCACCCTCATCATTTCTGTCTGGGCCTGATGTGCCTCAGCCTGCACTCTCTGGGCCTCTGCCGACGTCCTCTGCACATCGACCATGCCCTGAATCAAAGCGAACATCTGTGCTCCATCGACGGGCATACCTCCTGGATGCTGAACTGGTGGTGGTGGTGCCGTCGTAGCTGTGGGGACCCTCTGAACTAGTGGTGGAGGACCCCCGAATGCCGCAGACACTCCCACATATACTGGAGATGTAGGAGGTGCTGCGAATGTCTGTCCGGCAGGGCGAGAGGTGGCAGACCTCTCTGAATCTGCTGCTCCGAGTCTCTGGGACCTGGTCCTCGGCATCCTGAAGACAGATCGAAAGATCAATTAAGGTAATAAACACGATATCATCAAGGAAGGACAGTAAATTCTAAAGGAAAATCATTAAGAGTAATGTCATAGGAATCAGAATTTCCTAATTGTGATTGAGCATATCCTCGGCCTAAATCCTATTTCCTAAAACAGGCTCGCAGTAGTACAACTAAGTTGTCGCACTACCACGACACCGCACAACTTACGAAGCTAGACCTGTATGGGCCACCAATAAAAACGTATCACGACCCGCACCCAGAATTTGGGCATGAGTCGTGGGTACGTCCAGCCTACGCCGCAGCATCGGCGGTAGAACGCTGTCTAGGTCTAAACATAATATATCCTGTCAATAATCTCAACTCCGTACGGAGGACAATGATAAATAAACCACAGTTCTATGATATACTCAATCACAAGCTAATAGAAATCATAGCACGATGAGAATAGAAAAGAGTTCTAATAAAACCAACCACAAAAATCCAACTCAAATTCTGGGTCTAAATGACCTCACAAAGTCACAAATAATAAATACATCTCAGTCTCAGTCTAAAACAATAATGCAGAAAAAGTAGTCTAAGAGCAGCCAGGTACGTTCTCCTCTAGGCTAGGCAACTCCTCTGGGGTTTTTGGAGTGAAATCACCCTCTAATCCTGGGCCGTAATGAGTGGGGCAAAAATCCTCCAGGTCCTCTGAAAAATGTTATCCAGTCAGGATTGGAGCGAAGCACAAGCACTAACAGCAGTTTCATTAAATTGACAAAATCTATAAACAGTGTAAGAGATACAAGATGGAAATAAATGCTGAAACTGAGAAGTACAGGAGAAAATGAAATAGACAATAGAGCATCTAGCAATGAACAATAATAGTGAATGCTAGAACAAGTAAATCTGAATAAAGATAAACATCTAGCTAAGTGTTTAAAATATTAGTTTATTATGTGATCGGCTTGGGACTAGATCAGGCTGGTTATATATGATTAGCTATGATTCTTGGAGGTCAGGCTAACCATATGGTTAGCTATGATGCATGATAATGGTCAGGCTAATCATATATAACAGCTATGAAGCATGATGATGGTCAGGCCGCACCCGACGTGAGAAGTAGGGTGAGCTATGATGCATGGTAAGGATTTGGATATGATCACATAATCTACTAATAATTCCCCATCCCCAGCTAGCACGGTGGATTCCAATCACGACTCCTCATGATGGGGATCTAGGGTGCTAACTCGTGTATCCACAGTGTCGGAATCAAGTATGTAATACACTATAATTTATAGAAGTAATCAACAATGAAAACAGTCAGAGAATGTACTCGCCTGTGGTCCTGAGCAAAATATGAGGATCGATGTCCAAAGTGGGATCAAAATGACCTATATATAAGATAACAATGTTAAAATGGTGTTTGGAATAATAAGAGTGATTAGCTAATTTGAAATGAGGGTGTTAGGCTATTTCTAAGTCTATACTAGGTTTACCTATGGTTAACTAGATCATTTGGTCAAAATCTAATTAATACTAGTCTTATGCTAGTCTATAACTGCCATACTAGAGTTATTTATACTTACCTAAAATATATAGGGTAGTGTTTATATAGTAACTTAACTTATACCTTATTCATATAATTAATACCCTCAACCCAAAACTAGCTACACACTTAGACACACTAGGACTAACATGTTGATACACACAGACACTTAGGCTCACATAGGCATTTACACACTACACTCTCTAACTGATACATAAGCAAATCTGCACACTTTGGTTAGACAAAGGGACACACATAACACACACTCATAGGGGCTCTCTTACCCACTGAATCACTCACCAACTCACTTACTGCTAGCACAAAGTATTCTCACACACAGTTTCTAACTGACACACAGGTATTACCTATCTAATACACACAAGTATTAACTTCCCAGGTTGACACACACACACAGAATTCTACACATGCATATGAGTGAACTGGAGCTCACTGGTCCCTCACTCTCAGGATCACACACACACACTGGAACTCAATTGCAGTCACACACTGCTCACACAGTACACAATCACATACTAATCTATGCCCTGCTCACTGATACTTCCCTAGGATTTAAGTTCACTCCCTCATAGACCACTCACTGCACATATTACCTACACACTCTCTCACAGTTTATGAAAATTGGCACATACCCACCTACATATGTGCACTGCTCAAATCACAAGAAATTTACCTCCATAACACTGATACACCATGAACTCAACACTGATACCCCCAGTTATCCTATAGTCAAACTAAAATCCCCAATTTCTGATACACACAGGAAACTAGGATACACACACAGGTAATCACAACACTAATTAATACACAGAAAACACTGATCTAGAGATTCACTCCCATACTCACACACATTCAAAAATAGAATTCTGCACACAGGTATCTCATAAACTGACACACACACACAAGTTTAACAGACTTTCCCCAATTCAAAAACACTGATACGTAACCTACACACATACTGATACATACAATAATTCACTGATACTAGACCTATACACAGACACAAATATATAAACACTGAGACACACTAACCCAGTATCCCACACTGATACAAACACACAATACACACAACCCGACTTCACAGTTCATCCCCAACCCACTGCTCAGTATACACAGTTTTTCCAGAACCCGACCGTACAGTGAATCCCCCTCTTCAAATCACACATCTACAACCTAGATATATATACAAACACGCATTAAATCTATGTACATATGTATAAATATATATAGGCATCATACATCATTCATCAAATTAGATTTTTATTAGAGTAGATTAGATAGGTAATTCCTCCAGTGAAGCATTTCCCCAAACACATGATGAAAAAACGAAAACCACATTAAGATCTCTTAAAAACCCAAACAAAACCCTAAATCAATATCTAACCTATACATAGGAGGGTGAAATCAGTCTATAATCAACCATCTAGGGTTAGGGTTCACAAAAATTAGAAAAAACCCCATGTTGCTCACCAAAACCCAATCCAAAAGCCTAAAAATCGAACTACACAGCAAGGGTGGGTTCCTAATGGCCATTATCATCTGTAAACAGAATTTAAATGAATAAAACTAGGGTTTTACCTGCAGGGATGGTTTCTTCAACGAGGTTCTTCTTCTCCAAGGCTTCCTGACCCACGTTTCTTGCTTTGGAGGAGGAGAAAATGTAACCTAGGGTTAAATCTCGAATTTTGGAGTGGGGAGATGACTTCTCTTGTGGAGGCTAGGGTTTCCTGTTTTTCTATGTGAAGAATGAGAGGGTTCCTTTTTATATTAAACCTAATTAGGGTTTCAATGCATTGCTTAGGTTAAACCCTCTATGGTAGGTCATGTAAAACCTAATTGACTCAGGTTTAGGTCTGCTAGGGTTTGAGGGTTCACCCTAAAATTTGTATTCTAGGGTTTCACTAGAACTGGGTTTACAATTAGGGTTGACTCACTAGGGTCTGTCCTAATGAGTTCTAGGGTTAGACCTAAAACTAAACATTACTAACAACATATAATTAGTTACAAAACTCAGCAATTAATTAAATTCATAATTATTTAAAATAGTGAAATTACACAAATGCCCTTGCCTGAAAAAGTGGTAGTGACAACAGAAACTTGAGATAGAAAGTCTGAACCTACTACTGAAAGATGTTAGAGAGACTGAACCTTCTAGTGAGACTAATGAGTTAGCTTCTATAAGTTATAATTACACGAAGCATCATGCACTCTTGATGATAGCTCAGATGAAAGATGATTTTCAAATTTAGAAAAAGAAGAGTATCAATGCGCTGATTACGAATGATGCCCTAACAACTTATTACAATAAATTGTTTGCCACTTCCAAAAAGTTAGAAATTAGGTTAGAAAAATAGCCGATGACGACTGCTTTACTTCCTAACACGTGTCGCTTACCCAGAAGGAACATTGTTCAACCAAAGACTATCAAACCTATGTCCAAGAGGAAAAATCCTCTAAAAAATGCCTGTTATTACAAGTATTCTATAAAAGTTCCTAGACCTACCAAACCTGTACAAAAGACCAACACTTCACATGCACATGCTAGATGTCATTATTGTGGCACCCCTGATCATATATCTTCTGTATGTAGAGTTAGAAAGCTTGTTGATTTAAACATATGTACATGGATACCTAAAGCTAACATGTCTTGACCCTACAAGAAATGGGTACCAAAAGCTTCAAATATAAATTTTTAAGTAGGTGGAACATCCAACCCATTCTAGAAGTAAGTAGATTCTCGACAATGGTTGCTCACGGTACATGACCGGCGGTTTAACTTTGTTTGCAACACTGTCGAACAAGAAAGAAGAATATGTATCCTTCGAAAATAACTTAAAAGGGTACATAGTAGGTATCGCTAACATTGGTAAGGCTCCATATCCTTTAATTAAAGATTTTGTCTAGTAACCGAGTTAAAGCATAACCTACTCCGCTTAAGTCATTTAGCTGACCATGGTTATGGTTTTAACTTTGTTAAAGACAAATATACTATAGTTGATAGCTCAATGGCAGTACTATTTATGAAGGAATTATGGACCATAATATCTATATTTTCTATCTTTTGGAAGATACTAACTCTAAAGGTCGAAGCCTATACGCCAAAATTGACGAGAATCAACTATGGCACAAGAGGCTAGGACATGCAAACATGGACACAATATCGAGATTATCCACAAAGAAATTGGTTCGAGGCTTATCGAAGATCACCTTCAAGAAAAACAAGGTATGTAGCGATTATGAAAATAACTAAGCTACAAAATCAATATTTAAGTCGATCAACGCTGTAAGTACAACTCGACCTCTACAATTATTACATATTGATCTGTTTGGACCCAGTAGAGTTGCTAACTTAATGGTAAGCTATATGATTTTGTAATTGTAGATGATTATTCTAGATACACGTGGTTATATTTCCTTACTCATAAGAATGACACACTTTAAGAATTTGTCATATTTTATAAAAACGTACAAAATGAGAAAGGATTTATGATCACTCGTATTCGAAGCGATCATGGCGGCGAATTCAAAAATGCTGACTTTGAATAATTTTGTGACACACACGGTTATTTGCATGAGTTTTCTTGCCCTAGGACTCCACAACAAAATGGCATTGTGGAACGTAAGAACAAAACTCTTAGCGAAATGGCTAGAGTTAAGTTAAACATGTTTAGCCTACCAAAATATTTCTGGGCAGAAGCTGTCAATACAGCAATTTAAATAGGGTTATGATTCGACCTAAATCAAAGAAGACTTCCTATGAACTATGGTTTGATAGGACACCTTTTGTTTCTTATTTCAAAATATTTGGTTGAAAATGTTTTATATTGAATACTAATGATAATTTAAGCAAGTTTGACGAAAAAGTCGATGAAGGTATCTTTTTAGGATATACGGCTAAGAGTAGATACCGAGTCTTTAAAAAACGGTCAATATCAATCGAAGAATCAATAAATGTCACCTTCGATGAGATGAACCATCAGATGAACAACGATAGTGACGATAAAGACCCCCGTACACCGAGCAAAGCACCAACCGAAGAGGAATTCGAAACCAACTACTTGGAAAGTCAGCCAAAGAGGATGAAATTCATGGCTGACCACCACAAGGACTTGGTAAAAGGTGAGATCACAAAAGGTGTAACTACCCGTTCCTCTTCTAGAGATATAGCTTCTACTGTAGATTTTATTTCACAACTAGAGCCTAAGAATATTGAAGAAGCTTGTAGTGATATATATATATTGGTTAGATGCTATGCAAAAGAAATTGAACAAATTTGAACGGAATCAAGTTTGGAAACTTGATCCCAAGCCCATTGATCATCTGGTTAGTACTCAATCGATATTCTGAAATAAACTTAATAAGAATAGTTTAGTCACACGTAACAAGGCTTGACAAGTAGCTCAAGGATACAACCAAGAGGAAGGTATTGACTACGATGAGACATATGCCCCAGTTGCGCGTTTAGAATCTATTCGCATGTTATGTGCCTTTTTCTATTTTCATAATTTCAAAGTATATCAAATGGATGTTAAAAGTGATTTTTTAAATGGTTTTATAAAAGAAGAGTGTTATGTTGCTCAACCCCCTGGTTTTACTAATTTTAAAAACCCTAATTATGTTTTCAAGTTAAAAAAAAGCCTTATATGGACTGAAACAAGCCCCTCGTGCTTGGTATGACCGTCTAAGCTCTTTTTTACTTAAATAGGTTTTTCAAAAGGAAAGGTTGATAAAACACTTTTTATAAAATCTTAGAATAATAATCTCCGGCTAGTTTAAATCTATGTTGATGATATTATTTTTGATTCTACTGATGAATCTCTTTGTCAAGAATTTTCTTGGACTGCAAATCAAGCAAACCACAAATGGGACATTCATCAACCAAGCCAAGTACACAAAGGATATGCTAAAGAAGTTTGATCTTTAGTCAGCCAAGCCACTTGGAACTCTGATGGCAACCGCAACTAAGCTTCATGTAGATGAACAAGGCAAACCAGTTGACACATGTAAGTATCGAGGTTTGATCGGTAGTTTATTATATTTAACTGCAACTCGCCCCAATATCATGTTTAGTTTTTCCATATGTGCATGATTCAAAGATATAAATAAGAAATCATATTTGTGTGTTGTTAAGCGTATATTTTGATACCTTAAGAGTACTCCTTATGTTGGCTTGTGGTATACCAAAACCACGTCCTTCGACCAAACAAGTTATTCGAATGATAATTTTGCTGGATGAAAAGTAAAAAAAAGTACTTGTGGCACATATCATTTTCTTGGCAAAACTTTAGTCTATTGGTTTAGCAAGAAATAAAATTTTATCGTATTATCAACTACTGAGGCTGAGGATATCGCAGCAGGACGTTGTTGTGCACAAATTTTGTGGATGAAGCAAACTCTAGAAGACTATAACTTGCAATATTTACATATTTTCATTTACTTTGACAACACTAACACTATTAATTTGACTAAGAATCATGTATGTCACTCACGCACTAAGCATATTTAGATACGACATCACCTTCTTAGAGATCATTAATTAAATAGAGACATTAATTTAGAATATATTGACACTGAACATCAACTACATGATATCTTTACTAAACCTTTGGTAGAAAATAGATTCAACTATTTATCTCGAGAATTAGAAGTTTTAGATATCAATAATATTAATTAACTTTATTTATTGAATTAATTCCAATATGTAAGGATTGTTTTAGAGACAAGCTTACAAAGGGTCTGTCTTTCACCAAAGCTACGGCTTAAGAAAATTGGAACTTAAGTGTCCCCTCGTTGACCTCCGCTAGCTGGGACAGTATCCCTACAGCTAATCTGAGATCTCAAAGCATAACGAAAATTAATTTATTAAATAATTATTGTAGTATCTATTAAAATTTAAAATTAATAATTTTTGAATTAAAAAGTTGAAAGGATTGATAAATGTGAAAAGTGAACATTGTTTTAGCTGTAAAATAGCAAAAACAAAGTTCTAGGAGAGCTCAGAACAAAATCTGACCAATCTCGGCCCGAACTCTGCCCGAACTCTGTTCGGCTAAGTTATATTCGAAACATCGGGCTCCACTTTCCTTATTTGTCATCTTTCTCTCCTTCATTCACGAACACCAGCGTAGAAAACCACCGAACCCCTAACCCTAATCCTTTTGTTCCCTCCAATCTACTTAGTCATTCTTCTCCAAACTTCAGATTCGAGATTTTGGCTTCTTTCTCCACAATATACTAAAATTTTGGAATGTATTATATCCTTTTCCTTCCATCTCCCTTTTAAAATTTTTTCATAAATGCTTTTCTATTCCTATGGCCTCCAAGCTCTTTAAGAAGAGAAGGAAGCAAGCTAGTGAGGGATCTTCATATTCTCAACCAAGAAAATATTCTATTTTCTCTCAGGTCCAACAGGACGATGATTCTTTTGATGGCTTTGCCTTTTTATTGCTAACCCAGTCTGTAGAATGGTTTAGTAAATTTCAGACCAGAACTGTCTATGCTGGAGCCCCTATTTATTTTAATATCTTTTTGGACAACAAAAGTGCTGTCCAACTCCTGCAACTAAATGACCTAGTTTTTATATCATTTCTTGTTTCTCTTAATGCTATTCGATTACTTTATTGCAACTTATCTTGTGATTCTGGAGTTGTATCTTCCCGTGTTGAGGGAATAGATGTTAAATTTGATGCGGAAGACTTAGCGGCAATTCTTCAAATTCCTAATGAAGGGGAAGAGCTAAAGGACCTCGTCAATTATATATTTCTTCCTCACATGTCTTTGAACTCTTTCAAGACCTCCATATGTCATCCATGTCCCTGCTGGAAAGCTAAAGGCAAGACACCTGAGTTTGTATTTTTACAACCTCCACAGAATCATCTTTTCTTCTATCCTTTTGAAACAAAGTTCCACATATGATGTCACTTCCCTCGTGCTGTCTGTTATCTACCATATTCACTTTTGGATTAAGTTTTCCTTCCAAAACACTATGATCGAGATAGTGGTATGTGCTTGCAAGAATAAGAGAAATCTTGTTTATGCGATGTACTTACCACTTGTCGTTCAGTATTTTGGTATCGACTTGGAAGAGTGTGACGTCCTTGCTGCACCTTCATATCTTTCTGTCGCTCGGTGTTCGGACACTACTGTTACTCCATCTCCTGCTCCAGCACCCGCTGTCCCAGCCCCTGATTATCCTCAGACTATTGAGAGTCTATACCATATGATGAGATATCACATGCCTCTAACTCAAAATCAGCATCGGGCTACTCAGGATCGGCTAAGTACCTTAGAGACACATTGGACTGATCAGTTCAGAGAGTATGTGTACCATGATGTCATGCCAACTCAGGCTATCTCTAATACTTTGGTCGACCTTCGTTTTGCCAAGTCCCATCAGCCGGACGGCCTAGACGTCTTTCCCAAAGAACCTACCATATCTGGCTATCATGTTTAGGATGATGAAGTATGCCAGTACTTCAATCCAGCTGGCCCCTTTGACGGGTTCAAATTTTTTAGTGAGCCTAGATCTTCTTGTGGTGGTGGTGGTGACCATGCTGCTGACCAGGATGATTGATGATATTTTGCTGTCAGTATTTTTAGCTTAGACATCATGTCTAGTAGTTGTTCTTTATTTTCATCATGGCTTAGAAATGTCTAACAATCTGAGAACATTTAGTAGATTTTTTTATGAGAACTTGTAGTAGCTTTTTATGATTATGCAATCTAATTCTATTTATTGTGGGATATTGGCACAGATTTTTTGATCAATTACTTCTTCTCAAATATAACTACTTTGTGAAACATCTACTGTATTATTATTATTTTCTTCTCGTTTATCTTTTTGTACGCATATTTTATGGGGGAGCATTTTGGTAAATGACAACGGGGGAGAAAATACAACACTTGTACTTTTTCAAGGAATAGAAGGTAGTACAACCAAATTTTTTAAGTTGTTATATCGGTCAAGGTTTGTCAATTATCAAAATGGGGGAGATTATTGACCCATTGGTCATAGTCGAACCGATTTGGATAATCGATTAAACTCGGACTCGATATAAGGTCTACTCGGATGGACGACAACAACCAGTGCTGCTACCGTTAATGATCTTCTCAGTCGTTGCGTCTGTATTTCTTTTCCATTCTCAAATGTATTTTTTTATACTTTTATTGAGTCTAGGAAAAATGTCAATCACGTCGTTCTAGCAAATAGACTTGAAAAAAAAAAAATTCAAAATTCCCAGTTTTATTTAAAATAAGCCTGATTTTATTTTCTTTGAATACAAAGCCAACTTAGGTTTCAACAAAACTCAGCCCAAACTTATGGTTTCTGAACACCACAGTTCGGACATAGTTCGGCCCGAACTCGGGTACCTGAACTACTAAATCATAAAAACTAGGTATTCCTACAGACTCGGATGCAATGGTCACTTTCTTGATTCTAAGCACATGAACTCTGACCGAACTATGCCCGAGTACTGTCATAACTTTGTCAGCAGAAATGCTATAAATAGATGAGATTTTTACCATCCTAAATATCTCATTTACTCCTCTCATCTTCTCTATATGGTTTACTAGCCATTCAAAGCTTTCAATTTTTATCCCAAGCCAGTTTATAACCTATAGTCTAATTGCTATTATCGTACGGTATAAAAGCTTCAGAGCTTTGTAATCAAGAGGCTTGATAGAAGTGAGATACTTCACAATTGAAGTAGGTTGATCTCTTCGGATTAAAGCTCATGTTTGTAAGAAGTCGCAAAAACTTCGGATCAAAGCTTGTGTTCCATTCTAGTGGATTTCAAACTTGGATCTATAGTTCTCCAAACTGGAATAGTCCTCACAAGAAGAAGACCAATATAAATCTTGGTGTTTGCATTTTATTTCTCTCTCTACTTTATTGCTTTGATTAACTGTGATATAGCATAACTGTGATTTATTTGTTAATTTTAATTGCTAATATTTCTTCTGCCAACTCAGTTTATCCCACTCTAGAGTATATAACTTTATATATCGATCTTACAAGTTATACTTCTCCAGATTTATTGTACTTAGATTATTGTTTAGGATCTTTTGTACCCCTTTAATAGTTTGTAACACAAAGTTTTATATAAACCCTTTTTTTATAGCAAACAAGATGGTGACTCTGTTGGGGACAACCCTCTCCTCTAACGAGAAGGTGATAGCTAAATAAATCACCGCATTGATTAGATCAACGCAGAAGACTCAAAACAAAAGACTTTGGTCGTAAAGTTCAACCAACAAGCCTATAAAGAGATGCTCAACATTAGGGGTTGCACTAGCCCCTCATTCGCACCTAAGCCAAGGAATATTCGCAAGATGTGGTTGCCCAAGTTTTGATCTTCCTACTTTGATGCTGTTGTTAGCAAGAACAAAGGAGTTCAAAATACTACCAACAAGGACCCATTCGTTGTTTTTTCATCCCCAGTCTGTGACTTGGTGGATACCCCCCTTGGCCACGCCATTGTGCCAACTAATAGGGGCAAACCACAGGTCTCTCGCAATAATAAGCGAGGGGTGAAATAATCTTTCTTGGGCAGAGGAATTCACTACGATGCCAAGGGGGTTCTTCATTCCCAAGCTGTCAAACCATTACATATTAAGTAAAACGTACAACACAAGGATGTTTTCATCGTCAACTCGTAGCCGTGCAAAAGTATGCGTCTACTCACCAGCGAAAACAATATAAAACTATCATGTTCTGACTTCTATCGATGCACGAAACAGAAGTCGGTAAAGACTCCTCTCCCGCATGTTCAAATTAAACGCATTACAGATGGAAAATTATGTGTCTCCCATCTTGAGGATATGCAAGGTGCACACAAAACTCCAAACTTACATGCAATATTGTGTGCACAAAGGCAGAACACCAGGCAGAACACCTCTTCTTATTCTATAGTACCTCAGTGTACGCTACCGAGGACTGCTGCTCAACTCAATGATGCACTGTATACACAGGGTACCAAGCACTTCGATCCCAAGTAAATTATAAATAATGCAACAAAGCAGAGTCTGACTTCCTTTTTTTCTTTCCTCCCTCCTTCTGATCTATGCCAAGTCATTATACAAAAACATAGATAAAGGGAGTCCTCTCTACCTGCGATGGTGCTTCCTAACGAGCATCATTATAACAGCCACAAAGTAGTAATCAAGGGTTGCTGCGCATCAGCAAGATGGTCTGTGTTTAACCGATTGAATTAAATGGTGCCCATTAGAACCCAGGCAGAAAGCCAAGCTAAAAATCAAAAAGAGGAAGATGAACATCTTTTGCCCCAATAAATATGGCCTCATACCTTTCTCGTAATGAAAGACGTTCAAGACGACAAATCTCGAGGATGCCAAGTCAGAGGTGGTTCGACCAGCTTGTCGAATCCTTTGAAGGAGTTTTTCGAAATACTCATTCTCGAAGGCCGGAAACTATTGCTCATAAAGAGTCCCCATTCCTCAGAACCTGAAGCAGATATTGCTGGGGGTGGTTATCCCCTTGAATCGGAGACAGATAGTTTGGACTCCAACTACAGAAAGCTTTCCACTAGCCCTTCGAGAACAGGATGATCATCCATCAGGTTATACTGAGCAACGTCTCAATTCAATAGAAGCCGTAGTCAAAGAAATGCATAGTATGATGCAGAATATGCATCAGGTGATGATGGTCCAATACTCTCCCACATCTGTACCGGTTCAGGCGACTATGCCTATTGCCACATAACCCACCCGAGGTTTAACACTTCCTCAAGTAATATAAATCAAGAAATGATTTTTAATCAAGAATCGGCCGCACCAACTCTCGACCCTCTCAATGTTGGGGTTGGAACTATACCAATCGTTGTACAAGTTTAACCAACATCACTTCAGTCAGTTGCACCCCCACCAATTGAGGATCCACATAAAGCCATTCGCGAGTTACGGGCCCAATTTGAGTCTGTAAAAATAAAGACCAACTCCAGAAGTTGGGAGTGAAACAACCTTATCCACCTCACTAGGATAATGTTCATTTCCCTCCCAAATACAAGCCTCAATCGATGGTCATGTTTGACACAAGGACATCTCCAGTCAATATATCAACTACTTCAATATGATGATAGTTCACCTGCAAGAAATGATGCCCTCCTCACGAGAGTATTCGTCAAATGCTTAGCTGGAGTAGCCTATAACTGGTACAGAAGTTTGTCGGATAACTATATTTCAACGTTTGAAGATCTAAAATATCTCTTCCTGACCCAATTCTATAACGGAGGTATGTATATGACTATGTCTTCACTCACTAACATCAAATAAAAGGAGAAGGAAACTGCTCGCGAATTCATAGAGCATTATAGTTAAGCAACTCTTAAGTCACCTCCTAGATTTTCTGACCCCACATTCATAGATACCTGCAAGAAGAATATGATGCCTGCAATAAGGCTATGGACATGTCCCACCCAGATTCAAGATTGGATGGCTTTCATCATAGGTGCTGAAGTCGCTGAAGGTACCGCGAAGGAAGCTCGTTTGCTAGGATTATAAATGCCTAGTATGGAGGACAAGGGAAAACGTCCCCTTACTCATGCGAACAATCGAAACAATAAGGGAAAGGAAGCCTTTTCCATAAATGCCTCTAAACGACCTACTTCCCCTCCAACAAAGAAATATTTGGAGTCCTAAAATCTTAAAGAAAAATACTCATTTGATGAGAATGACATCATCAGCATCTTTGACTGCCAAGTAAAAAGCAAAAAACTTTAGTTGCCTGATATCAAATAGCCAGATGAGGCCGATCAAACTGACAATCCAAAATACTGTCTATTTTACCGTTACATACATCATCCAACGAAGGCATGCTATGTACTAAAGAGGAAGATTCAGTAGTTGATAGACTACAAAGCAATCACACTTCATAATCATGAGAAGACTGTCACTACAAACTTTGTGTCGCTATAATTTAGAGATTTTTCAGTTCAAGAAGTCCCAGATGGTGTTATACCAATACCTAGAATAGTAATGGAAATAATCAATCTCCCACCAACTCGATGTCAAACAGAAGGGTTGGTGCCCATTACTACATATCGAGGGGAAGTCATGTGGGTTCATCAAGACATGCTACCATATCGAGAGCAGAAGATAGTATCTCCCAATTCTGAATCTAAGAAGAATAAGAGACATACGACGAGCATGTTCAGGTCTTGTCACATGGTTCTTTTCTCTTCAATTCCTGAAGAAGAAGCTATAGCTGACACTAGGTCCGGAAAGAAATATCTCAAAGCTTACGAGTATGCCCAAGAAGATGCTCCTGCTACCCCACCTACATTTTTAATTATTGTATCTCATGTCGCTGCAGAACTAGGCTTGTCAAAACATACAGCAGCTGAGAAAGAAAAATAAAAAGAGGTATGTGTTGATAAATATCTGAGGAAGAATCAAACTTAGGGAGTTGAGAAGCCATACAAATTTGTTATATTGGCGCAATTAGCTAATACTCCATCCCGACTTTCTATATTTGAGTTGCTTCGTCTATCAAAGAAAACTCGCAAAATATTGAGTGAAGCGCTAATACATGCAGATTCTTGCCTAGCTCAACTCAAAACCCCTGACGAAGAACCTGTAGCATGTCATCAATGCCATAGTATGATGTAGAAAATTTCTAACATAATCTTCACCCAGGACCACATGCTAATCGAGGACAATAAATATGGTAGCCGTTGTACTATACCGGCTATGTTTACTCCATTAAAGTAAGACAAATCAACATCTATCCTGGTTCATTATTGAGCATCATCCCAAAGAGCTTGTTGTGAGCTCTAAAAATTCCAACGTATAACTTGTCAGCTACCAACACCACCATCTTAGGCTTCAATATTGAAAAAATTCGACCGTTGGGAAAAATATGCCTAAAAATATAGTTAGGAGATCTTTGAATTGAAGTAACATGTTATATGATTAATTCAAAGGTATCCTATAATGTCTTGCTTGGACGACCAAGGATACACAAGCATAAAATTGCAATTCCACCCTATACCAGTGCTTTAAGTATGTGGACAGTCGAGGAGAGGTCAAAACGGAGTTTACCGACCTCAATCCATTCAAAGGTACTAAAGTATATTACTCTGATTTTATACTCTGTATACCATAGTATATGAAAGAGCAGCTAATGAGATTAAAGGTGAGCCCAAAAGCACCCCTAATAAGGAACCTCTCATGATTTGAGTTAAAGGGTGCACTATTCGTCAAACTACTTCAGAGCCTCTTCTTATTAACCTCCACAAGACAATGTGGAAAGAGAGAGCCATAAAATCCGTTGGTGATAAATCTTCCAAAGAAGTCACCTCCTTTAATTATCGACCTGCGACGGAGTAAACAGTCGACATTAGGAAATCAACCCCTATCATTGATCTTACCGAACCTCCAGATAATTGGGTGGAGGAGGAAAAAATCTTGTATTTTATGAATAAAGAACACTCTCCTTCGCACTACATTGATGTTGATCCCCTTGCATAAGAATTCCTAGGATTAATATCCGCTTATAAACCATTATCCGCACCAATGGTGTTGTCATATCAGAATGGCGCAACATACGGTTTGCACGAAGATGCTTGCTTTATAGTCCTAGCAAGATCGAATGATCAAAGACAGATATTTTTTGGCAATGCTATAAATAAAAGGGTTACAAAGACCAGTGATTCCGATGATGACATTAGAAAAATACAGATCTACCGCTATAACTAACAGACCAAAAATATTATCCAAAGGAAGGGTTATGACTTGAAGTTTGGCGGAGGACTTAATTACAAAAATGTAGACATACCCATAAACGTCACCGCTCTCCAAAGGGAAAACCTAAGACATATTATCAGCGAACCGGCCAGGGTTTAGGATATGTCACACCACAACAACACTTGAGAATGCAGAATAAGAAGAAGAGACGCATTCTCATTCTTCTGACTCGTCATCCTAGGACCCCGATGCAAGCATTGGTGAAGTATTCAAGCATGCTTTTTCCATTAACATGATGTCAGCCGACAAAGATAATGAAGGTGATTTGACTTTAGAACCCTTCAAAAATGATCCATGGGCCCAACAGATTAATTCATAGTGGGATCTTATGTTCGAGCAACGTGAATAACCTATGGAACATGAGATCATCCGAATGATATTTTCTTTCATAAATCATCCCATTCTTGAAGTTCAGTTACTTTAAGGGTATCCTACCTCCAATCCTTAGTCAAAACAAAGAAAATGATTTATGTCCGTATTATCTCTATAGTATTTTCTTCTAAATGTTAAATCCAGAGAGTTATTCTGCCATGTCCATGTAACCTCTGAGCAGATATCTTCAACATGATCTTGAATAGAAGGTTTACCATGTTAGTATAACCTCTGAGCAGGCATTCTATACTATTGGGTTACGCTAGGAAAATTATAACCTATCACGTTCATATTACCTCTACTAGTGTTATCTCATTCCTATATTATTACTCATGCTTAGTTTTAATTACACAATGGGTAATAGGTCCACAACACAGAGCCATCAATCAAGTCCATATTACTTCTGATAATATTACATCTACAAACTTTTTGTTCATACTCCTCGCAAAATTATGTCATATCATGTCCATATTACCTCTGAATAGATATGTTCGGCAAAATCCTATTTGAAAAACCTACTACGTCTATATTACCTCTGGTATTGTTGTCAACCCTAATATATTTTTTGTGTCTAATATTATATATGCAATAAATAATGTGTCCATAATAAACCATCATTGTTCAAAAAGCTAAAAGTTTCTTACAGATGCAAAGTAGACAAAGAAATATAAAAATAAATCCTTCTACTAGGCGGTGAAGAAAGATCAAGGATGATTTTTCTCAGCCGAGCAAGTTGCTGGTCTTTATTAAACGCTGCTATCTCCCGTGCTACAAGCATACTTGTATTATCCGTGGCAAAAGGAGCCCTAGAAGCGTACAATTATTTCATCTTATTTTGAGCCTGGCCGAGCTCGCTCTTATTGTGCTCAAGCTCCGAGAGTTGTTTAGTCGCCAAATCACAGTACATTAGCAACTTCTGACGCCAATCAATGATCATCTTTAACTCCTTTCGGGCTCTTGTAATTTGATTTTCAAGCTCTTGGATCTGAGTCTAGATTTGTCATGCATTGACATTATATTCATCATAGGAAGAACGATGATGAGCAAGCGTAGATGCAACATCTTTCTTCGAAACATTTATCTGGATAGTCTTCTTAATATGAATCTTCATACACTCCTGAAAAGAGGTCTAACGCTCCATGAATTGAGCAGTGTTTGACTCCTATTTATCTTGAGTTAAAATCAAAATATCCCCGTTGTCAAGTAGAAGATATTCACTAATAGGCTGCTCAAGTCCTGATAAAATATCCTTTAGTGTGATGACTATATCTTCATCTCTGAAATTATGGATGATCTGAATCATGGGAGAGATAGAATCCCTTACATCTTCGAAACCTAAACCATTTTCGAGTACTAGCCTTATCAACACTTTCAAAGTTGTATTGAAAGCAGTTGTATAAACTCCTACTAAGGCGTAAAAGTTATTGCTCGAACTGGGAGTTACAACAACCTCTACCAACTTCCTTCCATAAGGTTAAGGTGCTAAGGTCATGAATGTTATAGCTTTAACACTGAGGACAGAAGATGAAGAGTTCTCTACTCGTGTCCTTTGGCTAACAACAGAAGAAGGATCCTCAACACTAGCCACTACTACTAAAAGAACAGTTAAAACTACTGGTATGTCTGATGTCGTACTTGCAGCTGATAGGGTAAAGTCATCAACTATTTTGTCCTGTGAAGCGACTATATCCTCCATATATCCCGAAGGAACCTCTCCATGTACCTTGTTACCTACAAAAAAATATTAAAAGTAACATGATCAGTATATATAAAATACTATGACAAAGATGGCACACAAGCCGAGCTCCAGGAATATATGACACCTTGACTTGTATTAGCCTGGGTTGAAACTGTAAAAAATTATGACAACGAGGCTTGCAAAGTAAGGATTTAGGGTATAGAGAGAACATATTGACATATAACCGAGCCATGAGGTATATATTCATCTTTGGGAGTTTTGTCGTCCAAGAAATCTCTCAGTCCAGCCAAAGATGCTTCTACCAATGAAGTGCTGGCATTAAAGAGTATATTATCATAATCACTATGCCCTACCCACATGTCCGATATGGCAACATATGTGTCACCACAGTTGGGTACGACATCAGCCAGAGGAGTTGATCGTATTTCTACCTTTTTTTCTTCCATATTAGGATTATCCTGAGTATTATGACTCTTTGGACCAGGCTCCTGCTGAATCTGACTATTTTTCATAGCTATACATAGTGTTGGGCAAAGTGATAGAGGAGGTATAAACGCAAATGATAGTACGAATAGATCTGCCGTATCGATGATGGGATTAACAAAAGATGCCTGTGAGACTGAGATGTTTGTATCTCGTATGGCTGATAGGGGAGCCCACGAGCTAGCTCTTTAGATGGCTGAAACAATTGTGACGCTGGTCACTACTGTGACGATTGGATAAGGGAAAGAAGTGATAATCCTTACCACAACAAGTGAAGTAGTAGACGACCCAGCCTGGCCAGTAGAACGGGTGGGAGAGGTAAATAAACTTCTCGTCGGAGATACAAGGGACTATGATTGTCATTTCTTTCTAGTTGCCTTCTTCAAAATTGGCTGACTCTCCCTTGAATATGAACCTTTTTGTTTCTTTATGGATATAACTAGAGAAGGAACAGGTTGGTCCCCTCGCTCTGGTCTGTCGAGTTCTAATGACTAGTCCACAGGAGTGTTGTCCACTTCCTCCACTAAGATATAAGTTTCTACCGTCTCTTCCTCAGTGTCAGCCATTGTTCCGAGCCTAAAGCTAACCCTCATGTCAAAATTATAACAAAATATGTTGGTCGACGTAAAAAAATTGTGGTATGTATGCAAAATATGCAACGGTGTTCCAACTGTAGTAGAAGACAAGGTGAATTGGACACCAGTGCAACCATGTTGAAGTATCGCCATCCTCGGGCTCTGTCGATCAAACCCCCACTCGACCAAAAATAAGTGGTAGCATTGCCGACTTGAAACTGGTTGTAGCCAAATTGTCTAGCAAAGCGACTAGGGAGATATGGTTCTAGCTAACAATTATCTTCGCATCTATAGACCAAATGAGAAGGCCTGATGCTGAGTAACCAAAAGTAAACCCCGTAAGGCAGGTTTGACATGTCTGTTCCTCTATCTTAGAAGCGGCCACCTATATTCTCAGTTGGAACCTGTGGACAAATATAGTAAAAGCTATAACTTGTTCCCAGGTTTAGTGCTCGTCTAGTATCCAGAACGCTGGTGACATTCCATTTGGACTCCCTATACTTACAAAAGAATCTTCCTGTAAGAGCGTCATCCCGCTCCAAGCCAGGAGCCATCAAGCATTTATTATGAAGCAATAGCCATCCCATCTAGTAGGTAAGAGACATCTCTACTGTAAGGAAATCACTTTGACCTATAGTCTCTAACAGTAAGGCATTAATGAATTCACGGAGGCCAGTATTTAATCGGCATATCATCGCCAGCATAAGAGCTGATCAATGCTTGAAGAATAAATGCACTGCAGAAAACATTAAGTTGCGATTGATATGATCTACTGCACAATTCTCTAGGTATAACCCACCTTCGTAACCACAATAATAGGAAGCTAGCTAGCAGATCTTCCCGAGAAATTTCTTTGCGAGACTGTCTCAAATAACTATATATTTTTGTCCCAGCTGGAAAGCCGCATACAGTAGTCTCTAGGCGCTTGTCAGGTTCATTGCAATCTCGCATAAGCTCTTCGATCATATTTGTATCTAAAGGTTGGAGGGGACGAACTGTTATATCTCTCCCTTCTTTACCCTTCTCGTTTATAGGTTGACCTATGAAAAGGTATGACAACCACTTACTGGTATAAGCCAAGCCTGAACTATTCTCATAATTGTAATTGCAATCTAAATAATCGTACATTAATACTTGTTATACTTCAACAAGGCGAGGGTTCTCTTTAGCCAGGTCTTGAAGTTCTCTATTAGTTGGGATGTATTCCTCATGAGGCACGTCTCCTATCGGCAAGTCTAAAATTATCTGTATCTCATGCAATGCGAAACCTAAAGCACCGTGTGGTGTCGAGAAGGCTCCAGTTCGAGCATTATACCGTTCCAACAAGATAAGAAATAAATTATGGTTTGGGGCAATTCTGTAGCTAGTCGACAACACGGCATCGTAAAGCCCTACCTGGTCGAGCTATGTATCGAATCTTTCCAATGTCCACACAGAGAGTCGGTTCTAACGTATATTTTTTTCAGTAACCCATCCAGTCAGTTTGGGATTCGCAGAAGGATATACCCCGCCAGCCTCAAAGAAGAGACTGGCGAAGATCGGCGATTGAGCTAGTTTGATAAGTGATATGCCTTTACTAGGCACATCGAATAGGAACGACATATCCATCCAAAGCACTTTGAAAAAACTTCTTCCCTGATCATCCCACTTATGACAAATTTTTTCAGGCCTCGCACTATGATGGTACGAAGTTAAATTCCATTCCATTTTCCTTGGATACGTGTCATGAGTAAAAGGTGACAAAGTGTAGTCTCAGGGCATTTTGCGCAAATATATCACCCTATCACCAATTTTGAAAACCCACTACTCCTTCTTGGGTTTTATTTAAGACGACCTTCTAATCGCATCTCCAAATAAGAAGGGGTGCTCATCATATTGTTGATTAACCAGAGAAGTGAGGAGTTCACCGTTCATCAAAGATAACAACATCCTATAACCTTATAAAGCTATTAATGCATGTCTACTCTTCGAAAAAATCCAGTCGGATTGAGGGAATTCTATATGTGACAGGTTCCCCATATAATTTAAGTGTAGCATCCCTGCAGGTGATCCTATCACATCAAAAAGAGGGTCCTTCAATAAATCAACTACAGAGATTTATGAAGACCAGAGTTAATACAGGAGAGAATAAGGCACGTAATTTCTTAGTTTTATAAGAACGTTCCATGTCATCAAACAGATTCTTTTTAGGGAGAAGTACGCGTACAAATCACAAGTTCGTTAAAACTTATACGTGGACAAAAAATTCTCCATGCTAAGAAGTACGCGTACTAACTTAAAGTCTAGTATACGCGAGGAGTTCATTTTCACTCTGAAAAAGAAAATGTACGCATACAATCACAAGTCTATTTAAGAATTGGATAGTATACGGAGAAAGAATTCCACTCTAAAAGAGAAAATATGCACGCATATACGTGTGCTTCGGTGCTCCTCAACGTGTCATCATCTCCCTCCTTTATTCACTTCCCAATTTATTTTACATGACTAAAATACATGTTCAGGCAGACGCTCGCCCATACCTATTAGGGTCGGGTTCGTACTCTCGATGGTCGACATTCTTCCTCGTGGCATGTTTAAGCGATTGCCCGCGGGCCTCGTCGTCAATCGAGTCACAGTCACCCAAGAAGAAGAAGCCAATCCCTTTCCCTTATGCATTTCTTGGTCACCTGAGTTTTCTTTGGAGCCATTGTTGTTGTTCGAGGAAGAAAAAGAGAGATTAGGGTTTTTTTGGGAGAACATAGAGGGTTTGTAGAACTCATAAAGGAAAATTCTTTCTCCCCAAGTCTATTTTATAGAGGTGGATCAAAACTCTTTGATTGTTGAGTAACGCCTCGATTTTTGCACATTGGTCATGATATTTTAGCCACGTCAGCATTCTGTTGGTATTCTGCACCAAACACACATACACAAATCCAAACAGTTTTTCATGCTTCTAATTCAAAGTATTTTGAATCTGTCATTGAGACAATTCGAAAACTTTGAAGGGGGTCTTGTAAAAAGAAACAAAATTAAGCCAACCCCAAAGGATGATTAAAACCGGATTCAGTAGAAGTTGTGGTGTACTACCCTTTTGACTTCTGAAAATGAAGCAGTGGCGCCCTCTATGTACTTTTCTTCATCGGCGTATTTTATATACCCCGACATAGCAATGTATTTTGATCAAAATTTTCCAACATAATACAATGGCGTACAATGCCACCATTCGTCAAACATTAAATAAGATAAACTTGATAGTTGATAGTCTGACACAACAGTCGAAGAGATCACGACATGTAATGCAGAAGATCATTGGCACGCCGACCCAGGTTGTCGTCTTACGACGGAGTAAAATTGCCACTAAGTTCATTGATACGCCGACTTTCTTGTATTCTCTCAGTATACCAAGGTTCTTACCTCTCCATAACACGCCATGTTCATTACTTTCATCAGAGTACGCCTACGTTCCCATATCAAATGCTTTCTTGACCTGACACACCAAGGCATTAAATTCATAAGATTTCTAGCACGTCGACCCAGGTTATCATTTATGACCAATGTTGCTAAATCAATCCAAGAACGCTAGCAATGCCACTTTGTTATGATATCCCGATTGTCCTGCTTTGAACAGAGTACGTTGTTAATGCTATCTCTTTAGAATATGCCAACTTGGATACTCTAGCAATGGTACGCAAATGGTGCTTCCACTCAGGGAGTATGCAAAAATTGGTCACTCGACCTGATTATGCCTGCATGGTTATCTCATAAGGAATATGCTAGTATGGTCATTTCTTCATATGTATGCCAGCATGGCTACTGCTTTCAAATATCATGCCGGTATAATAACCGAAAGTGAGCGGTTATGGTGATGTGTCATACATGCCATATCCTTTATGGACGTGCACAAGCAACTTCCCCCATTACTGAGCCTTCCTTGCATACGAAGCCACGTGTAGTGCGGTCAGTAATTTGTGCACCCATTTTCTAGAACGTGGGCTGCATGCCTTCAAAATATACGATTACAACAGCAAACACAGTATATATTGTTAGTGCGTATGCGTGCATACAAGTTACCATCTTCAACATGAAATACTATAAATATGTAGATCAACATATCCATCAGCAGCTGCCTAGACAGACAAAAAAGAAGAATATAAGCTTTTTCGTGCTTGTATAGACATGCTCTCTCATTGTAAGACTCTCCAAATCGTCGAAGTATTTTAGAATCTCTTCCTTGTGTCGAATAGTCAAAGGAGTAAAGTAATCAACTGTATATTAGATCTCTACATCTATACTTTTCCAGATTTGTTATACTTAGATTCTTGTTTAAGATCTTTCATACCCCTTTAATAGTTTGTAACAAAGTTTAGTATAAACCTTTGTTTCGGGAAAACAAGATGGCAAAATTTTTGGGGCCAACCTTCTCCTCTGACAAGAAGGTAATAGCTCAACAAGATACCATGTTGATTGGCTCAACGCAGAAGACTTTGGTCATAAATTTTGACCAACCTATGAAGATATGCTCAACATTGGGGGTAGCACCATCCCCTCATCCGCACCCAAGACAAGAAAGATCCAGAAGATGTGGCTGCCCAAGTCTCGCTCTTCTAACCTTGATACTGTTGTCAGCAAGAACAAAGTAGTTTAGAATGCTAGTAACAAGGACCCATTCATTGTTTCTTCATCCCAAGTTTGACCAGCATCACATGTAGGGGGTAGCAATCCCATTTTTATTTTATGACAACACAACTTCCCATGAGTACAATGAGCACATATTTTGCATACTTAGATGATTTGGAGAGTCTTGCAATAAGAGAGCTAGTAACGCGCACTTTCCTTAGGTAGAGACCTTACAATATCTTCTTCAGTTATACTTCTAGAATCTAATGCCGATAGTGTCGATTCCAGCTACAGCGTTATTTCCATATCTTCTTCAACCAGCTCGTATAAAGTCCATGTATATATGACTGGAAATAACAAAAAAGTGGGCACAAGAGATCGTAGACGGCTAGAAAGTCATAAAATAACAGTAAATGACATGAGTGTTGTGGTACAATCTATGCAAGAGATAATGATACACATGCAAGATAGCATGGTCTTATCGCAACCTCCAGCACCTCGGGTTCAAACTTAAGATAACCAAGATAAAATTAATAATAAGAACTCAGAGGTACCACCCCTTACTACCCTGAATGCTGGGAGTGGACCTATGGCTCCAACTACTGCTAATCTCCTGATGGCCTCTCATCCAACTATCCTTAAGTTGACTTCTCCTTCATAAGCACTTGATACACACGAAGCCATCCATGATCTTACCGCCTGCTTGGATTCTATGTACAACCGAGAATAGCTCCAGAAGCTTGGGGTATCACAATCCTACCCTCCTGAATGGAACAATATTTTTTGTCCACCGAAGTATAAGCCACGGTCGCTACTCTCTTTTGACAAAATAAAGTCACCCAGTCAATTCATGAACTACTACAACTCTCAAGCAGTGCATCTACCAAAGGATGACATACATCTTACTAAGCTATTTGTTGGTACTCTAATATATGTAGCTTTCGAGTAGTTTTGTAGTCTTCCTGATCACTGCATCAAAATATTCAAAGACTTGGAGAGATTGTTCCTCTCACGGTTCTATGATGGCAGAATAGACGTAACTATGTCCACACAAATATTCCTAAAGCAGAGGGAGAAAGGTCAACGTGGGTCTTCATCGAGTGCTTTAGACAACTCGCTTTGAAGCTACCTCATGGTATCCCGGAGTCTACGCTTATGGATACTTGCATACATAACCTACTAGAAATAGTAATATTTTGTATGGGACTAGCCAAGTGCGATCTCTAGTCAAACTTTGTTGCAAATGCTGATATTGCTGAGAAGAATGTCGGTGACCTTCTACTATTTGGGTTTAAGTCACCTAATTCTGATGATAGTGGGTGGCATTACCAAAATAACAACAACAATCGTAATAGTAAAGGGAAGGAGTCCCTTGTTATTGACATATCCAAGAGTGCTTTCCAGTCAAAGCAAAAATCTTCGGATGATCCAAAGCCTAAGAAAATATTTTCCTTCGAAGATGACGATGTTGTTGACAACTTCAATGTGCTAATAAAGAGAAATAAGCTTAAGTTGCCCGATATCAGAAGGCCAAATAAAATAGGTCAAAATAATAACCCTAAGTATTTCTTGTTCCACTGATATATGCAATATCCTACATGGACCACTATATATTTAAAAGGAGGATTCAACAGTAGGTAGACTACAAAGCTATCACCCTCCACTTCGACGAGAAGAAAGTTACTTCCAATATGGTGTCTCTTTATTTCAGTGACTTTCCATTGTTGGAAGTCCAAGACGGTGTCGTCCCGATTCCTAAGGCAATGGAGATTATTAATCTTTCACCGGACAGTAACCAAGCAAAGGGGTGGGTATGACTCACCACTCTACATGGTAAGGTCATGTGGGTTCATCCTGATATCCTTCCGGACATAGAACAAGACACTACATTCTCTAGTTCCAGAACAAAACAGATGTAGGAAAGGAAGAACTGGGAGAAGAAGATCCGTAGTATGAAGAATAACAAGTCATATAACATGGTTCTTCTTGTATCCACTAATAAATCCCTATTCGATAAAACTAGGTCAGGTAAAGCTTACTGACAGACCTATGACCCTATTCAGGAGAACCTCCACACCAGCTCCTCCAGCTGCACCAGAAGTAGGACCATCAAAGATACTAATGGACAAGTCCAAGTAAATGGAGGTCTGATTTGATAAATCGATGAAGAAAATTTCTCCTCAAGGGCTCGACCATCCTTACAACTTTGACTTTAGCATAACTGGGCAATACTCCTGCTAGTTTCTCAGTCATTGACCTACTTTGTCTCTCAAAAGTGACACACGATGCACTGAGTGAATGTTTCTATACGCTGACTCTTACATGGCCCATATCAATGTGCCAACTGAAGATCCAACCGCCTATCCCAATTGCCATCGAATCATGGAAAAGATTCCTAACATAAACTTCTCTCAGAAGGATATGTTATCAAATAATAACTGACATGATAGATATGTGTACTATACTAGTTATATTGGTACTATTAAGGTAGATCAGATACACGTCGATCTGGGTTCCTCACTAACTATCATCCCGAGGAGTTTACTTCGGATCTTGGTGATTCTGATACACAAGTTGTCACTGGCAAACACCACTATCATTAGCTTCAATGCTGGATAAACCACCATCTGGACAAGATTTTTCTTAAGTGGCAGATAGGCAATCTGCTCACCGAGGTTACTTTCTATGTCATTAGCATGAATGTATCCTACAACGTCTTTCTGGGGCATCCATGGATACATGAGAATATGATCGCTCCTTCAACCCTTCACCAATGTTTCAAGTATTTTGACAACGAGGGGGTTATTAAAACTAACTTTACTGGTGTTGACCTGTTAAAGGGGGTGTTGAGTCTTACTACTCTAATTTAATACTATATCAGAAGTATCTAGCCAAATAGAAAGGCAATAATGATAATGATGATGAAGCTGAAGAAGACTCAGTTACAATGGTTCGGCCTATTATCCATATCACGACCCGTACCCGGTGTAAGGGTACAAGTCGGGAACAATGCCCAGCCTACGCCACAGAATCAACGATAGAACGCTCTCTGGGTAATTTATCTAGCAATATAATGAACCACCAATAATAACAATAAACTCAATCACAGATCTAAGATGGAGCGAGCACGAATATGATAAAGAATAAAATAGTCACATACAACTCATGAGTCAAAAATAATACATCAATGAGTCTGAAAAAAATACTATAAATTAGCTGGAGACAAATCCAGTACAAAAGAATACTAAGAAACTACTCAACTCGATCATCTGTCTCAGTTGGGATAAGTCCCTCCTGAACCAGGGTCTCAGACTCTAAACCCACAACATCTTGAGGTCCATAATGTGTAGGGTACCAGTCCTTAGTGTCATCTGGAAAAAATATATCAAGTTAGGAAAGGAGCAGAGTATATCTCTAATAGCAGTTCTAATTAATGATAAAAACTATGTAACAGTAAATAAATATGAATATACAATATGAACAATAGATACAAGAGATACACAATAAGGAAATATTGGAATAAATACAAGAATGAATAATATGGCAATGAACAAGAATACTAATATCTAAGTGAGTGAGTACTAGCTTTAACATGTGATCGGCTTGGGTACTTACACAAGAGTATAATGGCCTGGCTTATCATACGTGTGGTGTATGATCAACACTCACAAGGAACAAGACATGCACAAGGAGGGTATGATCACATATCTACATTAAAATACTCCCCACCCCCGACTGGTATAATAGATCCAACCATGGTATGCTATGGCACGGGATTCTCTAGGAAGGTAGCAAATCTCTCCGAGAATCAGTGTCTGTACATGCATAAGATAACCAATAAAACAAGAATTGCACAAGATAAACCATATACAAGGAATAACATCTCATAACGAGATCAGGATATACCAATCCGTGTAACTATCGTGCCAAGAAACATGGATATCTATACTAGATACAATATACATAGAGGATATCATAAACGAGAAACCATCAGAGAATGTACTCGCCTGAAGTCTAATAAATAGTCTCATAGATGTCTGATACGGTGCCTCGAAGACCTAGATATGGAATACAATATTAATATAAGGTTCCAGAAAGAAAATAAGTTAAACTAGTCAACTTCTAGGTCAACCAGTCAATTCTCAGTCAAAAGTCAAACTAAGTCAACTCTAAGTCAACTATGGTCAACAATGGTCAAACTATGGTCAACTGCCTAATTCTAGGTTGCACAAGTCTAACACATAAATATTGGTTCAAATACTAAAGTCTAGGTCACAAAACCATATCTTGAAATACTATGATACCGTATCTCCGGATACGTAAATCAATAGATAAAATATCACATACAAATTCCAAAACAATATTATAAAATAAAATCTCAAAGACAACATCAATTAGGTACCTTGGTTTTGAACCAACTTGGTATCACAACATAAACACCTAATCTTGATACCCAAACCCAATACCTTGGGTATTCCCAATTACCTTGGTACTTACCTTGGTATCTTAAGCTAATACCCCAACTTATTTACACTAACTACCCGTAATATGCTATACTAATTTATACTTATACTATAATGCAATTAGCAATTTAGGAATATATTTAATTATATATTAAATACCAAATATATATATATATATATATCTATCTATATATATATAAATATCTATTATAGAAAATTAGCCAACTGTCACTAAAAACAGAGGTGAACTGTCCAGAGAAGTGTCACGACCCACACACGGTGTAAGGGTACAAGTCGGGAACAACGGCCAGCCTACGCCGTAGAATCGGCGGTAGAACGCTGTCCGGGTAATCTATCTCGCAATATAAAGAACCACCTACAATAATAATATACTCAATCACAAATCTAAGATGGAACGAGCACGAATATGATAAAGAATAGAATAGTCACATACAACTCATGAGTCTAAAATAATACATCAATGAGTCTGAAATAATACTAACAAATAAGTTGGAGACAAATCCAGTACAAGAAATAATAAGAGGCTACTAACTCGGGTCATCTGCCTCAGTCGGGATAAGTCCCTCCTGAACCAGGGTCTCAACTCTAAACTCGAGTATATTCTCTGAGGTCCGTAATGTGTAGGGTACCAGTCCTCAGTGTCATATGGGAAAAATATATCCACTCAGGAAAGGAGCAGAGTATATCTCTAACAGCAGTTCTAATCAATAATAAAAACTATGTAACAGTAAATAGATGTGAATATACAAGATGCACAATAGATACAAGGGATACACAATAAGAAAAACTGGAATAAATACAAGAATGAACAATATGACAATGAATAAGAATACTAATGTCTAAGTGTGTGAGCACTAGCTTTAATATGTGATCGACTTGGGAACTTGCACAAGAGTATAATGGCCTGGCTGATCACACGTGCGGTGTATGATAAATACTCACAAGGAATAAGACATAGACAAGGAGGGATTGATCACATATCTACACTAAAGTACTCCCCAACCCAACTGGTATAATAGATCCAACCATGGTATGATATGGCATGGGATTCTCTAAGAAGGTAGCAAATTTTCCCTAGAATCAGTATATGTACATGCACAAGATAATCAATGAAACAAGACTTGCACAAGATACACCATATACAAGGAATAACATCTCATGACTAGATCCGGATATACTAATCCGTGTAACCATCGTGTCAAGAAATATGGATATCTACACTAAATATAATGAACATAGAGAATATCATAAACGAGAAACTATCAGAAAACGTACTCGCCTGAAGTCCAATGAATAGCCTCACAGATGTCTGATACGGTGCCTAGAAGACCTAGATAGGGAATATAATATCAATATAAGGTTCTGGAAAGATAATAAGTTAAACTAGTCAACTTCTAGGTCAACAAGTCAATTCTAAGTCAAAAATCAAACTAAGTCAACTCTAAGGTCAACTATGGTCAACTATGGTCAAACTATGGTCAACTATGGTCAACCTATGGTCAACTGTCTAATTCTATGTTACAAAAGTCTACACAAGTATATTGGGTTTAAATACTAAAGTCTAAATCATAAAACCCATATCTTAAATACTAGGATACCATATCTCTGGATACGTAAATCCATAGGTAAAATATCACATACAATTGCCAAAACAACATTATTCAAAAAAATCTTAAAGACAAACATCAAAATGGTACCTTAGTTTTGAACCAACTTCGTATCAAAACATAAAACTGTAATCTTGATACCTAAACCCAATACCTTGGGTATTCCAATAGTAGCCTGCCAATCCCAAGAAACTCCTGATCTCTGCTATCGAACTCGGGGTCTTCCAAGATTCTACTGCTGCGATCTTCTTCGGATCCATTGAAATACCATCACCAGTCATAATATGCCCCAAGAATTCTACCTTGTCCAGGAAGAACTCACACTTGGACAACTTCCCATACAGCTTCTCCTTCCTCAGCACATCCAATACAATCCTCAAATGCTCCTCATGCTCCTCTGGCGTCTTCGAGTATATGAGTATGTAATCGATGAACACCACCACGAACTTCTTAAGGTACTGATGGAATACCTTGTTCATCAATTTCATAAATATCGCCGGTACATTTGTCAAACCAAACGGCATCTCCATAAACTCGTACTGACCATACCGAGTTCTAAAAGCAGTCTTCGGTATGTCCTCTGGCTTCACCTTCACCTGATGGTAGCTTGATCTCAAATCTATCTTAGAAAATACCTTGGCACCACTCAACTGATCGAACAAATCATTAATCCATGCAAAGGGTACTTATTCTTGATAGTGAGATTATTCAAAGCCCTGTAATCAATGCACATGCGCACTGATCTATCCTCCTTCGGTACAAACAAGACCGGGGCTCCCCATGGTGAAGAACTCGATCTGATAAACCCCTTATCCTGCAATTCGTCCACCTGCTTCTTCAGCTTGACCAGCTCGCTGTTGTTTACTCTATAGACATGTAGCAAAATTGGTTTTGCACCTGGCACCAAGTCTAAAGAGAATTCAACATCTCGATCTGGCGGCAACCCGGGCAATTCCTAAGGAAACACATCCAAGAATTCTGCTATCAACGGATGCGGCAACTCCTTGTCTTCCACCATAGCTCCATAAATAATGCCTTCTTTCTGCTCTGTAGCTCATCTATCAAACTCGAACTCTGGCTCTCCCGACGGACCAAACAAAATTCTACCTTCTTTATAATCTATGCTAGCACGGTGCCTACTCAACCAATCCATCCCGAGTACAATGTCGTAACTCCGAAGTGGCATTACAAGTAAACACGCACTCAACTCCCGGCCTCCTAGAGTAACTCTCTGATTCTTGCAAATATCATTAACCAGGATAATGCCTCCCCCGGTCATGATCTTGTAAGTCCGAAGCAAAGACTGTGCTACCAAACCATGCTTCAGAGCAAAAGAAACAAATACAAAACTATGGGAAGCACCACTATCAAACTAAGCTAAAGCTGGAATGGAATCAAGAAGAATAGAACCTGCGATGACATCTCCGGTGGGTTCATCCTCCTCGACGTTCATAGAAAATGCTCGTCCCTGACGTGCACCTCCCTGCTGCTGATATTGGACATAACGCTGCTGCTGTGTCAGAAGCGGTACCCTCGATTGTACTACAGATGGTCTCGTCTGTGCCCTCGGAGTTGAAGCTACTCCCGGAACTGCACGACGAGGATTGGAAGGACACTCCCGCAGCTGATGTCCTTCAGTACCATAATACAAACAAACTCCCAACCTCTTCCTGCAGACTTCCCAGATATGGCTGGGCTTCTTGCAGAAGTGGCAGAAATATTGCTGTAATTGTCTCTGCTATTGTGGTGCCTGGTGAAAAGGTGCCCTAGCTGGAGTTTGGTGCTGTTGTGGCTGCTGGAAAGGCCTGGACTAGAAATGAGAACGTTTGGCAGATACTGTACCATTGTTGGCCCCCAGAAAAGAATCACAGTCTCTCTTGGGCTTTAAACCCAACTCCCGCTCAACCTTGCGTGCCTTCACAAGTATCTCCGAGTATGTCTCAAAAAAAGATAGGATGAGGATCTTCACTTCCCAGTTTAGACCCTCATGAAAACGAATAGCCCGAACCTCCGGCTCTCTCACCAGATACTTTGCAAATCGGCTTAACCTGTTGAACTCCGCAGCATACTCCTCCACAGACATGCTTCCCTGAATGAGACTCTCAAACTGCCTACCCAAGTCTAGCAGGTCTGCCCGAGCGAAGAACTTCTTCTTGAAAAGGTCCTTGAATACCTCCCAAAACTGTCCTGCGTCAACAAGAACTGGCTCATTCCTGAACCAAGTACGAGCGATGTCGAACAGTTGAAGACCTATCGCCTCAACCTTCAGATCCTCAGAAAGATGGGACATCCTCACAAGACGCTCAATGTCCTCGAGCCAATCATCACCATAGACGATGCCCTACGTCCCCTTAAAGACCTTAGGCTCCAGATTCTTGAAGTCCTGGAAGTTGCCTGACCGAAGCTGAGCAATCTGAGGAATAACCTGCTACTGGACCGGAACTCCTTTCTCGACTACGGCAAGAGCAAGCTGATGCGCATTCTTGATGCCCTGCCATAGAATGTCGGTCTACCTTTGATGTGCCTCTGATTGAGCCCTCTGTGCCTCGAGCATCTCACGAAACAGTGTAAACATCTGTGTCGCCTCTGCTGGCATGGGAGGTGGAGGTGGAAGCCCCTAAGATATAGCTGGCACAGTCCTCTGAGTAGGTGGTGGACCTCCGAAAGCAGCTGACACTCCAATCACTGGAGAAGTGACTGGTGCAGGCCCTCGGGATATCGCAGACCTCTCATAAATTGCTCGCCCCTGCTACGATCTAGTCTTAGGCGGCATCTTGAGACAAGCAAAAAAATGAATCAATATGGCACATGATGTAAGATACTCAAGGAAAGGACAGTTTAAGAGATCAAGTATCAATATCAAAGGAGAATAGTTGAATCAAAAGAATTTTCCTAGATATGATTGAGTATCTCAACCTACATTATATATCCTATCGCAGTCTCGCTGTAGTACAACTAATTTGTTGTACTACCACGATATCACATAACTTGTGAAGCTCGACCTGTATGGGCCACCACTAAAAATGTGTCACGACCCGCACCCGGTGTAAGTGTACAAGTCAGGAACAACGCCCAGCCTATGCCGCAGAATCGACGGTAGAACAATATCCGGGTAATCTATCTAGCAATATAAAGAACCACCAACAATAATAATATACTCAATCAGAGATCTAAGATGGAACAAGCACGAATATGATAAAGAATAGAATAGTCACATACAACTCATGAGTCTAAAATAATACATCAATGAGTCTGAAAGAATACTAACAAATAAGCTGGAGACAAATCCAGTACAAGAAATACTAAGAAGCTACTAAAATTGGGTCATCTGTCTCAATCGGGATAAGTCCCTCCTAAACAAGGGTCTCAGACTTTAAACCCATAACATCCTGAGGTCCGTAATGTGTAGGGTACTAGTCCTCAGTGTCATCTGGGAAAAATATATCCTGTCAAAAAAGGAGCATAGTACATCTCTAAGGGAAGTTCTAATAAATAATAAAAATATGTAACAGAAAATAGATGTTAATATACAAGATGCAGAATAGATATAAGAGATACATAATAAGAAATTATTGGAATAAATACAAGAATGAATAATATGACAATAAACAAGAATACTAATGTCCAAGTGTGTGAGCACTAGCTTTAATATGTGATCGGCTTGGGAACTTGCACAAGAGTATAATGCTTGGCTGATCACACGTGCGGTGTATGATCAATACTCACAAGGAACAAGACATGCACAAGGAGGGTATGATCACATATCTACACTAAAGTACTCCCCACCCCCGACTAGTATAATAGATCCAACCATGGTATGCTATGGCATAGGATTCTCTAGGAAGGTAGCAAATCTTCCCAAGAATCAGTGTCTGTACATGCATAAGATAATCAATAAAATAAGACTTGCACAATATACACCATATACAAGGAATAACATCTCATGACGAGATACGGATATAGCAATCCGAGTAACCATCGTGTCAAAAAACATAGATATCTATACTAGATATATTGAACATAAAGGATATAATAAACGAGAAACTATCAGAGAATGTACTCGCCTGAAGTCCAATGAATAGCCTCACAGATGTCTGATACGGTGCCTCAAAGACCTAGATAGGGAATATAATATCAATACAAGGTTCTGAAAAGATAATAAGTTAAACTATTCAACTTCTAGGTCAATAAGTCAATTGTAAGTCTAAAGTCAAACTAAGTCAACTCTAAGGTCAACTATGGTCAACTATGGTCAACTTATGGTCAACTATGGTCAACCTATGGTCAACTATCTAATTCTAGGTTGCAAAAGTCTATACAAGGATATTGGGTTTAAATACTAAAGTCTAAGTCAAAAAACCCATATCTTTAATACTAGGATACCGTACCTCTGGATACGTAAATCCATAGGTAAAATATCACATACATTTGCCAAAACAATATTATTAAATAAAATCTTAAAGACAAACATCAAAAAGGTACCTTAGTTTAGAACCAAGTTGGTATCACAACATAAAACAATAATCTTGATACCCCAAACCCAATACCTTGGGTATTCCTAATTACCTTGGTATCTCAAGGTAATACCCCAAACTTGTTTATACTAACTACCCGTAATATACATATGTTATACTACTTATACTTATATTACAATGAAATTAGTAATTTAAGAATATATTCACTTATATACCAAATATATATATATCTATATATATATAAATATCTATTATAGAAATATGCCAAACTGTCACTAAAAACTTAGATAAACTGTCTCTGAAACTCTGATACTCTGATATGCTGCCCATTTAGTAACGGTTCTGCTCCGTTGCTAATTTGTTGTCGTTGCTGCTGCTGACTGTTCCTGCTGCTACTGCTGCTTTGGCGACGAGTTGCGGCCGTCGCTAAACTGTTGTCGCCGCTGCTACTGAACATTCCTGCTGCTGCTGCTGCTGTATTGGCGACGGGCTGCGACTGTCGCCTTTGCTGCTATTGCCTACTACAGCGGCTGCTGTTGCTGTTGTGACCTTGCTGTTGTCGCCTTTGCCGCTGTTGCTTAAAACCATAATATATATATATATATATATATATATATACCACTATATAATATATACTTACATCTATGATTATTAATACATGCAATTACTACATGTAAATATACATACACTCCTAATCCTCATATGCATATATATATATATATATATATGTAGTAACATATGTATATACATAACACCATATCTAATTACATATACATATAGCTTATAATTATAAGATATACCTATATGTACATAATATTACATATTACAATATAGTATCATAAATATATATATATATATATATATATATATAGCTACCACCATATAGAATATGTACATAATAAATACATGGTAACATACACACCTACATAGTAATATATATATATATATATATATATATATATATATATATATATATATATAACCATACATATATGTTTACCTATACATAATCATACAATAATATATGACACACATTACATAAATAGGAATATAACAACATATAATTATCTATTAAACATATGCATATCTATACATACTATTATATATAATTTTCTTACAATTAGAAGAATAAATAACTAACAATATATATACACTTATAGTACATACATAGATACATAGATCTAAGACACAATATTACAAAATTATAATTACACAAGAATATATATATATATATATATATATATATATATATATATATATAAAATTTTACATCACAATGACAAGAGAAATAGATCTACAAATTAAATTACACAACCACATGGACCGTATCATCCCGTATCCCACTAGATCTAGGATACGCTTGCGACACGAGTCCTCCACACATCCAAACGTACCCCGAAGGACACGAACAAGTCATATATATTATTTATGAATAATACGAATAGTAAAATACAAATCTACGTATCCGTGTCAAAATATGACATGCACAAAGTCCCGTGTCGGAGGAAAAACTGCCAAATCAACACGTATCACCAAATTGTTGGGATACGACCTACACATACCCAATTGTGGACACGACACTAGCCCCAAACACACAAGCACATGCCAAATTGATCTATAGGACCAATTGATACACACAACAATTGTCAATCTTGAAATTCTCCCAAAATTGACATAAAAAATACCATAACTTTCTCAATAGGCCTCCTATGAACACAAAACTAAATCCTATGGGTAGCCTATGTATATGGGTTGATTTTCTATGGTTAAATCTCAGATTTAGAACACAAATTAAGGGGAAAAACTGAATTATACCTATTAGAAGATGGATTCCCAATAAAACCTCCAAATGTGATGAAATTGGCCTCCAACTTGTAGATCATTGCTCCTCTTTGTAGATCCTTAGTTTCTCCTTCTAGATCCTTGCTCCACTAGCCTCCAATGGCGATTTGGGAAGGAATTGGGATAAAATTTGGTAGGAAAATGAAGTAAAAATGAAGAAATTTGGTTGAGGGAAATTCTAGATCAAGTTTCCAAATGAAAAGAGGAGAGAGAAATTTTTTCCCCCTCTCTATTTAGGCCGACCCCCTTTCCACTTCCTCAAGCTACCGTGAATTTTCCAATATACCCCTTAGGGCCTCTCATGAATAAATAATTAAGAAGGGAAGCTTCTAGTCTAAAGGTTTAATTATTTTAATCCATCTCCTTAATAATGGGTTTTCTAAATGGGCTAAATTCTAATAATGAGTTCATGTTGGTCCATGGGTCTAAACTAAACTAGTTAGGTCCACTAACACAAGTCCAAAATAATAACTAACATCTAACAATAATTAAATAATACAACAAATAATTATTATCAAGCATAATATTTAATTAATTATAAAATTACTAAAATATCCTTCCCTATAAAATATGGTAGTGACAAGAAGAGCCTCTCATAATTAACCTCTTTAAACCAACTCACAAAGAACAAGACGGTCACCCTTTTGGGATCAATCGCAAAGCTGCTAATGACCCAGAATCTCTGGTTATCAACTTGCGTTGTAACGATCATCATGTTCTCAACAACCAACCTTTTGTGGTTAGATTGACCAAATATGCAACCAAACCATAGGACAATATTGTGCTGGCGCAATACATAAATACCTAGCCGAATGTTACCTCCCTCAATGATGTTATTCCCGAGAAGGAAATATTGTACTTTTAAATAAAGGGTTTCCTTTGAACTACTCTAATGTCTACAAGTCTATGAAAGATTATATGGATACTTTATATGCCTTTGAATATGGTCTAGGGTAACATCTGTGTATGCCCGTAATGGCAGCTTACATAGGGGCCAATATATTTTTGTACGACAATCATTACTTCGAAGTTCTAGTAAGGAATAAGGGGGAGAAACCTATCATCTTTGGTAAGGTGGAAGTTCATATAGACTTTCTTATTAATGATCCTGAACCTGATAATGGTAAAATACAGCTTTACCATTATAGATAATGAGCCAAGAACCTCATCCAAAAGATGAGATATGACTTGAAAAGCAACAAAGTGGTCAACTTCTGCAAAGAACGACGTTTACCATTATCCTACTTTGCTCCGAAAGGCAAACCAAAAATATATTACAAATGAACCTGCCATGGTTTAGGTTATGTCACTCCCTAAATAACACATGTATGCTCAGAAGCCGGAGCCGAAATAAACTCTTACTCCTCTGAGTCTTCTATATAGGATTTTGATTCAAATATCCTAGGAATACTTAAAGAAGCATTATCCATCAACATGGAGTCAGTAGAACAAGTTGAAGATGAGGATGACTTACTTGATTCTTTCAAAGTTGAACCATGGACTCAAAAGATGGAGACTCAACGGGAGTTACACTTTGAACAATATGGACCTCCTACTAAAGATGAGGTCATTCAAGTTGACTTGGGAGATGAGTCATCTTCCAAACCAATCATAATCAGCAAAAATCTTTCTGAAGAAGATTGGAGTCTCTTATACAGTTTATAAGAAAATACATTGACGTCTTTGAATTGAATTATGAAGAAATGTTGGGTCTGAATCCCCATATCGTAATGCATTGGCTTAATATTCGATTAAATGCTAAGTCAGTAAAGCAACAACATCGTCGATTCTGTCCAAGCATCATGGATGCTATTAAAATAGAAGTTAAGAAGCTGATAGAAAGTAGCTTCATCCAAGAGGAGCAACACCCCGATTGAGTGGCTAACGTTGTTCCCGTGGCAAAGAAAAATAGGAAGATCAGAATCTGCATAGAATTTTGCAATCTGACCATAGCTTTTCTGAAAGATGAGTTTCCTCTCCCGATCACAGACGTAATGATTAACAACAATTATGGTTCTGAACGGATGTCCTTTATGGATGGTTCTCGGGCTACCATCAAATTAAGATATTTTCGGATGAAGAGAAGCACACATTATTCTGAACACTATTGGGGGTATAGTGTTATATGGTTGTGCCCTTCGATTTAATAAATATAGGTGCAACATACTAGCGAGCTATGAGCACAATATTTTACAAACATTAACACAAGATAGTGGAATGCTATATTAAAGGCATAGTAGTCAAAAGTCATTCCAAGGACGTAGAGGCAACTATATAGGGAGGTGAATATAGTCCGTATCAATTGTTACCAACTAAAACAAATTATGATTGTAAGTAAATTAACATCTACTAACCATGCAAGCAATAAGATAAGTATGCGGAATATAATAACTAAGTTTGTGGGTAAGTAAAGCAATAAGAGCAATCAGATGACACCGAGATTTTTATATTGGTTTTTCTCATAGAGGACTAATCCAGTCTCGAGAATACTTGCTCGGTGTTGAGTCCACTATCAAGTGAAACATAAGCTTTTGTCCGAAGACTTGCAACTTCTTACAACTCGTGCTTTGATATGAAGAGCATGCTGATTTCAGACTTCTTGAAAGGAAGGCAAACTTGGAATTTTCTAAGCTTTGTACAACTCGAACAATTTCTAACCGACTAGAACATGGCACTTAGAAACTTGGAAGTTATTTCTTTAGAGATGGAGAAGATTATAGCTCAAATGGAGAGAGATATGAAAGTAAATGAGTTGATGAAAATAGTATGCAATAGAGCTCAATTTATAAGATACTGGGGGCCGAATTCGGGCAGAGTCCAGTCCCCAACGTTCATAAATTTGAATGTTGAGCTCCTGGTCTGGCAGAAGACCTAGTTTTTAGGGTTTACCAAATCAAGGCTGACCGAGTTTGACCCGAGTTCTGTGTACCCCTAACTAGAATATATTTTTAGTGGGTTTTGGGCTGTTTTGGACTTTGGTAAAGATGGACTTGGAATTGGGTTTGGTCTATTTGAATTGGACTGTGGTTGATGGAAATGATTTAAGCCTCTAGTTTCCAAGTACGTCTCGATGTACATTATTTTCAATACTAAATAAAATAAAAATTACAGACTCAAACAAAATATTATCTTTTATCCAAGTAACAGCCTGACTTCAGTGATGTAACAACAAGTAGCAGTTTTCAATTTGTATGGCATATTCAGTCATACCAGATCTTATTTTAGTCTATTATCAAAATCAGGTTGAGTGTGACCAATTTGGGCTAACAATCTCTTCTATTTTGATAATTGACAAACTATGTTCGATATGCAAATATTCATACCCTGCCACAGTTGTATATTTGAATGAAATCTCCCCCATAATATTATGTGGTATCGATATTCTCCCCCTTTATCATTTGCTCAAAATGTAAAAGCTCCCCCGTAACAGCGTATGGTAGCTGCAATGAAACAAAATGGCGTACAAGGGTGAAGATAAACAAAATCACAAGGAGATAATAAAACGATTGCAACCTCACACATGATTCCAAAAAGACTTACATTGAGATTGCAATAATGTGTGAGATTGTAATAGTTTTCATTATCTCCTTACTTGTGATATTGTTTATATTCATCCTTGTATGCATTTTATTTCATTGCTGCTACCCTACGCTGTTGCCGGAGGAGCTTTTACAATTTTAGCAAATGACAAAGGGGGAGAATATCGATAATGCACAATATTGTGGTAAACCTTTCATTCAAATATAAAACTGTGCCAAGGTAAGAATATTGGCGTATCAGACATAGTTTCTCAATTATCAAAATATGGGAGATTATTGGCCCAAACTGGTCACACTCAACCTGATTTTGATAATCAACTAAACTAAGATATTGTATGACTGAATATGGCACACAAACTAAAGATTTGGATTAAAGATAATTTTTTTTTGAGTCTATAATTTTATTTTATTGAGTCTAGGAAATGAAGCACATCTAGTCGTAATTGGAAACTAGAGTCTTAAATCATTTCCATCAAATATAGTCCAATTCAAACCGACAAAATCCAAGTCCAAGTCCATCTTTACCAATGTTCAAAACATCCCAAAACCCACTAAACAAATATTCTGGATAGGGGAAGACAAAACTCTGGACAAATTCAGTTTGGGACCGAGCTCGGGACGAACTCGGTCAGCACTGATTTGGTAAACCCTAAAAACTAGGTCTTTCTCTAGACGAGGAGCTCAACGTTCAAAGAGTGCTCCATTCCACAATATTTTTACCAACTCATTTACTTTTACATCTCGTTCCATCTGAGCTATAATCTTCTCCATCTCCAAAGTAACAACTTCAAAGTTTCTAAGTGCCAAGTTCGAGTCGATTAGAAGTTGTTCGAGTTGTACAAAGCGTAGAAAATTCCAAGATCATCTTCCTTTCAAGAAGTGTGAAGTCAGCGTTCTCTTCTTATCAAAGCACGAGTTGTAAGAAGTTGCAAGTCTTCGGATCTGTAACCATCACTATTTCGGAGAGGAATATTTTTGTTATTTTATATTATTGGTATTGCTAATATATTATATATATATATTAATATATAGTTAATATTTAGTGTTAGCCATTAGTTAGAATAACTGTTAGTGAGCCTAAGTGGACCTAAGACAACATTTAGATTAGTCACATTAGGCTCAATTTAAGTCATTCCCTTTACTAATTAGAGGTTAGTTTAATCACTTCATTAGGAATGGAAGGTTCCCACTAAATAAATATCAATCATGATAACCCCATAGGGGTATCCTTATTATTTTATATTGCTTGGAGAAGGGGTTCATGGTCGGCCACTATAAGGGAGAGTCATTCTCTCTCCTCTTCATTATTTATCCCAATATTTATTTCTAACTTGATTTCTTCCCCAAATTAACCCATTCATCCACCAATCTCTCCCAAATCACTCTCAAACTTTTTTATTCTCACCATCAAAAGGAGCCTAGAAGCTTGGATTGCAAGGAGCACTTGGAAGGAAGGAGATTGGCTAGATGTTTGCGTCCAAATTGTGTCATATTGTATATTTTATTGGAAATCAATCTCCCAATAGGTATAACCCTCAATTTTGTCTCTATTGCTATTCTAATTATTGTATTAGACTATTAGAAACCCTTTCATGGCTAATAACTACCCATAGGAGGAAGAACTACGTCCTAATGAACTATATTGTGATAGTTACATTGACTTTTAGGGCCAAATTAGAGAAAATTCGAGTTTGGACCATTAGGTGTTTGATGGAATGAGATGCATGATCAGGAAGGGCATACGTGTCCACAATTGGATACGGTGAGTACGTATCGCGATAAGTCATGATACGGTATTGTAGGAGGGATATTTATACTAGTAGTGAGCTCTAGTATACCAATTTACATTCATGGTATTTAAATAACTAATATATATATGTATATATACTATATATTATATCTTGGTGGTGTTCATGGGGGCTTGGGGAGTGTATCGTAGTGTTGCTAGGGCGTATTGTGGGCGTATCATGGGTAAATAGTGATTATCTTGGTATTGTACACCAAGTGTTTGATATATTATGTAGGTGTGTATGAGTCTATCTTGAGTCCTATATATATAGATATGTATATATAATTTTGTATTCATATATGTGTAAGTGATATATATATATGTTTGTATGTGTGTGTGTGTGTGTGTGTGTGTGTGTGTGTGTGATATCGATAAGAATGTTGGAGTTTGCTATCATATGAATTAGTGTATCATGGGTTATTGGCTTGAGTATGACTTATGCATAGATGTATCATGAGAAGCATCATGTATTTGGGTTATTTAGTATAGGATGTGTTTATATATATGTGTGTGTGTGTCTGTGTATGTGTGTGTGTGTGTATGTGTGTGTGTGTGTTATACACATTAGTGTATATAACTGTGTTTGTGGGCAATAGTTTCAGTTGATGAAGGAAACTGGGATTGGGATCAGTCACAGTAGGCTGTGCCAGGTGAAGTGGCAAGGGGAGAGAGAGAGAGAGAGAGAGAGGGAGATAGAGATGTAGAGTTGTAGCATTGGAGTGTAGCGTGTTGCTTTCAGCCAGCAAGGGCCTGTAAAAGGCAGGATTGAGTGCGTATGAGTCTGAACCACAGCCAAGTATTGTGCAAGGCATGAGTTGGGACTCATTGTCCTTTTGTTTAGGGCCATTACTTATGGATTGATATCTATTGCAGCAGCATTGATGCACTAGAACCCTTGCAGGTAGGTGGTAGTTATGTAGGTAAGGGGTTTCTAGTGAACACTTGAGTGTGTAATTGAAAGAGGAAGCTCGGGTAATGAGTGAAGTAGGGAAATTGAAGTATGTGAATGCTTTCGGTGATGAAACACTAGAGTTGTGGCAGTAGCAGATGATGGCATAGAGAATGTGAAGGCTCGGGTTCAAGGGTCTGGTATTAGAGGAGTGCATAAGAGGATTTTTGGGGAAATCTTGTAAGACTGACTGCAAGAACTGAGAGAAACATGTGCAGGCCTGGAGGAGCTGTCATCAGTTGCATAACAAGCAACTTTTGTGTCTGCAAGGTTTGCACTGTGCAATTGGGTGAACATGTGGATTGTGTATTTGTTAAGATAGTGAGGTTGGAGTTGTTAGATGTTAAGTGTATGAGTGTACCAAGTACGAAGATACTTAGGTGCACAAGTGCAAATGTCAATGAGGGTGTGGAATGCATAGGTCAACTAGTAAATAGGAAATTGTGGAGTGATAGTGTTTATTATTTTGTGTTAGTCTTTAGTGCTAGTGTTTAGTATTATGCTAGTGTCAAGATGTAAGTATTATGTTTGTGTTAGAGTAGGATATGAAGAGTTAAGTGTTAAGTTAGTTGTGGTGTTAGTGTTAATATCAGTTGAGGGTATTGGTGTTGTATAGTTGTGGGTAGGTACCATTAACAAGGTAGGGTTACTAAAGTTAAGGTATAGCATAGGTACTAGAATAGATTCTTGATTAAGATATTGTTATGAAGGTGTGGTGATATTATGAGGTAATAGGTTTTGGATTGTTATAGAGTATCAATACATTAGTTAGGGTATTGATGCATTAGCAAGGTCAAAGGGGTTTAGACTATGGTAATGGAAGGTAAGTGCTATAAGTTAAGTATTAGGTAATAACTCATATACTAGGTAATACTAGATATTAGATGATACTAGTATACTTATAAGTTATATATAAGTATTTAGTAAAATTAGCTAGTATAACTAATGCCTTCCAGGCATCAACCTAGAAACCTAACCACGACCTAGTATCACTTATTATTAACTAGTTTGGCTTTGTAATCACCCTAGAAGCTAGGTATGGTCCTAAAACCAAGGTAAAGACCTAGTTTGACCTAGTCTTGACCTAAAAATATTATTTTACCTTATTTAAGCGTGTTATTACTTCAATACACCCAAATGACATAGAAATTCAAATTTAGATCAATGTGACTCTAATTTGGACCTTGATCCTTATACATTGCTCAGGACCATAAGCGAGTACATCACTCAGTTAGTTTTTAGTACTTGATAGTGTATATATCACATGTTCTAAATCTGTATTACTTGATTCTGACGGGATATTACGCGGGCTGGTATTATATGGATAATCAGGAGATGTTATTTATTGACATATGCATCAGGCATTTCTTGTAGTTGTATCTTATTGTGTACATCGTGTGCTCCTTGTGCTTGTATCTATTCATGGGCCCCGTTAGCTTATGCCATATTCGTGTGCTCACATTATACTCGTGTGTTCCGTGGGCTCATATTATATTCATTTATATAATGTATCGTGATTGGATCCATGAATATTAGTCGGAAGGAGAGTAGGAGTTGGTTATGTGATCAAACCTTTAGTGTATTCGTGTGCTTGTCAATTATACAACTCACGTATAATTGAGTTATCTTAGTGTATTAGTGTGTATCCCAAGCCGATCACATAATGAACTTGTGCTCTAAATTACATAGACAATATCACTAGTGCTCTTACTTACAGTTCATACCATATTGCATGTATTTATCTTTCCAGTTACTTATCGTGATTATCTTCTTATTTCAGTTATACTTTCATTTCCTAGTTATATATATATCTTGTATTCTTTTCTATTACTTGTTATATATGCTTTAACATATATTTGAACTACTTTCAGAGTTTATTACTTTGCTCTAATTCTAACTAGATATAATTTTTTAGATGATTATTTAGAGGACTAGTGTCCTACACACTACGGCCCCAAGGATGGCGAGCCAGCTGAGATAGCACCATTTTTGCAAGATGATCTAGTACCATCCGTTTAGGAGGCTCAGCTAGTATAACAGACTTAGCTATTTGCTTTATTGTACTGGATATGTCTCTAGCATAGATATTTATCATGTTATATATATTTGAGATTATTTATGTCTTATGGAAAGACTATTAGACTTGGATATTGGGGTGATATCAAGTTTGTAATTTTATGATTCCATTTTTTCTATTTGATATCGTACCATTATCTTTCTCTAGATTTATTACGATTGAGTATTGATTATCATATATATTATCATCTTGACCTTCATATGTAGTTGAGATATTATTGACAGATTTTATATATATTGTGTGAGATAATTAGATAGTGTTGTCGACCTAGACAGCGTTCTACCGCCGATGTTGCATCATAGGCTGGACGTACTCACGTACCGGTTCCCGGTCATCATGGTACGGGTCGTGACAGGATCAAAGCTTGTATTTTACTTGATAGTGGATTCAACACCGAGCAAGAGTTCTTGGGACTAGATTAGTCCTCCATGAGGGAAACCAGTATAAAAATCTCGGTATCATCTGATTGCACTTATTGCTTTAACTAATCGCAATCTTAGTTCTTATATTCCATATACTAATCTTATTGCTTGCGTAGTTACTAGATGTTAAATTACTTAGTCACACTCATCATTATTTTTAGTTGGTAACAGTTGACAAAAACTATATTTACCCTCCCCCCTCTATAGGGTTTACCAAATCAGGAAGGAAACTTAGTTTTTAGGGTTTACTAAATTAGGGCTGAACTAGTTCGATCAAAGATAGGTCCCAGACCAAGTTTGGCCCGAGCTCTATTTACCCCTAACCAGAATGTTTGTTTAGTAGGTTTTGGGCTATTTTAAACTTTGGTAAAGATGGACTTGGAATTGTGTTTGGTCTATTTGAATTATACTGTGGTTGATGTAAATGATTTAAGCCACTAGTTGCCAAGTACAACTCGATGTACATCATTTCCTAGACTCAATAAAATAAAAATTACAGACTCAAACAAAATACTATCTTTTATCTAAGTAGCAGCTTGACTTCAGTGATGTTATAAAAATGTAGAAGTCTTCAGTTCTTGTGCCATATTAAGTCCTAACATATCTTAGTTTAGTCGATTATCAAAATCAGGTTGAGTGCGACCATTTTGGGCCAATAGGACGATCACCTCCAAGGCTTAAGAATTTTGTTAGAATTTATGCCTGCTCACCAACTTAAAATGAATCCCACCAAGTCCTTCCTGGGAGTCTCTAGTGGAAAGTTTCTTTGATTCATTATAACTTCGGAGGATATTCATCTCGACCCTGAGAAGATCAAAGCTATCCTTGAAATATGTTCTCTAGAAAATCTTAAGGAGCTTTGTAGATTTCAAGGAAGATTGGTATATATCAGAAGATTCATATCTAACCTCTTTGGGAGATACCAACCATTCACTCATTTGATTAAGAAAGGAGTTTTTTTGTCTGGACTAAAGAATGCCATCGTACATTCGATGACATAAAAAGGAATCTTACGAACCCTCCAGTGTTAGTGGTTCCACTTATGGGAAAACCTTTCTTATATTATGTTTCAACAATGGACCATTCTCTTGGTTCACTTTTAGCTCAGAAGAATGGCGAAGGTCACAAACAGGAAATCTACTATCCCAGCTGAATGATGGTCGGGCCCGAGGACAGGTATAATCTTATAGAAAAAGAGTATCTTGTTATGATATTTGCCATCCAGAAAATCTGTCACTATGTGACTGGACAAACTATCCATACCTTCTCTAGAATGTATCATCTCAGGAAGCTTATGACTAAATAAAGTGCACTTAATTCTCTCCAAGCTACATGGACGATGTTGTTGTCACTGTAAGATATGGTGTTCATTTTATAGATGGCAGCCAAAGGCCAAGAACTGGCCAATTTATTTTTTTGTAGCTCATCTACTGCCAGAAATATCAAAACTCTATGATGACATTTTAGACGAAGTATTAGAGTCAAATATAATGATGGAAGATTCGATTTGCCAAATGTTCTTCGACGGTGCTTTAAGAACGGGACCCAAAGGCAAAATCGTTGCAGGAGTGAGGGTATTAGTCTCCCCTGATAATCTTGTTATCCATCATTCATACTATAAAATGGAACTATGTTCCAATAATTTGGTAGAGTATAACGCCCTAATTATCGGACTCTAGTTAGCCAAACAGCTGGGGGTAGACCATATAGAAGCTTACGGTGATTCTAAGTTAATAGTTAGTCAAGTCAGGGAAGAGTATGAAGTTCTGCATGAAGATCTTATCTCATACTACAATGCTACTCATGATATAGCCTCAACATTCTTCGGTTTCTTCATCGATCAAGTGTCTCAATTTTAGAATACCGGAGCGGATGCATTAGTTGTGTCTTATGGCTTCCTTAGCTATTCCAATTAATACTTAGCATTCGACTACAGTGATTGGTCAAAAACTATTTTGTGTAAAAAAAAATTAGCATGTTTGTCAAAGCTATGCAGTAGAGACTAACATTGACGTCAAAGACTAGAGATTTTCATTAATAGATTATGTAATCTATGGAATCCTTCTAGACGACCCAAAGGAGGCTACTTATGTTAGGAGAGACATTTTTGGTGTATACCAGTCAGGTCCTATGTTACATAATTGTCTCAGGCATATGGGTTACTATTGGCCCACTATGGTAGTAGATGTCGTATAATATGCAAAAAAATATAGGGCGTGTCAGATACATGTCGATAGTATCCACTAATCTTTAGAATTTTTGTATCTTATGGTCGTATCATGGACATTTGAAGCATGGGACATGGATATCATTGGTCCAATCAGCCCACCATCAACTAAAGAACATCGGTTAATTCTTGTTATAACCAATTACTTCTCTAAATGGATGAAAGCTATACCACTCATGGAAGTCAAGATGTCAAACGAGATCAGTTTTTTCAAGCATCACGTCATTTATTATTTTTAGCTTCCTCGAAGTAGCATTCTTGCAACGGTCCACAATTTGTATGCCATGCATTATATCGATTTTGTGATAAAATTGAATTCAAAATATAGCTTCAATAGCATATAATCCAATAGTGAATGAATTAGCAGAAACTTTTAACATGACTATTACCAAGATGGTTAAGAAGTTTGTTCCGTCTAATAAATATGACTAGAAGGAGAAGCTCGGTTAATATCTCTGGACCTATCGCAAAATGGTCCAGACTCTAATTGGCAGTACGCCATATTTTCTGGTCTACGGGAGCAAAGTAGTTCTTTTCTTGGAGATTTGTATCACTTCTCTTCAAATAGCTCTCTCTAGTGAGTTAACTACCGAAGAAAACCATCATTTACGGTTACAAGAGCTAGAAGCGCTTGATGAAAAATTCATGTTAGCTCAATAACATATTGAGCTATACAAATCATGTATTTCTAAAGCCTTTAATAAGAATGTGAAGGAAAAAGTATTTCAAGTCGGTGACCTCGTCTTACCAGTAAGAAGACCGATAGTCATGATGCACAAATCCAAAGGCAAATTTTAGCCTAAATAGAAAGGCTCATTCATGGTGGAGTAAGTGTATTCCAACGGCGCTTACAGATTCATAAAGCCAAATAGAGATTTGCTTATGATGTCGATTAATGGCAAATTCCTAAAGGAGTACTATGCTTAATCCCCAACATATATGCATAGTAAATGTAAAAATGTACAGTGTTTCTAATTGTTTAAATCTCCAACAGTGTAAATGTATAGTGAGACATTTATTCCCCGTTGAGTGTTTCCAAGCTATTATGTATATTCAAGAGTCTTGGATGCGTTATGGATAATAGATCCACTTAAAACCTTCCTGGCATAATTTTAGACTCCTAGTTGAGTCAAAAATTCGCTAGATAAATAAAAAAATTTCTAGAGGAGTCATGGGTTAAAAATCAATTTGAAAATTTTTCAGCAAAGTAAACCTAAAACACTTTCGAAAGCATGCCTTTGCTTTCCCAACATTGCTAGTCTAGTAGGGTTAGTATTTTTTTCCATGAGAATCAGTGAAGTTCCCTGTAAAACATTATTTATCTCGAGCTATTATATGTATTCAAGAGTCTTGAATATGCAATAGGTAATAGATCCTCTAAAATTCCTTAGTGGAATAGTCCTCAGATCCTACGAAACATATTCGTTGAGATCACAAAACAAGTTTCTTCCAGCAAGTATACTTATTCTTAGAGCTTAGTTGCTCTAAGGATGCCTTATTTTCTATCCGGAGTTGGATTGGAGATAGTCTATTCACGAATATTTTATCCCCAGCCAGATTAAGATATTCCTGGAAGTGGTTCATGTCCATATCACCTCTGTGTCATCTTTTTTTCCTCTCCCTAGTGAGGTAAACCTATCTTTAGAGCCCAGTTGCACTAAAGATTTCCTATTTATAATGCCTAAATAGGCTTGAATAATTAACTCCCTAACTGAGTTTGTTATACCCTAAAAAAAGTCACGTCCATATTACCTCTGAATTATTTTCTACAAAACTTGGATCCCCATAGTGTTTAATATTTAATTCTGCTATATCCACATTACCACTGAGCAAATATGTTAAATTTCTTAGTAGATCCTAACACTGGAATATGTTATATCCATATTACCTCTGAAAAAATGGACACAAAAGGAAAAATTCTTTGTAGAGCCAAAATAAATAATTTTTTTGATATTCACGGTCATGATTACTTATGATGGAAATCTATTACATTCAGAACTTTCTCTATCATGTTTTCCAGTGTAAACTACAATGTATGGAAACTATTGCACTAAAGGACAACATTAAAGGCATATGATGGAGAATACAGAATTAGGCCTACATAAATATTCAATATTCATGAACCCTCTCCTGCCATGTTGTTGTGTTGAAGACATAATTTTGATTGGGAATCAATACAAACCATGTAATGAACATCGTCAATTCGTAAACGATGGCAAGTTTCATTTTAGGGGAAAACACAACTAACATGCTAGATGAACAAGGACAGCTTCGCTTGTTATCAGTGACGAGCTTACGTATAAATTTGGTACTCTCTTCGAAGAAAGACGTTTATAATATCCTTTCATGCCCCACTATGAGCAGCACAAGTCGAGATATAATCTGCATGAAGAACATATACATATTAGTTTCTAGAAAGGAATATATCAAGAAAAGCTTTTTGCGCATAAGTGGCCATGCACAGAGAAGTCATGCGCATAACGATGAGAAAATCTTCAGAAATATTTAGGTCACGGAACAATATGTCCCTATACGTATGTGCAAGAAGGATCATGCGCAGAGGCGAGTGTTTGGACTTACGTGCATAACAGTTGCTGCACATGTTCGCAATAAAGCATCTCAACAAAATAGCTACATCAATGTGCATAGCAGATGCGCATATTTTTTCTGTGCATGTTCATGAAGAGTGTCCTAAGATAACTATGTCCATGCGCACAATTAAAAGGTTTGTTGGCAGCACATATTCATGACAAATCTTTTTAGCAACGACCATGCATGTCGATAGTGCTATTTCGTCCGTGCATATTTATGATAATTTCGCATCCATGTGCCAAATAGTGCATTAGTGTCTCTGTGTTCTGGCGTGCATACATGAATGAAGATTAATTTGCTTCTAATACCCTCTATGGATGATGGCATATCAGTATAGGTAGTCGACGACATACGGTTGAGGATCACTACACCCTTTGCAAAACTCGTCGATAGGAAAACAGACTTAAAGTCATACGAAGATAGTAAATTCTCAAGCATGGAGTGAAAGAGAGAGATTCAAATAGTAATTAGTTTCTTACTCCTCTAAGCCCTCCATTTATCGGCACAGGTATGTGCATAGTCAGCCGCACATGATGTTTAAATTTTCGAGAAATTATGTGTCGAAGATGCTTCAATTAATTATAATGAATCACTCATTAATAGAGATGAATCATGTGCTTTGATTCACGTTACATGTAATAATTATGTGTGAAATAGATACCTAGATTTTCTTGCCCATGAGCCTAGTTGCTTCGAGATTTCAAAAGATTATGTTGATTAAGAAATTGAGAAAGATTTGACAGCCTATCAGCAAAGGCCCTATGCGCCTTCACCCGATGCGCAGGACAATACAGTAGTTGTATGCGCCAAAACCTATGCACGAAGTAGATTTCTTCTCACATACTTCTTTCAAAGTATTTTGAACTTGTTTAAGTTTCAAAAAATTTGAAGGGGGCTTGTAGAAGCATAGAAAAATTTGGTCCTTGTGCATAGCATCAATGCACTAAGCTACTCAAATAGGATAGTTTAAGCCAGTCAGGTCAGTATTATGTCCCGATTACGTAGAATCTCTATTCGTCTGCAGGAGCGTGATGCTGTGCATTCGTAAGACTCACCTGCACAAGGCCTAGCTTAATGATATATATAGAAACACAACAGTCGAGTGCACAAGTTAAAGAACACATATTAAAGCGAAGAAAAGTTCTCTTTATTGATAATATACATCTTATTACAAATGCTTGACTCAAAGTAAGTGATTTTTGTGTGGGCTTACAAGATGGACAAAAAATTAGATAGATGTTCCCTACATCACAGCCCATACTATAACTTCAAAAGATAATAGACAAGCGGGCAAAGTTATCACCTTGCCTCAGAGCTGTATAAAGAGTGCGCACGAGCTACGGGATATTTGTACAAGCACTCCAAAGTCACAAAGACGAGCGCATCAAAGTCTGATGGACTGGTTGGGGGAAAGCTTCAACTCCTTATCGCGTCACCTTGGCTCAGGGAATCTATTGCAATGAGGGTCTGTACTTCGAAAAGTATCGGTGAGGTCAAGCTAATCCATCCCAACAAATCGATACAGTATTCATGTGATAAAGAATACAAATTATTATTTTGGTCTTTCTATCTTGCCTTAGTTCAAGTTAAAGCATGCAATATATATGAAATGATTCAATAAATGTGCCACTATTCGGTGACTTTACCTGTCCGTCTGAACCACCTGTACAAAACTTAATGTCATGCCCCAGTCACAGAAATACGGAGGACTAGGACACGTAAGCATGCCAGTCATATGAATATGGCACTCCAATATATGGAAACCATAATACACGTACGCTGTATATGAATAACAAAATCCATAAGTGGTATAAATCCATGACAAGTCACATGGTATAATCTAGATCTCATCCATAAAATCAATATAATTAAATGACCAGTAGCTATGAAACTAGATCTCCATAAAGAGTATCTAAATATGACAGTTTGATTGAAACAAATCCACTACCGAACTAGAATATAGAACAAACAAGACAAATACAATATAAGTACAATATTTAACCATCACGAGGCACGAAGAGAAGACTCCTCGGAACGTACGCAACCAGTCCGGATCTGTGCTCCTGCGAATAATCATGAACAATACACCTGGAAAGGGCCAGGTCCTGAGAGAGACATAACAAGATACATAAAAGCATGCCATAAAGTAAATACTGTAAAAACTCAAGGGTGAGCTAACCATCTAAGTGAAATGCAACTTGAGGACAACTTAGTACGTATGGGAAAGTGTAGGCTAGACATATGCTGACGTAATTCACTAATCGACATGACTGGCTAGTATATGCCACATATGCCCCCAATACAAGGGCGCACTGCAATATAATAACGTCCTACCGCTCTGAAGAACGGGGAATCTGCATAGTATATAACGTCCATATCGCTCCGAAGAACGTGGAATTTGCATAGTATATAACGTCCATATCACTCCGTCAAGTGTTGAATCTGTATAGAGGAAGTGGGTGTCCCATACGCCTATAAGTCCTCCTCCCCGCCCAATGAAGATATACAAGTCATGAACACGACGTGGACATATCGTACTATATGCAAGTCTCTATAGAAATAAACAACTAAGCTAAATACCGTTACACGTGTTGCTCACACCGATGGCCAGTCGAGTGTGAGGCACGCGTCCCTACATGAACTCACTCTATGACGTGTAATGATACGTGTCAAGGCCTGGGGAATCATACCAATAACTCAACAACTTTAGGTGGGTCTACTAGATACTAGGTCAGACACAAGTCCTAACGTCAACGCATTCGTTGACTACACCCGAGTCTCTCTCGGACGCGCACAGTTTAAAATAAGTAAACATGCAACCAAATAATAACTGAATTCAAACAGTACAACAAAGGCAAGGTATACTTGCCTGGCAAGGAAGCTGCGAAGTACCAATAACCTGCTCCTGAAGTCGCGTAGAATAATCCGATAGGTCCCGGGTCGTCTCCTCGAGTTCCGTGTACACCAACACAGTTCCTAACATGTTATGAGAACACGCTATAATAATATTTAATACATAAGAATACCTAATTCACCTTTATTGTTTAATTGACTAGGATAACATAGTACATATATACATATATACCTAAGTACCTAATCAAATAAAATATTCATATACATATATATACATAATAATCATAAATACATAAATAAGATGTGTATGTACATATATATATATTTAAATAAACATATATATAGATATACATAATAATATAACACATATACCCATATACATATTAGACATAAAATAACAGCATATATACATAACTATATACATAAATATGTATATACATAAAATATACATTTTAATTATACATATGTATATATATACATAAACACTATATAATACATATAATTATACATAGTATATATATAGATATACATAATAAATTAAAATCAAATATTCATACTATATAATTAATAACATATATACACTATATATATTTAACTAGTTATACATTTATATACATTAATATACATATATAAACAAATATACATATATGTATACAATACAAACCAATATACACAATATACGAATGTATATAATATATATACATTATGTATATACGTACCTAGCTGTGTCGTGTCCGGGGGGGGTATCCGCCGTTCGGGGAGGTCGTCGTCGGCGAGGGGGCGGAGCTCCGGTGGCCACAGGGCGACAGGGGGTGCGGATTGCAGCAGCAATGGTAGCAGCTGCTCTGTCAGCAACAGTGCAGTCGCTCCTGGTGGTGGCCGGTAGGTCGTGGGGGCCGGTGGTGGTGGTGTGTGGGTCGGCGGTCAGGGCGTGGTAACGAGGGCGAAGGTAGTCGGCTATGGGAGTGCGGGTGGTGGTGATGAGGGAGTTGGGGATGGTGATGATAGAGTTGGTGCGGGTGATTGCTGGTGGTTCGGGTGGCGGTTGTGGGTGGCAGTGGCGGTGGTTCAGGTGGTAGTGATGGCGAGGGAGACGACGAGGACGGTGGTGAAGACGTTGGTGGTGGTGGTTGGCTGTGGTGGCCGGTGGAGGGGAGTCGTGGGTCGGGTCGGGGAAGGAGGTCGGGGGTGGCTCTGGTTCTCGGCCTTAACTCTCTGACAAGACAAGCATTGTGACACAAAGAGCGCCACATCTTTTTTTATGTTGTGCCACCATAAGATCGTACGAATGTCTTGATACATCTTTGTACTTCCAAGATATGATACATAGGCCACATAGTGAGCTTTCAAGAGTATCTCCTTTCTGAGTTCTGTATCGTTGGCACGCATAATCTTTCTCTTACCCGCAATATTCTGCTTTCATCCACTGCAAAGTTGGTCGGCTTACCTGCTAAAATCTGCTCATGCGTGTTCAACAAGAATAGGTCATTCGTTTGAGCAAACTTGACCTTTTCTATCAGGCTCAGTTCAAGGAGTAACTAAGCTAGTGATCCCCCAATCGGCCTGTCTCGATATCGAATTTATATATCAATGCCCGTACTCTCTAATTATTTTTGTAGCCAGCAGTTGACGGATAGAGATCCCGCAAATACTCGAATCAGCGAGTCCGCTACAATGTTTCCTTTGCCTGGAGTATAGTTGATCGACAAGTCATAGTCTTTAATCAGTTATAGCCAACGCCTTTGTCGTAAGTTTAGGTTTGACTGAGTAAAAAGATACTTGAGGCTCTAGCAGTCAGTAAAAATTTAGCAAGCCACACCATAAAAGTAGTATCACTACAACTTCAGTGCGAACACATTCACCGTAAGTTCTAGATCATGTGTCAGATAGTTACGCTCATACGACTTCAGTTGTCTAGAAGAAAAAGCTATCACCTTGTTTTGTTGCATGAGCACAGCTCCCAAGCCCTGGCCTGAGGTATTGCTAAATATTAAATATTTGGAATCCCATATTCTTATTCAGTAGGGCAAGTATCGGAGGAGAGACGAGGCCATGATTTAACTCCTGAAACGAAGCTTTGTAGTATGCAGACCACTCAAATATGACTCAATTCTGAGTAACTAGAGTCAAGGGTGAAGCAATTTACGAAAAGTCTTTTATGAACGGTCTGTAGTAGCCTGCTAACCCGAGAAAGCTTTGAATTTAACTAACTGATGTTGGTTACTTCAACTCGACGATATCTTCAACTTTATTCGAATCGACTGAAATGCCTCCCATAGAAATAATATTTCCGAGGAAAGATATAGTACTCAGCCAAAACTCATACTTGTTCAGTTTTCCCTATAACTTATTGTCTCGAAGAGTCTAAAGTACGGTCCGCAATTGAACTTCTTGTTCCTCCATGTTCTTTGATTACTCCAAGATATCATCACTGAATACTACTACAAACTTGTCAATGTATGACTGGAAAACTCGATTCATCAAATCAATGAAGGCAGCAGGGGCATTAGTCAATCCAAATGGCATAACTAAGAACTCTTAGTGCCATAGTGAGTGCAAAAGGCTGACTTTGACATGTCGTCTAGCTTGATCTTCAGTTGGTGATAGCCAGAATAAAGATTGATTTTAGAGATTATCGAGGAACCTTGCACTTGATCGAAGAGGTCATCGATTCTGGGAAGGGGATACTAGTTTCAAATGATGAATTTATTCAACTCTCGACAGTCAAGGCTGAGTCGCATTTAACCATCTTTTTTCTTTACAAACAGCATCGGTGCACGCCATGGAGACACGCTCGGACGAATTTACCCATGACCTAGTAATTCCTGTAACTAGACTTTCAGCTCCTTCGGTTTTGCAGGGGCCATTTGATATGGTACTTTGGAAATCGGTTGAGTATTTAGAAATGTATCAATGGTGAATTTTATCTCTCAGTTTGACGGCATATCGGGCAACTCTTCTGGGAACACATCAGGAAATTCTGCCATAACGGAAGTTGACTCTATAATTGTACAATCTCACTGAGTGTCTCAAACGGACGCCAAGTACCATTCATAGCCAGAATGTATCATCCGCAGAACAGACATTGCAAAAATTATAATTCAAGCATTCGATGCTCTCGACGCTGGGCTACACGCGTAGCAAAATTCAGTCTCGCCAGGTAGAAGAAACCCGATTTTTTTTCCGTACAATAAATGTTAGCCGAACAAGCGCCAAGCCAATCCATCCCAAGAATAAAGTTATAGTCCTTGAGGTCAAGGACTATTGCATCGAGCAAAAAATTTCTTCCTCCGAAGCAAATGCAGTCATTGCGACAAACTGAGTTAGAAGGCAAGTCCATACCAGACGGGGTACTGACGCTAAGCTTTAGTCTTAAGAATGTCTGAGGGAATTCGTGTTCCTTAGCAAAGTTTGTCGATACAAAAGTATGCATGGCACTAGAATCAAATAGTATTCTTGCAGGAACATTATTGAAAAGCAATATACCTGTCACTATGGTGTCCGAGGCGAACACGTTATCCCGCGACAATGCATATACCCTGAACATGGCATTCAGACAACGCTCTTATTGTTGCACAGTCCAATTCGCTTCGGGCACTTGAGCTAGATTTTGCTATTATGAACGGTGCAGAGGGAATCGATTGAGACGTTTAGGACATTTATGAAGGATGTGGCCTTTCTGACTATAGTAAAAACATCCATCGTTGCAATTGGGACAATCATTCACTTGATGCCATTATTGGTTTTACTTGATACAGCGCACCCCCTGACCAACCCTGCCACGACCCGCACCCTGAATTTGGGCATGAGTCATAGGTACGTCCAGCCTACGCCGCAGTGTCGGTAGTAATACGCTGTACGATAAGCAATATATAAAATCTATAACTCACAATATATATTCATCTCCATACTATACGCAACCACAGGCACTAGTTTAAATAAAAATACCAAGATAATAATGAAATAATAGTCTCAATGCGGGTCCAAGGAGTCCCCCAAAAACTAAATATCCAAAGTATAATATTCAAAATACTTTAGAAAAATTGCAGGAGAACAATCCGGTCCAAAATAACTAACAGAATCAACTACTCTACTAAACTATTCTATTTCAGACGGTATCTGAGTTGCTAACTCTCCATGATCCTTCGGAAGGGCAAGATTGGGCTCTATTATATCGCTAGCATAAGGTCCATAATGTGTAAGGATTGCATCCATATTGTAGTCATCTAAAATATGGTTATCCAGTCAGGAAAGGAACGAGTACATCACAGTGAAAATAGTTCCAACACATGGTAGAAGATATAAGACAATAAATAGTAAAGAATAAATGATAGCAACAAAACTAAAATCTTACTAAGGCAACTAGAATAACTAAATGCTAAAGTCCTGTTATGGCAAAGTTGTAGTACAATAACTCCAAGCGACATGGAAATAACTACAATGTATGGAAGAACAGATAGGAAAAACTACTCTATGTGATTTGAGATACCTTGTTGACATGTGAACGACTAAGGGGTAAAATTCGACAAACCACACGTATCGTACATGGCTGCTATTAGTCTAGTAAAACCAAGGGATGGAAAGGGTAGTTCATACATCCACTAAGTATTTTTCCTCCCTACGAGTACAACATGGATTCTGAACCGGTCACGAAGAAATAACAATAATCCTGAACAGTCACGTATCTCATAATAAGAATCCATCGTACTAATTCGTGTAACAAGTGTCAAGAATCAAATAATCAATACTAAGCATGCATTATAGAGACTATCAAGCACTAAAAGTAATCACGAAAATGTACTCGCCTGTGGTCCTTAGCAGTGGTTGGATTAGGTCCCAATTCAGAGTCCAAATCCTACATATAATGTGTTACCATGTCAAAAGATAAGTTATTTTAATTTATTTAATTCTGGAACAATTACTCTAAAATCATATTTTAATCTAATTATTCTAATTTTTAGTTTAATTCCTAAATTTTGTCCAAAGGAACTGAATTTTATCCACTCGAGACTCATGACATGTAAATCAAAGCAATATGTTGATCAAAAAGTCAACCGATGCAGACTTAACTTTCATGTATGGTTTCCCATAGATTTCAGCATCATAAACATGTTAGAATTTATGGCTTATCCAGATTTAAATTCATTTGGAAATTATTGCACATACAAAATCGTATTGTGCAATGGTGGTTGATTGCTATCCTAGAAGTTCTATAAAATTAATAGGACGAAAATATAGCAAATTAAATTCTGGGAAAACATATGTTAATGATCTCGACATTAGTTTTTGAAACTTCAAACGGTTCATGATTCTGATTCCTGGTTCTCCCGAAATCATGAAAACACCGAGACGCGTCTATTTTCGAACATGCTATGCTCTACAAATTTTTTAGAATTTAATATTCAGAATTTCGTAAAAAAAATTATATATTCAGAAAACTAACCTCAATACGGTTCTAACGCAAGAAATTGGACTACATTTGGAGTCCAAAGCTATAAGAATGGCTTCTTGAAGATGTAGGAAACCCTAGATGACAATTCTCCAAAATCGGCTAAAAAAAATCCTAGAAATTATAACTTTAATACTATATATATTGAGGAAATAGAATGAGATACAGCTAAAGGGAGACACGTGGCGTCCATCCAGGCACTCCCGCCCAGATTGGACGGCTAGCGTTAAGCCCGGCTTGGCTCGGCTGAGTCCGAGTTAGATTAGGACTCGGCTCGGCTCGGCTCGGCTCGGATCGATTTCTCCCTCATCCACACCCGCGTGTCACTGACAGGCGGGCCCAGCACTATTGGCTGCGGAAGGCTGATGGGAGGCCCCTTGTTGGCTGACTGGGCAGGATAATTACTTTTACAGATTTTTTTTTTAAAAAATAGTTTTTAATTCAGTTTTGCATAATTAACTCAAAATAAATACTAAAAATAATTAAAAAATTCCTAGAAAATTGTACAAAATATATTTGATTATTTAGAACCTAAACTAAAAGTTTGGAATATTTTTAATTATGTTTAACCCTAACATAAATTCTTAAAAGTCCTAAAAACTTAGTTTTACTAGTTTTTAATTAATAAAAAATTATGGAAAAATCCTAATGGCCCCAAATTAACCTAATAACAACTTTTAAGCTAAAATTTCAGGATACGGAGGTTACAAGTCTACCCTCCTAAAAAAAATTCGTCCTCGAAATTTAAGACAGAGCAAATACAAGAAGAAAATTAACTCATGGTGCAAAAAGATAGGGGTAACGCTCTCGCATCTCAACTTTCCGCTCCCAAGTAAATTCACCAGGAGAGTGATGCCTCCAAGCGATGTGAACCAAGGGAATTACTTGGTTACGAAGCACATTATCTTTACGGTCTAGGATCTCCACAGGCTACTCCGGATAACGGAGGCTTGGTCCAACCTCAAGGTCAGAATGATCTAATACATGGCTGGGATCAGCCACGTATTGCCTCAGCTGGGATACATGGAACATGTTGTGTACTCCTTCCAATATAGGTGGTAAGGCTAGTCGATACGCTACTGCCCCAACCTTCTCCAGAACATCGAAAGGTCCTATGAATCTTGGACTAAGCTTTCCACCTCCACCAAAATAAATTGTACCACGTGTCAGAGAGATCCTCAAGAATACTAAGTCGCCAACCTATGCCAAAATAGTAACTTAGCGCATAACCTAAGAACGTCATCGATTTTTAAATAAATAAATCGATATCTCAAACTCTAACGATATCTTGTGGCTATCGGCCCACTACTTCTGTCTGTCCAGAGCCACACGAAGTCTCTCTCTAATCTGCTTCACTTTTTCTGCAGCAGCAACTACTATCTCTGGTCCCAAAAGTACTCTCTCTCCTACGTTATCCCAAGATAATGGAGTCCGACATCTCCTACCATACAAAGGCTCGAAAGAAGATATCTCAATACTGGCCTGATAGCTATTATTGTATGCAAACTCTACCAGGTGAAGATGATCCTCCCATGAGCCACTAGAATCTAATACACATATCCAAAGCATATCCTCGAGCGTCTGAATAGTCATCTCTGACTGTCCATCCGTCTGAAGGTGGTAAGGAGTGCTAAATTTGAGTTGGGTACCCAAGCTAGCCTGCAAACTCCTCCAAAAGTGGGACATAAATCTACTCTCCCGATCGGATACGATGCTTACTGGAACTCCTTGCAGCCTGACTATCTGTCTCACATATAAATCGACGAGCTTCTCTGTGGATAATCCCACTTTGAAAGGCAAAAAGTGGACTAATTTGGTCAGCCTATCAACAATCACCCAAATCGCGTCCTTCCCTCCTGGAGTGCGTAAAAGTCTGGAAACAAAATCCATCGTGATATGCTCCCATTTTAACTCAGAAATCGGTAGTGGCTGTAGCAATCCTCCTAGTCTCTACCTCTCAGATTTGACCTGCTGGTACACTAAACATCTGGAGACAAAATATGTTACCTCTCGCTTCATCCCATACTACCACACGTGTTCTCTCAGGTCCTTATACATCTTGTTAGCTCCTGGATGTATAGAATACTGGGAACGATGAGCCTCATGCATGATCTATTCCCGTAGGTCCCCACTAGGCACACATAACCTAGTCCCGTGCCTTAGTGAACCATCATCAGCAATGGAGAAGTCACTCATCAATCCTTCCTGTACATGAGCTTTGAGGCTTCGCAGACACTTATCCTGGTAGTGTGTCTCTCAGATCTTTTCCATCAACCACAACTGAATCTGCACACCCATCATCTGCATCTCCACTCCTGGAATAATAACCTCGATGCCCAGGCTATCCAAGTCTGCTAGTAAGTGGAGATCCGTTTTCAAGTACATCGCTACTGGATATCTGCTCAAGGCATTGGCAACTATGTTAGCCTTTCCTGGATGATACTGTAGTGAAATATCAAAATCATTCATCAGTTTAACCACCTACACTGCCTCATATTTAGATCTTTCTGCATAAATACGTACTTCAAGCTCTTGTGGTCAGTGTATATTTCCACATGCTCTACGTAAAGATAATCTCTTTATATCTTTTGAGCGAAGATCATCGCTGCTAATTCCAAGTCGTGAGTGGGATAGTTTCTCTCATGTGGCCGTAACTGTCTAGAAGCATATGCCACCACCTTCTTGTTCTGCTCTAGAACACATCACAAGCCCTTCTCCGAAGTTTCAATATAAATGGCAAATTCACCTGTCCCCGATGGTACCGTCAAAACAGGTGCTGTGGTCAACCTCTTCTTTAGCTCATTAAATGCAGCCTGACATCCTTCGGTCCATACGAACTGCACATCCTTTCGAGTGAGTCTAGTCAATGGCTCTGCAATTCGAGAATTTATTTTCATAAATTTCTTGTAATACACGGCCAATCCTAAAAAGCTTCTGATCTCTGCAACAGAACTCGGAGTGGTCCAAGACTCTACAGCAGCAATCTTTTTTGGATCCACCAAAATTTTGTCTCCAGTCACCACATGCCCAAGGAAATCTACCTTATCCAGGAAGAACTCACATTTTGAGATTTTTCCATAGAGCTTCTCCTTACGAAGGGTCTCTAGCATAATCCTTAGATGCTTCTAGTGCTCTCCAGGTGTCTTCGAATAGACAAGATATCATCTATGAACACTACTATGAACTTGTCAACGTACTGGTGAAAACACCTTGTTCATCATGTTCATAAAGAATGCAGGGGCATTAGTCAACCCAAATGGCATCACCATAAACTCATATTGGCCATATTTTATCCGAAATATAGTTTTCAGAATATCTTCCTGCTTCACCTTCAACTGATGTACCCTCGCACCACTCAACTGATCAAAAATATTGTCGAATTGCAGAGCCATTTGTCGAATTGCAGAGCCTACTAGTCAATTGTTAAGAGTGAATATTTGGAAGAAGGGAGCTATTTGAAGATAAGGCCACTCACTAGTTGGTGAATCGGGAAAAAGAAAGGAAAGATCATCAAGACTCCGTTCGTGCGTCGCCTACACGATCACTTGCATGCATGAATAGATGATTAATATCTCCTGCTTTGGTCTCCCAAAATTTGATACAAAATACAAAGTTCAAAGAACGAAGACAATAAAAATTATCGAAACCATTCAAGAAAGCGCAAGTTACAAACCAATAAGAAAGCAACCAAGCGGCATAGAAAAGGGACAAAGAACCAGCGTAACGGAAAGTCCCCTCGCAACTCTGTCGTTGAGCCCTTCCTTGAGGCACGATCCGCAGAATATGGAACTTGATTTCGAAGAAACTAATCCATAATGAGAAAAGGATCTTGATTTAATCTGTCCCGATCTAACGATACCAAGTATTTCTTAGCCGCGCTCCCCGGACAGGGAGAACTAGGCACTACAATAAGCACTATGTGCCCATGTTTATGCGTGCTGGATATATAAAAATAGAAAACTTTAATATTCTATAAAGAAGGATATGCTCTTGAAGTTATGCGCTAAAGATAGTAATTCTTTAAAAATCTATACAACAGGGGCTTTAGGCGCATACTTCCTATATGCATAGGTCAGTCTGACAATGCATTGAAAGTTGTGCCACTCCGTAATGCATGCAGAAGATGGTTATAAAAAACGAGAAAGTTAAAGACAGTGTAATAATTACGTTTGTCTATATACAGCAGAGCACCGCCACGTGGCACTATGCAACGAGAACCTCTGTGCCTGAACATAAAAGCGCATACAAATCCTTATAGTTCTCTTTCCTTATTCTTGTGCAGCAGAACAGTGTCTATGCGGAACAACGGTTATGAAGTCGAGCAAATTACGCGCATTTAATGCGCATATATTTAATTTCACATTTAAGGAGCATATGCTTTAAATAACAGCCACTATATTAATGTGAGGTTTTGAACCGTTGTAATGCATGACACTTATCGAGTAGATCGTAATATTCACAGACATTTAGATACGGTTCATGTGCTACAGTTATTGCAGAATCCTATGCACTATCTAGTATGCAGAAGTAATTATTATGCGCATAGGATAAAAAATAGTATATTTTTATGTTCTATGCAAGCATAGCCATTATAGTGAGAATGGCTATAAATAGTTAGGACATGTGCTTCCCAAATCATCTTTTTGTATCTAGCAAGATAAAAAGTTGAGTACTTTGAGCCCAAGTGAGCCAGCATACCAAAGTTACCAATTTTCTCAAATCTTTGTCTTCGGATCGTCAATGGAGTAAAGAATTTAGCTGCAAGACTTGATCTCTATTGGCGTATTTCCCTATATCTTTTTGTTGTATTTAGAGTCAGTATCAAATTCTTTGTAATTATTTTGTGAAAGGCAAAAAAGAAAATATTATTTTTGTAATGGAAACAGTACCGACACTTGGACTTTCTCTGCTCTTCTTTGCTACTGTATGGACCCCTGTTTTTACTCCTTTCATAGCTCTATGATAGAAGGTCCTCTGAATGAGATAAAGTGTCCTAAGATTTCCTTCAGATCTCTTCATTCAACACCTAACTCTTGGAGAACTCCAGAGTGACCACACCTCTGGAGCAGAAGCAATCATGGACACTGGTACGACCTCCCACAAGTTTGGCAAAGTACACATCAACCACAAATCTTAAACTTCATCGCCAAACATGACTTCCATCGAGGATAACTAGTCAACCATGTCCTGGAACTCACTCAGGTAACTCGTCATGAACGTACCATCCTTGTATCGTAGACCCATCTTCTTTGCACAGAAAGATTTCATCTTCTCCAAAAGTTTCTTTGCTTGTTCTATACTGGCAACTTGATTGTACATGTTCTCGTCAACGACCTGCCCGATATACCTACACACTTATATATGCTCGCAATTTTAGTCCTCTTCAAATTTATCGCTGGGCTTCTCAGAAGGAAATACTGGAAGATACAGCATCTTGATAAATAGTAAATCCATCATCTTACTTCTCCAGTAGTGGTAATTGGAACGATTTAGATTTACCATCTGTACCAGCTTCGCATCCATATCTTCTTCTTGATTTTATTGTCAACTCTAACAAACAACTCCTTTGAACCTGGCTCTAATACCACTATGTTGGAAAGAATGGCAGAAACCATTCCCCCAAACCAAGAAGGTGCAAGAGAATAAAAAAAACACACAAAAGCAAATCACCAAAATAACACAGAAAAGTCAAATGTAGATACAAGCAATTTTAACGTAGAAAATCCAGATGGAAAAAACCATGGGAAGATTGAAGTCCAGCCCTAAAAAGCCTTTATACAAGAATAAAAAGAGCGCCTCAAAGAGATGGCCAATTTTCTATAAATAAACCCCATAGTGGAAGAACGATGCACTTTATACTTGTTTCAGAAGGATGACGCGCACTTTCTTACTTTGGCACACTTTCTTGAAACTTCAGAGGATGGCACACTTTCTTATTCTGACGCACTTTCTTAATGTTACAAAAGTGGCTCATAAATGCTCAAAAACGTGCACTCTCTCTCAGCATTTAATATAACAGACTGACAGTTGACAAATGCTAAAACCAAAGAGTAAGAAGTCATCATTACAGTTGTACTACGGCACGCAGACCCAGGTTGTTGTTTAGCGACCCAGTCATTGTGCCAACTTTTTTAGAAGTGCGCCATTGTACCAATTTCTTCAGAAGTGCGTTGTTGTGCCAATTTTTCAGAAGTGCATCGTAGTGCCAACTTTTTCAAAAGTGCGCCATAGTGCCAACTTCTTCAAAAGTGCATCGTAGTGCCAACTTCTTCAAAAATATGCCGCAGTGCCAATCTTTCTAAAAGTGCGCCAGTCTCCAGAACACTTCCAAAGTGCGCCATTATCTTAACTGACAGTGAGCAGTTATGAGTGCGCGTATTACATGCCATAATTCTCGTAAAAAGTGTACAAATAACTGTCCCCACGACCTATAATTTCCTTGTATAGGAAGTTATGTGTCAAGCAGGCAGTAAGTTGTGCACCCACTCATTCAGAACGTGGGGTGTTAGTCAACAAAAAGTGCCCGCACAATGGTAAAATATTACAGACTATCCAAAGCGTGCACACACTCTCATAACCGCTCCTAAACTCTATAAATATAGGATCAGTACATCCATTAAACAGATAGAGGGGAGCACAAACACAGAAAGAGAAAGAAAGGGGCTAGAATGGTCACGTCTTTAAAATTCAAGAATAGAAGAAAAGAAATAGAAGTTTCTCATGCCGTTGTTGTCAGAGCTTTGTTATTGATCAACTCTCCAAGTTGTTCACAACATTCCCTGTATTTCTTTGTCATCGTGTATATTTCTTCGTCGTCGAGTGGTCCAAGGAGTAAAGTGATCGTTCGTATATCAGATCTCCACAGCTATACTTTTCTAAAATCAAATGTACTTAGATTCATGTTTGTAATTTTCTTTCTTTTTAATAATTTGTAACGCAAAAGTTTCATATAAACTTTTTCTCGTAAATAAGATGGCGACTCTGCTTGGGACTACTTTCTCCTCTGACGAGAAGGTGATAGCTCAACTTGACACTGCGACAGTCGACTTTTTGCATAAGGCCTTTGTCGTGAAGTTCGACTAACAAGCATACGAAGAAATACTCTATTCTGGAGGTGGTGCTCTCCTCTCATCCTCGCTGAAGTCAAGAAAAACTTGTAAAGTGTGGGAGCCCAAACCTAGTCATGCATATCCCGAAGTTGCTGCCAACAAGGGAAAGTGCATTCTGATTAACGAGAGTTCCTATTTCAATTCTGTTCAGATCAATGACTTAGTAGAAAATTTTCTTGCGTTAAACAATGGATACAATTCGCGCAACTTGCGCAATATCAAGCAAAAGGTGATCCACACCAAAGCTTCTGATTACCGTACATTAAATAAGTGATACAAATTGCGTAACTCGCACAATGTCAAGCAAAGGATGATCCACACACAAGCTTCTGAGCCTACACATCTTGGTGGTAATATGCAAGACAAACAAGTCATGGACACTGTTGTCCAAACAAACCTCTCTATCGGCGCTAATAAAAAGTTAGTCAGTCAAAATTATCCCCCTAACATCATGATCATGCATTCAATTGAAGAGAAGTTATGTGCACCTTATTATGAACCTATTATTGGTGCGCCAGGCCAAGATCTGCGGTCAAAAATAAATGTACGTTGGAAAACTATGCTAACGCTTCCTGTACTACATAATGTGTGCCAAACCAGACCAATATCCTCATGACGTGTTGTTTGTGCACGTGAACATGTGAAGAACATTCAAAAAAAATTCTTCTCCTCTATGAAGAACAAAGGTTCAAGAGACGACGGATCGTACGCAAATCAAGTCAGTACCTTGCTTTACATGCAGGGAACTAAAAAGTGCATAGGAGGTCTAATATATCTGATATAAAGAGTTAGAGTCTGCCCTTCTCATCCTTTTCTCTTCTCCCTTATGACTTATGCGAACTTATTGTACAAAAGCATAAGGAAAGAGATCCCTCAGACCTTGCAATGGTGTTTTCTAATGAACATCGTTGCAATTATCATAAAGTTATAATTGAATGTTATTGTGCATCAGCAAAATGGTCTGTGTTTGACCGATTAACTTATACTGTGTCTCCTAAACCACGACATACAAAATAAATTGACAACTAGGAGTATGATGACAAACAGCTCCTTGCTTCTGCATACATGGCTTCGCCTCTTCCCCGTGGCAGGAGACAATTAAGACAAAGTTCTTTAAGAACACCTTGCCAGAGGAGATTTGACCAACTCGTCGACTCCTTTGAAGGAGTATACCAAAACACTCATTCTCGAAGATGGGAGCTCATTCTTCAAGAGAATCTCCATTCCTCATAATTCGAGGCTGGGGGTAGCAATCCTATTAATTCTGAAACTGACAGTATAGACTCCAACTGCATGGCTCTTTCTACCAATCCTTCTGTTGTACACAGGGATGTTAGTGTTTACGCTATCGGTGATGAACAAGACGCTTCTCCATCAAAAGCCACCGATCAATGCCTCAATTTATTAGACGCCGCTCTCAGAGATATGTACACTATGATACAAATTATGCATCAAATATTGATAACTCAATATTTTGCTACACCAGTACCTGTCCAAGTGGCTTCATTCATAGCTGCACAGCCTACTCCTGAAATAACACCTACGTATGATAAGAAAAATCCAGAAGCAGTCATGAACTAAGAGTCAGCATTGCCAACTATTAATCCTCTCAATATTGGGAGTGGACCTCCGCTAGGGATAATACATATTCAAACAGGATCTTATCATCCAATTGCACCATTCCGACCAAAAGATCCTCTCGAAGCTATCCGAGAGTTTCGTGCATAGGTCGATGTTTTAAAGAACAAAGACCAAATTCGCAAGCTGGGAGTGAAACAGCCTTATCCTCCTTATTTGGATAATAATACATTTACTCCTAAATATAAGACTCAATCATTAGTCTTGTTTGAAGGCAGGATAGTATCGAGCCAATATATTAATTACTTCTATATGGTAATGGCTCATCGGTAGAAAGAAGATGCTCTCCTTACCAAATTATTTATGGGATCTTTGGCCGCTGGCATAGCCTACGATTGGTATTACAGCTTACTTGATAACTGCATGTCCTAGTTTGAGAACATGAAATATCTTTTTCTCTCATGATTCTATGAGGGAGGCATGGATATGATATTGTCTTCTCTCATCGATATCACACAGAAGGAGAAGAAATATGCTCGTGAATTCGTAGAACGCTTCAGGCAATCAAATATAAAGTTACCCCCCCGGGTATTCCATACTCTATATCAATTAATATTTGTAAAAAGAACCTACTTCCTATAATAGGGCTCTAGACAGGTCAAACTCAATTTCAAGACTAGACAGCGTTCATCATTGGGGCCGTAGCTGGTGAAGATAATGGAAAGATGGCACATAATTTTGGGTTATAAATGACTAAAGCGGAAAGAAAGAGTCCCTCCAATAGTGGAAATAATCGCAACAACAAAGGAAATAAGGCCTTGGTAATAAACTTGTCAAAGTGACCCACCTATCCTCCAGCATAAAGCCTCCAGAGTCTTCCAGGCCTAAGAAAGAATATTCCTTTGATGAGAGCGATATCCACAGCCTTTTTTAATGCTTGATAAAAATCAACAAGTTGTAGTTGCCTGACATCAAATGACCAAATAAGGCCGGTGAAACATATGACCCAGAGTAATTCTTATACCATGGGTATGTATATCATCCTACTAAGGCTTGTTATGTCTTGAAAAGGAAAATCCAACAGTTTATAGATGCTAAAGCTATCATCCTTCACAATGAGGAGAATACGATCATCGCCTATATGGTGTCTCTTTAATTCGACAATTTTATAGAACAAGAAATCCCAAACGACATCGTCCCAATACCAAGAGCTACGATAGAAATGATAAATCTTCCGCCTCCTAGAAGTCAAACAAAGGGATTGGTGCCTCTTACCACAGATCATGGCAAGATTATGTGGATTCATCCCGACCTACTACAAGATTGGACCAGGGAGCAGCATCTTCCAATATAAAATCCTAGAATGGTAAGAAGTATAAATCTTATAACATAATTTATTCAGATTATCACTCGAACAGAGATCAAGATCAACATCAAGAAGATATATCGCTCGAGAGAAGATTTTAAAATCTAAATATTACCCCAACAAACTCTACTCGCAAGCTTCGCTTGACACACCGATAATTGTTCATGACTGTCAGTGTTCCACTGTATAGGGCACAACAAATCTTTAGTACTTATGAAGGTATTCCTATATAAATTCCTCTTCCTCCGTCTACAAACATTAGAGCATCGACCTTAACTCAGTTTTTGGAGGAGGATCGTCCCCAATCTTATTGCTACAGCTAGCAATTTGTACGCCAGATGCAAAACCTGGGGTATGACTTCCAGAAAGCTGAAGGTTTGAACTTTAAAAAAGGGCAACGTATTCCTCTACAACTTCAAGGGAAGTCCAACAAATAAACTAGCCCATAGACTCGCTTCAAGCAAAGGCTTGATAAAAAAACTCAAGTCTTGTAACATGGTGCTTCTCTCTCCTATGCCCTAAAAATACGCCATGGCGGGAACCAGGTCTGGCAAAGATTATCATAAAACTTATGAACCTATCCTGGAAGATGTTTCTGACACTCTTCCTACTTCGCCAACTTTTGTTGCTCCGGTCACAACTGAATCTGGTCCTTCGAAGCCTACTATAGCAGAGAAAGGGAAGCAAAAGGAATCACGCTTCTACAAATTATTGAAGAATAATATACCCCAAGGACTTGAAAAGTCCTACAATTTTGACATATTGGCACAACTGGCCAATACCCCAGCCCGAATTTCTATATTCGAGTTATTTTGTTTGTCGAAGAAGACTCATGAAGCTTTGAGCGAAGCTCAGATACATGAAAACTCTTGCTTAGCTCAACTCAAGACTCCTGATGAAGAGCCATTTGCGTGACCTCAATACCACAACAAGATTGAGAAGATTCCTAACATCACCTTCCCGCAAGATGATATGCTACTCAAAAATAATCAGCATGACTGACATTTATATTATACCGGTTACATCAGATCTATCAAGGTAAACCGGATTCACATCGACCTTGGTTTTTCAATAAGTATCATTTTTAAAAGCCTACTTAGAGGATTGAACTACCAATACACAACATGTGGGCTACTAGTACTACATTCTAGGCTTCAACGTTGGAAGTAGTAAACCGCTAGGAAAGATACGCCTAAAGATTCTGTTAGGCGATCTACGTACTGAAGTTACATGCTATATGATTGACTCTGATGTATCCTATAATATTTTGTTGGGATGGCCATGGATATATGAGCATAAAATTGTGCCCTCCATTCTACATTAATGCTTCAAATATTTTAACAGTAGGGGAGAAGTCAAAATAGAGGTAGCTGACCTCAACCCATTTAAATGTGTTGAAGCCTATTTTGCTGACTCTGCACTCTATACACCGGAGTATATGAAAGAAGAAGCTAATCATGCTAGTGATGAATCTGAAAATAATCCAAAAGAAGAGCCTTTGATAATCAGAGTTAAATGACGTACTACTCGTCTGACTCCTTTGAAGCCTCTCGGCATTGAGCTGCACAAGTCACCTCCAATGGTCATCAATCTAATATGTAATAAACAACCAACACTGGAGAATGATCCCATTATTATCGACCTTCTTCATAACAAGAAACCAACATCAGTGAATGAACCCCTAGTCATCAATCTTGCCAAACCTCCTGTCAAGGTTGAAGATTCTGCCACTACCAGAAAAAGACAAATTAGCGACATTTAAAAACGTCGCTAAATGACCAAAAAATGTCGCTAATCATATTTAGCGACGTAATTAGCGACGTTTTAAAGAAGTCAGAATAAAGCAAGTCGCTAAAAGAAAAAACGTCGCTAAATGTCGCTATGCCGACGTTTTTAGCGACTTAAATATGTCGCTAAAATTAGCGACGTTTAGCGATGCAGCGTCACTAATTAGCGACGTTAATTAATGTCGCTAAATATCTCTAATTAGCGACTTTTATAGCGATGTTACAGCGACGTCTTTAATGACCTGGCAATACTACCATGTCAGCAATTTGCGACGTACAGCGACATTTTTAGCGACATATTTAGCGACGTTTATTAACGTCGCTAATTAATGACGTATTTAGCGACGTATATACATGTCGCTAAACGTCGCTAAAAACATCGCTAATTTTATAGAAAAATAAAAAAAAGAATACTGAATTATTTTCAAACTATTATTCCTGCAGTTTATTAAATCACAATCTGTACAAATAGACCCGGAGCAACCCTCCGTTGAATTTTTGGTTTGCCAACCCCCTTGGGTTTAATACTCAACACCGATAAAATAACATATTTAATATGAATAATATAATAAATTTTGAAGAAAAGAAGGCATCCAACAAATCTTATCGTAAAGAATATGGCAAATATATATCCATACAATCTTATCCTAAATAATACAAAAAATACAAATATCCAGTAACTAGCTATACTACTGCGAATCTGCAGGAGACTGACCACCGGCGCACATGAAGGATAAGAATAGCTCATACTGGTCCCGTGGAATTGACACCAATATTGATGGAGAAGGCAGTAACGTCGGTGGAGTCTGTGTCGATGTAGGCGCACCAGGAGGCCGTACCCGCTCCAAGTCTGCGAGTCGCTGGTTGTAAGAATCCATGGTAGATAACAGCCTCGTACTGCTATGAACCATTGAATCTTGCATCATCGTCATCCTCTCGCCCATTTATAGTTGTGATGACTGCAGCTCCATGATGTTGCGGTCTGTCGAGGCTCTAATATCATTTGTCAAATCACGGAGCTCCGTGATGCTGCGGTTGAGCATATCGAATCGTGCGATGAGAGTCGGATCGTCCGCCTGCGGCTGGGACCAGGGCTGCTCCTCCATCCTTTGCAGCAACTCGTCACGGAGAGACGCAATCTGACGGTCAACGGCCTCCTGGACTCTGGCCGACGACTTCGAGGGCTGTGTGGAATGCGTAGTTGTCGTGGAGGTCCTAGATGACTGCGTCACAACCAGGGCGCCATAGGATCCAATACCGTAGTACGTATCCCTCTGGAGACAACCAGCTACGGTCACCCATAGGTCGTCCGCCGACGGATCTGGAGCAGGCTGTGAGGAATTACCAGCCTCTCCAAGTGTAGGTGCACTAGTAGTCGCCCGCTCACACAGCCTAAGATACTCGGCCTAAAAAGGTTTGGAAACTCGATAATTGCCTAAGTTATATTAAAATTAACACAAAGTAAAGTAATACTTACATAGGTCTGCGAGGCCCTCTCATCAATGAGATTTCCGTCCTTGCGATGGGTGGCCAAGAAGATAGTCACCATGTTTGCATCCTCACCCCTCTGTACCTGTTAAAAATATATTATTTAGTACTAAACTTAAATATTTTTCCTACTACCATTTTATGGGACTTACATTAAAATAATATATTTTAAAAGAAAAAATATACCAAACGACGGAAATGTTTTGTTATCGGAATCGAGCCACTACACCACTTGGCAACATTCTGCCTAGCCGCTTTGGCCTTCTTAGACCTTTCTTTGTAGCTCGGATCGACGAATCTAGCCCTCATTGCAGTCCACTGTTCAGGCATGATCCAATCTTGGATCGGTTTTCCAGTACAATCAGGAGCCTTCTGGTCATCCAGAGCATCTCGGATAAGCTTGGCGGCAATGGTAGGAAAGAGCCGCTCGATCAACTCGGCCCGATACGGAGGATAGAAATACGTTTGCTACAATAAATAATTTAGTAAGTGAGCATCACGGATAAGTTATATAATATGTATAAATTAGAGAATTTATTTAATATACTTTTACCTGGAAGTGCGCAAACCAGAATGCCTTCCTCTACTCCGGAGCCTCAGAGTAGTTGATCCAAGGGCCACCGTAGTTGTTCCTTAGAAATTGGCCCAGGCGTCTCGGAACCGACGATGGACGATATCAATACAGAGATAATTATTTTGATCGAAAAAGTCAATATACGATGAATAAAGAAATATATAATATATATTATGCTAAACCATCTAATTGACTTACTTTGTACCGTCGGCCCAAATCTATGTCCTCGTCTCCACCGGTGGTGCGCATGGAGGATCTTGCTGATGCTGGAACAACGTGGGCACGACCTCCTCGATATGCTCATATGTCCCCATGGTTCCGTCAGCAGGCGGAACGCTGGACGAGGGAGTACTATTACGCCTGGAACTACTCGTCCCAACAGTCGGAGATGTGAGTAATCGATATACTGGAGTACTGGGCGACGATAATCCGGAACCAATAGTAGGCAGTACCGGAGGAGCACTCTGTCTACATCAGGACCTGCCGAATCCTCCCCGTCGTCCTGTCATACATGATAATAATATATGATGAATATAGAAAAACACAAATATATAGTACATTCTACAGTCAAAATGTGATGCATATCTCAAAGCATTCTACAGTCAAAATGTGATGCATATCTCAAAGCATTCTACAGTCAAAATATAATACATATATTCGTTAAAATAGTATATTCTACAGTCAAAATATAGTTACATTCTACAGGAAAAATATTTTATTTTCAATCATCTTCAGAAAATTTATCTTGTTCGCCTTCCTCGTCCTCCTCTTCCTCTTCCTCTTCCTCCTCCTCATCTTCACTTTTATCTACTTCGTCTTCGTCTTCCTCTTTGGATAATTGTACATCTTCTACATTATTACTCGTGTAATGAGTAACTTTCATTGAGTCCACATCTATAATATTTGTTACAAGAGATAGATCGTCCCCCTGATAAGCTATTTCGTCAATGTCAAAGGTATTTTTAGCTTTAGTCTTGCATACTGCCTACCAATCCGATCTCGCTGTCCCCCGTTTAGGATAAGTTATGAAGTACACGAGCTGAGCCTGACTACAGAACTGTAGCTGCCCCCAACCACACTCCTAGCTCACTGACTTACCTCAGCATGCTCTAATGCACATTGGGCTGATGTGCCTCAAGTCTCCCCTTGCTCACTGCTAGTAAGCAGTGCTCACTGTTGTTGTTACCTCTACTTGCCATGCTTATATGTGTACCTCAATCTATGAGCTTGTGGGCACTCAAGCCCCTCACATATTCACCATTGCACATCTAAAACCCAACTTGAGTCACGCGCGCTCACTGATACACTTGTATCAGTATACACTATCTTCTCACTCATTTGCTGCTAACATAGGATACCACTATGATACCCTCAATTTTGATATACCCTCCCTGCATACTTCAATAACACTCTCACACACACTCTAACCAATCTAATTACCAACAACTCATGATCCGGCTTCCTATCATATTAAACGTTCAATCGAAAAATGAGATAAAATCAAGCAGTACAGTGCAGTATAGTGCAGTGCAGTATAGTGCAGAGCAGTGCAGTGCCGTACCGTGCCTTGCCTTGGATCAATTAGAGATTCAAATAGAGATTATTTCCACCTTTTCTTTTTGAACAATCATAACTCACTCTTGGAGCTTTATTTGTCATGATGTTAATTTCTTGACAGTTCTTTCTGATGATGTGATGATACAGTTGGTCACAGATAGCAACACACCTACCAGAAAGGATCGACAACAAAATAAAGAACCACTGGAACTCCTACGTCAAGAAGAAAGCAAATCCTTATTCATCCTCCAATTCTCAAGACTCGAGTACCAACCATATCCTCGTCGACGCCGTCGTCGCACATGAATCACCATCGTTCATCGACTCGGGCCAGTCAGCCTAACCCTAACCCTAACCCTAACCCTAGGTCCTAATCAGTGTCAGTGTGTGTGTATGTGCGTGTCGTGTCTGTGTCTGTGTCAGTGTCTGTGTGTGTGTGTCGTATTTGTGTCAGTGTCACATGTGTCCTGTGAGAGAGAGAGAGAGAGAGAGGGAGAGAGAGAGAGAGTTAGGGTTTACCTAGAGCTCGAGGAGGAGGAGGGGGATGCCGGAGTAGCCGCGGTGGAGTGCCGGTCGACGGAGCGGGGGGGGGGCGGGGGAATTTTTTTTGTTTTTGAAATTTTGACAGATGGGGAAAAAGGAAACCGAGCCCTAATTAACCAAATTTTAGCGACGTTTAGCAACGTCCAATAAAAATGTCGCTAAATTAAATTTTAGCAACGTCAAGGACGTCGCTAAATACGTTGCTAAATATTTTTAATATAAACGTCGTTATATACGTCGCTAAACGTCGTTAACTTAGACACATTAGCGACGTTTAGCGACCTTAATTGAACTTATAGCGACTTATCTTATAAAATCTTAATAAAAGTTGCTAAACGTCGCTAAATGTCTCCATTTAGCGACGTCTAGCGATGTTTTTATATGGAGTCGCTAATTTATATATTATTAGCGACGTTTCTTTTAACGTCGCTAAAATACGTCACTAATCCCGCTTTTTCTGGTTGTGTGCTGACTATGTGGAAGATAAAGAAATCTTGTATTTCTTAAATAAAGAAGATACTACTTCGTACTATGTTGATGTTGAACCCTTTGTGAATCAATTCTTCGAGGATCTTTATCTCCACGAACCTCTGTCCATTCTCGTAGCATCTCCATTTTAATATAGTTCATTATAAAAACAATATGAGGATGCATACTTTATAGTCCCAGCAATTTATGACAAGCAACGTAAGATTGTTTTTGGCAAATCTAGAAATAAAAGAGGCATGCGGACTAATAATTCTAACGAGGATAGTGGAAAGATACAACTGTATCGTTACAGCCAACCAGCCAAGAATATTATACAAAGGATGGGCTAAAACTTAAAATCTAGTTTGGGACTAACTTATAAAAAAGGCATACAGACTCCTATACGTCACTGCTTTTAAAAGACAAGCCGAAAATATACTACCAACTGACTGGTCATTGTTTGGGATACGTTACACCACCAACAAGTCCCAAAAGTTCAGAATTAGAAGAAGAGACGCATTCTTATTCCTCTGACTCATCATTATGGGATTCTGACGAAAGCATGGATGACGTATTCAAACAGGCTTTCTCTCTAAATATGGTATCAAGTGCCCTAAATGATAAATACGCTGAACTATTAGAAACATTCGAGAATGATCCACGGGCAATATATATGGATACTTAGTGGGAGCTTTGGTTTGAGCAACGTGAACCACCTACAGAGGATAAAATAATCCAAATTGATATAGAAGAAGAATATTTCCCAAGACCAATCTTTATTAGCAAGAGTCTTCCTGAAAAAGATCAACACGCTTTACTCCAGCTATTAAAGGAGTATATCGATATCTTTGCCTGGAGTTACGAAGATATCCTTGGCCTATATCCTCAAATATCTATATACAAGATCAATATTCTTTCGTATACTAAATTGTTAAAATAGCAGCAACGACGATTTCGTCCAGATATGATGGTTGCAATTGAAGCAGAAGTCAAGAAACTCATAGCATGTGGCTTTGTGTGAGGAGAGCAACATCCATATTGGGTAGCCAATGTCGTTCCAGTCATGAAGACAACTGAAAAGGTCCGGTTCTGCGTAGATTATCGAGATCTGAACTTGGCGTATTTAAAAGATAAATTTTTTCTCCCCATCACAGACTTCATTATCAACAATAAATATGGATTTGAACGTATATCCTTCATGGATGGGTTCTCTGGGAACAATTAAATTAAGATGTCACCTGATAACGAAAAACACACTTCTTCTCGTACACCATTGAGAGTTTAATGTTATACAGTCATACCCTTCGGCTTAAAGAATACGGGTGCAACATATCAGCGAGCCATGAGTACAATTTTCCAGAAGCTTTACTAAAAATAGTAGAATGCTACGTGGATAATATTGCTGTCAAAAGTTGTCTTAAAGATGATCACCTTTAAGATTTAAATACTGTATTCGAATTGATGTGCCACAACTAATTAAAATTAATCCAACTAAATTATTTCTAGGTGTCTCCAGTGGCAAGTTCCTCGAATTTGTTATAACCTCTGAAGGTATTCACATTGATCCCGATAAAATCAAAGCTATCCTAAAAATGCAACCTCACCGTAAACTCAAAGAACTTTATGGTCTGCAAGGCTGTCTGGCATACATTAGGAGATTCATCTCCAATCTTTCGGAATGATGTCGACCCTTCACTCAGTTAATAACGAAAGGCGTATCCTTTTTCTGGAACAGAGCATATCAATAGACATTCGACGACATCAAATGATATTTAATAAACCCTCCAGTTCTGGTGTCTCCGATCGTAGGGAAACCTTTTTTACTGTATGTTCGAGCAATGGATCACTCCCTAGGAGCTCTTCTTGCACAGAAGAGTAACAAAGGCCATGAACAGGAGATCTACTATCTCAGTCGCATGATGGTCGGCACTGAATATCGATACAATCCAGCAGAAAAAGAATATTTCGCCTTGATGTTTGTTATTTAGAAGACACGATATTACGTGTCAGGTCAAATCATTCATGTTATATCCAGAGTAAATGCTCTCCGGGTATTGATGACTAAGTCGAGTACGTTTAATTCTCAGTTAGCCATATGGACAATGTTTCTATCACCTTATGACATGGTATATGTTCCGCAAAAAGCAGTGAAGGGTCAAACACTAGCTGACTTCTTGGCAGCTCATCATGTACCAAAAATATCCAAATTGTACGATGAATCCCAGATGAAGTCTTAGAGTCTAATATGGCCATGGGAGATGACACTTGGCGACTATTCTTTAATGGCGCATCAAGAAAAGGACCCAAAGGCAATATAGTAGCTGGAGTTGGCATAGTCCTAGTATCTCCTTACAAACTACTCATTCATCGAGCATATTCTCACAGTGAACCATGTTCCAAAAATGTGGCATAATACAATGCTCTACTCATTGGTCTCCAATTAGTTAAAGAATTGGATATAATATCCTGAAGCTTACGAAGATTCCAAGCTGATAGTCAATCAGATCAAGGTAGAGTACGAGGTTCGGCATGAAGATCTCATCCATTATCATCAAGCGGTAATTAAACAAGCTTTTACTTTCAAATGATTCTTCATCGAGCATGTACTTCATTTAAAGAATATGGAAGCAGATGCTTTAGCAGGATTAGCAATATCATTGGTCGTTCCCCTAAAGAGACAACAATCAATTATGCTAACAGGACGAGAATTATTATGTACAAAAAATAACTTGCACGTTGAACAGAGTTACATCATAAAGTCAACCTCCATGGAAAAAGATTGGAGAGACTATTTTATAGATTACGCTACTTATGATATTCTTAAATTCAAAAAGATTGGAGAGACCCTTTTATGCTAATATTAAAGATTTGAGCGACTCCAAAATAAATGTCGCTATACGTCGCTGTTGGTGACATATAGCGATATTTAGCGACTTTAATTCAGTTTTTTTAAAGAATAGTCGCTATAAGCTTCTTTAAGGTCGCTAAATGTCGTTGAGTTTTTTGATTTAGCGACGTTTAGCGATGTATTTAGCGACGTTAGTTTTTTTATTTTTAGCGACGTTTTAGCAACGTCTATAATGTCGCAAACTAGATAATTAGTGACTTTTAGTGACATCTAGTTATGACATCGCTATTATTATTAGCGATGTTATAAGTTAACGTCGCTAAACGTCGCTAAAATTTTTAATATAGGTATCTATTCCCCCCGTTCTGTCGAAATCTTCTTCCAAACTTTTAAAATCTCCCTCCTCTTCCACCCCCCCCTCCGGCGAAGTGCCCCCTCCGACGTCCTCCACATCCCCCTACTCTGGCGGACCCCCCGAGTGCTCCACCATAACCCTCCTATGGCGTCTTCCACAGCCCCCTACTCCGGCGTCCTCCACAGCCTCCTCCTCCTCCTCTAGGTACTCTTTCTCTCTCACACACAGATGCACATGATATGACACTGACACAGACACGACACACACTGACACAGATATGACACAGACTGACACAGAGGGTATAAACCTTAACCCAAACCCGATCTCTCTCTCTCTCTCTCTCTCTCTCTTTCTTTCTCACTCTCTCTCTCTCACAGATGTTGACACGACTTGACACTGACACAGACACGACATACACATACTGGCACAGAAACGACACAGACACTGTCACAAAGGGTATAAACCCTAACCCTAACCCTAACCCGATCTCTCTCTCTCTCTCTCTGACAATTAATACTATATAATTAGTACATAACTTATACAATCATGATGTACTAACTTACAATAACTGCTACTAACTTAATATAACTGATACCAACTTAATATCAATTCTAATGCTAGATGACTGTCAAGTTTAAAATGCCTGTTGTGATACTCAATACTAAGATACACAGATATTCCCCCAATCTTCTAATGCCTGTTGTGATACTCAAGTTTAAAATATAAATTTAAATTGCTGCTGCCTAATGTTGCACCGTGCTTTGTACGATGGTGTGCACAGACCCTGTGAAGTCTGCCGCAACACTCATGTGCACATCAAATATGCACTGTCGGGTCTGTGCAGATGGTGTGTGCAATAGCTCTCCCCATCTCACTGCTCACTGTGTTGCTCCCCAAATCTGCTATCAACATTGTAGCGCCCTGCTCCGCATCGACGCTACGTACAAAGTGAGATCGCCTTGCTTGCTCGAACGGAAGCCTTCTCGGAGAGTTCTCGGCCGATTAATCAATGTGGGTGGGCAGAACTGCATTCCTTGATTCTTGCACGACTTAATAATGAATCTGAGTTTTTGAATGCTTGTTGCTTAATAAGATTGTTTCATAAGAAAGATAGAACCGACTCAGTATGCTAATAAGAGAACTCACATAGCTTGTCATTAAAATGAATCTGCTTGCTGCCTAATAAGAGAACTAGAATGCTTGTCTAAAAACGAGATAGAACCTTGCCATGCTAATAACAAGAGTAAAAAGGATTGCTTGCACTTATATCGTATGCTAGACTGGAATACTAGAATGCTTGTCCACAAGAGATAGAATTTGCATGCTAGAGTTATAAGAACTGTTCTTGCTTGTTACTTGTTAAGAGTTAGCTTGCTTGAATATGTGTTATAGTTGGCTTGTGAAAGACAGAACTTGGAGAATAGCGTGGACTTGTGAATCTAGACTAATAGTCTACCTCGAGGCTTAACAGGTGTGGCTATTAGGCAACGTGCATAAAGACAATGAGCTTCGGCTATCTGGACTTGAGCTTGAGAAATGAGAAAGAGATAGACTTGTGTGCTTGGTTCATCAGTTGTATGATAGCATATTTTTCTGATAGGGCTTGCATTCATGCATTTGGTCAGGACAACTTGTGCACAAGGTTATCTCTCGGGCGTTTCCTGGGGCACTGGGATCGTTCGGCCTAGGAGAGATCTAGATACCTGAGGCTTGTACGTCCTTGGGTAGACCGGAGACTCGTCTATTAGTTAGATTGGGCTTGTACGTCCCAACTGCTAATCCCGTGGAGGGGACCATCATATAGTTAGGGCGCATGCTAGGCTAGCCTTCTTGCATACCTAACTGTTTGATGCAGGGACGAACAGAGGAAACTAGAGAACTATATACATTATATTATGCAAATTGTGGCTAACTTGTGTGTCTGCTGCAGGGATAACCGCTCGACCGTGGGTAAGAAATAATATGAGTTTATACATAAGCTTGCTTATTCATCTAGTCTGCACCGTTGAGTTTCTGTTAGTACTTCATGTATATAGATGTGTTGCCTCAATCGCTTGATAGAATGATAGCCTACTTGATATGCTTGCCTCGATTCGATATATTCAGTCTGCTAGATTAACTTTGCCCCAAACGAGATAGATTATGATGCACAATACATGCTGCGCACTGCATGATAGAGCACTGTCCCTATTGGTATGCTTATAGTTTGAATATGCAAAACTGTTTCAAAGTTATGTTTCAAAAGATGTAATATGACTCTGCTAGAACTGCATGAAACGAACTTAGGTAAAAGCTAGCAAGATCACTAGAAATGCAATGTTTTGCCACAAGACTACTTAGTGTGGGTCTCAGGGGGTGTAGCTTCTGTTCAGTTGTTTTATCTCACCAGTACTTGCATAAAGTGCTGATCCACCAACAGTCTGCTTGTTCTCAGGTGCTGGATCGTCCGAGGAAGCGATAGCCGTGCCTCATCCCAAGGAACCGGAAATCTGGAGTCGATGCCTGGAGCTGCATCGAGTTGTGCCTGCTTTGAGCTGCTTTTGTATAGAAGGACATAATGTATGGAACGGTATCATTGTAATCGAGAAAAGAGTGCTTGAGCGAATTGTAACCTCGGCCATGTGCCGCTTGTAATGATTTGTGAATATCAATAAAAGAGCCTATTTTCATATGCCATTGTGTTCTTCACTTTTCTGCAAATGTTATGTGCCGCTGCTTCAGTATCGAATAGCTTACTTGCCCTTGTTCAAAGCTTTGGCCTTGTGCAAGCGCACTTTAGGCTTGCATGGCATCACGCCCGAGCGAGGACGGTCGGTTCCGTAGGGACCAAAGCGAGGACGAACGGCCCTGCGGGACCGGGGCGTGACATAATGATATCAGAGCGACTCGATTCTTTGCCCATTCCGTTGCCTCCGACTCTGAGTTGTGATTGTGTTGCAATAAACGTTCCATACAATAAGTCCATAGATATTCTCAAAGATGCGCGCAAAAAGTTTTCTGGATTTGTTTTCATTGCTTGAGATATGATTTGTGATTTCTGGATTTATCGAGTTTTGATTCGGGAAGGTGAGGGATGAGGACTATCGCTGCTCTGTGTTATCGTGAGTTTCTTCTTGAGTTTCGAGGATGAAACTCTTTGTTGGTGGGTAAGTATGTAGCGCCATGCTCCGCATCGACGCTACGTACAAAGTGAGATCGCCTTGCTTGCTCGAACGGAAGCCTTCTCGGAGAGTTCCCGGCCGATTAATCAATATGAGTGGGCAGAACTGCATTCCTTGATTCTTGCACGACTTAATAATGAATCTGAGTTTTTGAATGCTTGTTGCTTAATAAGATTGTTTCATAAGAAAGATAGAACCGACTCAGTATGCTAATAAGAGAACTCACATAGCTTGTCATTAAAATGAATCTGCTTGCTGCCTAATAAGAGAACTAGAATGCTTGTCTAAAAATGAGATAGAACCTTGCCATGCTAATAACAAGAGTAAAAAGGATTGCTTGCACTTATATCGTATGCTAGACTGGAATACTAGAATGCTTGTCCACAAGAGATAGAATTTGCATGCTAGAGTTATAAGAACTGTTCTTGCTTGTTACTTGTTAAGAGTTAGCTTGCTTGAATATGTGTTATAGTTGGCTTGTGAAAGACAGAACTTGGAGAATAGCGTGGACTTGTGAATCTAGACTAATAGTCCACCTCGAGGCTTAACAGGTGTGGCTATTAGGCAACGTGCATAAAGACAATGAGCTTCGGCTATCTGGACTTGAGCTTGAGAAATGAGAAAGAGATAGACTTGTGTGCTTGGTTCATCAGTTGTATGATAGCATATTTTTCTGATAGGGCTTGCATTCATGCATTTGGTCAGGACAACTTGTGCACAAGGTTATCTCTCGGGCGTTTCCTGGGGCACTGGGATCGTTCGGCCTAGGAGAGATCTAGATACCTGAGGCTTGTACGTCCTTGGGTAGACCGGAGACTCGTCTATTAGTTAGATTGGGCTTGTACGTCCCAACTGCTAATCCCGTGGAGGGGACCATCATATAGTTAGGGCGCATGCTAGGCTAGCCTTCTTGCATACCTAACTGTTTGATGCAGGGACGAACAGAGGAAACTAGAGAACTATATACATTATATTATGCAAATTGTGGCTAACTTGTGTGTCTGCTGCAGGGATAACCGCTCGACCGTGGGTAAGAAATAATATGAGTTTATACATAAGCTTGCTTATTCATCTAGTCTGCACCGTTGAGTTTCTGTTAGTACTTCATGTATATAGATGTGTTGCCTCAATCGCTTGATAGAATGATAGCCTACTTGATATGCTTGCCTCGATTCGATATATTCAGTCTGCTAGATTAACTTTGCCCCAAACGAGATAGATTATGATGCACAATACATGCTGCGCACTGCACGATAGAGCACTGTCCCTATTGGTATGCTTATAGTTTGAATATGCAAAACTGTTTCAAAGTTATGTTTCAAAAGATGTAATATGACTCTGCTAGAACTGCATGAAACGAACTTAGGTAAAAGCTAGCAAGATCACTAGAAATGCAATGTTTTGCCACAAGACTACTTAGTGTGGGTCTCAGGGGGTGTAGCTTCTGTTCAGTTGTTTTATCTCACCAGTACTTGCATAAAGTGCTGACCCACCAACAGTCTGCTTGTTCTCAGGTGCTGGATCGTCCGAGGAAGCGATAGCCGTGCCTCATCCCAAGGAACCGGAAATCTGGAGTCGATGCCTGGAGCTGCATCGAGTTGTGCCTGCTTTGAGCTGCTTTTGTATAGAAGGACATAATGTATGGAACGGTATCATTGTAATCGAGAAAAGAGTGCTTGAGCGAATTGTAACCTTGGCCATGTGCCGCTTGTAATGATTTGTGAATATCAATAAAAGAGCCTATTTTCATATGCCATTGTGTTCTTCACTTTTCTGCAAATGTTATGTGCCGCTGCTTCAGTATCGAATAGCTTACTTGCCCTTGTTCAAAGCTTTGGCCTTGTGCAAGCGCACTTTAGGCTTGCACGGCATCACGCCCGAGCGAGGACGGTCGGTTCCGTAGGGACCAAAGCGAGGACGAACGGCCCTGCGGGACCGGGGCGTGACATAATGATATCAGAGCGACTCGATTCTTTGCCCATTCCGTTGCCTCCGACTCTGAGTTGTGATTGTGTTGCAATAAACGTTCCATACAATAAGTCCATAGATATTCTCAAAGATGCGCGCAAAAAGTTTTCTGGATTTGTTTTCATTGCTTGAGATGTGATTTATGATTTCTGGATTTATCGAGTTTTGATTCGGGAAGGTGAGGGATGAGGACTATCGCTGCTCTGTGTTATCGTGAGTTTCTTCTTGAGTTTCGAGGACGAAACTCTTTGTTGGTGGGTAAGTATGTAGCGCCATGCTCCGCATCGACGCTACGTACAAAGTGAGATCGCCTTGCTTGCTCGAACGGAAGCCTTCTCGGAGAGTTCCCGGCCGATTAATCAATGTGAGTGGGCAGAACTGCATTCCTTGATTCTTGCACGACTTAATAATGAATCTGAGTTTTTGAATGCTTGTTGCTTAATAAGATTGTTTCATAAGAAAGATAGAACCGACTCAGTATGCTAATAAGAGAACTCACATAACTTGTCATTAAAATGAATCTGCTTGCTGCCTAATAAGAGAACTAGAATGCTTGTCTAAAAACGAGATAGAACCTTGCCATGCTAATAACAAGAGTAAAAAGGATTGCTTGCACTTATATCGTATGCTAGACTGGAATACTAGAATGCTTGTCCACAAGAGATAGAATTTGCATGCTAGAGTTATAAGAACTGTTCTTGCTTGTTACTTGTTAAGAGTTAGCTTGCTTGAATATGTGTTATAGTTGGCTTGTGAAAGACAGAACTTGGAGAATAGCGTGGACTTGTGAATCTAGACTAATAGTCCACCTCGAGGCTTAACAGGTGTGGCTATTAGGCAACGTGCATAAAGACAATGAGCTTCGGCTATCTGGACTTGAGCTTGAGAAATGAGAAAGAGATAGACTTGTGTTCTTGGTTCATCAGTTGCATGATAGCATATTTTTCTGATAGGGCTTGCATTCATGCATTTGGTCAGGACAACTTGTGCACAAGGTTATCTCTCGGGCGTTTCCTGGGGCACTGGGATCGTTCGGCCTAGGAGAGATCTAGATACCTGAGGCTTGTACGTCCTTGGGTAGACCGAAGACTCGTCTATTAGTTAGATTGGGCTTGTACGTCCCAACTGCTAATCCCGTGGAGGGGACCATCATATAGTTAGGGCGCATGCTAGGCTAGCCTTCTTGCATACCTAACTGTTTGATGCAGGGACGAACAGAGGAAACTAGAGAACTGTATACATTATATTATGCAAATTGTGGCTAACTTGTGTGTCTGCTGCAGGGATAACCGCTCGACCGTGGGTAAGAAATAATATGAGTTTATACATAAGCTTGCTTATTCATCTAGTCTGTACCGTTGAGTTTCTGTTAGTACTTCATGTATATAGATGTGTTGCCTCAATCGCTTGATAGAATGATAGCCTACTTGATATGCTTGCCTCGATTCGATATATTCAGTCTGCTAGATTAACTTTGCCCCAAACGAGATAGATTGTGATGCACAATACATGCTGCGCACTGCATGATAGAGCACTGTCCCTATTGGTATGCTTATAGTTTGAATATGCAAAACTGTTTCAAAGTTATGTTTCAAAAGATGTAATATGACTCTGCTAGAACTGCATGAAACGAACTTAGGTAAAAGCTAGCAAGATCACTAGAAATACAATGTTTTGCCACAAGACTACTTAGTGTGGGTCTCAGGGGGTGTAGCTTCTGTTCAGTTGTTTTATCTCACCAGTACTTGCAAAAAGTGCTGACCCACCAACAGTCTGCTTGTTCTCAGGTGCCGGATCGTCCGAGGAAGCGATAGCCGTGCCTCATCCCAAGGAACCGGAAATCTGGAGTCGATGCCTGGATCTGCATCGAGTTGTGCCTGCTTTGAGCTACTTTTGTATAGAAGGACATAATGTATGGAACGGTATCATTGTAATCGAGAAAAGAGTGCTTGAGCGAATTGTAACCTCGGCCATGTGCCGCTTGTAATGATTTGTGAATATCAATAAAAGGGCCTATTTTCATATGCCATTGTGTTCTTCACTTTTCTACAAATGTTATGTGCCGCTGCTTCAGTATCGAATAGCTTACTTGCCCTTGTTCAAAGCTTTGGCCTTGTGCAAGCGCACTTTAGGCTTGCACGGCATCACGCCCGAGCGAGGACGGTCGGTTCCGTAGGGACCAAAGCGAGGACGAACGGCCCTGCGGGACCGGGGCGTGACAAACATGACAAATACTCCTATGGACAGGCACTCCGCTATAACCAGATGACTAATATTTAAAGCAGTACGCAAACTCTAACCCTAACCCTAACCCTAACCCTAACCTAAATCTGCTCATTTGACACTCACTGATATACTGTAATATGAGTATCGGTGCATGTAATATATTCTTGAGTATTCTTATATGTATGTAGACGAGTAGGTGTATAACATAATTGGGTATTCCTGAGTATATATGCTAGGACTAGGAGTATTAGTGCATGTACTATATTTTACGATGAGTATATATTTGAACGATATATATTCATCTTTGCAGAAGTATCTAGAAATAGATATGAATTACTATATGCGTCATCGTTCATGGATGTACAATCGTCATCCTGATGACATGTGCTATGTGCGGGATAGATTCATTGAGGGTGTACAGCAGTTCTTGCAGTTCGCCAAGGCGTTCCCTTAGTACATAGATGGTACAAAAATTAAGTGTCCGTATGTAAGATGTCGCAACTTGAAATATCATCCAGAAGTGGAAGTCACATATCATTTGTACTCGAAGGGTTTCACGCCGAATTACTACAGTGGACCACACACGAAGAACTTGTGTCTTTAGCATCGGAGTCGGAGCCTTATGTGGATTCGTATATGGATATCCATGACCAAGCTGCTTACGATGACGGGTGGGTGAACATGGTTTTTAATATGGCGGGGCCTAGTTTCGATCCGAATAATCATGATGCAGCTGAGGAGGCACCGAATGCCGATGCTGCGAAGTTCATGGAGTTGCAGGATAATGCAAGGACTCCATTATATCCTGGTTGTGAGGATCGTTCACCGTTGGAGGTGGTTACAAGATTGTTCAACATCAAGTCCGATTTTAACATGTCGCAAGAATGCTATAACCGATTGATGTATTTGGTTATAGAGATCTTACCATAGGGTGCAAAGTTGCCTAAAGACTTCTATCGATTTAAGAGGATGGTGAGATCGCTATAGATAGGATACAAGAAAATTGATACATGTTGCAACGGGTGCATATTTTACTACAAAGACGACAAGGATGAAAATGCATGCAGATTCTATGGTACTGATCGCTATAAGGCTATTGGAAAAGGAAAGTCTGTCAGTGCAAAGAAGCCTACCGATTCGATGCACTACTTGTCTTTGACGCCGCGGTTGCAGAGGTTGTTTATGGTGAAGGAGACTGCAAAAAATATAAGTTAGCACAGGTAGAAATAGATCGAAGGAGTATTGGATCATCCATCCGATGGAGAAGCAAGGAAGCACTTTTATCGAGAGTATCCAGATTTTGTTTCGGATCCGCGTAATGTCAGATTAGGGCTCTCCTCTGACTGTTTTACCCCATTCGTACTTTAGGGCTTCCAGTATTTGTGTTGGCCTGTGATCGTCACTCCGTATAATCTACCGCATTGGATGTGAATGCAGACTTCGTATATGTTCCTAACAGTTATTATCCCGGGTTCGAACAATCTGAAGAGGAATATCTATGTATATTTACAGTCTTTGATAGATGAATTGAATCAGCTCTGGAAAGTAGGTGCCAATACGTACGATATTTCTAGAAAGCAAATTTTTTAAATGAGGGCAACACTTATGTGGACCATCAACGACTTTTTGGCCTATAGAATATTATTCGGATGGAGCACTCATGGTCGTCTCTCATGTCTGTATTGCATGGACCACACTAAGGCTTTCCGTTTGAAACATAGAGGCAAACCGTGCTTCTTCGATTGTCATCGACTATTTCTGCCGAAGGATCATCTGTACCGGATGAACAGGAATGCTTTTCGTGAGGTCATTGTGGAGAAGGCTAATCCACCACCAAGGTTGCCCGGATTAACGATATGGGAATAGGTAAAAGATTTACCAAGTGCTATCAAAGGGCCTGCTAAGGGGTACAAGTGTGACGGATTTGGTCGCACCCATAACTGGACGAAGAGGAGTATATTCTTGGATCTGCTATATTGGAACACTAATTTGATCAGACATAACCTTGATGTCATGCATATCGAGAAGAATGCGTTTGATAACATAATTAATATTGTAATGGAGATAAAGGGGAAGACGAAAGACAATCCGAAGGCCAGGTAGGACTTAGAAGAAATATGTAGACGTCCTGCATTGTATTTGATAGAGGAGGGAAATGGAAAGTTAAAGCAGCCTAAGTAATTTTCTCACTAGAGAAGGAGGATAAAGGGAGACTATGTAGGTAGATTCAGGGTCTAAAATTTCCAAACGGGTACGTGTCAAACTTGAGAAGATGCGTCGACCTCAAGGAGAACAAACTGGCCGGTATGAAGTGCCACGATTGTCACGTATTCATGGAGAGGTTAATTCCGATTATATTTCAGGAATTCTTGTCACAGGTCGTTTGGGATCCATTGACATAGCTCAGCATATTCTTCAGAGATCTTTGTTCTATTAAGTTACTCGTCGATCGTCTAGAAAAATAAGAGAAGGATATTGCGGTAACACTGTGCAAGCTCGAGAAGTTGTTTCCTCCTGGATTATTCGACTCTATGGAGTATTTGCCAATTTATCTTTCTTATGAGGCATGTGTTGGTGGTCCTGTCGATTATCGGTGGATGTACCCGTTCGAGCAGTATCTGAATCACCTAAAGATAAAGGTAAAAAATAAGGCACGGGTTGAGGGCTCTATTTGTTAAGCTTATGTTCTCGAGGAGATTACAAAATTTTGCTCGATGTATTTCAAACCTCATATTGCTATTAATAGAATGAGAGCTTCAAGAAATGAGACGGATATCAGGAATCTAATGATGCAATACTGAAAGTATTCAATGCATCCGGAAAGCTTTCAAGGAAAATGAAGAAGAGATATTTGAATGATGAAGAGCTAAGGGCTGCTCAGTTGTATATATTACTCAATTGCGATGAGGATAGAGTGGAGAATCAAGAGGGGTAAGTAATTAATACGCCCACATTTACGTCATCTCAATGTAATAGTATAAGCTACTATTATGCTACTAATCAGTGGTTGCTTCGTTATTTTTCAGCACATATAATGATGAGCTGAGGTCGGTTAGACCCTACACAAGAGATAAAAAAGTAGAACAAGAAATAAGACGTTATTTTGCTTCTTGGTTGAGCGCATATGTAAGGAGCTCGGTAATTACTTTTTTTGTATGCACTTGCACAATAAATAACTTACTATCGCTACTTTGGTGTTTAGGTCGATCGTCTAATAACACCCGATACTGAATCTATTAGAACTCTAATAAAGGGACCAATTAATGCCGTCAAAATATAGCCAAGTTACTGTGTGAATGGGTTTAGTTTCAAGTCAACAAATACTCCGATAAGAGACAGCTTTCTGGATCTTGATTCTACGAAAAATAGTTGTTTGTGCATCAAATCTTCGAACTACAAAAACGTCGATCCAGGCAATAATTTCTTCGGCTTCTACGAAAGATTATAGAGTTGACATATAATAATGGCACAAAACCTACTAAGATCATGCTATTCAAGTGTGAATGGTTTGATCCGATTCAAGATCAAGGTTAAAAAATTGACAAGCATGGTCTTGTGGATATAAACTACAAGCGTAGATATCAAGGCTATGAACTATTTGTCCTATCAAGTAAGGCTCAGCTCGTGTAATTCATAACTTATCCTAGATGGAAGGACAGAGAGGTCAAATTGGTAGGCAGTATGCATGACTAAAGCTAGAAATACCATTGACGTTGACGAAATAGCTTATCAGGAGGACGAGCTACCTCTTGTAACAAATTTTGTAGATGTAGACTCATCAGAAGTTACTCATTACACGACTAATAATGTAGAAGAGGTAGAATTATCCGAAGACCAAGACGAAGTAGATAAAAGTGAAGATGAGGAGAAAGAGGAAGAGGAGAACGAGGAAGGCGAATAAGATAAAATTTCTAAAGATGATTGAAAATAAAATATTTTGCCTGTAGAATGTACTATATTTTGACTGTATAATATACTATTTTGACGAATATATATATTATATTTTGACTGTAGAATGTATTATCCATTTAGACTTGTGACACTACTAGTTATTTACTTTGTAATTCTATTAATGCTGTGAGATATGCATAACATTTTGACTGTAGAATGTACTATATATTTGTTTATTTGTTCGATCATTATATGTTGTTATCAGGTATGTCAGGACGAAGCGTAGCGTTCGGTAGTTCCCGAGGTAGCCAGAGTGCTCCTTTGGTACTGCCTACAGTTGGTTCTGTATCCTCGATGCCTAATACTCCAGTATATCGACCAGTCACATCTCTGACTGCGACGATGTTACGTGACAGCACTCCTGGGATGAGTAGTTCCAAGCCTAATACTACTCCCTCGTCCAACGTCCCTCCTGCTGATGGAACCATGGAGACAGATGAGCATATGGCGGAGGTTGAGCCAACGTCGTCCCAACATCAGCTAGATCCTCCATGTGCACCTCCGGACGAGACGAGAACGGAGATTTGGGCCGACGGTACAAAGTAAGTTAATTAGATGGTTTAGCATCATATATATCGTGTATTTCTTTATTCATTATATATTGAATTTTTCGATAATAATAATTATCTCTGTATAGATATCGTCCCTCGTGGTACAGAGATGTCTAGGCCACTTTCTAAGGTACAACTATGGTGGCCCTTGGATCAACTACTCTGTTGCTCCGAATGAGAGAAAGACGTTCTGGATTGCGCACTTCAAGGTAAAAGTATATTATATCAATCATCTAATTTATGCATATTATATAACTTACTAAATTACTTATTGTAGCAAACGTATTTCTAACTATCGTACCGGGCCGATTTAATCGAGCAGATATTTCCTGCTGTTGTCGCCAAGCTGATCCGTGATGCTCTGGTTGACCAGAAGGCTCGTGATCGCGAAGGAAAACTGATCCATGGTTGGATCACGCCTGAGCAGTGGACTGCGATGAGGGCTAGATTCGATGATCCGAGGTACAAGGAAAGGTCTGAGAAGGCCAAGGCAGCTATGCAGAAGGCAACAAAGTGGTGTTGTGGCTCGATTCCGATGACGGAATATTTTTGCCGTTTCGTATATTTTTTTATTTTAGATATATTATTTTAATACAAGTACGATAAAATGATAGTAGGATAAAATATTTAATTTTAGTACTAAATAATATATTTTTAACAGGTACAGAGGGGTGAGGATAAAAATATGGTAACCGTCTTCCAGGCCACCCATCGAAAGGGCGAGAATCTTATTGATGAGAGGGCCTCGCAGACCTATGTAAGTAATTACTTAACTTTGTGTTAATTTTAATATAACTTAGGCAATTATTGAGTATCCAAACTTTTCTAGGCCGAGTATAATAGGCTGCGTGAGCGGGCGACTGCTAGTGCACCTACAGCGGAAGAGGCTGGTACTTCCTCGCAGCCCTCTATAGATCCGTCGATGGATGAGCTGTGGGTGACCGCCGCTGGTGGTCTCCAGAGGGGTACGTACTATGGTATGGGATCCTAAGGCGCCCTTGTTGTGACACAATCATCTAGGGCCTCCACGACAATTGCGTATTCCCCACAACCCTCGCAGTCGTCAGCCCGAGTCAAGGAGGCCGTTGACCGTCAGATTGCGTCTCTCCGTGATGAGTTGGTACAAAGGATGGAGGAGCAGACCCTGTCCCAGCCGTAGGCGGATGATGCGACGCTCATCGCACGATTTGATATGCTCGAGCACAGCATCAATGAGCTCCGGGATATGCCAGCTGATCTTTGAGCATCGACAAAGCGCAGCATGATGGAGTTGCAGGCATCATAGCTATCCATGGATGAGAGGCTGACGATGATGCAGGATTCAATGGTTCATAGCAGTACGAGGCTATCATCGACATAGACTCCACCGACGTCACTGCCTTCTCCATCGACATCGATGTCAATTTCACAGGAGCAGTATGATCGGTTCTTATCCCTGATGCGCGCTGTTGGTCATCCTCCTGCAGATCCGTAGTAGTCCTAGTTAGGATAGTTTATTGATTGTTTGTATTTCAGACCTATGATATTTGGTCATTTATAAATATTCTTTATTTTTTAGGCTTTTAGACTTTATTTCTTGTTTTTTTTACGACGAGGCTTTCAAACTCAGTTGTGTGGATATTTGTTGTATATTTTACGACGAGATTTTCTCCTGACTCGATTTGTAATATCAATGTTTTATTTTTTTAAATTTTGCTATATTATTCATATAAAATGTATGTTAATTTACCGGTGTTGAGTGTTCAACCGAAGGGGGTCGGCGAACCCAGCAAATTCAACGGAGGGTTGCTCCAGGTATTTTTGTATAAATTATGAATTCATAAACAATAGGAAGATTGGTTTGGAAACAAATCAATATTTATTTTTTTATTTTTTCACTGAATCTTTAGCGACATTTTTAGCGACGTTTAGCGACGTTTATATACGTCGCTAAATACGTTGTTGAATACGTCGCTAAAAGTTGATCTAAAAACGTTGCTGAGTACGTCGCTAAACTGCTGACATGGCAATATTGCCAGGTCAATATAACGTCACTAAATATGTCGCACAATGTCCCTAAAAAAAAATTAGCGACATATAGCGACCAACAACACGTCTCTAATTTAGCAATGTGACGTCGCTAAACGTTGCTAATATAGCGACGCATATACGTCGCTAGAAAACGTCGGTATAGCAACGTTTTGCGATATTTTTTTGGTCAACAACTAGCTTAAAGTGGACTTCATAAAGCTCATGATGGAATCTGTGGAGCGATATTTTTTTGCCATTTAGCGACATTTTTAGACATCCCTAATTTGACTATTCTGTTAGTGTACGTTATATTTTCAATCCTGAAGTAAGATAATCACTCCGTAAAGCTCATGATGGAATCTGTAGAGCACATAAGCAAGGTACTAAATTACACGACCGCCTCAGGAGAATGGGTTATTATTAGCCACCATGGTGGCAGATGTCGTAGATTACGCTCGTAAATACAGGTCATGCCAAATCCAAGCTAATTTTATCCACCAAATAATAGAGTTCTTACACCCTACAGCTGTCTTCTTGTCTTTTGAAGCTTGGAGAATAGATATTATTAGTCTGATTAGCCCATCATTTTTTTAGAGGATATCGATTTATACTTGCAATAACCGATTACTTCTCCAAATGGGCAGAAGCAGTCTCGCTCATCGATGTTAAGACGTCCAATGTAATTAACTTCTTCAAACACCATGTTATCTATCATTTCGGTGTTCCCTGGAGGATATGTCAAACTACTCACCCAAAATAGGTATTTTGTGTGTATTTTATATTTATTATATTTATTTTAGATTATTTTAAAATTAATTAAAATTTAATTATTTTATTAGGACACTCTACCGTTGTTTGGACATTAATGATATAGGATGACCCCAAAATCTACATCGCCCTTCGTAGGAAGTAGACTACATGGGAGACACTATTTGTAGGATCTTCGAATGATACAAAATTCGACCATTCAATATTAGTATGGCACTAGTGTAACAACCGTAGTTTCTTGTATTTAATATTTAGATATTTATATATATATAAATTATTTATGGTTATTTTCCAATCCAAATACCCAACCCAAAGCAATGAATTAATTTATTGGACAATAGTGGCTTAAAATAAGATAATAACTATATATATATATATATATATATATATATATATATATATATATATATATATATATATATATATATTATGTAGAATTTATTTTAGGAAGATAGAATTTGAAACATTCTTGAGATAGGGTCCATATTTGCACCTTATCCACTTTTAGAGCCAATCTAATTCTAATATTTTCATATTTTAAAACCCTCTACTTTAAATATTTTATTCACCTATTTAAATTTAAGAATCAAATCTTTAATTTATTCTCCAACAAATTAGGATCTTAATTAAATATGTAGTTTCCAAATTAGGAAAAACCCATGTGCAATATTGTTGCATATCAATTTAAATCTGAAATAAATTTTTTAAAATCTAATTTAAAGATTTTAGAGCATTCTCTCACTCTATTTTATCCTCTTTAAATCCTATCCATAGATGAAAACACTAAATCAAATCCTAACCACCCACCTATTTAAACTACTTATATTTATCAATCCCCCAACGCCTAAACCTAATAGCCGACCTCCCCCTCTCTCAAACCCATGACAAAGATGTCTCTACACCTCCCTATATTCTCTCTTTTTCATCTACTTTCTTCCCTCCATCTTTTCTCGCAAGGCCGACCACCCAAAGCCCTTGGCCGAACCCCTTAGGCGGACCAAAAATACCCCTTGAGGCCGGCTGCTATTGCAGCAGATTTAGGATATTTATAACAGTAAAACCACCACAAAAACTAAATATTTTTCATCTATTAGAAGTCATATAGATCGTCCTAAATTTTTGTGCAGTTTGGAGTCCGTTTGGTGCTCCAAAAGGTCCGTGTCGCAAGAAGAAGCTTCACCGTAATCACAATCTAGTAAGTTTTCGAATTTCTTTTAAATAATTATTTTTTCATGTATAAAATCTTGTGATAACTCATAAATATGTTATATGACAAATAAGAAAATCTTCATGCATGTGAAACCCTAATTTTTACATAAAAATTGCTCTTAGATGACATAAAACTAATTTTTGGCATTGTCGTGATCATATTAAATTAGTATTGTTGCATGTTGATATTTTATTATTAAAATATAATTTTTCATAAATTAAATATTTAATTTCAGAATATAAAATAATGTTTTTATTATTAAATAAAAAATTATTTTTTTTCGTAATTAAACTCCATCATTGATGTACCATCCTTTGACATGTATACTAGCAAAGTTTGGTTGCCAACCCTAATAGGATCAACTTATAGATGGTGAAACACTAATTATTTTTGTATAGATAAACGAAATAGTATTTATTGTGTTTATTACTAATGTTACCATATTTATTTATATTTTATTTCTATTTATAAAAAAATAGAATTCTAGGTGTTTTATGTTGCAAGTTGACCTAGTTTTGACAAAACTTGACCCCAATAGTTTTAGACTTAAACCCCGAACAAAAAAATATATTTATAGTATTTAAAATTATATTATTATATTTTAATTTTAAATTTTTAAGTATTATTCCATATTTACTTATTTGTCAAACATTAATTTTTGGTAACTTGTAGGTAACCCGTTATGACCTAGTTTTGGTTTCTACTTGGTTTTGGACTCATAGAATTTCTAGGAGATGACCATATTATTAAAAACCTTATTTTTCAAATAAATTCAAGAATTAATAGTTTTTATTAAATAATGTTTTAAAAATAATTTTTGATAATGTTAATGGTTAGTAATATTTTGAGGGCTAGTTACTTGTATGTGCAACCAACGTAGGATTAATAACTAGATAATAACCTAATTAAACAAGAAGAATAAGAGTCTAATTAGTGTAATAATTAATTGGTAGGTGTTCGAGATATTTCTGTAGATAGCTCCGGACCAGATTTGTTGAACTCGCAGCTTAGCTTGGAAGGCAAGTACATCTTGCTTGATTATACTTTTCAGTTTATATTATGCCTAGTTTTTATTTGTTTAGTTGTATGCAAGCATCTTAGAGTAGCAGACATACCTAGTATCTTGTAAAGATACTTGATATCTTCTGACCCGACACTATTTCAAACACGTTTACTTTCTCAGTGAGATAGTGCATGGACTAGCATGTCGACTGATTATCGGTACGAGAGTTCGAGTCTTGTGTTAGTAGTTGGTATTGGTTTACTTTTCTAGATATTATTTGACGTTATTGCATTATATCTGCACCTCGTATATGGTTCGGATAGTTCATTGGGAGGGAAGAATCTGCTAGTGAGCGCATGAATTTTTTGTTTCTTACTGTACTGTAAAAATGGTGCAACTATGTAACCCCCGAGTTCTACGGAATGCCTGGTGGGATGACTGTTCTTCTATTTCTCCCTTCCTCATGCTCCATTAGAGATGTCTCGAGTGCATATCACATAGGTGATTGAGTTACCCTATTTATTGTTTACTACGTTACTTTCATGCATGTCTATTTATTGTGTACTTGTTATGTCCCTTTGAGGACCTAGCACCCTTTCTAGGTATAGAAGATCATGATTATTTGTAGGAGCACGAATCAGGACTGGCTACTTCTTTCTCTTTCGAGGAGGACTTCCATTAAAGCTTCTTGATCACTAGATGATGTATTTATTTTATTTTCTTTCATATCCTAGTTGGTAGTGGACTTGTCTCCACCCAACTATTAGTTCTTATCGACTGTTTTCTACTTAGTACATTGCCATATTTGGTTATATATTTCTATTTGGTTTTGTGGATGAGATTAGTATTGAATGTAACTTATGAAGTTGTATACCACTTATGAATTATTATTCATAAAAAGTGTACATATGTGTATCGTTTCCATATATTGGAGTTGTCATATACATACGACTGGCATGCTTACGTATTTGTAGTCTTACATATTTTGGGACTGGGACGTGATAGGATAATATATGACAATGGGCCACAATTCACCAGTCAAGCATTTTATCGATTCTGTGACAAGAATCGAATCCAAAATGTAGCATCTACAGCCTAGAATCTAGCAACCAATGGCTTAGCAGAATCCTTCAACAAGACCATAATCAAACTCCTTAAAAAATTTGTCTTGTCCAACAAACGTGATTGGAATGAGAAACTCGGAGAGTGTTTATAAGCATATCGTATAACAGTTCAAACTCCAAATGGTTTTATGTCATTCTCTTTTGTCTACGGATGTGAAACAGTTCTTTCACTCGAAATCCAAATACCTTGTCTTAGAATAGCCATAGCTAATGAGATAACAGTAGAGAATAATGATCGATTACACCTGCAAGAATTAAAAGTATTAGATAAACAGTGCTTGCACGCTCAACAGCGTATTGAACTATACCAAGCACACATTTCTAAAGCTTTTAATCGAAAGGTCAAGGAAAGAATATACCAGGTCAAAAAATTTGTCATTTTAGAAAGGAGACATATGATCACAACCTAAAAAAGCAAAGGCATATTTTAAGATAAGTGGGAAGGCCCATATGTGGTAGAGAAAGTATTATCCAACAAAGCCTACAGACTCGCTAAACCTAATAGAGATTTAATAATGATGCCAATCAACGGTAAATTTCTCAAGAAGTATTATCTCTAAGCACGACATATTCCTCTCCATCACTAGCAGATTAAAATAATATGTACAATAAATACATGTTTAAATCCCTAACAACTCGTAGCCTACACAGTCTCTCGAACTATTACCTATATTATAAGACATGGGTAATGGGTCCTCAAAGTTTTCCAACGGGACAATATTTAGATCCAATGGAACACTCTCGTTGAGATCATCTAAATGATTCTCTCAAACGAAAAATATTCCATTCTTAAAGCCCAGTTGTTTTAAGAATATCCTATTCCTGATCCCCAGTTGAATTGAAAATAATCTCACATATTTCTTTACCTGTCAATAAGTGTAATGTGATTCATGTCCATGTTACCCCTGAATCATATCCATTTATTATCCCCTAAAGAGAAGATAATAGTTCGCCTTTGAACTACTCTTTCTTCTCTTCCCCAGTGAAGTAAAATAAGTGAGCTATCACGTCTATATCACCTCTGATATTATTGCATCCCATAAGATTTGTCATTTGTACTCTGCTTGAGCATGCCTTGAGTGATAAGTCTACCAAATTTCTCTACAGAATTATTCTGCCATGTCCATAATACCTCTAAGAAGATATATACTCAATTGGTCTTGATTTGAAAATATCACTAAGGTAAAACAAAATTTCTTTATTTATGAAAAATGAGGAAGAACAATACAAAGGAGAGGATGAGTCAGAATCTCCCAAATTATTTATAAATATTGCAAGAGCGTGAAGGATACAAACGTCAGAATATGAAAATGTTTGACGGGTAGACATTATTCTGGCCTGATCTTCTCGTTCTTCCATGACAGCAGATGAAACAAGGGGATCACTTATATCAATATGAGGTTGTGTAGGTTCACCCAATGAAGGATTGATAAGATCCTGGAGGACATCTGTTTTACCCGGTTGGACAGTTGATACCTCTTTCTTTTCTTCAGTAGAAGACAGCTTGATAACAGAAAGAGGAATAATGGTCTCATCAAATTCTTTGTTTTTTCTCTTCGAAGCAGCCTCGGAAATCATTTTGCAAGTCTTCACGAGAATGGAACAAGCAACTCCAGTATCTATAAGATAGGAAATAACGGTTTGAATTCCCAAACACGACTCCTCGGTGAAATAAGACAACGGTTGGTTTCCCCAAACAAAGAGCAAAATTCAAAACATAAAACTGTTTTATATGTTGGTCCGAGGATTCCCATATGCGTGCATTTGTCTGATCAACAGAAAATGTTGCATAATGCGCATGACCAAAAAAATTACAGAAATGGTTACAAAAGTGCGCACGATAAACCGCACAGTGTGCACAAAATACAATTTTTCTAAGTACATATTTGTGTGTGTATCAGTTGGATGACAAGGAAATTAAGACCAAAGGCTTTAGTTAGCAACATACATACAAGATAATAAAGTCAAAGCTGGAACTTTATTGAAGCTTAATCATGATTACATATGATGGAGATCTATCACACCTAGATTTTTATTCTAAAATCATGATTATACATATGGAAATCTATTACACTCGGATTTTCATATGATGGGGATCTATCACAGAGCCATCTTCATCTCTTTGTCTCTCGTTTTCTCCTTTTTTTAGGCACAGAAGAAATGGGCTCCTCAGTGCAAACCATAGTCATGGAGAAAAAAATCTTGTTGTGGGCGATGATGTTATATAGGACTGGGCATGTTTAAATTAGTACGGACTCATTTCTTTCCTGACTCGATGGAGGACATGGCGAGTCAAACGGATACTTTTCTGCCATCGCCATCCAGCGCCACTGCAAGAAGTATCTTTTGGGGATTCCAATCACAACCCTGTAATCAACACAGGGGCCATGTTAAGAGAGTAATTTCAGTGCGCTGGGTTTTAAGACAATGAACGGTCTTCTAGGTAATTTGTTATATCAACATGAACAACGATGCCTATGATATCCTTCCATGCTCCATCGCACAAAGATCTCAACAACAATATCATTGAGAAGCGTCTCCTCTTGCGTCTTCTCGACGGACTGCAAAGCCGATAGAGCAATAATGCTACGGTCACCTTCGTAAGCTCACACTTAACGATGGCCATGCTCAAGTCTCACAGCAAGAAAGAGATAAGTTTGGAATTGTTGGTAAAGTTTTGCTCCTATTTAAAAGAGAAAATATGCCAAAGTTCGACATAGCTCTCGAAAGTTCTTCCTGAAAAGCTGCTGCAGTTCCTAAAAAGTCGCATGCGTCTCCTCAAAGATTGTATCAATCAAAAATCAAGTCAAAGATACGTGCATGTCAACCATGTCAGCAAATCTGTTGGGATTATGTCCAGAGTGCGCGCACAAACATCTCAACAACTTTTATGCTTCTAATTCAAAGTATTTTGAATTGATCTGAACAAATACAAAAACTTTGAATGGGGTCTTCTAGAAGCTTAAAAAGTGCGTCTCGAAGAGATGGCGCAGTTTTCTACAAATAAATCCAACAGTGGAAGAACGGCGCACTTTCTACTTGTTTCAGAAGAAAGATGCGCACTTTCTCATTTTGGCACAGTTTTTTGAAACATCAGAGGATAGCGTATTTTCTTATTATGGCGCGCTTTCTTAATGTTACGAAAGTTGGCGCACAAACGCTCAAAGACGTGCACTCTCTCTCAATATTTAATGTAACAGACTAATAGCTGACAGATACAGAAATCGAAGAGTCAGAAGTCATCATTACAGCTGTTTTGCGGTATGTAGACCCAGGTTGTCGTTTAGCAACCCAGTTAGTGTGCCAACTTCTTCAGAAGTGCATCGTAGTGCCAACTTCTTCAAAAGTGTGCTGTAGTGCAAAATTCTTCAAAAGTGCACCGTAGTGCCAATTTCTTAAAAAATGTGCCGCAGTGCCAAACTTTTCGAAAGTGCGTCAGTACCCAAACCACTTTCAAAGTGCACCTATTATCTTAACTGACAGTGAGCAGTTATGAGTCCGTGTCTTACATGTCGTACTTCTCATGAAAAGTGTATAAATAACTGTCCCCACGACCTATGCTTTCCTCGTATAGGAAGACGTGTCAAGCAGGCAATAAGTTTTGTACCCACTCATTCAGAACGTGGGGTGTTAGTCCACCAAAAGTGAGCGCACAATGGTAAAACAGTGCAGACTATCCAAAGTATGCGCACACTCTCATAATCGTTCCTAAACTCTATAAATAGAGGATCAATACATCCATTACATAGACAGAGGGGAGCACACACAGATACAGAAAGAGAAAGGGGTTAGAATTTTCATGTCTTTGAAATTCAAGAATAGAAGGAAAGAAATAGAATCTTCTCGTGCCATTGTTGTCAGAGCTTTCTTATTATTTAACTCTCCAAGTTGTTCACAACATTTCCTACATTTCTTTGTCGTCGTGTACATTTTTTCGTTGTCGAGTGGTCCAAGGAGTAAAGTGATCGTCCTCACTCCACAGCTATACTTCCCCAGAATCAACTGTACTTAGATTCCTGTTTAGGATCTTTTTTACTTTTCTTTCTTTGCAATAGTTTGTAATGCAAAAGTTTCGTATAAACTTTTTCTCGCAAACATCCTCCACTATTGGAATAAAAAATGCATCGACTCCTTATAAGCTTCTCACCAATCTAAACCGGATCATCACAACACATTGGAAAAGAAAATAAGTTACAAACTCACGAACAACGAAGACGACGAGAAAAGAATTATCCGAAAGCAATCTCCTCTTCGAAGTAGCTATCATTCTCTTTATCTCTCCAATATTTGCAAACTCCTCCTTATTGCGTAGACTAGGGTTAGAAAAAACCCAATATATACCTCCTCTCAATCCCACAATAAATCTGGACTGCTGGATGTGATCCAACGGTATATAAAATACCACAAATCTCACATAGCTCGCCGACAACAGAACTTAGACCAAACTCAGTTGTTTCGAGCCAGCAGGTTGAGCCAGGCTCTGTCCTCCTAGGGATCGAACTCAGGTCGAACTCGGTTGGCAACCGAACTCAGGCCGAACTCAGCTGGGTCTGGACAGAACTGTTGTTGCTCCGATTCTCGGATTTCTTCGATGTTCCGAATGGTACTCGTCGCACTCCTCGAACTTCTCTGAAACACGGATGGCGTCCATCGCACTTTGTGGCGTTCTTCACATAGGTTGGAAAATCCCACCCAATTCTCCAACACTCCAACAGAAACATTCACAATTCCGATAATTTTCAAATGCATAATATATATACACTTCCTTAGGAACTAACATTTTCTTCATCAATCCCATTGAACTCTCAACTGATATATTCGGATTAACATAGAATGCATCACAATTAAGCATCTCGCACTCCAAATTAAGTTTGTAGCCTTTACTTGTTAGTTGCTTGTGAAAATTCAAACTTTTATTGAACTTGCTTGGATAGAAACTTGGACTTACAATTACTTCTTTTGAAATGAGAGGAGATGCAATTACTGTTGGGGTAGATAGGCATATATGATAAGAGAAAAGTGAAAAACAATCAAATTATCTGACTGATCATTATAATCTAGTCACCCGACACTAAAGACTCTGTAACAAGTATAATAGCAAAATTAGAACAATCAGATGGCACTTCAATGATATAGTGGTGAAAATCACATCAAACTATCATAAGAGGATGCTTATATGACACTCTAACCTTGAGATGCAAACAACTGGCAAGGAATAGACGCAACTTTGTAACTTTCAACTCAATCTTCTGTGAAGGTTTTAATCATGATAACCGAAAGACGATAAAAATCACGAAAGACTGATCTAACAGAAAACGACTTGGATCGTTCCTTTACTACTTGTTAAATTTATAGGATACACAGATCATCCGCATTTGGGGAATTGCCTTCAGAATGGAGTATCCATTATCTTCATTGCGGTCCAAAATAAATTTGTTTTATCTTGCTTTTATATATCGATGATTTAAGACATTTATCATGACTAGCTTTGGGAGGAATATGACATGGTGCAACAGGTGGCAATGTATCGGAAATTACCAAAGTGCATGATCAAACAAGTCTTTATCATCTCGTTGTATCCATCATCAACTTATAAAATTCTAGCATGTGCATGAATATAGACTTCAATTCTGCCTGCATGACGTCAGCAATCTAATCATTCTTGGATTCGCGATTTTTTATTCTTTAATATCTTTTTTGCAGACTTTCTCAAATCTGTAACATAACTGGTGCATATTCATCATCCTGATATCAGTACGCAGATCATGGGGCAAGCCACCAAAACCTCACCATTGCACTCTTCTTTTATGATGTGTGCCTGAGGACAGCGCATATAAGCTAAATATCTTTTTGCTCTTTTTTGTTTTGAATCGATTTTAAATTCATTGAAGAGTTGAACATTGGACATTTATTGTTTCCTATGTTCAGATTTATTTTGCACATGTGATACCTTCTGTAACAGCTCATATGATAGCAATTTTTTCATATTTTTTCCTTTTTTTACTGTTCTTTAAAGATCTGTTTATGAGCTATTTAATATTATGTCCATTGGTTGTTTCTAGGAACTGTCTTTATATTGCGGTCTCGTCCTCCTTCATTTTTTACAGAATATTTTTCTCCACGTGAAACCTCTTTCTCTTGTTCTTTTCTCCAACAACATTCTCTCCTCTAAATCCTTGTTCTGGGAAGAGCAAAATTCGTTCTTTCTCTCCGAGTTGTGTGCGACGAAGAGAAACTGGTAGTCAGGAGTTTTTACTATTAGGAGCTACCGAGAAACGTCTGCACATAGACCTCGGATTAACTTTTAGGGCAGTACTTCGTGCACGACTTTTCCGGAGATCGGTAACATTAACTATTTTATTTTTATTGTTTACAGATTTCTAAACGAAAAAAAGTGTTGAATTTAATCTAACAGAATCCATGTTACTGGATCAATGATTGTATTATGTATATGAGTAATCAGGACCGGCCTTAAGGTAAGTCCAATGGGTCATCGGATTATGATAACTCTTTTGATTGGGACAACCTCCTGCCCCCTAAGTTTCTACCTTCCTGCGAATAGAGTCTCACTGATCCGCTCCAACTCATCTCTCTCAGTTGAACTAGCAATTCATTAGGTCCATATTTGAGTTCCTAATGGAAAAGCCTTAAGTAGCTGGAGGAGAGGAACTCGGAATCCGAGCTCAATGCCGTCGTCAGAATCGAAAACTTCGACGTCCCTACCAACCCCACAAACCATGAAGTTTTGATTTCTTTTGGAGTCAAGGGCAACCAAATTTACCAATCCCCTGGGCCGGCCCGGTGAGTAAGGTTATTAATCCTTCCAAAGTGTCCTTACAAACTATTCCTTCATATATGATAGTTAACATGGCATGTTAAATAGTATTATTTGACATATAAGATGACAGTTCATATGACAAATTTTAACCCTAAAATTAATCACCAAATTTTTTAATATTAATATTATTGTTAATTTTATTTATACTTTTAATTTTAATATTGATGTTAATTTTACTTTTAAAATTTTTTATATAAGCTATCACATTAATCATCACGTCAGTTGATCGTTGGAGTTCTATGGAATATGTGGTTATTATTATTATTATTATTATTATTATTATTAATATATATATATATATATATATATATATATATATATATATATATATATATATATATATAACCAGCCAAAAACTCAATCGAGTGACGTGGATGCCACCAATATGTGGACAGACCACTAGGCTCCTTCTATCTTCTATCCATCTCCCCCCATCGATGGGGACCCTTTTATGCTTATGTCATTGTCAATAGAATGCCAAGGAAAAAAAAAACCATTATCTAATAGGGAAGAGAGGGACTCCTTGGTCACCCTTCCTTTGTTGGTGTGGGCAGTTTGCACTATCTTTGTCTAGGCTGGTGGCATCACTGCCCTTTCCTTTTCATCCTTTGTTGTCAAGATATATAATCAACTGCTTGGTTGATTTATATATGCATAGACAAAGATCGAGTCTTTCTTCTGCACCGGAATCCTTGTCTTCTCTTAGATATAGGTCTTCTGAGTCAAAAAGTAGTAATTTAATTTTTCTTCATTTTCATCAAGAATATTATTTGCTCTTTGAATAGTTAAAAATTTCTTTTGTGGAAATTTACCTTCTCCACAAAACAATTTATTTTGTTGTCTAAGAATTACATCCAACAGCTGGATCCATTACTTTTCTTCTCCTTAATTGTCTTCTATTAGATATTGGTATATGTGACTTTTGGTACTAAGTGTTGGACGTACATAAACGTTGACAATTCATCTGAGATAACCAACCAATCCAACAAACATCAAGCACATATCAAAGACAACGTATATGACGGTGACTACGTCACCTGAACAAATTTTAATCTATATAACTCAAATGAAATTACAAAAATAATAAAAATCAATATTAAACCTTTGTCCCGGTAGGTTCAAGCCCCTCACCACATTCAAGAAGAAAAAAAAGAGATTACAATTGAAATCACTCACCAAATTTTATAGCAATTTTCTTAAACGAAGGCGACGACTTCTCGATCAGATCTCCTCTTCCTTCTATCTTGGACGTCGAACCCTAAAAGAAAAAAATGGACTTTTTCTTAGATTTTATGTGGACGAGCACCCTAAATCTCCTCATTTGTACTATATTCTTTGTGTTTACACCTTCAACCCATATATATATATAATGAGAAAATATTATTCTTTGTCATAATGGGAAACCCTAAAATAGGAATCCGATTATACATAAAACAACTACTTCTATTCCAAACTGAACTCCAACAATAGGTCATAAAACAATTTCCTAAATAGAAAATCTTAAAATAGGAATCATATTATAAGTAAAATAGATACTCCTATTCCAGACTGGACTCCAACAATCTCTCCCTCCTGTCTGATAAGAGGGTGTTGACCCCATGGCTCCTCAACTGGACTCCATGCCTCATCGATCCCTAATCCCCCGAACTGCTTTGCATCTTCCTTTATCTCCAGCTCCTCGATCATCACGACAATGCTAGCTACCAAGCGTAGCATCTCCTGTACCATTGGGCCCTGCTGATATCAATAACACGGTCAAGACCGAAGTCCCTGATGATCAGTCTCACCATAAGTCTTGACTTTCCATCCCTGACTTTCGTCTTCTACTAGAACACAATATCGTTCCGACGAGCTTCTTCACCCTTGGTTGACCTAACCAAGTGAACAGCGAGATTCTTCCGAGATTCGAACCCAAAACCAGTCGACCTTCGTGTCTGTTACTGATGCTCCCCCGTACAGATGCATCCTCGAGCAGAACATCATGCACTGTGCATGTTGTCGATGACCCATAGTTCCCCAAAAATAGTACGAATGTTGATGCACCTACCTCAGATTAAGTTTGTTGCAAACCTTGATCTCCACCCTTACTTTGAACTGTCGAAACCATTGTCGCTCCATATATCTTTGGCAAACCACCCGTCACCAAAACTGGATTCGTAGACCAATCCCCACCTGAAGACCGACCATTTATCATGGGACCAACAGACTTATCCTCCATCTTTGACTCATCACCATCCTTCACTTTCTTTCGACGAATTGAATCATCTGTATCCCTCAAAGTATCTATAAGACCTCCCAAAGCATGTTCTCGATGATCCACTACATCCTGTCGAACACCTTTCGAGCCTCCATTTGATGTATGTGGTCTTCATATATAACTCAACGGCTTGAGCTTGTACATGATGCAACATAAATCTTCTCAAACCAGCAGTTGGGCACCCTTCGTAACATCCAATCTTTGTTCCCAAACAAACTAAAACATCTATTATCCTCCAGCCTCCCTATCGAAACTAAGTTTTAGTGCAAACTCAGTACATATCGCACACCCTTGAGAATGAGCTTCTCACCAAGCTCTGTTGTAAAATGTATATCACTGATGCCAATAACTGCAACCATCCCCCTATTGCCCATCTTCACACATTAAAACCTGTCGTCGTCGTATGACGTAAAGATCCTTATATATGGAGTGACGTGATATGATGCCCCTGCGTTGATGACCTAATAGTTATCATGAAACTACCACAAGGTTCCTCTGGTCGGTTTCTGCGATGATGATAGCTCATATAGCCATGAAATCCTCATGATCGTTCTTGCCTTTGGCCTTCTCAACTTTGAGATTTTTGCAGTTCCTCTTGATATGACCCATTTCACCACAGTGATAGCAGCCCTCCTTGTGGTCCACAATCGCAAGATCCCGAGAACCCCCATATCCTGGCCTGTGAGTTGGGTCTTCCCTTCCCGAAGGAAGAAACCAGAGAGAACTCCTGCAACGATTCAACTTGCTTACACCAGACCTCCTTATTCAATAAACTACTTTTAACTACCTCCATCGTAACAACTCTATCGGGCTCAAAGTTGCTCACCGATACCATCACAGCCTCCTAGCTTTTCGATAGAGAACTAAAAATAGAAGGGCCTAAAGCTCGTCATCAATTACCATCTTCATCGAAAATGGCTGATTGATGATACCCTGAACCTCGTTCAGATGTTGTGCCACCGGGGCACCTTTTGTGTACTTTGAGTTAACGAGTTGGCAAATAAGAAATGCCTTGTTACCAACCATCTTTCTTTCGTACAACGAATGCAACTCCTCCAATAATATTTTTGTCGAACTCTCAATGAATACGTGGTATAATACTGAATCATCCAGCCATTGGAGGGCGAATCCAGTGGCCTTCTGATCCTGTCTATTCCAGTCGTCAGCAGCTTTGTCTGATGGCTTGGTGTTGTCGCCCTCGAACGGACCATGCAAATCCCTATACTAGAGTAGATCCTCCATCTTTGGCTTCCAAATCCCCTAGTTTCCCCCTGTGAGGGTGATCATACGTGTGTTCATCTACTCCATTGACATGGTTGTACCTTCCCTCTCATGAACCTGAGTGTTCTGATACCACTTGTTAGGCGCGCGAAAGCATTGCCAACCTACCTGAGATAAGCAACCAATCTAATGAACACCAAGCATAGATCAAACATAACATATATGGCGGTGACTATGTCACCTAGACAAATCCTAATCTATATAACTTAGATAAAATTATAAGATTGACAAAAATCAATGTTGAATCCTTTGCTCTAATAGGTTCAACCCCCTCACCACACTCAAGAATAAAAGAAAGATATTATAATTAGAATCACTCACCAAACCCAATAGCAATTTTCCTAAACGAAGGCGATGACTCTTCGATCAGATCTCCTCTTTCTTCTGTCTTAGATGGCGATCCCTAAGAGCAAAGTACAAACTTTCTCTTATATTTTTTGTGGACGAGCACCACAAATCTCCATCTTTGTGCTATATTTTTTGTGACTCCACCCTCAACCCATATATATATGATGAAAAAAAATCCTATTCTAATTCCTAACAGGATTATGTAAATAGGAATCCCTAAAATAGGAATCATAGTGTACCTAAAACAGCTACTTCTATTCCAAATTGGACTCGAATAATAGGTCATCATAGGATTTCTTAAATAGAAAACCCTAAAATAGGAAACCTATTATGCATAAAATAGTTAATCCTATTCTAGACTTGACTCCAACATTAAGAACTATTAATAGTTAATTTTTACAATCATTAGGAAGTAAAGAAGCATAACAGAAAGTAAGATTTAGGAAGTACAATTAATTATAAGTTTATCTCAAACATTTTTGTTTTTCCTAGGAAAGCATTTGGCTAGGCATGAACATCATTTAGGAAGAAAAAACAAGGTCTAGTTCTCATTTAAGGAAATTTGGCATAAAAATCATTTAGGAAGGAGATACTTTAGCTTTCCTCCATAGTTAAGGAAGTATGACTAGGTCAAAAGTTAGATGCATGATGAATGTGTAATGCCCGTTCCCCCTATTCGGGGAGCGCGGCCAAGAAACACTTAAGACCGTCCAAACGGGACATATTGAATCAAGATCCTTTCCTCGTTATGGATTGGTTTCTTCGGAATCAGGTACCATATTCAACGGATCGTGCCTCAAGGATGGACTCGGCGGCAGAGTCGAGAGGGGCCTTTCCGTTGCGTTGGTTTCTTGCCCGTTTTTGTGCCGCTTGGTTGCCTTTTGTTGGTTTTATGACTTGCGTTTTCTTGAATGGTTTCGATTGATTTCATTGTTTTCGTTCTTAGGATCTCACAATTTCATATCGAACCTCGGAGACCGAAGCAGGGGATATTGATCATCTGTTGGTGCGTGCAGGTGATCGGGTAGACGACGCTCGTGCGAAGTCTTGAAGTTCTGCCTTTCTCTCCTACTTCCCTAACTTGTGAGTGGCTTTATTTCGATTAGCTCCCTTCTACCAAGTCTGCATTCTAATTAGATTGACTCATTGTTCATCCCGATCAAACGATACTAAAACACATATGACTGAGTCAAAATAGAAAAGAAGTAGGCTTGAAACATCAATAATGCTTGTCATATAGAAATTGTTCTGAACGATCACACTATAACGTGCATGCCCGTCATATATCATAACCATTTCTATGTTAAGTTGTAGTTAGATTCATTTATCTATAACTATTCATGGTATGGTACAAAATGGCAAGGAAAATGTGATCCTTACACAAGTAGCATAGACTATGGATAACTACACTATGTTCACTTGCTTGTATTTGCTTGGAATGTGTTTCATGTGATAACTTAGTTGGTCGCGGTGGTATGGTTTTGGACAACTTGTATACAAGGGATATCGTTCTACGAACGGTCGCCGGGGCACCGGGACCGCTTCACCCCGGGTAGAACAATTTGCTAGTGTAGTCCTAGCATTTGGATGGGTCCGTGCGTCCGCTAAGGGCTAGCTACCTTAGGCGGAATGGCAGCCGACCCATCCCAAGTCCAACCAAGTGATTGTTATGTATATTTAAACTGTGCAGACTAACTATGTCTTCGTGGCAGGGAAGGTCATGGTAAGTTTTGTACAGGTGGCTCAGACGGTACAAGTAAAGTCACCGAGCGGTGGCATATTTGGTTATGTTATTTTACTCTATCTTATGCGAAGAATTTATCTAAGCCAAGGTAGATAGATCACATGAAAATAAATATTGCATGCTCATATGAACTCGTTGTAGATTTTGGGTTAAGTTGGGTTAGCTCGCCCTCACCGGTACTTTTCGAAGTACTGACCCTCATTGCAGCAGGTTCCCCGAGCCAAGGCGACGCGGCGAGGAGCTGAAGCTTTCTCCAACCCCCTTCCCGAATAAAGACGCTTTCGTGACGTGACTTTTGGTAGCTCCAGTACTTAAGAAGCAAGGTGCTCGCTCTCACTTTTGGGAAGCCACAAGACGATGGTGTTGACTCGCACCCAAGGTGTTTTGTGTTTTGAATTCTAGTAAAGGATGTAATATATGGAACGGCTATCTCATTTTGTATCCAAGTTGTAAGCCTGTGTGGCATCCTTATCATTTTGGGTCAAGAGTCTGTAAACAGATGTTTATTATCAATAAAGAGAAAACTTTTCTATGCCTCAATGTGTGTTATCTTATTTGCGTACTCTGTTGCATATGTTCTAAAGATCATCATTATGCCTAGGCCTTGTGCACGCGCGCCCTACGCGTGCACGGCATCACATCCGGGGGACGATTATCGATTGGGCAAAATCGGGGCGTGACATAGTGGTATCAGAGCATAGCTTCAGATCCTTTGATCTTGAGTCAAAAAGTTTTCCTAAGATGACCCTGTCCAGTCCGAGTAAACTCTTGAAATCGATTGGTGCAAAATGAGATGCGTTCCATATAGTGAGTCCATAATATACTTTGAGACTGATACAAGTTACTTTTCTTTGATGGAACGGCCTCTGAGACGGGTGCACAGGCGCAGATGGTGGCGCAAGTGCAAGGCAGTAGTTCTGGCACATCAGGCAGCTCAGGAAGTCCGGCTGCCGCGCCTTCTGTTGATCCGTTCGAACGAATGATGCGTATGATGGAAACGCAACAGAGGCAAGCCGAACTACGACAGAATCAATTCGAATCTCGAATAGAAGCAAAATTTCTGGCACAACGGACTCAGGCCGAAACGCAGCAGAAGCAAATGGATACCTTGCAAACGATTGTGACGATGCTAGCCGCCAGCAATCATTCTGCGTCTGCGGTCGCCGTGGCAGTGCCAGTTGTAGCTGATATTTTGGGACCGCAGGGCTCTCCGGAACCTCCAAATTCAGATGATAAGGGGTCCATCCTGCAGATATCAGAATTTAAGAAAATGTGCCATACTACCTTTAACGGTACCGAAGACCCTTTCGTGGCGTTGGACTGGCTGGTCGAGTTAGAAGACCACTTTGAAGTGCTCCGTATGGACGAAACCAGGAGAGTCGCTTATGCCCAACTTCAGCTCCGTTTAAACGCACATGATTGGTAGGATGTACACAAACAAGCTTTATTGAGCGAAGGCAGCACAGCGATTATCTCTTGGTCAGTGTTCCGTAAGGCCTTCGAAGAGGAGTATCTTCCACCCGCCGTCCGCCGCGAGAAGGAAGACGAGTTTACCCATCTACAGCAGGAGGACATGTCCGTACGGCAATACGCTTCAGAATTCAACAAGCTTGCTAAGTTTGCTAAGTCTCATATTAGTGATACGGAGACACGTGCACGAAGATTTGAGATAGGACTGCGACCTTCAATTCGTGCTCACGTCGTCGTCTCGCAATACCGCACCATGCGTGAGTCCTTAAACCATGCCCTCTCCCTTGAATCGCAGTACCCACCAGTTCGCACCGACGATGTGCAAAATTCCAATCACAAGCGTCCTAGCAACACAGGGGGTAACAATGCGCATAAGCGATCCAATAACGGCAGTAACAAGGGTGCAAATCAGGGTAAGGGTGGCGAGCTTGTTTGTCACCGATGTAATCGTACTGGACACATCGCTCGAAACTGTCGAGTATTCAACGGATCGTGCTTTAAGTGCGGTCGTCAGGGGCATATGGCAGCGAACTGTTGGGCAGGTGGACCTAACCAACAACAACAACAAAACTGTGCTCCTCAGGACCAGGGGCAAGTACCTTGAGCGAATCAGACGACACAGCAGAACGCTCAAGGCCGGGTCTATGCTCTGACTCGGGATGAGGCACTCGCATCAAACACGACGGTGTCAGGTATATTACTCTTTAATGATGTACCTGCTCGAGTATTGTTTGATTCTGGTATAACACATAGTTTTGTGTCAACAAACTTTGCTAGAGAACATAAATTCATTCAAACCCCGTTAGGCCTAAGGCTTAGCGTCAGTACACCGTCAGGCACGAGCTTGCCTGCAGTTTTAGTTTGTCGTGACGGCTACATTTGCATCGGGAGAAGGAAATTGTCACTTGATACGATAATTCTGGACATAGGGGACTACGACATCATTCTGGGAATGGACTGGCTTGGCGCTTGTTCTGCTACTATCGATTGTGCGGAGAAGAAAGTCGTATTCCGTCTTTCTAGCGAGACCGAATTTTGCTATTCGTGCAGTCCACAATCAGAAGCATCGAATGCCTGCATGGTGATATCAGCGATATCTGCTCGACGGATGATTCACTCCGGCTGCGTAGGGTACTTGGCTTCCGTTCGAGACACTCAGCTAGATTGCGCAAACGTTGAGTCCATTCCCTTTGTGGCAGATTTTCCTGATGCGTTCCCCGACGAGTTGCCCGGTATGCCGCCCGATCGAGAGACAGAATTCACCATCGACACATTTCCAGGAACCCAACCTATTTCCAAACCTCCGTATCGAATGGCTCTGGCAGAACTAAAAGAGTTGAAAATCCAGCTACAAGAATTGCTTGATCGTGGGTATATCCGGCCTAGTGTGTCTCCGTGGGGGGCACCGGTACTGTTCGTTAAGAAAAAGGATTGCTCGATGCGACTCTGCATCAACTATCAAGAATTAAACAAGGCAACGGTTCGAAACAAATACCCCATTCCCCGGATAGATGATCTCTTTGATCAGTTGCAAGCAGCGACCGTGTTCTCGAAAATCGATCTCCGTTCGGGTTACCATTAGCTCAAAATTAAGCCGAACGATGTGCCGAAGTCAGCCTTTCGCACACGCTACAGCCATTATGAGTTTTTAGTAATGCCGTTCGGTTTGACGAATGCCCCTGCTGCCTTTATGGGTTTGATGAACCAAGTATTCCGGCCGTACCTCGATTGATTTGTAGTAGTGTTCATCGATGATATCTTGGTGTATTCGAAGGATGGAGTAGAGCATGCAGAGCACTTGCGGACCGTGCTACAAAGCCTTCGAGACAACAAGTTGTATGCGAAGCTGAGTAAGTGCGAATTTTGGCTAAGCAGTGTATCGTTCCTAGGGCATATCATTTCTGTGGGAGGTATTTCAGTTGACCCGAAGAAGGTAGAAGCCATTGTCGAGTGGAAACGACCTGCATCCGTTAGTGAAATTCGAAGCTTTCTTGGGTTAGCGGGCTACTACAGACGGTTCGTAAAGGATTTTTCTAAACTTGCCTCGCCTCTGACTCGCCTCACACAGAAGGGAGTCGTGTTTGAGTGGTCCGCCGACTGCGAAACTGTATTTTGTGAGTTAAAATATCGCCTAACCTCTGCCCCGTTACTTGTATTACCGGACGAGACTTCGGGATTCCAAATCTTCAGTGACGCTTCAGGACAGGCTTAGGGTGTGTACTTATGCAGCGAGACAGAGTGATAGCCTATGCATCCAGACAGCTGAGAAAGCACGAGAAGAATTATCCCACGCATGATTTGGAACTGGCAACAAATATGTTCGGGTTAAAATTATGGCGGCACTACCTTTATGGAGTGCCTTGCCGAATCTATACCGATCATAAAAGTTTAAAGTACTTATTCACCCAAGCAGATCTGAACCTTCGACAGTGGCGCTGGCTAGAATTGATAAAAGATTACGATTTGACGATTGACTACACTTCGGGCAAGGGAAATGTGGTAGCGGATGCGTTGAGTCGGGTCTTTGCAGGATCTCTGTCCGTCGATCGCAGGTTACAAAGGGACTTAGAAGAAATGGGCATCGAACTCAGAATTCGTTATCGTGGCGCATGGGTTGCTCAGATGCGATTTGTATCCAATCTGATAGAGAGAGTCAAATCTACTCAAAGAGACGATCCATTCCTCCGGAAAATGCGAGAGCAGGTCCAAGCGGGGAAGGCGAAAGACTTTACAGTGGATGAGAATGGGGCATTGCGAGTGAAAGAAAGGCTATGTGTCCCCAATGATTCAGAACTCAGAAAGGAAATCCTCACGGAAGCAAATTACGCGGCCTATACTATCCATCCCGGGAGCACAAAAATGTATAAGAACCTTCGCACTGTCTTCTGGTGGCACGGCATGAAGAAAGATGTAGCACTCTTTGTGTCGCAATGCATAACCTGTCAGAGGGTGAAAGCAGAGCATCAGAGGCCGGGCAGAGAAATGCAAAATCTTGCTATCCCGGAATAGAAGTGGGAGCACATCAGCATGGACTTTATTGTTGGTCTGCCAAGTACGCAACGGGGGAACGACGCAATCTGGGTCATCGTCGACCGGTTAACCAAGTCTGCACACTTTATTGCCATTAAAAGTACTTGGGGTGCCGATCGCCTTGCCCAGACCTACCTTGACGAGATAGTCCGGCTGCACGGAGTGCCAGTTTCTATAGTATCAGATCGGGATGGACGGTTCGTCTCACATTTTTGGGAAAGCCTTCAGTCGTCGATGGGGACCAAGTTGAAATTCAGCTCAGCCTACCATCCTCAAACCGATGGCCAGACAGAACGGGTGAATCAGGTACTAGAAGACATGCTGCGCCTCTACGTAATCGAATCCAAGTCAAGTTGGGACGTTATCCTGCCGCTAGCCGAATTTGCTTACAACAACAGTTATCAGTCTAGCATCCAGATGGCTCCGTATGAGGCACTGTATGGGCGGAAGTGTAGGTCACCGATCTGCTGGGATAAAGTTGGGGAGCGGCAAATCCTTGGGCTGGAACTGGTTGAACAAACAGTACAAAAGGTTCGGCTGATTCGAGAACGATTAAAAGTAGCACAAAGTCGGCAAAAGAGCTATGCCGATGTTAGTCGTCGCCCTCTTGAATTCCAAGTAGGGGACCATGTATTCCTAAAAGTCTCTCCTATGCGTGGTGTGACAAGATTCGGGATAAAAGGGAAGTTAAGTCCAAGATTTGTTGGCCCGTTCAAAATTCTCAAACGAGTCACTTCAGTTGCTTATCAAATTGCCTTGCCACCAGCCCTGTCAGATGTGCACAATATTTTTCATGTGTCTCAACTAAAAAAGTATGTGCACGATCCAACATATGGTAGACTTGGGTCAGTTAGATCTGCAGGCGGACTTGTCGTACGCCGAAGAACCCGTGCAGATCCTGGAACGTAAGGAAAAGCAGTTACGGAATCGGGCTGTATCGTTAGTGCGCGTTCTGTGGCGGAACCACGCGGTCGAAGAATCGACGTGGGAAATCGAATCTGAGATGAGGGAAATGTTTCCCTCATTATTTCTTAGCGGTAGGTTCTATTCCTAAGTTTCGGGACGAAACTTTCTTTTGGATGGTTATGATGTAATGCCCGTTCCCCCTATTCGGGGAGTGCGGCCAAGAAACACTTAAGACCGTTCGAACGGGACAGATTGAATCAAGATCCTTTCCTCGTTATTGATTGATTTCTTCGAAATCAGGTCCCATATTCAACGGATCGTGCCTCAAGGATGGACTCGGCGGCAGAGTCGAGAGGGGCCTTTCCGTTGCGTTGGTTTCTTGCCCGTTTTTGTGCCGCTTGGTTGCCTTTTGTTGGTTTTATGACTTGCGTTTTCTTGAACGGTTTCGATGGATTTTATTATTTTCGTTCTTAGGATCTCTTAATTTCATATCGAACCTCGGAGACCGAAGCAGGGGATATTGTGTTTCATGTGATAACTTAGTTGGTCGTTGTAGACGGCGCTCGTGCGGAGTCTTAAAGTTCTGCCTTTCTCTCCTACTTTCCTAACTTGTGAGTGGCTTTATTTCGATTAGCTCCCTTCTTCCAAGTCTGCATTCTAATTAGATTGACTCATTGTTCATCCCGATCAAACGATACTAAAACACATATGACTAGGTCAAAATAGAAAAGAAGTAGGCTTGAAACATCAATAATGCTTGTCATATGGAAATTATTCTGAACGATCACACTGTAACGTGCATGCCCGTCATATATCATAACCATTTCTATGTTAAGTTGTAGTTAGATTCATTTATCTATAACTATTCATGGTATGGTACAAAATGGCAAGGAAAATGTGATTCTTACACAAGTAGCATAGACTATGGAAAACTACACTATGTTAACTTGCTTGTATTTGCTTGGAATGTGTTTCATGTGATAACTTAGTTGGTCGCGGTGGTATGGTTTTGGACAACTTGTATACAAGGGATATCGTTCTACGAACGGTCGCCGGGGCACCGGGACCGCTTCGCCCCGGGTAGAACAATTTGCTAGTGTAGTCCTAGCATTTGGATGGGTCCGTGCATCCGCTAAGGGCTAGCTACCCGAGACGGAATGGCAGCCGACCCATCCCAAGTCCAACCAAGTGATTGTTATGTATATTTAAACTGTGCAGACTAACTATGTCTTCGTGGCAGGGAAGGTCGTGGTAAGTTTTGTACAGGTGGCTCAGACGGCTCAGACGGTACAGGTAAAGTCACCGAGCGGTGGCATATTTGGTTATGTTATTTTACTCTATCTTATGTAAAGAATTTATCTAAGCCAAGGTAGATAGATCACATGAAAATAAATGTTGCATGCTCATATGAACCCGTTGTAGATTTTGGGTTAAGTTGGGTTAGCTCGCCCTCACCGGTACTTTTTGAAGTACTGACCCTCGTTGCAGCAGGTTCCCCGAGCCAAGGTGACACGGCGAGAAGCTGAAGCTTTCTCCAACCCCCTTCCCGAATTAAGACGCTTTCGTGACGTGACTTTTGGTAGCTCCAGTACTTAAGAAGCAAGGAGCTCGCTCTCACTTTTAGGAAGCCACAAGACGATGGTGTTGACTCGCACCCAAGGTGTTTTGTGTTTTGAATTCTAGTAAAGGATGTAATATATGGAACGGCTATCTCATTTTGTATCCAAGTTGTAAGCCTGTGTGGCATCCTTATCGTTTTGGGTCAAGAGTCTGTAAACATATGTTTATTATCAATAAAGAGAAAACTTTTCTATGCCTCAATGTGTGTTATCTTATTTGTGTACTCTGTTGCATATGTTCTAAAGATCATCATTATGCCTAGGCCTTGTGCATGCGCGCCCTACGCGTGCACGGCATCACGCCCGGGGGACGATTATCGATTGGGCAAAATCGGGGTGTGACAGAATGTGCATGAACATCCTATATGTTCACATACTAAGGTCCTTACACCATGGTTAATTGACTGTCAAGATATAAAAAGTTTAAGATTTAGAGTATAATAGTTGTACTCTTAGACATGTTAGAATGAATTTTAGGTTTGGTATCAGAAAGAAGATTATAATTTATCATAATCATGACCAAATACTCACAAATTTCTAAAACCCTAGATCTCTCACACATATTTTTTGTCAAAAAAAACCCCCAAATTTATACCCTAAAACTCAATCCTAAAATAAATCATAAACATCAAATATTTCTTTAAGCACCAAAAAATGAATTATAATCTATTTACGACTTGGATATAACCCAATCATTTTAAACAAACTTGAGCTAATTCTAACAATATTTATCTTGGCTTATGCTTATCCATTTACCAAAATCTCAAAATTCAAATCCACAAAACAACCACCATGTTGGATGAATTGCACAATTGTATCAGGATATTCTCAGGGTATAAGATAGATAAAATAGAAACTGAACAATGACTCCTACTCTCAACAATTCATGCATCTCATTTTGACTACATCCCTTAGCAAATCGTCGACGAACTCCAAGCCACAATAATTGTCCCTCTCGCAGGCACAATATTCTTATAGGGTTGAAATAGTGGGCAGCAAAAGCTTTGACCCAAATCCCACAAAGAGAACAGATAAGCATCGATGTATATAGTAACTTCGACACTTGGAAAAATTCTAATCTATATCATACTAATAAAGATTGATAAAATATACACCGATTCCTTTGTCCCAAAAATCAGTCCCTTATAATCCCCAATAAGAAGAAGTACAAGATCATAAAACCCCAACCCTAAATAGCTTCTAACCTATCAAGCGTGGTTGTAGACCATCCAATGATCATAATATCCTTAACATAGTCAATAGAACCACGATCAGAACCTCATTCTATCTTGAAGATTAAGCTTCGTGAGCGAATTCATATATATCTTTGTAGATTGGTTGATGTCTTCTTGAATCTTCTAAATGAACATACATGATGTCAGCCCCGTCTTTCGATGTTCGCATCTAGTAAAACTATTTGTATGTGTATCTTGTACTTTAGGTTTATCGTATTTTCAATATCGGTATAATATCTTGTATTTTTGTGGCTCATATACCCGTTCTCGAGACAAATCGATATGATCAGCAGGAATTTCACGCTTGATATTACTCTCATGGTTTTCTTGATCAATGTATCCAGTATCCATGAGCATATGGCGCGTAGGATAAACAACGATAACTTAAACTAGTAATCGACATATGCAAGTAAGGGTGTTTCAGTAGTTTCATTAATAAACCAACTATTACCCAGACTAACCTCTAGAAGCAATTGAATGTGCTAGGGACCCGAGTTAGGATGTACATTTTAGAAATGGAAACCAAAAATCATGTTTTCTTAACTAGATTAGTTCTACCACTATATGTCACGTCATGATTTTATCGAATCGATAAGTCACCACCGAGCGTGATATCGTACGAGCCTAAGTTGCGCTTATACAAAGCATGTTGTGTGCAATAGAGTTAAGCAAAAAAATAAAAACAATATGTCACAGAGGAAAATAAATTTATTTTATTCATAATTCATATTTGATACATAAATTCTCAACATCTGAGTAAAGAATGTCGTACGAGCTTACAATTTGAACAACAAAATAAGATTATATTATTTCATACATCATACCCATTATCGACATCACAAAAAAAAGAGGGTATTTTCTTTATTGAGAAGTACAAAGTTTTGTATTGTGAACTGACAAAGAATATAAGAGAATCCCAATGATAAGAGGATCTACGTACAAATATAATCTGGACAAGTATGACGGTGGAGATTGAGAACTGCAGCTGCTCCTTTACTCCATTGACGATCCGGGACCAAGGGGGGTTGACGAGGATTTGGTGGTCCTTCTCTCCTTCCCGCGTGTAGATTTTGTTGCCTGTATGTGTATGGATCTTATGCATGTGGGAAACGTCCAATATTTATAGATTTTGAAGAGACATTTGTGCGCGCATCTCATGCTACCATACGACGGCGCATGTTGCGACTAGTGGCACATGCTGTCATAAGTTGACACATGGTCGCTTGAGATTTGGGTTTTTTAATACCCATAACACTCGTGAAACCTGTTGTTGTAGACTTAGATTGCACCTTGGGAGTACGTCTGCTCGGCGCATGGCAACAACAGAACAATAGTGGCGTATGACACTGCTTGGCACACTAGAATACTAGTGGCGCATGGTACTGCAGGCACATGAGAACACCAAGATACAAGTGCGTATGGTAGTGTGGGCACATAAGACATTTCTTAGACTGTTCGCGCATAGGGCTAACTCCCTAAGGCATAAAGGAGCTGGATCACTAAGGCGCATGAAGCCGGATCACTGAGGCTTTTGAAGCTGGATCACTGAGGCACATGGGGTAGATTTTCCATGCTTCTACAAGACTCCCTTCATAGAAAAATTTGTAACTTTTTAAGTTTGGAATACTTTGAACAAAAGTATGGGGGATGTAAGTGCAGGGTTCGCTTTGGCACACGTGCGAAGCATCCTTATGTTTAGCGCATCGAGGGAGTACTTCCACTTGGCACAGCAAATATCTCACGCATTAGCTATTGGGCACATCAAGATGTCATTTAGCTAGGCACAACTAGTTGTTGGTGCAGTAGGCCTATACGGAGATTCAACCATTGACTGTCAGGTTAATCTTGCAATTCTAGTGCCTAGGAATTTGTGAGCCATTAATGGATTTCTTGCTATAAATATAGGGCTAGGAGACGGAGAATGGTGCTTTTCCCCCTCACACAATGTCTCTGTTGAAGTCAGGTACAAGGAAGTTCGTCGAGCGGTTCGTTGACCCTCTTCCTCTGATGGTCTACCACCCTCCGTCGGCGGAGAAGGTGAGGAGTAAGACTTGTACTCTTTCTGTTCTTTTTCTTGTACTGCCTGTTCGTGCCCTTTTTGGTCCTGTCCGAACTGCTTGTCCTGACGCGCATGGTCGTTGGTGAAAGGCTTCATCCTGAGGATGCACTGAATATGAGGGTTCTAACTTGGTAGCATGGGTGATGTTGTCTCTGGACACTCGCCAGAAGCTTGTCCGAGAAATAATGCTCAACCACGTTGTAGGGGCATATTCGCCTCTTCATGACAAAGGTCGGCTTTGTACTGTGGCAGCGGTGTGCATGTATGCGGGACTTGGTGCCTATATGTGGCCTCCCTGGATATACGGTCAGATGGTTTTGGCACATGGTGCATGACTCTGATGCTGCTCCCCTTTGTATTTTTCTTGCAATCATTCTGACTTTTGTATGCCTGTTTGTGCATGAACTGTCTCGTATTGCTCTTGTTCTGATAGAGCATGGAAGGATATCATAATCACCATTTTTCGTAGTGCACAAGCACATTACCCGGAGTATTGGCCGCGATCTTCCAACCCACGCTAAGTTGTGATGGCTGGATCTTGGGTCGAGTCCTGGCGGTCCATCTGAGAGGCAGCGGCGGGGCTAGTAATCTCAACCGGGACTTCTAGTCGCATCCTTTTACACGACAGAGTTGGGTTTACAGAGGTTCGGCTCTGCTTCGCAAGCTCCTTTATTATCCATCGGTATGGATTCTTTTCTCTCCCTGTGGCTTGTACTGAGGAGTCTTGATGAAGCAATGACCCAGAATGCGTTGAGCTGTAGGCTTTATAAATTTTGGTACCAGAAATAGCACAGAGGGGTCTCCTTCTTTTCACATATACCCATGATCTTTAATATTAATGAAAATCCTTGAATGTAATGGACTTCCATATGTACTCATGATCTTGAATATTAATAAAAAAATTTGTCATATTTCCTGTTTGGAACTTTTCTTGTTACTGTGGATATTTTGGCTATGAGTATTATACCAGAGGTAATAACGTAGCATAAGATCATAATAGCGATAATACCAAGCCTTATCAGAGGTAATATGGACGTGATAGGCTAGAGTAGTTCCATTAACGGGGTTTGGGCGAGACATCTTCTGTGATAGTAGGGATACTGTGGTGTAGAACCAATAGTCAAGCAAGTTTGCTGAATATGACTATGGCAAAACATTTTATGGAGAAAGAGGAAATTGAGTTGTAGAAGTATAAAAAATCTTGATCCATGCGCCCAACAAACATGCATCCCAAGATCGACTCAGAAGAAATCAGGCCGTAGAATGACCATACGGCAAAGGAAAAGCAACATCCATGCGCCCTAATATTGGCCACATAAAGGCCTGACACAAAGATTATGTCTGACACAAAATCCTGACAAAAAAGACTCTTTGAACGCCTTGATTCTGCCAAAAAAAGTTGGCAACAGTGCTCATGTTACCATAATTGTTATTTTTGTTACTATGCAGCCGTACAGGGCCACTTATAAGTAAGAAAATGTTTTCTATGTGTTCCATACGTCTCTGGCCCCATGCGTTCCAGACTCAATACTTTTCATGCAACTCTGGCCCCACGCATTTCGGACTCCATGCGTTCCATGAGTCCCATGCGTCGCAGACTTCATACATCCAACGTGGTAGGCTTCCTGAAGAAGAAATCTTCCTGTTGCAACTGAAATAATTCTCTTCAAATAAATGCGGGCCATGTGTCAAGCTGACCAAGTCACGCAAACAAAAGACGAGAACCACCCAGATCTTAAGCAACACCAAATCATAACAAATTTCCATAAAGCAGCTCGACCTGGACTCAACTACATCCTGTTAAGGATGTACACGTGGCAGTCTGCCCATAGTTTGTGCCTACAGTTAAAATCCTATTATGTTGAAGGAGCCCCATGAGGCCACCAAATAGAATTATATGCGACACCTATAGCCCACCAACATGATGGCTATAAATAGGAGCAACTTGGACGTTCTAAGGTGTGGCTAGTTTTTTTTTTTGCTTCAGAGACCATACCCCTCTAGGCGAGCTATGTACGTGCACACAAGCTCAAGACAAAAAGAAGAGAAGAGAGCATCCCTCATCCCCTGGACCGTCAACGAAATAAAACAGTTGATCAAGTACTCGATCTCCATCATCACATTACGAAGATAAAAAATTATTGTACTTAGATTTTCTGTCTAGGATTTATTTATACTTTTTGTTTGTTATTAAACGAAGGTTTCCCAAACTTTCTTCAATGGCAAACAATGTGGCGACTCTGCTGGGGACTTTCTTCTCCACTGATGAGAAGGTTGTGACAAAGTTTGACGCATCGAAGCTGGGTTCGACCTAGAGGATGATGGTTGTACGCTTTGATTAGTAAGCCTTTGAGGAAAAGCTCTCTAAGAGCAGGGCTTCTCCAAGGCTAGCAAAGCCTAAGAAGACCCGCAGGACATGGGTTGCAAAGGTTGTTGTGCCTCACCCAACTACGGAGCATGTGCTCCCCGTATCTCTCCCTACCACAAGGGATGCACATTATGCGTCCACACGAGCTGACGCCTTTTATGTGGCAGCCTCTTATGACAAGAAAGGTTCCTAATACTTGACCTCTGGCAGAGAAAAATACTACAATGCCAGGAGTTCGAGCACTTAGACACGTTCCATGAGGCCACGTCAAAGGCCGCAGAAGGAGGATTATGTGACACCAGTCGGCATCCGCAGACACATGTTCGCATACGGCCATGAAAGCAACAAAAGTTTCGTCTTTGGCCGAATCTTACGTAGCGCTGACTCCATCCACCATTCTGAGAAAGGCGAAGATGTAAACTTGGACTCTTTATACTATGCACCAACGCGTTCTATGACGAAGAAGTCTAGGGCAATATGAGCTCGCCAAGCTCAAGCAATTGTTTATTCGACCGACCGATAGCAGGATTCGCTAACTATAATACATGCCCCTAACGAAAAGTTTTATAAGATCGACCCATGCGTCCAGCCCACAGTGGTAATTGGACATGGTCAGTCTAAAGAGTCTTCCATTAGCAACCTGGAGAAAGTTCATATATGAAACCCAGGTCAGGAAGAAAATTCAATAACTATGCACCCATGTGCTCGGTCTACCTGGGCTCATAAGAGAGGTGCAAAGGTAAATTATTCCTCACTCGACTTGCGCAACGTGATCAATCACAAGTGCAAAGCGAAGGAAACAACTACCGCATATGAGGTATCCTCTCCAGTATATCATTGTGCCAGTATTATCATCAAATAATGTTGTAACAAAGTAGCCGTACCCACAAACAGGCAATCGGCATTCCAATGGGTGCAACCAAAGGCACACACCCGACTACAACCCAGAGAACAGGTGCAAGCACCAGAGGAAGATGAGTTGTCCTTTGCCTCATGTTATTTTGCGTAGAATGCCCCCTCCATGAGGGGAGGTCAAAATTCTAGCACCTCCAATCCATCGCTCTCGGCCAACGGGTCAAGAAGATGGGTCCAAGGAGGACAAGTAGCGGAACCCGCAGAAGGCATTATCCTGGGCACCCGCTCAAAGAAGAAGTTGTCAGCCTCTTGGGATAGTTCTTCCTCAGGACCTCAGATAGCTATGCAATGTGGGGGTTGTAATCCCACGACCTTTATGACAATCCAGCGTTCCGAGAAGACGGTGATTCCTAAGGAACATATATTAAGATCCCTGGGGATAACCAATCTCATCCAGAAGAAGCAGCTTCCAACTTCCTACGTTGGAGGTAGTATTCCCTCTGATTTCGATGAGAATGTAACACTGCCAACTTTTGTTGAGGATCATTTACTACAATAGTCCGAGGTGAAAAGTGTAACACATACTATCCCATCCACTTCTCCCCATGCTCTGGAGAAAATGATGCACACCATGATTGCCACAATACAGACTTTGTCCCAGGCAATATTGGAGACAAACGAGAACATGGTCCCTCCACCCTCAGGGCCAGCAATAACTCTGCAAGCCGGGAGTAGCAACCTTTCGTTGGTCCACACCAACCCGTTATTCTGTAAGGACAGTGATTCCTAGGAAATAAAGAATGACAAGTCTGGGGGTAGTCACCCTCGACATGTCAGAGGACCATCCAAGGCTGGGGTTAGCATTCCCTCCGAGTCCAAAGACGATGCAAACTAACGGTCTTCTCTAAGGACTGTATGACCAAGGAATCAGAAGCCCCAAAGCCAAATGAGACTTTCTTCTTCGATGATGATGACGTCATTGAAATCTTCAACGTTCTGATAAAGGGCAACAAACTCTGGCTACCAAACATCAGATACCCTGAGGAGGCAGACAAGGTCGATAACCCAAAGTACTGCCACTACCACCGGTATGTCCTTCATTCAACCAAAGACTGCTCTTTGTTAAAGAAGCGCATCCAGTAGCTGATCTATGCTAAGGTGCTCACCCTCGACTCCGAGGACAAGATGGTCATTGCGAACATAGTATCCCTCCAGTTTGGTGACTTCACGATGTTGGAGGCCCATGACGGTGTTGTCCCGATCCCGACGATAACAATGGAGGTTGTTAATCTCCCACCAGCTCGCGGCCAAACAACCAGGTCGGTACCTCTCAGCACACCATGAGGCGAGGTCATGTGGGTTCACCCTGACATTACTCAAGACCTAGCACAACCAGTAGCACCTTCAATGACCAGGTCAAAAAAAAAGAAATGCAAGTCATGGCACATGATATTTTCCTCAAAAACATAAATTATAGACTTCAGATGCTCACCACAGCTCAACAAGTCTCCTTCTGCACAAAACACAAGCCTCCTATAACTCATCAACAACGACGAGACAGTGCTTCTCCATGAAATAAATCCCCAGCAGCAGGTAGTGTCCCTCTGTGTATTACGCATATACGTGCAGCAGGCGGTGGTCCTCGTCGTAATAAGCAAACTTGCGAACGTGGTACTGATCCTACACGCATAATTCAGCCAACTCCTTTATGTGTACGCGATATTGTTCCTTTACACCAGACACCTCTTTGTCAAAATCCAAAGAATTGGTATTATCTAGTACAACATATTATGAGCTGCCACAATTTCATCATTACAACCAACAGTCAATCTGTCTCATGTAGAAGATGGGCTATGATCTCCAAAAGGCTGAAGGTCTTAATTTTGGTGAAAGAAGACATATTCCATTACAATCCGACAACTACTACAACATCACTCGCAGTGGGATGGGACAAAAGTGCTAGCATGCATTGTTTCTCCAGCAAGACTATAGTCCGTAAAGTTTGAGCTCCAGACTCTGTCAACAAATAAGAGAAGATATGAACTCTTAATCTAGGACAATGTATTATCGAACACACTAAGGATAGTGTTTCCTTAATCCGATGCTTTATCAAGGAAAGCTTCTCCTCGATTCAACAGTGCATACAGGCTCCCAAAAGCTTAATCGAGACTTGCCAATGATGTCGATTAAGGACAAGTTCCTCAACAAGTACCACTTCTAAGCTAGTACTTTCTAGCAGATTAAATTAAAATGTACAATGTTTACATTTTGTTATTCCCAGCAAGTACAAATGCCTAAGGGATTTTGTCCCTCCATGTTTTCTTATAAAATTTATTATCTGTGTTCATGGGTCCTGAATACGTAACGAATAATAGATCCACAAAAAATTCTCCAGTATAGCAGTTCTCAGGTCCAGTAAAACGTTCTCATTGAGACCACCCAATATTGATTTCCTCCAGCAAAAAATAGCTTGTCCTAAAAGCCTAGTCGCTTCTGAGACATCTCATTTGCGTTCACAGTCTGATCGAAAATGCTTCCCCAAGTAAGGTGGAATCACCCCAAGCAACAACTTAAGTCTATATTACCTCTAAGCTGTAATCCTGTCATTCTACTCAGTATAGCGAATCTATCACCAAAAGAAAATAGTCACGTACATATTACCTCTATCCTGTTTATTCTTTGTCCCTACAGAAGTTTATTTTACCATGTCAATATCACCTCTTCATAAGATATTTCTGATGGAATCCTAATTTTTAGAACTTTGCCATATCTATATTACCTCTGAGTAACATTCCACCTATCGACTTTCTACTATCACGTTCATATAACCCCTGATAGTGCCAGTCATATTAGCTTATCATCCTTACTTTAGGTACTCCACGGATAATAACTCTACAAACCAAGAATTTGTCATATCCATATTACCTCTAAGCAAATATTCGTGTCTACCGTCACGTCCATAATACCTCTGATGGTGTCAGTTATTTCAACTTGTCATACATAGTTAGCTTTAAGTATGCCAAGGATGATAAGTTCTCAAATTCTCCCTAGCAAAATTATCTCAAAATAATTAAATTAAGATATTTCCTAACGACGAGAAGCATACATCATTCCAAATTTTGATAGGAGTGTACTGTTACACAGTCATTCCCGTCGGTCTGAAGGATGCAGGTGCTACATACCAGCGAGCTATGATTACCATCTACCAAGAACATTTACGTACGACAGTGGAGTGTTACGTTGATGACATCGCTGTCAAGAGTCGCTCCAGAGATGATCACCTCCGAGACTTGAAGACTGTGTTCGACCTGATGTGTGCGCACCAGCTCATGATGAATCCAACTAAATCCTTCTTAGGAGTATCCAGCGACAATTTTTTGGGTTTTGTCATAACTTTGAAGGGTATCCACGTAGACCCCGATAAGACTAAAGCTATCCTTGAAATGCACCCGCCAAAAAATCTCAGAAAACTTCGTGACCTTCAAGGAAGACTAGCATACATCAGGAGGTTCATATCAAACCTCTCTGGACGTTGTCAACAGTTCACTCACCTCATAAAGAAGAGAGTCTCCTTTGTTGGAATGAAGAATGCCAGCGCGCCTTCGACGATATTAAGGAGTATCCTATGAACCCTCCAGTATTTATGGCCCCCATTGTGGGAAGACCATTCTTGCTATATGTGTGGGCAATGGATCACTCCCTCGGAGTTCTACTAGCCCAAAAAAGATATGCAGGTCACGAACAGGCCATCAACTATCTCAGCAGAATGATGGCCAGCGCAAATCATAGATACAACCCCATTGAGAAGGAGTGCCTCATTCTGGTCTTCGCCATTCAGAAGACCTGACATTATGTGGCAGAAAAAACCATCCATGTGATCTCGCGAGTTAATCCTCTCAGGGTCCTAATGACTAAACCTAGAGCGCTCAACTCTCATCTAACCACATGGGCAATATTTTTGTGGCCTTATGACATGGTATTTGTACCACAAAAGGAGGTCAAAGGCCAAACATTGGCAGATTTTTTGGCGGCCTGCCCTGTACCAGAAATCTCGAAGCCCTACGAGAAGATCACAAATAAAGTAACGAACTCAAACATGACCACAAGCGCAGAAACATCGGACTCAAATATGACCACAAGCGTAGAAGCCATTTGGTAAATGTTCTTAGACGGTGCCTCAAGAACAGGGCCCAAAGGCGATATTATCTCTGGCGGGATTGTACTTATTTTCTTGTATGATCAGGTTATCAACTGTTCTAACTCCTTCACAGAGCAATGCTCCAACAATATGGCATTGTACAACTCCCTCGTCATTGGGCTCCAACTCGCTAAACAAGTAGGAGTAGACTACCTAGAGGCCTACGATAATTCCAAGCATATAGTCTGTCAGGTCCTGGACGAGTACAAGGTCTGGCACAAAGACTCGATTTTCTACCACCAAGACACACTCAAAATTATCTCCACCTTCGAGGGTTTCTACATAGAGCACTTCCCTCGACTATAAAATATTGAGGCCGACGCCCTGGACAGCCTTACTGCCTCCTTGGCATTCCCGGTCAAAACCAATTAGCTGATCACAGTGGTCGGTCAAGAGATGGTCTGCAGAAAAAATATTCTCTGTATGTGCCTAAGCTACATAGAGGAATAGACACCAGCATCCAAGACTGGAGGCTCCCATTCATCAACTATGCAGTCTATGGAATTCTCTTCAAGAATCCAAAGGAAGCCACTTTCACCAGAAGCCGTTTCCTCTGGTACTATTACGATACGGCTACCAAAATATTGTATCGTCGTTCCTATGATGGTATTCTTCTATGATGCCTATCAAACGCAGAAATGAACTAGTCTCTCCGTGAGGCTCACGATGGGGTTTGTGGTGCCCATCAGCCCGAACCCAAGATATAGGACTGTCTCCGGAGAATGGGTTACTATTGGCCGATAATGCTAGCAGAGGCTGTTGACTATGCGAGAAAGTGCCAAGCGTACCAAATCGACGCAGACTTTATCCACCAACCCTCAGAATTCATACACCCAATGGTAGCTTCTTGGCCTTTTAAAGCATGGGAAATGGACATTATCGGGCCAATTAGTCCACCTTCTTCTAAGGGACATCGATTCATCTTAGCTATCACCGACTACTTATCCAAATTGGCGGAAGTTATTCCACTCGCTAAAGTTAAGACCTCAAAGGTGATCACCTTTGTCAAGTATCACGTCATCTACCGCTTCCTCTTGCCATGGAGGATCATCCACGATAATTTTCCAAAGTTTTCAAGTCATACTTTTTACTGGTTTTATGATCAAAATCGAATCCAGAATGTAGCCTCGACTTCTTACAACCCAACATCAAATAGTCTGGCGGAAGCATTCAAAAAATTAACAAGTTCCTCAAAAAGTTTGTGTCATCCAATAAGCACGACTGGAATAATAAGCTAGGTGAGTGTCTTTGGGCCTACTGCACAATGGTCCGGACACCTACTAACAGAACGCTATTTTTCTTGGTTTACGAAAGTAAAACAGTCCTCCCACTCGAGGTCCAAATTTTGTCACTCTGAGTGGCTCTTTCCAACCGATTGACTGTTGACGACAATCACCGTCGACAGCTTCAAGAGTTAGAATGGCTTAACGAGAAACGTCTCTTAGCTCAACAGTGCATTGAGTTGTACCAAGCGTACCTCCCAGGAGCCTTCAACAAACGAGTCAAGAAGAGGACTTACCAAGTGGATGACCTCATCTTGACAGTAAGAAGGCCGATGGTTAGGACCCACAAGAAGGCTTGTAAATTTCAACCAAAATAGGAGGGTTCGTTCATTGTGGAGTGCGTGTTCTCCAACGGCGCCTACCGTCTCACAAAACCCAATGGCGACTTGCTCATGATGCCTATCAACGACAAGTTCCTCAAGAAGTACTATGTCTAAGCTAGACTTTTACTCCATTTACTATCAGCTGGACAACCAAAATATACACTGTACATTCCCCGTTGTTCATCCCCAATAAGTATGTAATCACAATATGCACTTCTCTTTAATAAAAGTTTGATAAAATCCATTATCTGTATTCAGGAATCATGAATACGCAACAAAAATGGATCCTCAAAAAGCTCCTAGTGGAGCCACCTTCAGGTCTATCCACACTTTCGGGTAGACCATTCATATTCAGTTCCCCTGGGCATTAGTTTACGTCTACGTCACATCTGAACTACTATCTAAAATATTATCCCCAGTGGGGTTTGCTAGGTCCATATTACCTCTGAGAATACCTCTCTATATGACTATCGATTATCACGTCCACAATACCTCTGATGTCGGTCATCATCTAAACTTATCGCTCGTACTTAACTATAAGTACGCCAGCGGTGTTAGGTCTACAAAATCTACCATGTCCATAATACCTCTGGAAGGGCTTGTCTCAAATATATTACTTACACTCAAGTGCGCAAGATGTAATGGGTCCACAAAACATATCACGTCTATATCACCTCTGATATCTTTCTGTTTCGAACTTATTACTTGCACGCAGGTGTTGAAAAAGTAACGAGGCTACAAAACCTATCACGTCTATTTTACCTCTGATAAGGTTTCATTTCAAACTTATTACTTGCACTCAGGTATGTAAAAGGTAATAAGGTCTACAAAAGATCTCTCAGTGGGATGTTCTCAACAAAAGCAAATAGTTCACATCCATATTACCTCTAAACTATGAGCTGCCCATGTTCTCCATCCAAATAAATTAGCCATATCTATATTACCTCTGGCTTATTTCCTTTTATTTCCATAAAAATTCCATGATCGTACCTAACCTCTCGTTATGAATATCGTTTTGCTCACGTCTATGCTACCTCTGAGCTATCATTCTCATATCCTCCCCAGTAAAGTTTTTCAGGTCCTTCTTACCTCTGAGAAAACCTCTCTACTTGACTATTGATCATGTACATATTACCTCTGATATCGGTCGTCATCTAAACTTATCACCCATACTTAACTCTAAGTACGATAGTGGTGTTAAGTCCACAAAACCTGCTACGTCTATATCACCTCTGGCATTGCTTATCTCGAATCTATTACCTGCACCCAAGTGCACAAAAGGTAATAGGTCCACCAACGATCCTCCAATATGATGTCCTTAACAAACTCTAGTGTTGTACTACGTCCATATTACCTCTAGTACGATACCCGAAGTCCACAATATATAAAAAGACAAATACAAAAAGAAATTCAGGAAAATGAGAGACTTTATTGATTAATATTCAAGATTATGAGTACATATAATAAATATCCATTTTTTTATTAGTATTCAAGATCATGAGTACATATAATAAAAACCAAATTTTAATGGTTTTCATGAAGGCTCACTAACACGAACCTTTTCCTCCAGAGGCGCCCCTCCGTGCTATTTTTGCCACTGACACAAGTGAAGCCAGCAGTAGGCAACAACACATTCTGGATTATCCCTCCATAGTGTAAACCTCAGTATATGGAAAAGAATCCATACTAATGGATAGCAAGGGAGGAGCAGGATCATCGCTCTAAAACCATGCAGGAAAATTGAAGGCAGGAATGATAATTAATCTAAATCCTATCATCGACACTGTAGGCCCCCAGCCGGTAGCAAGCCGCTTAAAGGGGAGAAACGTAGCTAGTATGCTACATAAATAGGGACAACTCCACGCATGACGTAGGATATTCACCCTCGTCCTCTGGATCAGTTCTTGCCAAAAAATTGCCATGTAAGGTTGGCATTCTCTTCGAATGACGGATTCTATGATACCCTTCCATGCTCCATCATAGGCACCACGAAGGGTCGTAAAACTTACATAAAGAGAACACATATACGTCTCAACGAAGAATATAAAAGTTTAAAGCAGCTGTATGCTGCTTCTAGGTCGAGGCCATACGCCGGAGGGGATGTCTCGAGATAGCTAAGTCCGCACACAAAAGCAAGAGGAGGTCCCATCCATGAGACAAAGCCACATATAGGCTCTACACGCATGATTGCAGCAGATTCCTCATTATGCAGCCAAGCTACAAATAGGTTGTGTGTGTTTGTTCCTATCCATGCGACCAAGCCATATATAGGCTCTGCACATGTTGTAGATGATTGCACAACCTTGTGGCAGAACTTTGTGGGAGGGCTGCGCGTGTTATAGATGATTTCTCATCCATGCTGCGAGACTGTGTACTTGTGTCTCTGTATCCTTGCTATCATGACACACCCCTACCTATAAAAAGAAACCCAGCATCAGGGGGCTACTAATCGACGATGCTCTTGAAAAAACCATCGGCGAGATAGATAGCAGCCATCGGCATCTTCTTTCACAAAATAGGGAAAAACCGAAAGACAAAAATTCTCTCTCCTCCCTAGGCTGCCTATTTATAGGCTCCTAGGACACGTAAGAAGATCGAGACGATAAACCAGGTAGTTATGAGGATGAACCTAATGTCTCTATTTGCGTTATCCTTATTTATAAACTTGGAAACTGTCTTTGACTCAGAATCCCAAAGAAATCTCCTCGAAGATCGAGCTAAATCTCGATATTTAATGATCTGACAGCCTGGTGGAAGAGCCTAGGTGACATCATAATTATGCGGCCTAAGGTCCTCTCCTCCATGCTTATAATTCAAAGTATTCTAAACTTATCATTTTAGAAACTTTTAAGGGAGTCTTGTAGAAGCATTAAAAATCTAGATCCATGTGCCCAAAAAATATATGCCCCAAGATCAACTCAGAAGAAATAAGGCTGCAGAATGACCATGCAGCAAAGAAAAAATAGCAACCACACGCCCTAATATTAGCAACATAAAGGCCTGATATAAAGATTATGTCTGACACGGAATCTAACGAAAAGGACTCTCTGAACGCCTCAATTCTGCCACGGACAGTTGGCATCAGTTCTCACATGGCCGTCATTATTACTTTTGTCATTATAAAGTTTTTTATGTGTTCCATACGTCTTTGTCTCCATGCGTTCTAAACTCCATGCATTTCATGCGCCTCATGCATTCCAGACTCCATGCGTGATGCGTCCAACGTGGCAGGGTTTCCTAAGACGAAATATTTCTGTTGAGACTAAAGTAATTCACTCTAACTAAATACGGGATACGTGTCAAGCTGACAAAGTCATGTAAATAAAAGACGAGTACAGCCTAGATCTTCAGTAACAACAAATCGTAACAAATGACTGTAGAAGCATGAAAAATATGCTGGATAGCTATACGCAGCATCTTGATGCAGGGCAGCATAAACAGAGGACCTCAGAGCCATCAAATATGCAACAGAGATTTTTCGCTGAGCACAGCGTAAAATATAGGCTCAAGGACCATCCGCGTAATACAGTATGTCCAGGCTGCTTCAGCGTAAACAGGGTGCTTCATCGCCTATATGGCGTAAAACTCATCCGCTTTCAATGCAGCATTGAAGTATGCGAGGAACGCTTCGTATTCTTCGAAATGAACCTGTCAGATCATGCAATGAACCTGACGTCTGGACTCCTGACAAAGAGTACTGTACGATAACCCAAGCGACGGGTATCATGATGGTGCGGCACTGCAACCCAGGCTGTCATTTATTGCCATTTCCTTTGCGTAAACCACTTTTACACATACAAAGGAATACGCTGCCTAGTTTTACACAGGTCGATGTGAGCTTCTTACGCTCTGTAGAAGACAAACAGCCTACCATGTCAAAAGCTGCACTTTGTACAGGGCTCGAGGCACGTCTCTGTATTTAAAGCACCGAATACTGACAGATGCCTAAGGCACGTCTCTGCACCTGATGCACACAAGGGTGGCAGGCCTTCAAAACATGCCTCCTCATTTAATGCACAGGATAATGGCGGATCTCCGCATTTAATGCTGGGGATTTGATTAAATATCACCGAACCGTCGTTTAGTGACATCCCCTTTGCATAAACTACTCTTACGCATATAAGGGAATACGCCGCCCAGTTTTACACAGGCAGACGTGAGCTTCTTACGCTCCGCAGAAGACAAATAGACCGCCACATCAGCAGTTACTCTTCGTACAGAATTTGAGGCGCGTATCTGCATTTAATGCACAGAATGATGGCAAATCATAAAGACAAGCCTCTGTATTTAATGCGCAGGATAGGGGCAGATCTCTGCATTTAATGCAAGAGATTTGATTATATCTCCAAGAGCCGTAATTCTGGCTAAAACGACCACATCGTCTCGGCTTCTACGCCTGCTCGGCTTCCATGCCCACCCGGCCTCTATAACCACTCGGCTTCTATGCCTACTTGGCTTCTACGCCACTCGGCCTCTTTGATCACTCGGCTTCTACGCCTACTCGGCTTCTATGCCTACTCGGCTTCTACGCCTACTCGGCTTCTATGCCTATTTTAGCTTCTATGCCATGGTGACAGTCATTGGATTCTATGCCAATCTCTTCTACACAAGGGATAACTACCTACGTGGCTTCTACACTGTGATCTTCACAGCAGATATACGCGTTTAGTCCCTTAGTTGGATGCGCGTCACATGCTCACTCAAAAGGTCATCTATATGCAGGCATTGGTTATTTTAAACCATCGTGTAAAAGGGTGCTATACTTTCCACTACTCGGTTTTTATGCCGACTGTGTGGTCACTGTCAATAAAAACTCTATAAATAGAGACCTCTATCAACAGAGGAAAAGATAGAAGAAATTAATCGGAGAATTGATCAAGAAATCCAGTATCAGATTCAACGGTCAAAGAAATTGGAGGTTAAGAGAGAGAGGAGAGGAGAATCCAGAGCTCAAGCAAAGAGAAGGGATCGACGACTTTAGCATCGAGCATCCACCCTCTTTAGCAACCTTCGAAGCTGCTTTTTGTCTTCCACGGCACTTCTTCAACATCGTGTGGTCCAAGGGCTAAAGTGATCGACTGCAGATCAGACACCTATAGCAATATTTACCCAGATTAAATAAATTGTACTTAGACATCCTCGTATAGGATTAAATTGTACAATCTTGTTTGTAAACATAAAAGAAGGACGGGTTTTCGTATAAGACCTCGTTTTCCACATTATCAATCTTTTCCTGTTTATTATCCTAAATAAGATGGCGACTCTGCTGGAGACATCTTTCTCTTCTGATGAGGAAGCTATTGCTCAACACGATACGGTATCCGTAGGATCCGTGAAGAAGATACTGGTCGTCCAGTTCGACCAGTCTGCCTACGAAGACATGCTTCGAACAGGGGGTAGCTCTCACTCCCTCTTCGTCCAAAACAACAGGAAGCTGCGCAAGGTCTGGATGCCCAAGACATCCTCTACCATTCCTGTGGACTCTCTGATCTCTCTGATCTCTCCGACCAATGAGGTTGTAGCATTGCTCCCTCCGCGCTTTGCGCGTAAAATCCAGTCGCCTGTCTCTGGCAGGGCCGACAAAACTTCTGGCAAAGCCTTAGCGCTAACACAAAAGTATAATCCGCGCCTTGCGAGTAAAATTCAGTCGCTTGTCTTTGGCAGGGCCGATAAAACTTCTGGCAAAGCCTCAGCGCTAACCCAGAACTATAATCCGCGCCTTGCGCGTAAAATTTAGTCGCCTGTCTCTGGCAGGGCCGACAAAACTTTTGGCAAAGCCTCAGCGCTAACCCAGAAGTACACTCCACGCTCTGCGCATAAATTTCAGTCTCCCATCCCTGGCAGAACAGACGAAACTTCTGACAATGCCTCAACACTAGTCCAGGAGCCTAAACCGCATTCTGCGCGTAAATTTCAGTCTTCCGTCCCTGGCGGAATAGACAAAATTTCTGATGATGCCTCAGCGCCAAATTAGAAATCACAAACGCTCTCCGCGCGTAAAAATGTATCTGCCTTCCGTGGAAAAGCAGATGATCCCTGCAATCTACGCAAGGGAAAGCAAGCGGCGGACTACTCAACTTCCCGGCCTTTACGCCAACAAGTGGACAATATGCCTGCCCGCCCGATTACGCGAGAAGCTGATGGCCGACTGAACACATTCTCAGCGTCACGCCAACCAGAGCAGAGCTCCAAATTATGCCAGGAGAAGCCCCTCAGCGTAAAGAAGGCTCAATTTGTGGGAAGACAGCCTCCTTGGGGATTATCCGCCACCCAGATGGCTAACCTATTGTATATAGGTGGCACAGGGAAAACTATGGTTCCCAATATCCGCATGCCCACTGATGTGAATAGAAGGAACAAGCCATCATCTTCTTCTTCTATAAAGACTCCTGACTTGTGTAAATTTCTGATCCAGAAATACGAAGACAAGGGTCATGAACAGGCTTCAGTTCCCCTAACGGTCAAACGCGGGGAGATCCTGTGGGAAGATGCATCAACATCTGATGTCGTCATAACAGGTGGACCACGTGAAGATTCCATCTTTATTATTCCTCCAACTCACGACGACCAGCATCCAATAGTCTTCGGTCGCATACGGAGCAGCCCGATCGTACAGGAAGAATTTCGCGAGCCTGAAACTGGCAGAATACAAATCCACAGATATAGCCCGCAGGCGTTAAAAATTATACAAGGCCTGGGTTATGATTTGAAGCTGAAACAAGGCCTCAACTATGGAAAGGGCAGACGAACACCGTTGCCTGGTAACTCTTACTGTCAACAAGCTCGTTTTGGATTGGGGTATACTCCATCTCTTGCGAAGCCCAAATCTTCAAATTCTAGTCCTATACAACCAGAGGCAGGTCCTGCTAAATCAGCTTCTGTGGACAGATGCCACGGCATGTCTCGGGGTAGCCTACCTCGACAAAACAGGGCGGCATCCAAAGCTGGGGGTAGAATTCCATTAAGATCCAAAGATGATGCAACGACGACGATCTTCCCGGAAAACCATAAAATTCAGGCATCAGGAGCCCGAAGACCAAAAGGGACTTTCTCCTTCAATGAAGATGACGTCATTGAAATGTTCAATATGTTGATGAAGGAGCGCAAGCTTCATCTACCCATCATCAGGCATCCTGAGAGGGCAGGCAAAGTTGATGACCCAGATTATTGTCTCTTCCATAGGTACATACACCACCCCACAAAGGCGTGCTATGTGCTAAAAAAGAGAATTCAGGAGTTGATCAAGACCAAGGTCATTACTTTGCATCTGTAAACAAAGGGACGATAATTACCAACTGGATTTTTATTCGTTTTTACGTGACAATTAGCTCTCTTCAAGAATGTACCCGAGGAAGAGTCCCTAAAAGTTTCCCCCATGGATTCTTCAGGAAAATTACTCCGCAGTGAATGTTCCAAACATAAGTTTATGTTCATCATCCGAGCATTTCATTCTTTTCCCCAGAAGTTTGTCATGTTCATATTACCTCGGAACAAACCTTCTCAGTTCTGGCTACCGATTATCATGTTCATATTACCTCTAATATCGGTTGTCGTCTCAACTTAACGCCCGTACTTAACTCAAGTACGCCAGTGGTGTTAGGTCCACAAAAACTGTCATATCCATATTACCTCTGAGCAGATATGCGCCTCCATCCCTGATGGAATTGCATCCCAGAAGTTTGTCATGTTTATATTACCTCTGAACAAACCTTCTCGATTTTGGCTACAGATTATCATGTTCATATTACCTCTAATATCGGTTGTCGTCTCAACTTAATGCCCGTACTTAACTCTAAGTACGCCAGTGGTGTTAAGTCCACAAAAACTGCCATGTCCATATTACCTCTGAGCAGATATGCGCCTCCATCCCCGATAGAATTGCATCCCAGAAGTTTGTCATATTCATATTACCTTTGAACAAAACTCTTCGAGTATCTGGCTACCGACTATCATGTTCATATTACCTCTAATATCGGTTGTCATCTCAACTTAACGCCCGTACTTAAATCTAAGTACGCCAGTGGTGTTAGGTCCACAAAAACTGCCATGTCCATATTATCTCTGAGCAGATATGCGTCTCCATCCCCGATGGAATTGCATCCCAGAAGTTTGTCATGTTCATATTACCTCTGAACAAACTCTCCGAGTTTCTGGCTATCGATTATCATATCGGCTGTCATCTCAACTTAACGCCCGTACTTAACTCTAAGTACGCCAGTGGTGTTAGGTCCACAAAAACAGCCATGTCCATATTACCTCTGGCAGGTCTTGTCCCAAACCTATTATTTGCACTCTCGTGCGCAGCGAATAAAAGGTCTACCAAAGAACCCGTGGCGTATCCTCAATGCCACAGTGTGATGGTGGTGATCCCAAATATCACTTTCACTCAAGATGACATGCTGTTAAAATATAACAGACATGACAGACCCCTCTATTACACCGGGTACATCGATTCCATGGAGGTTGACCGGATTCACATAGATCCGGGATCATCAATCAGCATCATTCCTCATAGTCTGTTCAGACCGCTGAGGATTCCTACCAGCGAATTGTCGTATACCACCACTACAATCGTGGGTTTCAACGCCGGAAGAAGTAAGCCGTTAGGGAAAATTTGCCTGAGGATCCAAATTGGCAACCTCAGATCGGTGGCTACATGTTACGTCATCGATTAAGAGGTGTCCTACAACATTCTGCTGGGTAGACCTTGGATCCACGACCACAACATCGTTCCTTCAACTCTACACTAATGCTTCAAATATGTAGACGCCCGAGGAACAGTGTAAACAGAGATTGCTGACCTGAACCCGTTCAAAGGAGTAGAATCCTACTACTCTGATGCCGTGTTGTACTCTCAAGACTGCACGGAAGAGGTGTCAGCCGAAGCAGAGAAGGAATTCCACTGGGAGCCAGAAGAACCCTCTGCCAAGCAAACTCTGTCAATCCAGGTGAAAGGACGGACTACTCGTCCAAAAGCCATAAAACCTATGGCTATCTACCTGAACAAGACCAGGTCGGGAAAAGGGGGTAATCCTCTAGTGATCACTCTGAACTATAAGCCTCCACCCTTGGTCATCAACCTCCGGCGCAACAGGCAGCCGAGTGATGTAAATGCAACCGGGAACAGAGTTTCAGATGATAATAAACATCCCCTTTTCCAGTATATTGACGCCCAAATTCCAAATCAGGAATTTCCCCCAGCGACGATATAGAACCTATAGCACAAAAATTCTTGAAAGCTATAGATTCCTATCATCCGCATATATGGGAAGTGGCGTCATCATCGAATGTCACCACGATATATGGACCGCATGAGGATTCTATCTTCATTGTCCCACCTACTTGCAGCAGTCAGCATCCAATAGTCTTTGGCCGCATGCGCAATAAACTGACTGTGCGAGAGGATTCTTCCGACGATGATGCCGGTAAAATACAGGTTCACAGATACAGCCCGCAAGCTCTGAAGATCATGCAAAATATTGGTTATAACTTGAAGCTGGGAGGATGTCTCTGGACATATCGCACAACGGTACGGGCACCAACAGGTTGCACACCATTCTAATTAGTCTACGGGAGCAAAGCGGTTCTCCCCATCGAGATCCAAATCCCGTCACTCAGGATAACCGTGGCTAATAGGTTGACTCAAGAAAAGAATGACCTGTTAAGGCTTCAAGAGCTGGAAGGATTAGACGAGAAACGCCTCTAAGGTCAACAGCGCATCGCGCTCTACCAAGCACGCATTTCCAGGGCTTTTAATCAAAAAGTGAAGGAAAGGGTGTTCAAAGTCGGCGAGCTAGTTTTAGCCGTAAGAAGGCCGATGATTCTTACTCACAGAAGTAAGTGCAAATTCTAGCCCAAATGGGAAGGCCCTTATGTGATCGAGACGACGTTCTCAAACGGCGCTTACAAGCTAGCCCAGCCTAATGGAGACCTGTTAATGGCTCCTATCAATGGCAAATTCCTGAAAAGGTACTATGCTTAACCTTCTCTGCTCAAGTGGAATATGGAGAAAACCTCATTCTGACAAAATTACTTCCAATACGAAACTAGTTGGATCGTATTCTATCATGTCCATATAACCTCTGAATAGATATATCCTGCTAAAACTTACCAAGAGTATATCACGTCCATATTACCTCTGATATCACTTTCAACCAAACCTGTCGTTTATATTCAGAAATGATGGGTCCACAAAGTCAGATGAAAGCCTCTTTATTATTCCCAAAAAGGAGCAGAAGTATATTGAAAAGCAAAAGCAAAAGTACATTATTTTGGGGGAGCAGTCAGGTCGCGAAGCTGCTGCGCCAGTGCGGCCATCCTCTCAGTCCTGGAATCAAAGACATCATGGCGAGCCCGCTCCAGCTGTGCCTCATCATTGCTCAGGAGGGACAGTTCGGCTCTAGCCCGAAGAAAACCAGCACGGGCGACATCTGCACGCGCTAAGTTCTGTTGTGCTACGCCCAATCGGCTATCCACCACAACTAGAGCTTCCGACGACTGAGAAGCCCACTCTTTTGCCTGAGCGAGTTTCGTTTCCAGCCTGAGGACCCTCGCTACATTCCCTTCGTGCTCGGCCTGGCACTTTGTTCGAAGAGCAATGGCCTCCTCCAGGACGACTTTTCCTTCATCCATCTCCTGCTGATGTGTCTGGATGGATTTATTTACACCAGCCATCTGTTTGGCAAGCCGCGCAGTCATGGAGTCATATCTAGCCTGGACCAGATCTTCAATATTGTCTTGAGCTAGCTGCAAGTATTCGTTAATGGGTTGCTCTAAACCATTAACAATCTCCTCCAGCGTTTCAGCTAGCCCAGTGTCGTCGAATTCTCGGATCGGCATTATCGCGGACTGGGAGGACCTCTTCAGCGACGCAAAGCTCAGATTCTTCGCCAACACCCTTGATATTAACATTTTCAAAGTTGTGTAGAAGATATCAGTGTACTGCTCGATCAGCACAGCTAGATCCGATTGGACGCTGGGGGTGGCCTCGATATTGGCGAATCCCTTTCTGAGAACAACTGCAGACGATGTTGCCACGGCCGTCGCCTCAACAGGTGGTTCGACGAAAGAAGAAGCACCAATACCGGACGAAGATGCCAGCATGCCCATAGGAGGCATTGTCACAATGACAGGCTCGTCCTCCTTCTGAGATATCGGGACCTCGTCGACAGGCGAGCCGACACCCGAAGATGTTTCTTCTTTAAAATTAGCCACCTCCGTGTCGCCGCCAGGACCTGACACAGAGCTGAAGGGCGCATCTACACTGCCCTCCCCGAAGAGGTCTTCCCCTGAAAAGATGACGAAGGGAAGTTAGTATCGAAATGATGGTAACTTTTCTAAAAAAAGGCGTAAAGACGATATTTACCAATGGCCGATGGCATATATATCGCGTCTGCGGCCTGTACAGGTAAATCATTTCTTAACAATGCTAAGCAAGCTGTCATACCTGGAGAAAGGGGTCTGCTAACCGACGCTGGCAAATAGTCTTCCAGATCCTCATCAAATTCCAACTGAGGCTCATCGGCAAGAATCTCGCCGGGTGCATTGACAGGCACGGCAGGGGTCTCTCCCGATGCCGATCCACGTAAAGATATACTCAGCCCCGGAGGCGACCTCGTTCCACTACCTGAAGCAGTAGCAGCAATGGCGGCCTCCAGCAGAGATTCTCCGGCACCACCAGTCGAAACTGTAGAGGGTCCCTCTCTAAAAGGAGAGGAATCTCCAATCAAAGAATTATCCCCAACATTGGGAGATGCAGGCTCACTTCCAGGAGACTCAATACCAGGAATCCGGAGAGGATGATTAACCATCTTCTTCTTCCTCTTGCGAGGGGAAGTTTTCTTTCGAGTAGGAGCCCTTCGCTTCCCGGAGATTACCAAAGGCCCCGCAGGCAGAGGTACTTTACCCCTCGATACCGCCAACAGAGGCTCATCTGTAATGACCGGCACGGTAAAAATTGCTCCAGTGCAGCCCATGAGGAAATATCGCCATCCTCTCGCTCAATCAATGAGTCCACCCCTGGACCAGAAGCTGGTGACGGCGCTGCCCACGTACAACTAATCATACCCAAACTACCTGGCAAACCGACTAGGCAGGTAGGGCTCCAAGAAGCAATGGTCTTCACTCTTGTATAGTAAATAGGAAGGTCTAATGCAGACCAACCAATTAAAAGCTTCAGAAGAAAGATTGGTCTTCTCCCTGCCTGAATCCTCAAGCCTAATCCCCGATTGATTGTGATGTACCGAGGGGACAGTGCAAAAGAGCTTCCAGCTGTGACTGAAGCCCAGCACCCGCTGACAGTCTAGAACGGTGGCCACATTCCAGGAAGATTTCTGGTAGTTCAACAAGAAACTAGCCCCCGAACTACTGCCAGAGCCGAGAGACATAACCCTGGGGTTATGAAGAATTAACCATCCCATCAAATACAGGTATGGTAATTCTACCCTGGGAAAGCTATCACGCCGAGTTTCATCGGCGAGTAGCCCATCAGTCATGGCCCTCAGGCCAACTTAGATGTGGCACACCATGGCAGGGAGCAAGCCCAGTCTTGCCCCGAACACCAGACGTACTGCAGGCCATAGCGTGTTGTGGTGAATACGGTCCGCAGATGCGACGCCAGGAACCACCACTTAGCGCTGCCATATGGAGAGAAAGACAGCCAGTTGAGCTTCCCTGGACAGAGGCCTGCGACAGCACCTCAAATAACTATAGGCCTTAATTCCTACAGGATACTGTCCTATCCCTTCGTCGAGGATCAAGTCCGGAGCCCCAGTGTCTACCATGTGTAGAAGCATAAAAAATACGCTGGATAGCTCTACGTAGCATATTGATGCAAGACAGCATAAACAGAGGAATTCAGAGCCTTCAACGTACAAACAGAGCTTCTCAGCCAAGCACAGCATGAAAATATAGGCTCAAGGACCATCCGCGTAGGGCAGTATGTCCAGGCTGCTTCAGCGTAAACAGGGTGCTTCATCGCCTTTATGGCGTAAAATTTATCCGCTTTTAATACATCATTGAAGTGTACGAGGGACGCTTCGTATTCTCCGAAATGAACCTGTTAGATCCTGTAATGAACCTGATGTCTTGACTTATGACAAAGGGATACTGCTCGACTACCCCAGCGATGGCTATAATGATGGCACGGTACTGCAACCCAGGCTGTCATTTACTGCCATTTCCCTTGCGTAAACCGCTTTTACGTACACAGAGTAATACGCTGCCTAATTTTACACAGGCAGATGAGAGCTCCTTACGCTCCACGAAAGACAAAACGCCGGCCACGTCAAAAGCTGCAGGCCACATCAAAAGCCGCACTCCGTACGGCACTCGAGGCGCATCTCTGCATTTATTGCACAGGGTGGTGACAGGCCCTCAAGGCACGTCTCTGCAATTAATACGCCGAATACTGACAGATGCCTGAGGCACATCTCTGCGTTTGATGCACAGAAGGGTAGCAGACCTTCAAAATACGCCTCTGCATTTAATGTGCAGGATGATGGCGGATCTCCACATTTAATGCAGGAGATTTGATTAAATGTCACCGAACCGTCGTTTAGTGACATCCCCTTTACGAGAGTTGCTCCTACGCATACAAAGGAATATGCTGCCTAGTTTTACACAGGCAAACGTGAGCTCCTTACGCTCCACAGAAGACGAACAGACCGCCACGACAGCGGTTACTCTTCGCACAGGATTCAAGGTGCGTGTCTGCATTTAATGCGCAGAATGATGGCAAATCTTGAAGACAAGCATCTGCATTTAATGCACAGGATGGGGACAGATCTCTGCATTTAATGTAAGAGATCTGATTATCTCCAAGAGCCGTAATTCTGGCTAAGGCGTCCACATCATCACTCTGGCACGTTACGCAGCGGCTTCTACGCCTATTCAGCTTCGGTGCCTGCTCGGCTTCTACGCCCATTCGGCCTTCTGTGCCTACTTGGCTTCTACGTCTACTCGGCCTCTATGACCACTCGGCTTCTACGCCCACTCGGCCACTATGACCACTCTGCTTCTACGCCCACTCGGCCTCTATGACCACTCGGCTTCTACGCCTACTCGGCTTCTACGCCTATTCGGCTTCTATGCCAGTTTGATAACTATTTGGCTTCTATGTCATGGTGACAGACATTGGCTTCTATGCCAACCTCTTCTACACGAGGGATACCTACCTACGTGACTTCTATGCCATGATCTTCGTAGCAGTTATACGCATTTTGTCCCTTAGTTGGACCCGCATCACATGCTCATTCAAAGGATCATCTATACGCAGGCATTGGTTATTTTAACCGTTGTGTAAAAGGGTGCTGTACTTTCCACTACTCGGTTTTTATATCCACTGAGTGGTCACTGTCACTAAAACTCTATAAATAGAGACCTCTATCAATAGAGGACAAGGTCGAACGATCAGAAGTAGGTCGACAAATTGAAAGGAGAAATAGAGGAGAGAGAGAAAGAGAGAGGAGAATCCAGAGCTCAGGCAAAGAGAAGGGATCGACGACTTTGGCATCGGGCATCCACCCTCTTTAGAAACCCTCGAAGCTGCTATCTGTCTTCCACGGTACTTCTTCAACATCGTGTGGTCCAAGGGCTAAAGTGATCGACTGCAGATCAGACACCTATAGCAATATTCACCCAGATTAAATAAATTATACTTAGACATCCTCGTGTAGGATGAAATTTGTACAATCTTGTTTGTAAACATAAAAGAAGGACGGGTCTTCGTACAAGACCTCATTTTTTGCATTCATCAAATCTTTTCTTGTTTATTATCCAAAACAAGATGGCGACTCTGCTGGGGACATCTTTCTCTTCTGATGAGGAAGCTATTGCTCAACACGATACGGTATCCGTGGGATCCATGAAGAAGACACTGGTCGTCCAGTTCAACCAGTCTGCCTACGAAGATATGCTCCAAACAAGGGACAGCTCTCACGCTCTCTCTGTCCAAAACAATAGGAAGCTGCATAAGGTCTGGATGCCCAAGACAACCTCTACCATTCCTGTGGATTCTTCGATCTCTCCGATCTCTTCGACCAATGAGGTTGTAGCATTGCTCCCTCCGCGCCCTGCGCGTAAAATTCAGTCGCCTGTCTCTGACAGAACCGACAAAACTTCTGGCAATGCCTCAGCGCTAACCCAGAAGTATACTCCGCGCTCTGTGCGTGAAGTTCAGTCTTCCGTCCCTGGCGGAATAGACAAAACTTCTGATAAAGCCTCAGCGCCAAATCAGAAGTACAAGACATACTCCGCGCGTAAAACAACATCTGACCTCTACGGAGAACCAGATGATCCCTGTGATCTTCGCAAGGAAAAGCGAGCGGCGGACTACTCAACTTCTCGATATTTACGCCAGCAAGGGAACAATCAGCCCACCCTCCGAATTACGCGAGAAGCTGATGGCCGCCTAAGGACATCCTCATCTTTATGCCAACCAGAGCGAAGCTCCAAATTACGACAGGCGAAGCCCCTAAGCGTATAGAAGGCTCCAGTTGCGGAAAGACACCCTCCTCGGGGATTATCCGCCACCCAGATGGCCAACCTGTTGTATACGGGTGGCACAAGGAAGACTATGGTTCCCATCATCCGCATGCCACCGATGGAAATAGAAGGAACAATCCATCATCTTCTTCTTTTGTAACTCCTCCTGACCTGCAGGATTATCTGATCCAGAAACTTAAAGACAAGAGTCATAAACAGACTTTAGTTCCCCTAACGGTCAAATGCGGGGAGATCTTATGGGAAGATACATCAACGTCTAATATCGTCATGACAGGTGGACCACACGAAGATTCCATCTTTATTATTCTACCAACTCACGACGATCAGCATCCAATAATCTTCGGTCGTAGGCGGAACACCCCGATCATACAGGAAGAAGTTCGCGAGACTGAAACTGGCAGGATATAAACCCACAGATATAGCCCGCAAGCATTAAATATCATGCAAAGCATGGGTTATGATTTGAAGCTGAAATAAGGCCTCAACTATGAAAAAGGTAGACGAACACCCGTGCATGGTAATTCTCACCATCAACAAGCTCATTTCGGGTTAGGATATACTGCATCTCTTACGAGACCCAAAACTTCAAAATCTAATCTTGTACAACCAGAGGCAGCTTCTGCTAAATCAGTTTCTATGGCCAGAGGCCACGGCATGTCTGGGGGTAACTTACCTCGACAGAACAAGGCGGCATCCAAGGCCGGGGGTAGAATTTCCTCAAGATCCGAAGATGATGCAACGATGACAATCTTCCTGGAAAACTGTAAAACTCAGGCATCAGGAGCCCTACGACCAAAAGGGACTTTCTCCTTCAAAGAAGATGACATCATTGAAATCTTCAATATGTTGAGAGAGGAACGCAAGCTTCAGCTACCCAATATCAGATACCCTGAGAGGGCCGGCAAAGTCGATGACCCAGATTATTGTCTCTTCCATCGGTACACTCATCACCCTACAAGGGCCTGCTATGTGCTAAAAAGAAGAATTCAGGAGTTGATCGATGCCAAGGTCATCACCTTGCATCTATAAAACAAGGGGACAATTACTACAAAAAAATACCGGATGATGAGCCCCTCAAAAGTTTTCCAAGTGGATCCTTCAGAAGAAAAATCACTCTATAGTAATTTTTTCGGACAAAAAGTTTGTCATGTTCATATTACCTATGAATAAACTTTCGGCTATCGACTATCATATTACCTCTGATATCGGTTGTCATCTACACTTAACATTCGTACTTAGCCATAAGTATACCAGAGTATTAAGTCCACAAAAACTGCCATGTCCATATTACCTCTGAGCAGACATGTACCTCCATCCCCAATGGAGTCACAATCAAAAGTTTGTCATGTTCATATTACCTCTGAATAAATTTTCGGCTATCGAATGTCATATTACCTCTGATATCGGTTGTTATCTACACTTAACATCCGTGCTTAGCCATAAGTACACCAGAGTGTTAAGTCCATAAAAACTGCCATGTCCATATTACCTCTGAGTAGACATGTACCTCCATCCCCAATGGAGTCACAATCAAAAGTTTGTCATGTTCATATTACCTCTAAATAAACTTTTGGCTATCGACTATCATATTACCTCTGATATCGGTTGTCATCTACACTTAACATCCGTGCTTAGCCATAAGTACACCAGAGTGTTAAGTCCACAAAAACTGCCATGTCCATATTACCTCTGAGCAGATATGCACCTCCGCCCTTAATCATCAACGTTTGGCGCAACAAGCAATCGAGTGATGTAAATACAACCAGGAATGCGATTTTTGATAATAACAATGGACCTCTTTTCCAGAATATCGACGCCCGGATTCCAAATCAGGAATCCTCTCCCCATGACGATATAGAGCCTATAGCACGAAGATTCTTGGCAGCTATAGATTTCTATCATCCGCACATATGGGAAGTGGCATCATTATCCAATGTCACCATGACATATGGACCATATGAGAATTCTATCTTCATTATTCCACCTGCCCGCAACGGCCAGCGTTCCATAGTCTTCGGCCGCATGCGCAACGAACAGACTATACAAGAGGATTCGTTCGATGACGACTCTGGTGAAATGCAAGTTCACAGGTACAGCCCGCAAGCCTTGAAGATCATGCAAAATATGGGTTACAACTTAAAGATGGAACCAGGTCTCAACTACGGGAAAGGCAGACGAACACCGCTGCTCGGCAATCCCCACTATAAACAAACCCGTTGGGTTAGGGTATGCCACCTCCCCTACGACTTCTACGTCAGATGAGGATATCTTTTCCCCTTTTCAAGATGGCTCATCGCCCTCCGACTCATCTCACGCTCTCGAGCAAACATTATCAGGAAATATGGTAGCGACGGATTCCTTCGAATCAGACGAACAAGAATCCGAACCATTCGAGAATGACGCTTGGGCTCAGCAGATGGATACACAATGGGAGTTCCACTTCGAGCAAAGAGAACCTCCTACTAAAGATGAAGATATCCATATTGACGTAGGGGATGAACTTTCACCAAAGCCGATATTTATCAGTAATGACCTTTCCGAAGAAGAAAGGGAAGAAACTACCCAGCTGATAAAAGAATATATCGATGTCTTTGCTTGGAATTATGAGGATATGCCAGGTCTTGATACAAAGGTGGCTACTCATAAACTCAACGTACTGCCCGATTCAAAGCCTGTGAAGCAGCACCAACGCCAGTTCTGACCGGACATGATGGACTCCATTGAAGCTGAAGTCAAGAAGATGATGGCCTGCGGCTTCATCCGTGAGGAACAACATCCTGACTGGATCGCAAATGTTGTCCCGGTCATGAAGAAGAATGGGAAAGTACGTATCTGCATCGATTACTGAGATCTGAATGCAGCCTGCCCCAAGGATAAATTCCCTCTTCCCATCACAGACGTCATGATTGACAATACATGCAATTTTGAACGTATGTTTTTCATGGACGAATTCTCAGGATACAATCAGATCAAGATGCATCCTGTAGACGAGAAGCATACCGCCTTCCGAATACCACTGGGGTATATTGCTATACGGTCATGCCCTTCGGATTAAAGAACGCCGGGGCTACATACCAACGGGCTATGAGTAACATATTCCATGAGCATCTACGCAAGATAGTGGAGTGTTACGTGGACGATATAGCTGTCAAAAGTCATCTCAGGGATAATCACATCCAAGACTTGAAGACAGTATTTGAATTAATGCGCCAACATCAACTCAAAATGAACCCTACAAAGTCCTTTCTGGGAGTATCTAGTGGCAAATTTCTGGGATTTGTCATCACCGCCAAAGGCATTCAAGTGGACCCTGATAAAGTCAAGGCCTTCTTAGAAATGCGACCGCCCCACAATCTGAGGGAACTAAGGGGATTTCAAGGTCGTCTGGCTTATATCCGAAGGTTCATATCCAACCTCTCTGGGAGATGCCAGTCTTTTTCTCGTCTCATGAAGAAAGGTGTATGCTTCGTTTGGGACGAAGCCTGTCAGCAAGCTTTCGGGGATATCAAACGCTACCTCACTAGCCCGCCGGTTCTGGTACCTCCCGTCATAGGAAAATCGTTCGTGCTATACGTCCGAGCAATGGATCATTCTCTGGGAGCTTTTCTCGTACAAAAGAACAATATGGGCCACGAGCAGGCTATCTACTACCTCAGCAGGATGATGGTGGAAGCCGAACACCGGTACAACCCTGTGGAGAAAGAATGCTTGGCTCTGATGTTCGCTATTCAGAAAATGCGACACTATGTCACAGGCCAAACCATTCATATCATCTCCAGGATCAATCCCCTTCGGGTACTGATGAGCAAGCCAAGTGTCCTTAATTCTCGACTCGCGACTTGGGCAATGTTATTAACACCATATGACATGGTGTACGTCCCTCAAAAGTCCGTCAAAGGCCAAGCATTGGCTGACTTTCTAGCTGCTCATCCCATCCCGGAGGCCTCCAAACTATACGAGGACATTCCCGACGAAGTTGCGGAGTGTAATTCTGCATCTGTCACTACCACATTTTAGGAAAAATGGTATTTTAGTAATTTCCTATTTAAATAAATATTGTGCATGGTAAATAATTTTTGTTGTATTATTTAATTATTGTTGGATGTTATTTAATTATTTTGGACTTATTTTAGTGGACCCAACTAGTTTAGTTTGGACCCATGGACCAACATGAATTAAATAGTTAGACTTGGCCCATTTAGAAAGCCCATGGTTAAAGAGATGGATTAAATTAATTAAGTGATTAGACTAGAAGCTTCCTTCCTTAATTATTTCTTCATGAGAGGCCCCAAGGGGTACATTGGATATTTTACAATTGCTTAGGAGAGGGGCAAGGCCGGCCTATTAAAAGAGGGGAGAAATTTCTCTCTCCTCTCATTCTCATTCCAAATCTAGATCTAGAATTTCCCACTCCCAAATTCCCTCCATTCCCATTCCAATTCCCTACCAAATTTATTCCAAATTCTTCCCAATTCACCATTAGAGAAGGAGAAAGCAAGGATCTAGAAGAAGGAAGCAAGGATCTACAAAGAGGAGCAAGGATCTACAATTTGGAAGCAAGTTCTTCTCAATTGGAGATTTCATTGGGAATCCATCTCCCAATAGGTATAATTCAGATTTTCGCATTTAAATAGCTTCTAAATCTGAGATTTAATCATGTAAAATCAACCTATATATATGTACTACCCATAGGACTTTGTTTTGTGTTCATAGGAGACCCATGGAGAAAGTTATGGTGCTTTTTGTGTTAATTTTGTTGGAATTCCGAATTTATATTTTGTTGTGTGTATCAATTGATCCTATAGATCAATTGGACATGAGCTTATGTGTTTGGGGCTAGTGTCGTGTCCATAATTTGGTATATGTGGTTCGTATCCCAACTATTTGGTGATACGTGTCATTTTGGGGGTTTTCCCTCCGACACGGGGCTTTGAACATGTCGTATTTTGACACGGACACATAGATCTACTTTTGACACTTTGATTTATTCATAAATATTATTTGTAATTTGTTTGTATCCTTCGGGGTGCAATTGGTTGTGTGTTGGACTCGTGTCACATGCGTATCCTAGATCTAGTGGGATACGGTGTGATACTCTCCAATTGTGTGGATTTTTGAATAGATCTAATTATGTATGGTTTAAATTCTTCAATTATAATTAGTAAATATATATAGATATTATATATTTATTTTGTGTATTTATTATAGTAATTATTGTAGCATAGATCTATATATTTTTGTGTGTGCTAATATGATGTACAAATATAATATGTAGCTTTCTTGCATGTAATTATATATGTACTTATGTTAATAGTATAAATTATACATAAATGTTTTATAAAATATACTTATGTGTTTAATTGTGTAATTATATTATTTATAATTATTATGTAATTATTTGTATATTAATGTATATATTTTAGGTGTGCTTCTAGCCATGTAAAATATGAACATTAATATGTGCATGTGTTATAACTATTAATATTTAATTATAAGTTTATATGTGCATATATATATAAGTATATAATTATTTATTTATATATATGTATTGTGATTATTATTGCATATATATATTTATATATATATATATATTTCTGTGTTTTAGTAACAGTGGGTTTGTGACAGTGAAACTGTCGCTAAATAGGCGGGTCAGCAGCAGCCGCTGTAGCCCACTGTGCATTAATGACAGTTCTGTCATTAATGCTGCGGGCGGGATCTTAGCAGCAGTGGCGACAGTTTTTGGTGACAGTTGATTAACTGTCACCAATGCAGCAACAGTGGGTTTTATTACACAGTGGCTTTTGTGACATTTTCTGTGACAGTTGAGACTGTCACTATAAGCTGTTTTAATTAAATTGTATTTTAACTCCCTGTTTTCAGTGACGCTTTGGCAGTTTTAAATTATATTTTATATATTATTATTGTATATATATATATATATGTGTGTATATATATGTGTTTTGTGAGGTATAATATTTGTAATAATATATTATGTTATTTGTATACATATTGGTTTGTATATATATTATTTTAGGGTATATATTATTTGTATTAGTAGTATACTTTGTGTGAGTATGATTTGGGATCTAATTTTTATTCCTAAATTGTTGTATTTTATTTCTATATTATTTATATAGATTTCTTGTGAGGTTGACCTTGGTTTGACCATGTTTGACTTTAGTTGACTTTAGAGTTGACCATAGTTGACTTTTGACTTAGAATTTATTTATTGACTTAGGAGTTGACTAGTTTGACTTGTTCTCTTTCCGGGACCTTGTATTAATGTGGTATTCCATATCTAGGTCTTCGAGGTACCGAGTCAGACATCTGTGAGACTGTTCATTGGACTTCAGGCGAGTACATTCTCTGATAGTTTCTCATTTATGATATCCTCTATGTTCGTTGTATCTAGTGTAGATTTACATGTTTCTCTTGACACTATGGTTACACAGATTGGTATATCTGGATCTCGTCATGAGATATTATTCCTTGGTATATGGTGTATATGGTGCAAGTATTGTTTCATTGGTTATCTTGTACATGTACAGACACCGATTCTCGGGGAGACTAGCTATCTTCTTGGGGAATCTAGTGCCATAGCATACCGTGGTTGGATCTATTATACCAGTTGAGGGTGGGGAGTATTAGTATAGATATGTGATTAAATTCCTATTGAATAAAGTATTGGTAAGCGACTAGTGTTGATCATGCACCGCACGTATGATTAGCCAGGCCGCATTGTATCTTGCCCAAGCCGATCACATGTTAAGCTAGTACTCACACACTTAGTCATTAGTATTATTGTTTCATTGGCATATTGTTCATTATTGTATTTCTTTCCAGTATTTCCTTATTGTCTATATATCTCTTGTATCTATTTTGTGCATCTTGTTTATCCACAGCTATTTACTGTTACATAGTTTTTATCATGGATTAGAACTCCTGTTAGAGATGTACTCTGCTCCTTTCCTGACTGGATATATTTTTCCAGATGACACTGAGGAGTACCCTACCTATTATGGACCCCAGGATGTTGTGGGTTTAGATTCGGAGACCCTGGCTCAAGAGGGACTTATCCCAACTGAGACAGTTGACCCTGGAGTGTAGCTTTGTAGTATGATAGTATTCTTTTGTACTGGATTTGTCTCCAGCTTATTTTTGTTACTCTTCAGACTCATTGATGTATTATTTTAAACTCATGAGTTGATGACTATTCTATTCTTATCTGATTCGTGTTCATTCTATCTTAGTTCTGTGATTGAGTACACTATCTTTTGGTGGTTCATTATATTAGATAGACTTTCTAGACAGCGTTCTACCGCCGATTCTGCGGCGTAGGCTGGGCGTTGTTTCCGACTAGTACCCTTACCCCGGGTGCGGGTCATGACAGCAACGGAAGGCGAGGCATGGCAACTGTTCTTCGATGGCGCCTCCAGGACCGGTCCTAGAGGAAACGTGGTGTCAGGAGTAGGTATCGTCCTAGTCACTCCTGATAAACTTGTTATCTACCGAGCCTATTTTCTTAGCGAGCCCTGTTCTAACAATGTGGCAGAATACAACGCTCTACAAATCGGGCTCTAAGTCGCTAAAGAGCTGGGGGTCGAATCTCTGGAAGCCTTCGGTGATTCTCTGCTGATCGTCAATCAAGTCAGAGGAATATATGAAGTCCAGAATCCCGACCTCATCCCCTATCTCCGAGCAATGGTCGAGATAGCCATGATGTTCAAAGGTTTCTTCCTTGAGCATGTACCTCGATCTCAGAATCTGGAAGCTGATGCCTTAGCCAGTCTAGCCGCAGATTTAGCCACCACTGTAAGAAGGCAGGATTCGGTAATCCTTCTTAACAGAGACTTATTCTGTGTAAAAAATAACTTTCACATAGAACATAGCTACGCGGTGAACGCAGATCCGCCCAGGAGAGACTGGAAAAGTCCCTTTATAGATTTCGTAGCATACGGAATCTTGCCGGAAGATCCTAAAAAGCAATATTTGTCAAAAGACGATCATTACGCTTCTATTTCGACGCATCGTCATAATGCCTATATCGCCGGTCTTACGACGGGCTCTTATTACGATGCCTCTCTGGGGATGAAGCACAGCGAATCATCCGTGAGGCTCACGACGGCGTGTGCGGGGCGCATCAACCCGGTCCTAAGCTACAGGATCATATCAGAAGAATGGGCTATTGACTGGCCCACTATGATCGCAGACACAATCCATTATTCCAGACAATGCAGGGCCTGTCAGGTTCATGCAGACTTCATACATCAACCGTCCGAGCATCTACACCCTACGGTTGCATCCTGGCCTTTCGAAGCATGGGGTATGGATATCATTGGCCCTATTCACCCATCTTCTTCCAGAGGTCACCGGTTCATACTGGCCATTACGGATTACTTCTCCAAATGGACAGAGGGGATCCCTCTTGCTGAGGTAAAGACAACTAATGTGACCAGCTTCATCAAGCATCACGTCATTTACCGCTTTGGGGTTCCCCGAAGGATAATCCATGACAACGGTCCTCAGTTTATCAGCCATGCGTTCCACCAATTTTACGATAAAAATCGGATACAAAATGTGGCCTCCACGGCATATTATCCAGCTGCTAATGGGTTGGCGGAAGCCTTCAACAAAACCATTATCAAACTCTTGAAGAAGTTCTTCTCTTCGAACAAAAAAGATTGGAACGAGAAGCTGGGAGAATGTCTCTGGGCGTACCGCACAACGATCCGATCACCTACAGGTTGCACACCATTCTCATTGGTCTACGGGAGTGAAGCAGTTCTTCCTATCGAAATTCAAATTTCCTCACTCAGGATAGCCGTGGCTAATGGGTTAACTCAAGAAAAGAATGACATTTTAAGGCTTCAAGAGGTAGAAAGATTAGACGAGAAATGCCTCCAAGCTCAGCAGCGCATCGCGCTCTACCAAGCACGCATTTTTAGAACTTTTAATCAAAAAGTAAAGGAAAGAGTGTTCAAAGCCGGCGAGCTAGTTTTGGCTGTAAGAAGGCCGATGATTCTTACTCACAGGAGTAAAGGCAAACTCCAGCCCAAATGGGAAGGCCCTTACGTGATCGAGACAACGTTCTCAAACGGCGCTTACAGGTTAGCCCAGCCTAATGGAGACCTGCTAATGGCTCCTATCAATGGCAAATTCCTGAAAAGGTACTATGCTTAAACCTCCTCTGCTCAAGTGGAATATGGCGACCTCATTCTGACAAAACTACTTCCAAAACGAGACTAGTTGGATCATATTCTATCATGTCCATATGACCTCTGAATAGATATGCTCTGCTAAAGCTTACCGAAAGTATATCACGTCCATACCACCTCTGATATCACTTTCACCCAACCCTATCATTTACATTCCGAAATGATGGGTCCACAAAGTCAGATGAAAAGCCTCTTTATTATTCCCAGGAAAGAGCGAAAGTACATTGAAAAGCAAAAGCAAAAGTACATCATGAAGGGGGAGCAGTCAGGTCGTGAAGCTGCTGCGCCATTACGACCATCCTCTCAGCCCTGGAAACCAAGACATCAGAGTGGACCCGCTCCAACCGTGCCTCGTCATCTATCAGGAGGATAGTTCGGCTCTAGCCCGATGGAAACCAGCATGGGCGACTCCTGCACTCGCCAAGTTCTGTTGTGCTGTGACCAGTCGGCCATTCACCACATCTAGACCTTCTGACAACTGAGAAGCCCACTCCTTTGCCTGAGTAAGCTTTGTCTCCAGCTTGCGGACCCTCGCTACATTGCCGTCATGCTCGGCCTGGCGCTTCGTTTGAAGGGCGATAGTCTCCTCCAAGACGACTTTCCCTTTATCCATCTCCTGTTGATTAGTCTCGATGAATTTATTCAGACCTTCCTTCTTTTCAATAAGATGCGCAGTGAAGGAGTCGTATCTGGCCTGGACCAGAGCTTCAATATTGCCTCGAGCTAGCTGCAGGTATTCGTTAATGGGTTGCTCCAAACCATTAACCATCGCCTCCAGCGCGTCAGCTACCCCGGCATCACCGAATTCCCTGATCTCCTCTATCGAGAACCGAGAAGACCTCTTCAGCGACGCAAAGTCCAGCTTCTTCGCCAACACCATTGACATTAGCGTTCTCAAAGTGGTGTAAAAGATACCGGTGTACTGCTCGGTCAGCGCAACTAGGTCCGCATGAACGTGGGGAGTATCCGCGATGGTGTCGACTCCCCCCCCAGGAATCACCACAGACGATGTCGCCACGGCCGTCGCTTCAACAGGAGGTACGACGAAAGAAGAATCGCCAATACCGGACGAAGTGATCGGCGTGCTCAAAAGAGGCACTGTCGCAATGATAGGCTCGTCCTCCTCTTGAGATATCTCAAGAGTCTCCTCGACAGGCAAGCCAGCACCCGAAGATGTCTCCTCTTCAAAATCAGGTACCTCCGTGTCACCACTAGGACTAGACACAGAGCCAAAGGGCACGTCTACATCACCCTCTCCTGTAGAAGCATAAAAAATACACTGGAAGCTCTACGCAGCATATTGATGCAAAGCAGCATAAACAGAGGACTTCAGAGCCTTCAAACGTGCAAACAGAGCTTCTCCGCCAAAGCACAGCATAAAATACAGGCTCAAGGACCATTCGCGTAGGACAGTACGTCCAGGCTGCTTCAGCGTAAACAGGGGCTTCATCGCCTTTATGGCGTAAAACTCATCCTCTTTTCAAAATGCAGCATTGAAGTATACGAGGGACGCTTCGTATTCTCCAAAGTGAACCTGTCAGATCCTGCAATGAACCTGTCAGATCTTGCAATGAACCTGACGTCTCGACTTCTGAAAAAGGGATACTGCTCGACTACCCAGGCGACGGCTATAATGATGGCGAGGCACTGTAACCTAGGCTATCATTTACTTCGATTTCCCTTGCGTAAACCGCTTTTACGTACACGGAGGAATACGCTGCCTATTTTACGAAGGCAGATGACAGCTCCTTACGCTCCGCGGAAGACAAACCGCCTGCCATGTCAAAAGCTGCACCTCATACGAGATTCCAGGCACGTCTCTGCATTTTTTTATGCATAGAGCGGTGACAGGTTCTCAAGGCACGTCTCTGCCAATTAATGCGCCGAATACTGACAGATGCCTGAGGCACGTCTCTGCACCATGCGCAGGCCAAGTGACAGACCTTCAAAATACGTCTCTACGTTTAATGCACCGGATGATGGCAAATCTCCACAATTAATGTTGAAGATTTGATTATATCTCCAAAAGACGTAATTCTGGCTAAAACGTCCACATCCACTCGGCCTCTGTGCCCATTCAGCTTTGATGCCTGCTCGGCTTCTACGCCTATTCAGCTTCGGTGCCTACTCGGCTTCTATGCCTACTCGGCTTCTATGCCTATTCAGATCGGCGCCCGCTCGGCTTCTACGCCTATTCAGCTTCGGTGCCTGCTCGGTTTCTACGCCTACTCGGCCTTTATGACCACTCGGCTTCTACGCCTATTCAGCTTCGGTGCCTGCTCAGCTTCTACGCCCATTCAGCTTCGGTGCCTACTCGGCTTCTACGCCTACTCAGCCTTTATGACCACTCGGCTTCTACGCCTATCCGGCTTCTATGCCAGTTTGATAACTATTTGGCTTCTATGCCATGGTGACGGACATTGGCTTCTATGCCAACCTCTTCTACACGAGGGATACCTACCTGCGTGGCTTTTACGCCCTGATCTTCGTAGCGATTATACGCATTTTGTCCCTTAGTTGGACCCGCGTCATACGCTCATTCAAAGGATCATCTATACGCAGGCTTTGGTTATTTTAACCGTTGTGTAAAAGGGTGCTGTAGTTTCTACTACTCGGTTTTTACACCGATTGAGTGGTCACTGTCACTAAAACTCTATAAATAGAGACCTCTATCAATGAGGAACAAGGTCGACAAATTGGAGGGTCAAAGAAGTTAGGTCTGAAAACTGATCAAGAGATCCAGTACCAGATCCAACGGTAGAGAGAGAGAGAGAGAAAGAGAGAGAAGAGTCCAGAGCTCAGGCAAAGAGAAGGGATCGACGACTTTAGCATCGGGCATCCACCCTCTTCAGCAACCCTTGAAGCTACTACCTGTCTTCCACGACACTTCTTCAACATCGTGTGGTCCAAGGGCTAAAGTGATCGACTGCAGATCAGACACCTATAGCAATATTCACCCAGATTAAATAAATTGTACTTAGACATCCTCGTGTAGGATCAAATTTGTATAATCTTATTTGTAAACATAAAAGAAGGGCGGGTCTTCGTACAAGACCTCATTTTCCGCATTCATCAAATCTTTTCTCGTTTATATTACACCCCAAACAAGATGGCGACTATGCTGGGGACGTCTTTCTCTTCTGATGAGGAAGCTATTTCTCAACACGATACGGTATCCGTGGGATCCGTGAAGAAGACACTAGTCGCCCAGTTCGACCAATCTGTCTACGAAGATATGCTCCGGACAAAGGGTAGCTCTCACTCTCTCTCACACCAAAACAACAGGAAGTTTCGTAAGGTTTGGATGCCAAGACATCCTCTACCATTCCTGTGGACTCTCCGATCTCTCCGATCTCTCCGACCAATGAGGTTATAGCCCTGCTCCCTCCGCGCCCTGTGCATAAAATTCAGTCGCCTGTTTCTGACAGAACCGACAAAACTTCTGGCAATGCCTCAGCGCTAACCCAGAAGTATACTCCGCGCTCTGTACGTAAAATTCAGTCTCCCGTCCCTAGCGGAACAGACAAAATTTTTGGCAATGCCTCAGCGCTAACCCAGAAGTATACTCCGCGCTCTGCGTGTGAAATTCAGACTCCCGTCCCTGGAGGAATAGACAAAGCTTCTGATAAAACCTCAGCGCCAAATCAGAAGTACAAGACACGCTCCGCGCGTAAAACAATATCTGTCCTCTACGGAGAACCAAATGATCCCTGTGATATCCGTAAGGGAAAGCGAGCGGCGGCCTACTCAACTTCTCGGCCTTTCCGCCAGCAAGGGAACGATCTGCACACCCTCCGAATTACGCGAGACACTGATGGCCGCCTGAGGACATCCTCAGCTTTACGCCAACCAGAGCGAAGCTCCAAATTACGCCAGGCGAAGTCCCTAGGCGTAAAGAAGGCTCCAGTCGCGGAAAGTCACCCTCCTCGGGGATTATCCGCCACACAGATGGCCAACCTGTTCTATACGGGTGGCACAGGGAAGACTACGGTTCCCATCATCTGTATGCCCACCAACGGGAATAAAATGAACAAGCCATCGTCTTCTTCTTCTACAACTCCTCCTGAACTACGGGATTATCTGATCCAGAAACGCAAAGACAAAAGTCATAAACAGACTTCAGTTCCCCTAACGGTCAAATACGGGGAGATCTTATGGGAAGATACATCAACGTCTAATGTCGTCATGACAGGTGGACCACACGAAGATTCCATCTTCATTATTCCACCTGCCCGCAACGATCAGTCTTCAATAGTCTTCGGCCGCATGCGCAACGAACAGACTATACAAGAGGATTCCTTCGATGACGATTCTGGTGAAATGCAAGTCCACACGTACAGCCCGCAAGCCTTGAAGATCATACAAAATATGGGTTACAACTTGAGGATGGAACCAGGTCTCAACTACGGGAAAGGCAGACGAACACCGCTGCTCGGCAATCCCCACTATCAATAAACCCGTTCCGGGTTAGGGTATGCCACCTCCCTTACGACTTCTACGTCAGATGAGGATATCTTTTCCCCTTTTCAAGATGGCTCATCGCCCTCCGACTCATCTCACGCTCTTGAGCAAACATTATCAGCAAATATGGTAGCAACGGATTCTTTCGAATCAGACGAACAAGAATTCGAACCATTCGAGAATGACGCTTGGGCTCAGCAGATGGATACACAATGGGAGTTTTGCTTTGAGCAGAGAGAACCTCCCACTAAAGATGAAGTTATCCAGATTGACGTAGGGGATGATCTTTCACCAAAGCCGATATTTATCAGTAACGACCCTTCCAGAAAAAAAAGGGAAGAAATTACCCAGTTGATAAAAGAATATATCGACATCTTTGCGTGGAATTATGAGGATATGCCAGGTCTTGATCCAAGGGTGGCTACTCATAAACTCAACATACTGCCCGATTCAAAGCCTGTGAAGCAGTACCAACGCCAGTTCCGCCCGGACATGATGGACGCCATTGAAGCTGAAGTCAAGAAGTTGATAGCCTACGGCTTCATCCTTGAGGAACAACATCCCGACTGGGTCGCCAATGTTGTCCCGGTAATGAAGAAAAATAGGAAAGTACGGATCTGCATCGATTACCGAGATCTGAACGCAGTCTGCCCCAAGGATGAATTCCCTCTTCCCATCATAGACGTCATGATCGACAATACATGCAGTTTTGAACGTATGTCTTTCATGGACGGATTCTCAGGATACAATCAGATCAAGATGCATCCTGAAGACGAGAAGCATACTGCCTTCCGATCACCACTGGGGGTATACTACTATACAGTCATGCCCTTCGGATTAAAGAACTCCGGGGCTACGTACCAACGAGCTATGAGTGACATATTCCATAAGCATTTATGCAAGAGAGTGGAGTGTTACATGGACGATGTAGCTGTCAAAAGCCGCCTCAGGGATAATCACATCCAAGACTTGAAGACAGTATTTGAATTAATGCGCCAACATCAACTCAAAATGAACCCTACAAAGTCCTTTCTGGGGGTATCTACGGCAAATTTCTGGGATTTGTCATCACCGCCAAAGGCATTCAAGTGGACCCTGATAAAGTCAAGGCCTTCTTAGAAATGCGACCGCACCACAATCTGAGGGAACTCAGGGGATTTCAAGGTCGTCTGGCTTATATCCGAAGGTTCATATCCAACCTCTCCGGGAGATGCCAGCCTTTTTCTCATCTCATGAAGAAAGGTGTATGCTTCGTATGGGACGAAGCCTGTCAGCAAGCTTTCGGGGATATCAAACGCTACCTCACTAGCCCGTCGGTTCTGGTACCTCCCGTCATAGGAAAACTGTTCGTGCTATACGTTCGAGCAATGGATCCTTCTCTGGGAGCTCTTCTCGCACAAAAGAACGATATGGGCCACGAGCAGGCTATTTACTACCTCAGCAGGATGATGGTGGGAGCCGAACACAGGTACAACCCTGTGGAGAAAGAATGCTTGGCTCTGGTGTTCGCTATTCAGAAAATGCGACACTATGTCACAGGCCAAACCATTCATATCATCTCCAGGATCAATCCCCTTAGGGTACTGATGAGCAAGCCAAGTGTCCTTAATTCTCGACTCGCGACTTGGGCAATGTTATTAACACCATATGACATGGTGTACGTCCCAGAAAAAGTCCGTCAAAGGCCAAGCATTGGCTGACTTTCTAGCTGCTCATCCCATCCCGGAGGCCTCCAAACTATACGAGGACATTCCCGACGAAGTTGCGGAGTGTAATTCCGCAGCGGAAGGCGAGGCATGGCAACTGTTCTTCGATGGCGCCTCCAGGACCGGTCCCAGGGGAAACGTGGTGTCAGGAGCAGGGATCATCCTAGTCACTCCTGATAAACTCGTTATCTACCGAGCATATTCTCTTAGCGAGCCCTGTTCTAACAATATGGCAGAATACAACGCTCTACTAATCGGGCTCCAAGTCGCTAAAGAGCTGGGGGTCGAATCTCTGGAAGTATTCGGTGATTCTCTGCTTATCGTCAACCAAGTCAGAGGAATATATGAAGTCCGGAATCCCGACCTCATCCCCTATCACCGAGCAATGGTCGAGATAGCCATAACATTCAAAGGTTTCTTTCTTGAGTATGTACCTCGATCTCAGAATCTGGAAGCTGATGCCCTAGCCAGTCTAGCCGCAGATTTAGCCACCCCTGTAAGAAGGCAGGATTCGGTAATCCTTCTTAATAGAGACTTATTCTGTGTGAAAAATAACTTTCACATAGAACATAGCTACGTGGTGAACATAGATCCGCCCAGGAGAGACTGGAAAAGTCCCTTTATAGATTTCGTAGCATACGGAATCTTGCCGGAAGATCCTAAAAAGCAATATCTGTCAAAAGACGATCATTACGCTTCTATTTCGACGCATCGTCGCAATGCCTATATCACCGGTCTTACGATGGGCTCTTATTATGATGCCTCTCTGGGGATAAAGCACAGCGAATTATCCGTGAGGCTCACGACGGCGTGTGCGGGGCGCATCAACCCGGTCCTAAGCTACAGGATCATATCAGAAGAATGGGCTATTACTGGCCCACTCTGATCGCAGACGCAATCCATTATTCCAGACGATGCAGGGCCTGTCAGGTTCATGCAGACTTCATACAACAACCATCCGAGCATCTACATCCTACGGTTGTATCCTGGCCTTTCGTAGCATGGGGTATGGATATCATTGGCCCTATTCACCCGTCTTCTTCCAGAGGTCACCGGTTCATACTGGCCATCACAGATTACTTCTCCAAATGGGCAGAGGGGATCCCTTTTGCTGAGGTAAAGACAACTAATATGACCAGCTTCATCAAGCATCACGTCATTTACCGCTTCGGGGTTCCCCGAAGGATAATCTATGACAACGGTCCTCAGTTTATCAGCCATGCGTTCCACCAATTTTACGATAAAAATCGGATACAAAATGTGGCCTCCACGACATATTATCCAGCTGCTAATGGGTTGGCGGAAGCCTTCAACAAAACCATTATCAAGCTCTTAAAGAAGTTCGTCTCTTCGAACAAAAGAGATTGGAATGAGAAGCTGGAAGAATGTCTCTGGGTATACCGCACAACGGTACGAGCACCGACAGGTTGCACGCCGTTCTCATTGGTCTACGGGAGTAAAGCAGTTCTTCCCATCGAGATTCAATTTCTGTCACTCAGGATAGCTGTGGCTAATGAGTTAACTCAAGAAAAGAATGACCTGTTAAGGCTTCAAGAGCTAGAAGGATTAGACGATTAAAGCCTCCAAGCTCAGCATCGCATCGCGCTCTACCAAGCACGCATTTCTAAAACTTTTAATCAAAAAGTAAAGGAAAGAGTGTTCAAAGTCGGCGAGCTGATTTTAGCAGTAAGAAGGCCGATGATTCTTACTCACAGAAGTAAAGGCAAATTCTAGCCCAAATGGGAAGGCCCTTACGTGATCGAGACAACGTTCTCAAACGGCGCTTACAGGTTAGCCCAGCCTAATGGAGACCTGCTAATGGCTCCTATCAATGGCAAATTCTTGAAGAGGTACTATGCTTAAACCTTCTCTGCTCAAGTGGAATAAGGTGATCTCATTCTGACAAAACTACTTCCAAAACAAACTAGTTGGATCGTATTCAGTCATGTCCATATGACCTCTGAATAGATATGCTCTACTAAAAAATTTTACCGAATGTATATCATGTCCATAATACCTTTGATATCACTTTCACCCAAACTTGTCATTTACATTCTGAAATGATGGGTCCACAAAGTCATATAAAGAGCCTCTTTATTATTCCCAGAAAAGAGCGAAAGTACATTTGAAAAGCAAAAAGCAAAAGTACATCAGGGCGGGGGAGATGTCAGGTCTCAAAGCTGCTGTGCCAGTACGGCCATCCTTTCAGCCCCGGAATCCAAGACATCAGCACGGACCCGCTCCAACCGTGCCTCGTCATCTATCAGGAGGGACAACTCGGCTCTAGCCCGAAGGAGACCGGCACGGGCGACTCCTACACTCGCCAAGTTCTGTTGTGCTACGACCAGTCGGCCATTCACCACATCTAGACCTGCCGACGATTAAGAAACCCACTCCTTAGCCTGAGCAAGCTTTGTCTCCAATTTGCGGACCCTCGCTACATTATCGTCATGCTCGGTCTGGCACTTCGTTTGAAGGGCGAGAGTCTCCTCCATGACGACTTTTCCTTTATCCATCTCCTGCTGATTGGTCTCGATGAATTTATTCAGACCTTCCTTCTTTTCAACAAGATGTGCAGTTAAGGAGTCATATCTGGCCTGGACCAGAGCTTCAATGTTGCCTCGAGCTAGCTGCAGGTATTCGTTAATGGGTTGCTCCAAGCCATTAACCATCGCCTCCAGCACATCAGCTACCCCGGCATCACCGAATTCCCGGATCGCCTTTATAGAGAACCGAGAAGACCTCTTCAGCTGCGCAAAGTCCAGCTTCTTCGCCAACACCATTGACATCAGCGTTCTCAAAGTGGTATAGAAGATCCCGGTGTACTGCTCGGTTATCGCAACTAGGTCCGCATGAACGCGGGGAGTGTCCGCGATCGAGGCAACTTCCCCTCCAGGAATAACCACAGACGATGTCGCCCCGGCCGTCGCCTCAACAGGAGGAACGACGAAGGAAGAATCGCCAACACCGGACGAAGTGACCGGCGTGCTCAAAAGAGGCACTATCGCAATGACAGGCTCGTCCTCCTCTTGAGATACCGAAGTCTCCTCGACAGGCAAGCCAGCACCCGAAGAGGTCTCCTCTTCAAAATCAGGTACCTCCGTGTCACCACTAGGACCTGACACAGAGCCAAAGGGTGCGTCTACATCACCCTCTCCGAAGAGGTCTTCCCCTGAAAAGAAGACAAAAGAAAGTTAATATCAACGTAATATTAATTTTCCCAAAGAAGAGGCATAAAAGATGACATTTACCCCTGACCGGCGGCATATATATCGCATCTGCAGCCTGTACAGCTAAATCATTTCTTAATAATGCTAGGCGAGCTGCCATACCTGGAGAAAGGGGTCTGCGAACTGATACTGGCAAGTAGTCTTCTAGGTCCTCCTCAAAATTAAACCGAGGCTCATCGGCTGGAATTGTGCTAGGTACGCTCGCAGGCACGGTAGAAGTCCCTCCCGATGCTGATCCGGCTAGAGGTATACGGAACTTTATTATACTCAGCCCCAAAGGCAACCTCGTTCCACTACCTGAAGCAGTGGCAGCGACGGCGGCATCCAGCTGAGATTCTCCAGTACTACCAGCCAAAACTGTGGAAGATCCCTCTCTAAAAGATGAGGAACCTCCAATCAAAGAATCGTCCCGAGCACGGGGAGATGCAATCTCACCTCTAGGAGCATCAATGCCAGGAATCCTGAGAGAACGATTTACCGTCTTCTTCTTCCTCTTACGAGGGGAAGTCTCCTTGGAAGCAGGAGCCCTTCGCTTCCCAGAAACTACCAAAGCCCCTGCAGGCGGAGGTACTTCACCCCTAGGGACCGACACCAGAGGCTCATCCGGAGTAACGGACTCACCCTTGTCGGAAGAAACTGAGGGGACTTCAACTCTTCCCCCAGGCTTGGAAGAGGGCACCCTAAAGCTTCCATGCATATCAAAATCACGATGGAAGGTGTTCGTTGCCACATAGAACTGGGCATACGAATGCAGGATGTGCAGCTCCGTGGAGAGTGTAATGACGGGTACAATAAAAATTGCCCCAGTGCAGCCCATGATAAAATATCGCCATCCCCGTACCCCATCAATGAGTCCACCTCTGGACCTGAAGCTGGTGACGGTGTTGCCCACATACAACTGATCATACCCAAACTGCCGGGCAAACCGACTGGGCAAGTAGGGCTCCAAGAAGCAATGATCTTCGCTTCTGTACAGCAGATGGGATGGTCTAATTTAGACCAACCAATTAAAAGCTTCGGGAGAAAGAATGGTCTTCTCTCTACCCAAATCCTCGATCCTATTCCCCGATTGATTGCGATGTACAGAAGGGACGGTGCAAAAAAGCTGCCAACTTATGATTTTGCGCTCCATGACTTTCCGCACATCTGAAAGATATGCAGGCCAAAGTACGCGTACATCTGAACGATCCTCAAAGCGGTCAATTACAGGAGTTCACACAGAAGATACTCCTTCTTGACCTCAAGTTATCCCAAGTACCCGAAGCATACAGAGTTCGAACATTGAAAAATAACTCTTCTTCATGGGTCGATTCGAAGTTCATCCAGACTCCAGTCTGAATATTTCATCTACCAAGATGGCAAATTAGTTTGACAGCCATTTCTCGTCCTGTCACAAAGGGATATTTCCGAGAAATCATTCTTGAAGATGATGTCTGAACAAAGAAATTCTGTCTATCAGAAGTAACAGTTCAGGATTCTACGCGGTTCCTCACTCCTAAACAACAGGACAGTTCGAACACTCGAATGCTAAAGCGGCTTTCTACGCATCCTTAGTTATGCGTAAAAGACAGGACAGGACCCAGCACTCTTTCTAAAACAGAGTCGGCGTAAAGAATCAGACGTGTCGAAGCTACACATATTCAGACTTCACAGCAAAGTATGGCAAGATGATCATATGAAGAAGCAAGACGATTTTATTAAAGATTAAAGTCATGATTACGTATGAGGAAAATCCAATCTACAAGGGTTTTTTCTTCTTCATGTTCATGATTACATATGAGGGAAATCCCGTCTACAAAAGGATTTTTTTCGTCGTCGTCGGAAGGCCACCCCCCAGAATCTGCTTTACCAGGTTCTTGCATGGGCGCCAATTCTTTATCTCTCCTCCAGCAGTTGGTCGGTTTTTGCAACCGACTGAAATAATAAATGGAGGGAGAATACGGAACTGGGCCTGCCAAAATTATGCAGATCCCATGCTCCGTGCACCGTGACAGATTGAGTTGAGGTATTTCACCCAACTCAATACCCGAGGTCAGAGCTAGTTGCTGCTCTCATCCCCGGAGGTAACAGGAGAAGGTGCCACTTGCAAGCAGCGTGGTGAAATACGATTCTTCGTCTCTTCCAAAGAACCACCATACAAAGTTGCTCATTATCCCGAGCAAAGGAGGCTATGATATCCTTCCATGATCCATCGTTGCAGAGGATATTTGCTCGAAGATGCCATCTTTTTTGGCTCCTTACATGCTGGAAGAGCATGATCTCCTTCTTCCTCAAGTTGACCCGACAAACTCTGGCCATCATCTCTGTATGATGAAGGAAGTGTGGAAAGAACAGGAGAACTCCTCAGCCTTTTAATAGGCGAGAGAGAGCACCGATCCCCAATAAATCAGCCATAAAGTCAGCCTCGACCATTTTAAAACTCCATTCAGAAATGTTTTGAGTTACGAGGAGCGGGTCATGCTTCATTCAAAGCATTTCAAATTACGAGGAATTTAAAAGCTTTGAAGGGGGTCTTGTAGAAGCATAAAAATACGCTGGAAGCTCTACGCAGCATATTGATGCAAAGCAACGTAAACAGAGGACTTCAGAGCCTTCAAACATGCAAACAGAGCTTCTCCGCCAAAGCACAGCGTAAAATACAGGCTCAAGGACCATCCGCGTAGGACAGTACATCCAGGCTGCTTCAGCGTAAACAGGGGCTTCATCGCCTTTATGGCGTAAAACTCATCCTCTTTTCAAAATACAGCATTAAAGTGTACGAGGGACGCTTCGTATTCTCCAAAGTAAACCTATCAAAGCCTGCAATGAACCTGTCAAAGCCTGCAATGAACCTGAAGTCTCGACTTCTGACAAAGGGATACTGCTCGACTACCCAGGAGACGGCTATAATGATGGCGAGGCACTGTAACCCAGGCTGCCATTTACTGCCATTTCCCTTGCGTAAACCGCTTTTACATACACGGAGGAATATGCTACCTATTTTACGAAGGCAGATGAGAGCTCCTTACGCTCCACGAAAGTCAAACCGCCTGCCACGTCAAAAGCTGCACCTTATACGAGATTCGAGGCACGTCTCTATATTTTTTTATGCACAGAGCGGTGACAGATTCTCAAGGCACGTCTTTGCCAATTAATGAGCTGAATACTGACAGATGCCTGAGGCATGTCTTTGCACCATGCGCAGGCCAAGTAACAAACCTTCGAAATACGCCTCTGCGTTTAATGCACCGGATAATGGCAAATCTCCACAATTAATGCTAGGGATTTTATTATATCTCCAAAAGCCATAATTTCGGCTAAAACGTCCACATCCACTCGGCCTCTGTGCCCATTCAGCTTCGATGTCTACTCGGCTTCTACGCCTATTCAGCTTCGGTGCCTACTCGGCTTCTACGCCTATTCAGATCGGCACCCGCTCGGCTTCTACGCCTATTCAGCTTCGGTGCCTGCTCGGCTTCAACGCCTACTCGGCCTTTATGACCACTCGGCTTCTATGCCTATTCAGCTTCGGTGCCTGCTCGGCTTCTACGCCCATTCAGCTTCGGTGCCTACTCGGCTTCTATGCCTACTCGGCCTTTATGACCACTCGGCTTCTACGCCTATTCGGCTTCTATGCCGGTTTGATAACTATTTGACTTCTATGCCATGGTGATAGACATTGGCTTCTATGCCAACCTCTTCTACACGAAGGATACCTACCTGCGTGGCTTTTACGCGATGATCTTCGTAGCGATTATACGCGTTTTGTCCCTTAGTTGGACCCGCATCACATGCTCATTCAAAGGATCATCTATACGCAGGCTTTGGTTATTTTAACCGTTGTGTAAAAGGGTGTTGTACTTTCCACTACTCGGTTTTTTACACCGATTGAGTCATCACTGTCACTAAAACTCTATAAATAGAGACCTCTATCAATGAGGAACAAGGTCGACAAATTGGAGGGTCAAAGAAGTTAGGTCTGAAAACTGATCAAGAGATCCAGTACCAGATCCAACGGTAGAGAGAGAGAGAAAGAGAGAGAAGAGTCTAGAGCTCAGGCAAAGAGAAGGGATCGACGACTTTGGCATCGGGCATCCACCCTCTTCAGCAACCCTCGAAGCTGCTATCTGTCTTTCACGATACTTCTTCAACATCGTGTGGTCCAAGGGCTAAAGTGATCGACTGCAGATCAGACACCTATAGCAATATTCATCCAGATTAAATAAATTGTACTTAGACATCCTCGTGTAGGATCAAATTTGTACAATCTTGTTTGTAAACATAAAAGAAGGGCAGGTCTTCGTACACGACCTCGTTTTCCGTATTCATCAAATGTTTTCTCGTTTATATTATACCCAAAACATCTCCGAAGAGGTCTTACCCTGAAAAGAAGACAAAAGGAAGTTAATATCAACGTAATATTAATTTTCCTAAAGAAGAGGCATAAAAGATGACATTTACCCATGGCCGACGGCATATACGTCGCATCTGCATCCTGTATAGCTAATATTAATGCTAGACGAGCTGTCATACATGAAGAAAGGGGTATACGAACTGACACTGGCAAGTAGTCTTCCAGGTCCTCCTCAAAATTTAACCTAGGCTCATCAACTGGAATCTCGCTAGGTGCGCTCACAGGCACAGCAGAAGTCCCTCCCGATGCCGATCCGGCTAGAGGTATACGAAACTTTATTATACTCAGCCCCGAAGGCGACCTCGTTCCACTACCTGAAGCAGTAGCAACGACGGCGGCGTCCAGCTGAGATTCTCCGGCACCACCAGCCGGAACTATGGAAGGTCCCTCTCTAAAAGGCGAGGAACCTCCAATCAAAGGATCATCCCCAATACGGGAAGATGCGAGCTCACTTCCAGGAGCCTCAATGCCAGGAATCCGGAGAGGATGATTTACCGCCTTCTTCTTCCTCTTACGAGGGGAAGCCTCCTTGGGAGTATGAGCCCTTCTCTTCCCAGAAACTACCAAAGCCCCTACAGGCGGAGGCACTTCACCCCTAGGTACCGACACCAGAGGCTCATCAGGGGTAACGGACTCCTCACCCTCGTCGAAAGAAATCGAGAGGACTTCAACTCTTCCCCCAGGCTTGGAAGAGGGCACCCTAAAGATTCTATGCATATTAAAATTATGATGGAAGGTGTTAATGGCCACATAGAACTGGACATACGAATGCAGGATGCGCAGCTCCGTGGAGAGTGTAATGACGGGCACGGTAAAAAATTGCCCTAGTGCAGCCCATGATAAAATATTGCCATCCCCTCGCTCCATCAATGAGTCCATCTCTGGAGCTGAAGCTGGTGACGGCATTTCCCACGTGCAACTGATCATACCCAAACTGCCGGGCAAACCGACTGGGCAAGTAGGGCTCCAAGAAGCAATGATCTTCGCTTTTGTACAGCAGATGGGATGGTCTGATACAGACCAACCAATTAAAAGCTTCAGAAGAAAGAATGGTCTTCTCTCTACCCAAATCCTCGAGCCTAATCCCCGATTGATTACGATGTACAGAAGGGACGGTGCAGAAAAGCTTCCAACTATGACTGAAGCCTAGCGCCCGCCGACAGTCTATAACTGTGTTAACATTACAGAAAGACTTTCGGTAGTTCAACAAGAAACTACCCCCCGAACTACTGCCGGAACCGGGAGACATCACCCGGGGGTTATGGAGAATTAACTACCCCATCAAATACAGGTATGGTAATTCTATCCTGGAAAAGCTATCACGTCGAATTTTACCGATGAGCAACCCATCAATCATGGCCCTCAGGCCAGCTTGTATACGGCACACCATGGCAGGGAGCAAGCCCAGTCTTGCCCCGAACACCAGACGCACTGCAGGCCATAGCGTGTTGCGGTGAATGCGGTCCGCAGATGCGACGCCAGGCATATAGAGAGGAAGCTAGCCAATTGAGCCTCCCTGGACAGAGGCCTGTGACAGCCCCTCAAATAACTATAGGCCTTAGTGACTTCAGGATACTTTCCCGTCCCTTCGTCGAGGAATCGGTCCGGAGCACCAGCATCCACCATGAGATCGTCAACTACCTGAGCATTAAGCGCACTCAGGGGATTCACAGGCAGATCCTTGCCCTCCAATACCTTCTCCGGCTTAGCAGTCCTGGACCGGTAAAAGAAGAGGTAGGACGTCCATTTGCTGATGTGAGCCAAATCTGAGGGCTCTTCATAAAAAGCGGTGCAAGCGAGGTAGTGGCACATCAACTCCTGGTACACTTCCACTACTCGAGAGTCTGAACCCCCCAGCTCCCAGTTCGTGGGAACATACTCTTCATATGGAGTATCCCCCATCGGCAGTCTTGAGATCTCTGCCATCTCATGCAGGGCCAATCCCAACTCCCCCAGTGGAGTGGCAAAAGTCCCGGTAAGCAAAATATATCGCTCCATCAGTGCCAGGAACAGGTTAGGGTTAGGAGGTAACCCAACACTGGTAGCACTCACAGCTGCAAACAGACCGATGTTCTCCAACTCGATCTAAAAATGCTTCAAGGCCCAATCAACTAAGCGAGCCCATCGAAGGTTTGAAGGGGTGATCCACCCGCCACACCGAGGGTTCACCTTAGGGTATACTCCCCCACGCCCCATAAAATCATTACAGAAAGTCGGTAACTGGACCGGCTGGATCACCAAACTGTCTTCACTCGGGACACTGCCCGGGTACAGCCCCCTGAACAGCGTCAAAGAGCCAGAAGGGCGGCTGACAAACGACCCCTGGTCAGCTCCTCTCAGATGAAAGATCTTCCCTAGCTTGCCGTGAAGATCAGGGGTCAGCGTCCACGACATCCTCCTGGGATGCGTAGCATGGAAGAAGGCCGAGATAGGGTAGTCTCTCGGCATATTGGGCAGGTACAAGACCAAACCCTTGGCAGGGAAAACCAAGAGTTCTCTCTTGGGCTTTGTCTGGGACTGCTTGTCAATCATGTCCCCGAAGAGGAAAGTCGGCTTCAGGTATTGCTCCCCATCTACGTATGTTAGGGGCTCCCCGTTGATCAAATTCAGCAACGTTTGCTTGCCCTGAGCCGATATCAAAATTGCCCTTCCTTCGGGATACTGGGGCCCGGAGATAGGAAATGTCACGTGTGACAGATCCTCCAAATAGTTGGAGTGCAGCATCTGCAAAAGTACAAAAGAAACACATCAGTTCCTAACTAGACATTTCGGGACTTGCAGCATCTGCAAAAAAATCAACAGTCCGTGCTCTACGTCGAGACTGTGAAACTTGAGCCTTTACGCTGGAATCATTTTCCTTAACGTAAAATTTAATATTGGTGGTATACGGTCTATGCTTTACGCCAGATTGATTAAATTGAGATATTACGCCAGGATTTTCATCCATAAGCATAAAAATCAAATTTTAATAGTATACACCAAATTTTCGGCGGTCAAAGCTTTTACGCTCGACTGCAAAAAAATGGAGTTCTTACGCTGACACATTAGAAATGTGGGCGTAAAAGATGAAACGTCTCCATGCGTCATCTTCCTCGAAAAGGCTATCAGCACAGGAGACGACCTAGCGCGGTCACGTTCAACGTGTGCGAAGGATTTTCAGTCATTCTCTTTTTCCCAAAAGATCTACCTTCCAGGCCGGGTGCACTACTCGTCGGCGGGATGCTCCGCTCAGAATGAAGTTTGCCTTGTCCAACCAGAGACGCTCCCACTTGGGCGGAAGAACGAGAAGAAGAATCAACCTTCTTTCCCTTATTGGAGGAGGATTGTTTCGAAGCCATTACTGGAAACTTTGAAGACTCGAAGAAGAAACGTAGAAGAACTCGAACAGTCGAAAGCTTTCTCTCGCAGAAGACGGATGGAAAGTTTTTCTCTCAGAAACTTGGGATATATATAGAGTTCGGATGGACTCCTCGGACCCCGAACCAAATCTTCTAATTAATATTCGGTTATGATTGGGTCCTACGTCACCCTATTTATTCAAAGAAGGTGGACAGTCAGCGAATTCGAAAAGTTTTTCGCTCAAAGCAGGTTTGTGGTTTCTACGCTAAGGAGCTTTCTACGCTCAACAGCTACAGATCTACGGTTTTACGCTCGCAGGCTATAAGTCTATAGTTTTATGCCCTGATGCCTTTGTGCTCGGTAGGTTTTATGCTCGAGAGGCTACAAACCTATGACTTCACGCTCAGCAGATACCAAATCGATGATCTCACGCTCGGTGGCACTTAGTTTACGCTCAGAGGCGACGGATCCACGACTTCACGCTCGAAAATTTTTCTTTTTAGAAGCAACAAATCTACAGTTCTACGCTAAGGAGCTTTCTACGCTCGACAGCTACGAATCTATGGCTTTACGTTCGACATCTATAAGTCGGATTTTATGCCCGGATGCCTTTGTGCTCGGTAGCTTTTATGCTCGAGAGGCTACAAACCTACGACTTCACGCTCAAGAACTACAAGTCTATGTTTTCACGCTCGATGGTGTTTAGTTTATGCTCAGAGGCTGCCAACTTATGATTTCGTGCTCCTTGACTTCCCGCACATCTAAAATATATGCAGGCCAGAGTACGCGTACATCTGAACGTTCCTCAAGACGGTCAATTACAGGAGTTCACACAGAAGATACTCCTTCTTGACCTCAAGATATCCCAAGTATCCGAAGCATACAGAGTTCAACATTGAAAAATTACTCTTCTTTATGGGTCAATCCGAAGTTCATCCAGACTCCAGTCTGAATATATCATCTACCAAGATGACAAATCAGTTTGACAGCCATTTCTTGCCCTGTCCCAAAGGGATTTTTGAGAAATCATTCTTGAAGATGATGTCTGAACAAAGAAATTCTGTTTATCAGAAGTAACAATTCAGAATTCTACGCGGTTCCTCACTCTTAAACAGCAGGACAATTCGAACACTCGAATGCTAAAGCGGCTTTCCACGCATTTATACGTAAAAGACAGGACAGGACCTAGAGCTCTTTCTAAACGGAATTGGCGTAAAGAATCAGACGTGTCCAAGCTACACATATTCAGACTTCACAGCAATGTATGGCAACATGATCATATAAAGAAGAAAGACGATTTTATTAAAATTAAAAGCATGATTACATGAGGGAAATCCAGTCTACAAGGGTTTTTCTTCATTTTTCATGACTACATATGAGGGAAATCCTGTCTACAAAGGGCTTCCTCATCGTCGGCTGAAGATCGCGCCCAGAATCTATTCTGACAGGTTCTCACATTGGTGGAGATCTTCCTCTTCTTCCAAGATGGTTCGTCGATCTCCACAGTCGTTGAACAAGAAGATGATCAGTGGCGGAAGGATACAAAAATGGGCATAGACCCATCCTCCAACAGAAAGAAAGTAGGGTAAATCTGCTTTCCTACAGACCACCGCCACTCAAGCCGGGAAAGAGCTAGTCTGTCTGCTCTCGTCCCCGGAGGTAACGGGAGAAGGTGCCACTAGCAAGCAGCGTAGTGAAATACGATTCTTCTTCTCTCCCGAAGAACCACCATACAAAGTTGCTGATTATCCCGAGCAAAGGAGGCTATGATATCCTTCCATAATCCATCATTGCAGAGGACATTTGCTCGAAGATACCATCTTTTTCGACTCCTTACATGCTGAAAGAGCATGATCTTCTTCTTCCTCAAATCGACCCGACGAACTTCGGCGATCATCTCTGTGTGGCGAAGGGAATACAGGAAGAACAGGTTAACTTCTCAACCTTTTTATAGGCGAGAGAGGTCATACCGATCCCCAATAAATCAGCCATAAAATCAGCCTCGACCATTTCAAAACTCCATTCAGAAATGTTTCGAGTTACGAGGAGCGGTTCATGCTTCATTCAAAGCGTTTCAAATTACGAGGAATTTAAAAGCTTTGAAGGGGGTCTTGTAGAAGCATAAAAAATATGCAGGATAGCTCTACACAGCATATTGTGCAAAGCAGCATAAACAGAGGACTTCAGAGCCTTTAACGTACAAACAGAGCTTCTCTGCCAAGCCCAGCATGAAAATATAGGATCAAGGACCATCCGCGTAGGGCAGTATGTCCAGGCTGCTTTATCGTAAACAGCGTGCTTCATCGCCTTTATGGCGTAAAACTCATCCGCTTTTAATACAGCATTGAAGTGTACGAGGAACGCTTCGTATTCTCCGAAATAAACCTGTCAGATCCTGCAATGAACCTGACGTCTCAACTTCTGACAAAGGGATACTGCTCGACTACACAGGCGACGGCTATAATGATGGTGCGGCACTGCAACCCAGGCTGTTATTTACTGCCATTTCCCTTGTGTAAACCGCTTTTACGTACAAAGAGGAATACGCTGCCTAGTTTTACACAGGCAGACGAGAGCTCCTTACGCTCTGCGGAAGACAAACCGCCGGCCACGTCAAAAGTTGCACTCCGTACGGGACTCGAGGCGCGTCTCTGCATTTAATACACAGGGGGGTGACAGGCCCTCAAGGCACGTCTCTGCAATTAATGCGCCAAATACTGACAAATGCCGGAGGCACGTCTCTGCGTTTGATGCACAGAAGGGTGGCAGACCTTCAAAATATGCCTCTGTATTTAATGCGCAGGATGATGGTGGATCTCCACATTTAATGCAGGAGATTTGATTAAATATCACCGAACCGTCATTTAGTGACATCCCCTTTACGAGAGCTGCTCTTACGCATACAAGGGAATATACTGCTTAGTTTTACACAGGCAAACTTGAGCTCCTTATGCTCCGCAAAAGACGAACAGACCGCCACGACAGCAGTTACTCTTCGTACAGGATTCAAGGTGCGTATCTGCATTTAATGCGCAGAATAATGGCAAATCTTAAAGACAAGCATCTGCATTTAATATACAGGATGGGGGCAGATCTCTGCATTTAATGCAAGAGATCTGATTATCTCCAAGAGCCGTAATTTCGGCTAAGACGTCCACATCATCACTCTGGCACGTTACGCAGCGGCTTCTACGCCTATTCAGCTTTGGTGCCTGCTCGGCTTCTACGCCCATTCGGCCTTCTGTGCCTACTGGGCTTCTACACCTACTCGGCCTCTATGACCACTCGGCTTCTACGTCCACTCGGCCTCTATGACCACTCGGCTTCTACGCCCACTCGGCCTCTATGACCACTCGGCTTCTACGCCTACTCGGCTTCTACGCCTACTCGGCTTCTATGCCGGTTTGATAACTATTTGGCTTCTATGCCATGGTGACAGACATTGGCTTCTATGCCAACCTCTTCTACACGAGGGATACCTACCTACGTGCATTCTACACCGTGATCTTCGTAGCAGTTATACGCATTTTGTCCCTTAGTTGGACCCGTGTCACACGCTCATTCAAAGGATCATCTATACGCATGCATTGGTTATTTTAACCGTTGTGTAAAAGGGTGCTGTACTTTCTACTACTCAGTTTTTATACCGACTGAGTGGTCACAGTCACTAAAACTCTATAAATAGAGACCACTATCAATAGAGGACAAGGTCGAACGATCAGAAATAGGTCGACAAGTTGAAAGGAGAAATAGAGGAGAGAGAAAGAGAGAGAGGAGAATCCAGAGCTCAGACAAAGAGAAGGGATCGACGACTTTGGCATCGGACATCCACCCTCTTTAGCAACCCTCGAAGCTGCTACCTGTCTTCCATGGCACTTCTTCACCATCGTGTGGTCCAAGGGCTAAAGTGATCGACTACAGATCAGACACCTATAGCAATATTCACCCAGATTAAATAAATTGTACCTAGATATCCTCGTGTAGGATCAAATTTGTACAATCTTGTTTGTAAACATAAAAGAAGGGCGGGTCTTCGTACAAGACCTCGTTTTCCGCATTCATTAAATATTTTCTCGTTTATTATCCAAAACAATTACCCTATCTCGACATTCTTCCATGCCACACATCGTAGGAAGATGGTGTGGGCTCTCACTCCAGATCTTCATGGGCGGCCAGGGAAGATCTCATCCCAGAAAGTATCGAACCGAGGAGTCTTTTTGAGCAGTCCTTCTGGCCCGGTTATGCCTTTCAGAGGATTACCGCCGGGTAGCGTCCCGAGTGGGGACACTTCGCTTATCCAGCCGGTTAAAATGTCTACTTTCTGCAATAACTTCATGGGGCAGAGAGGAGTGTACCCTAAGGTTAACCCTCAGACCAGTGGGTGGCTTAGCCCCGGGAATCTTCGATGGACCAGTTTAACTGCCTGGGCCCTGAAGCATTTTCAGACGGAGCTGGAAAGTATTGGCTTGTTTGCGGATGTGAGTGCCCCCAGTGTTGGGCTACCTCTCAACCCCAACTTGTTCTTGGCTTTGATGGAGCGGTATAACTCACTCACTGGGACTTTCGCCACTTTGCTAGGGGAGTTGGGCCTGGACCTTCATGAGATGGCAGAGATTTCAAGGCTGCCAATGGAAGATACTCCGTATGAAGAGTATGTTCCCACAAACAGGGAGCCGAGGGATACAAACCCTCGGGCAGTGGCAGTGTACCAGAAGCTGATGAGCCATTATCTTGCGTGCACCACCTTCTACAAGGAGCCCTCTGATTTGGCCCATGTCAACAAATAGGTATCCTACCTCTTCTTCCACCAGGCCAGAAATGCTAAACCAGACAAGGTTGTAGATAGCAGAGATAAACCTTTGAACCTCATGAGCATGCTTAGTGCCGACACGGTCGATGACCTTATTGAAGATGCAGGGGCTTCAGATCATGTTCTCGATCAGGAGATAGAGGGTTATCCTGCAGGCACTAAAATCTACAGTTATATGAGGCATTGTCGTAAGCCTCTATCAAAGGAAGCTCAACTGGCTAGCTTCCTTTCCATCTGGTTACGCCGATGGGTAGTGCCTGGCATCGCGTCTGCGGATCGCATTCATCGTAACACCTTATGGCCCGCAGTACATTTGGTGTTTGGAGAAAGACTGGGCTTGCTCCCTTCTATGGTATGCCGGATACAAGCTGGCCAGAGGGCTATTATTGATGGGCTGCTTGCAGATAATACCCAACGTGAAGGATTCCCCAGAGTGGAGTTATCATTCATATATTTAATGGGATGGTTGATCCTTCAATACCAGGTTGATGTACCCCGGATCTGCCGGCAGTTCGGGAAATAATTTCATGTTGAATTACAAGAATTCCCTATGGAATATGACCAGCGTCATCGATTGCCGGTGAGCATTAAATTTTGCTCATAGTTGGAAGCTCTTCGGCATCGTCCCCCCTCTACATATCAATCAACAGGGGACGAAACTTCAGGATGCAGGCCAAGGGAGGACCATTCTTTCTCCTGAAGCCTTTTACTAGTTGGTCTGTATTAGACCTTCCCACTTGCTATACAGAAGCGAGGACCACTGCTACTTGGAGCCCTATCGGCCTAGCCGATTCGCCAGGTAATTTAGGTATGACCAGTTACATATGGGAAATGCTATCACCAGCTTCAAGTTCAAAGGTGGACTTATTGATGGAGCCAGAGGATGGCGGTATTTTATCATGGGTTATAAAATAGCACTCTTTGTTGTGCCCGCGACTTCTCTCTCCATGGAGTTGCGCATCCTTTACTCGTACGGGCAGTTCTATGTGTCCATCAATACCTTCTATCATGATTTCGATGTGCATGGAAGTTTTAGGGTGCCCTCCCGGAAGTCCACTGGAAGAGAAGAGATCCCATCCGTCTCCTCTGATGAAGGTAAAGATACTGCTAGCACAGATGACTTCTTGTTGATAATACCGAGAGGCGTAATAGCTCCGACAGCAGAGCCTCTCGTCATCTCAAATAAGTGAAAGGCTTCCACTCTGAAAGAGCCTTCTCCCCGTAAGAAGAAAACTGCCGGAGGTCCTAAAAGGACTTCCACCAAGGGGGACCCAAAGAGTGAGCCTATTGTTTCCCATGGTGGGGATAATTCTTTGATCAGAGGTCCTTCGCCTTTTAGAGAGGGAACCTCCATAGTTCCGGCTACTAGTGCTGGAGATTCTTTGCTCGCGGCTGCTGCTACCACGGTTACTGGTAGTGCTTCGGGATCGTCTCCGAGAACGAGCGTAATAAGATTCCATATACCTTTATCCAAACTAATAATGGGTATAACCCCTCCCTCGTCGGTAAGTATTTCCAGCGAGATTCTGCCCGATGAGCCAAGAGTGGATCTGGGTGACGAATGGGATGATTACCTTCAGACGTTATTTGGTGCACCCTCTTCTCCAGGTATGACAGCTTGTTTAGCATCATTAAGAAATAATTTAGCTGTTCTGGCTGCAGACACAACATACATACCACCGGCCATGGGTAAATATTGTCTTCACGCTTTTTTCAGGAAAATTAACATCAATTCGATATTAACTTTCTCTCGTCTTCTTTACAGGTGAAGATATCTACGGGGAGGGCGGAGTTGACACAACTTTCGACTTTGTTGCAGACCCAGCAGATAAAATAGCAGTGTCCGATGTTGAGGGAGCAAGTTTTGATGCTGCCGATCTTTCATCCGCAATATTCTTGGATGTTATCCTGCTAGTATCAGTCCAAATAATATCAGAGGAGGATGAGCCGATTGTTTAGACCGTGCCTCCTTTGTCGAGCATGCCAGCAACTTTGACCGTTATTGGTGCCTCTTCTTTTGTCGTGCCATCTGTTGAAGCGACGACCATGGCAACATCCATCTAGTCATTCCTGGAGGGGGATTTACCGATATCGCAGCCACTCCCAGCGTCCACTCGAGCTATGCCATGCTAGTTGAATAATATACTAGCGTATTCTACATCACTTTAAAAATATTGATATCGATGGTGCTAGAGAAGAATTTAGGCTTCGATGCTCTGAAGATGTCCTCCAATCTCACTATAGCGCAGATTAGAAATTTTAGTGACGCTGAAAGAGCTAATGTGCTAGAGCAAATAGTTAATGGTTTAGAACAACCCATTAACGAATATTTGCAATTATCCTGAGGCAGCATTGATGACCTGATTCAGGCTGAGTATGACTCCATAACTGAGGAACTTTCTCAGCAGATAGAATTGCTAAATAAATCCATCCATGGACAACAACAAGAGATGGATAAAGAACAAGCAGTCTTGGTGTAGGTTACTCCTCAGCTAACTGAGTGCTGGATCGAACATGAGGCAAATGAAGCGAGGGTTCGAGAATTAGAAGCTGAACTGGCTCAGGCAAGGGAGAGGCTTCTCAAGACATCGGCAGTTCATGATGTATTTGAGGGCCAAGTGAAGATAGCTCAGCAGAACTTGGCACATGTGGGTGCCATCCGTGCAGATTATGTTAATGCTTTGTCCGAACTATCTTCCTTGAACATGAGGAGGCAAGACTGGAGCGGGCTTGCGCTAACGTCTTGAACTCCAGGAATGAGAGGATGGCTGCTTTGGCGCGACAGATTCGCGATTTAACTGCTCCTCCCCAATGATGTACCTTTTTGCTTCTTATGTAATTTGCTTTTCACAGAGATAATAAAGATAATTTTTCTGACTTTGTGGACCTATCATTTTGGAATATAAATGACAGGCTAGGGTGAAAGTAATATAAGAGGTAATATGGACGTGATATTCTTTCGGTAAGTTTTAGTTGAATCATATCTATTCAGAGGTTATATGGATATGATAGAATATGATCCAACTAAATTTGTGTACAAAACACTATCAGAGATAATATGGACGTGATAGGTTTTGACGTTTCAAATTAGTTAAACATATCTATTCAGAGGTCATAAGAACATGATAGAATATGATCTAACCAGTCTTTGTACGTAGTATCGTCAGAATGGGATCTTCATCATACTCCGTTTAAGCGAGGGTGATTAAGCATAGTACCTCTTCAGAAATTTGTCGTTGATAGGAGCCATTATCAGATTTTCATTAGGCTTGGCTAATCTGTAAGCGCCGTTTGAAAACGTCATTTCAATCACATAAGGGCCCTCCCATTTGGGCTGGAATTTACCCTTGCTTTTGTGGGTAATGATTATTAGCCTCTTCATAGCTAAAACTAGCTCACCAACTTTGAATACTCTTTTCTTCACTTTCTGATTAAAAGCTCTGGAAATGTGTGCTTGGTAGAACGCGATGCATTGTTGAGCTTGAAGGCATTTCTCGTTTGATCCTTCTAACTCTTGAAGCCTTAATTGATTATTTTTTTCCCGAGTCAACTTATTATCCACTGCTATTCTGAGTGATGGAATTTGGATTTCAATGGAGAGAACTACTTCACACTCGTAGACTAATGAGAATGGGGTACAACCCGTCAGTGTTCGTACCGTTGTGCGGTATGCCCAGAGGCATTCTCCTAGCTTCTCGTTCCAATCTCTTTTCTTCGAAGAGACGAACTTCTTCAAGAGTTTGATGATGGTTTTGTTGAAGGCTTTCGCCAAACCATTAGCAGCAGGATTATACGCCATTGAGGCCATATTTTGTATCCGATTCTTATCGCAAAATCGGTAAAATGCTTGACTGATGAATTGGGGCCCGTTGTCATGAATTATCCTTTGGATGTCTTTACCTCAGCAAGAGGGATCACCTCCGCCCATTTAGAGAAATAATCGGTGATAGCTAGTATGAACCGATGTCCTCTAGAAGACGACGGGTGAATAGGACCGATGATATCCATACCCCATGCTTCAAAGGGCCATGATGCAATAGTAGGATGCAAATACTCAGAAGGTTGATATATAAAATCTGCATAAACCTGACAGGCTTTACTTTGTCTTGCATATTTCATGGCATCTACAATCATGGTAGGCCAGTAGTAGCCCATCCTCCTGACACGATCTTGTAACTTAGGACCTGATTGATGTGCTCCACATACACCGTCATGAGCTTATCGGATGACCCACTTGGCATCATCATCAGAGAGACTCCGTAACAATAGTCCATTGTACGTTCGGCAATATAGACTTTGTGAAGAAGCATCAAAATAGAAGCGTAGTGATCATCTTTTGATAGATACTGCTTCTTTAGGATCGTCTGGCAAGATTTTGTATGATGCGAAGTCTATCAAGGGACTTCTCCAAATTCTCTTGGGAGGAATCGTGTTTACCGCATAGATGCGTTCTATGTAAAAATTATTTTTCACACAGAATAAATCTCTATTAAGAAGGATCACCGAATTCTGCCTTCTTATAGGAATAGCCAGATCTGCAGCTAGACTGGCCAGAACATCAGCTTCCAAATTTTGAGATCGAGGCACATGCTCCAAGTAGAGTCCTTTAAAAGACATGGCTATCTCGACCGTTGCTTGGTGATAAGGAATGAGGTCTGGATTGCAGACTTCATATATTCCTCTGACCTGATTGACGATCAGCTGAGAATCACCAAAAGCTTTCAGGTATTCGACATCCAATTTTTTAGCGACTTAAAGCCTGATTAGCATGGCATTATACTCTACCACATTATTATAGCAGGGTTCGCTAAGAGAATATGCTCGATAGATGATGAGTTTATCAGGAGTTACCAGAATGATTCCTACTCCTGAAACCACATTTCCCTTAGGACCAGTCCGGGAGGCACCATCGAAAAATAGCTGCCAGGTATCACCTTCCATTGCTAAATTACATTCTGTAACTTCGTCGGGAATATCCTCGTATAATTTGGATATTTCCGGAATTGGATGGGCAGCTAAGAAATCAGCCAAGGCTTGACCTTTTATGGACTTCTGAGGGTCGTATACCATATCATAGGGTGTTAGTAACATCGGCCAAGTCGCGAGTCAAAAATTAAGCACGCTCGGCTTACTCATCAATACCCGAAGAGGATTGATTCTGGAGATGATATGAATAGTTTGGCCTGTCACGTAATGTCGCATCTTCTGAATGGCAAACATTAAGGCCACGTATTCTTTTTCCACTTGATTGTACCGGTGTTCAGCTCCGACCATCATCCTGCTTAAATAGTAGATAGCCTATTCATGACCTTCATCATTCTTCTGTGCGAGAAGAGCCCCTAAAAAATAATCCATTGCTCGAACATACAGCAAAAATGGTCTTCCTATGACGGGAGGCACCAGAACTGGAGGATTAGTGAGGTAGCATTTGATATTATTAAATACTTGTTGACAGGCTTCGTCCCATACGAATGATACACCTTTCTTCATCAGACGAGAAAAAGGTTGACATCTTTCAGAGAAATTGGATATGAATCTCCTGATATAAGCTAGACGACCTTGAAATCCCCTAAGTTCTCTCAGATTACGGGGCGGTCGCATTTCCAGGATATCTTTTACTTTATCAGGGTCAACCTGAATGCCTTTAGCGGTAATGACAAACCCCAGGAATTTGTTACTGGATACACCGAGAAAGGACTTTGTAGGGTTCATTTTGAGTTGGTGTTGGAGTATCAACTCGAATACTGTCTTCAAGTCTTGGATGTGATCATTCTTGAGGTAGATTTTGATAGCGATATCGTCTACGTAATATTCCACCTTTTTGCGTAGATGCTCATGGAATATGTTACTCATAGCTCGTTGATATGTAGCTCCAGCATTCTTCAATCCAAAAGGCATGACTGTGTAGCAATATACCCCCAGTGGTATACGAAAGGCAGTATGCTTTTCATCTTCAGGATCCATCTTAATTTGATTGTATTCTGAAAATTCGTCCATGAAAGACATGCGTTCAAAATCGCATGTATTGTTGATCATGACGTCTGTGATGGGAAGAGGGAACTCATCCTTGTGGTAGGCCGCATTTAGATCTCGGAAGTCGATACAAATGTGAACTTTCTCGCTTTTTTTTATGACCAGGACAACATTGGCGACCCAATCAGGATGTTGTTCTTCCCGGATGAACCCGCAGGCCACCAACTTCTTGATTTCAGCTTCAATGGCATCCATCATATCCGGACGAAACCGTCGTTGTTGCTGCTTTACATTCTTTGAATTCAGCAGTATGTTGAGCTTATGGGTAGCCACTTTTGGATCATGACTTGGCATATCCTTATAATTCGACGTGAAGAAATTGATATATTCTTTTATCAACTGGATTATTTCTTCCTTTTCTTCTTCGGAGAGATTGTTACTCATAAATATCTGCTTTGGTAAAGACTCATCCCCAACATCGACTTCGATAACTTTATCTTCAGTAGGAGATTCTCTCTGCTCTAACCAGAGTTCCCATTGTGTATCCATTTACTGTGCCTAGGATTCATCTTCCAACGATTCAGATTCTTGTTCCCCTGCTTCAAGAGAATCTGTTAATACCGTTTTTACTGACAATACTTGTTCGAGATTATCATATGAGTTGGAGGACGAAAAACCATCCTAAAAAGAGGAAATAGTCTCCCCACTTGACTTAGAGTTGCTCGAAGTTGCAAGAGACGTGGTATACCCTAACCCGGAACGAGTTTGTTGACAGTAGGGACCACCATGTAACGGCATTCGTCTGCCTTTTCCATAGTTGAGGCCTGGCTCTGACTTCAAGTCGTAACCCATGCTTTGCATAATCTTCAAAGCCTGTGGTCTATATCTGTGAACCAGCATTTCTACGCATCGGTCTCGTGAGAATCTTTTTGTACAACCGGTTTGTTTCGCATGCGACCGAAGACTATTGGATGCTGATTATTGCGAGTAGACAGGATAATAAAGATAGAATCTTCATGTGGCCCATATTTCGTGATGACATTAGATATTGATGCTACTTCCCACATATACGGATGATAGGAGCCTATAGCTTCCAAGAATTTTTGTGCTATGTGCTCTATATCATTATGAGGGAAGGATTCCTGATTTGGAAATTGAGCGTCAGTATACTGGAAAAGAGAACCTTTATTATCGTCAGAAACCACTTCTCCGGTTGTATTTATATCAGTCAGCTACGTGCAAGGTTGATGACCAAGGGTGGAGGCTTCCGGTTCAGAGTGATCACTAGGGGATCCTTTCCTCCTCCCGGTTTGGTTTTGCCCAAGGGGATAACCATGGGTTCCTTAATTTTTGGACGGGTAGTCCGCCCTTTCACCTTGATTGACAGAGGTTGCTCAGCGGATGATTCTCCTGGTCCCTGGTGGGATTCTTCCTCCGTCTTGCTCGACACCTCCTTCATATAGTCTTGGGTGTACAATATGGCATCGGAATAGTAGGACTCAACTTCTTTGAAAGGATTGAGATCAGCAAACTCTGTCTTCACTGTCCCTTGGGAGTCTACATATTTGAAGCATTGATGTAGAGTGGAAGGAACAATATTGTGATCGTGAATCCATGGTCTGCCCAACAAAATGTTGTAAGACACCTCCGAATCAATGACGTAGCATGTGGCCACTGATATACGGTTACCAATATGGATCCTCAGACGAATTTTCCCCAACGGCTTGCTTTTTCTGGCATTAAAGCCCATGATTGTAGTGGTAGTATAAGCCAGTTCGCTTTTAGGAATCCTCAATGGTCGTAACAAACTATGAGGGATAATGTTGATCGACGATCCCGGATCTATATGAATCCAGTCTACCTCCATGGAGCCGACATATACGGTGTAATAAAGAGGCATGTCATGCTTGTTATGTTTCAATAACATGTCCTCCTGAGTAAAAGTGATATTAGGGACCACTTCCATCACACTACGGCATTGGGGACATGCCACAGGCTCTTTATCTGGGGACTTGAGCTGAGTCAGGCATACATCCGCCTGCATTAGAGCTTTACTCAAGGCTTGACAAGTGTCTTTGGATAGCCTAAGTAGCTAGAATATGGACAACCTGGCTGGAGTATTAGCAAACTGAGCAAGGATGTCAAAGTTATAAGGCTTCTCTAAACCTTTGTTTTGAATATTCTTGAAAGGTTTATCAAAACGAAGAATAGCCTGACAAAAACGTTCAATAAACGTACGAACGTTCTCTTTCTCCTTCTGCTTCACTTCGATGAGTGACGACATAGACATGTCCATCCCTCCCTCATAGAATCACGCGAAGAACCGAGTCTTAAAATCTTTAAAAGAGCTAATACAGTTGTCCGCAAGACTATGGTACCATTGATAGGCTACGCCAGACAGACAACCTTTAAACACTCGAGTGAGAAGGGCGTCATTCCCTTGCAACAATACCGTCATCATGCTGAAGTAGTTCATGTACTGGCTTGGTGACGTCTTTCCCACAAACAAAAGCATAGCATGTGGTTTGTATTTTAGGGGAAAAGGGATCTCGTCCTAGATAGCTGGGTATGGCCGGTTGATTCCCAATTTTTTGAGCTGATCCTTGTGCTTCATGGCGTCAAATTAGGCTTTTAATTCCCGAACTACTTGCATCGGATCTTCAGTTGGAAAATGGACCGCAGAGAAGTGAGAGGTCGGTTGTATTGTGACTCCAATAGGAGGCAATACGTTCTCTGGATTGAGAGGTTGAGGAGCAGCTGATTCTTGGTTTTGAACAGGCTCCTGACTTGATGGTATATCTACCCCCACCCGTAGTTGAGTCGGAGGAACAGGTGCAGCTGTGTGTTGAGTCACCAACATTTGGTGCATGCTCTCCATCAAGGTCTGCATCTCTTTGAGTTATGCTTCCAATACCGCGACGCGTTGTTCCGTACTTCCAGATGGGAAAGCTTTCTCAAGTTCATCTCCAATGGCATAAACTCCCATTTCTCTGGATGTTACTGAGGGATTCGTGTAAATCTCTATAGAGATTGAGTCTACACTTTTAATATCACATTCAGGAAACTGGCGACCCCCTAGTGTCGGAATCGAAAGAATATAAAGCTGATTGTCGTGACCTCGAGCGAGTGTTCCGAAAGACACCTGTTTTAATATTCTCAAGGAGTCTGTCAAATCTCCTTTGGCTTAGAGTTCTAGGGGGATGGTGTCTTGAACTTGACCTTCCTCTAGGAATGTGTAAAGCCATGTTTACTGATGCGAACGTCGGATCTTCTTCCTGTAAAGGTAAAGAGTAGTTCAACCGGTCGAAAACTGACCGTTTTGCCTTAGAACAGCAGTAGTTAACTACAACTTTATGGCTATTACAACAATGCTCCATAGGGGATGTAATAGACATGTTAGAAGATCCCTGGTCTTTGCACTTCTGGATCAAGAAATCACACAAATCAGGGGGATTGACAGAAGAAGAAGGAGAAGGCTTATTCTGCCTTTTTACATCAGTTGGGATATTGAGATTGGGAACCATAACTCTTTCTCTGCCATAAGAATATAACAGTTCAGCTATGTGAGTAGCATACGATCCATCATCCTTCTAAGGAACGTATTTTCCCGTAAAACGGGTCTTCTCTACGTGGACGGGCATATCCTGGCGTAATCCGGATCTTTTCACAGACTCGCGTAAAATAGGAGAAGTCTTCGCACGTCCTCCAGCGTCACGCGTAATTCGAAGAACGGGCGACTTCTTCTCTTGGTGGCGTTCTAGCCTAGAGATCGGGAGATTCGCCACTCGTTTTCCCTTGATGTGATCCAAGGGTCCATCTGCCTCTTTATGGAAAGAAGATGTATTTTTACGCCCAGAGCGCGTTTGACATTTCTGAATTGGCGCTGAGGCCTTGTCAGAAATTATGTCTGCTATGTCAGAGACGAGAGACAGAGTTTTACGCGCAGGACGTATTTGAAATTTCTGAATTGGCATTGAGGCCTTATCAGAAATTATGTTAGCCACGTCAGATACGGGAGACAAGTTTTTACGCACAGGGCGTATAGGTTGAGATGTCACAACCTTGTTGGTCGGAGAGAGAGAGCCTACAGGAAGGGTAGAGGATGTCCGGGGCAACCATACTTTACACAACTTCCTGTTGTCCTTGACAGAGAGGGAATGAGATCCACCCCCTGTGCGAAGCATGTCTTCATAAGCAGATTGGTCGAATTAGACAACCAAAGTCTTCTTCGTTGCTTCTACGGATACAATATCGTGTTGAGCAACAACTTTCTCGTCAGAAGAGAAAGTAGTCCCCAGCAGAGTCGCCATCTTGTGTTTGATAATAAACGAAAGAAATAAAACTAGGTTTATACGAAACCCTTTCTTTGTTTACAAACAAGAAAAAAAGAAGTACAATTAATCCTATACGAGGATATTAAGTACAACAAAAATGATTTTGGGGAAATATTGCTATAGGAGTCTGATCTGCGGTCGATCACTTTGTCCCTTGGATCACACGATGACGAAGAAGTGCTGTAGAAGAAGAAAAATAAGCTTCAAGGACTGCAGGTAGGATTAGACTCTCGTCGCCAAAGTTGCTACTCAATACTCTCTGTATGAGCTCTCTTTCTGATCTCTCTGGTCTCTTTTTGACCCTGACTGCTCGACTTGCAGACCTCTCCCCTCTTTTTCCTTGACCCTCGACCTCTGTGGCCGGATATCTCTATTTATAGAGCTCGGCCACAGTAACTGACTGATCTGCGTAGAAACCAAGCAGCGAAGAGAGTTACGCTCTTTACGCGGCGGTTATAATAACTGCTACCCACGTATGAATGATCTCCTGAATCTGCGTGTGACGCGTGTCCCATTATGAGATAACGCGTATAACTGTATCGAAGATCATGGCATGCAAGCCACGTAGGGAGCTACCCCTCGCGTAAAGATGGTTGGCATTAAATCCAAATAACTATCTCGTTTGGCATAAAAGCTAAATAGTTATCTTGTTGGCTTAAAAGCCAAGTAGTTGTCCTGTTGGCGTAAAAGCCAAGTAGCGGTCATGATGGCGTAAAAGCCAAGTAGCTATCTTGATGGCGTAAAAGCCAAATAGTTATCTTTTTGGCATAAAAGCCAAGTAGCTGTTTTGATGGCGTAGGAGCCAAGAGGCTGTGTTGATGCCGCATAGGTAGGTAACCAGCGTAAACTAGCCAATTATCCTTCCTTGACTGAGGTCTTGAGCGTATTCTGGGCCAAATAGCCTTATCACGCATCTTTGCAAATATAGCCTGAGTCGGCGTATTTCGAGGAGATAGCATACAGCGTGCTCCTATAGTTGAAAAATAGCCTGAGTCGGCGTATTTCGAGGAGATAGCGTACGGCGTGCTCCTATAGTTGTAAATAGCCTGGCTGGCATAAAATTTAGGGATGGTGATGTGGACGTATTAGCCCTAACTTTAGCTCTCCCAGTCATTAAAAGTAGAACCAAATCTCGTGCATTAAATGCAGAGATCTGCCCCCATCTCGCACATTAACTGTAGAGACGTGCCTCGAGTTCTATACGAAGAACAACTTTTGACGTAGCGTCTGATTTCGTCTCATCTTGAGCGTAAAAGCTCCTGTCTGCCAGTGTAAAATAGGCAGCGTATTCCTTGAATGCGTAAAATGACGTCCTATATCAATGATTATGTCACTAAACGACAGCCTGGGTCTCTGTGCAGAACCCATCATTACAGCCGTCCTCTTGATCGTCGTGCAGTACTCTTTGTCAGGAGTCAGGTTCACTATTTTTTCTGACAGGTTCATTCGAGGAATATGAAGAGTTCCTCGTACAACTTCATGCTGAATTAAGAGCAGACATGTTTTACGAAGAGTGGCGATGTAGCAACCTTTTTACGCCAAAGCAGTCTGGAAGTACTGTTTTACTCTGGTTGTTTTAGAGCTTTATTTTATGCTGTATAGCGTTGAAGCTCTATTGTATGCCAATAGCTCTGAAGTCATACCTTACGCCACCTAGTGCTGAAGCTCTACTCTACGCGGGCTTCATGTATTTTTGGGGTTTTACGCATATAACTCCCCAGCATATTTTTTATGCTTCTACAACTAGTATTTGTAGGCTCATATTATTTCATTCGACCCTATTCAGACAAGTATATTTATTGTGCTACAAACTAGTATTCATATCGTCCATTCTTTATGTTCTTATTATATGGATTGAGTTACATAGATTCTATATTATAGAGATAGTTACACCATTCTTGGACAATGTATACATATTCGAGCTAGACTGGAGTCCACTTGATACGTAGCTGGCCATTGCCACATATCCTAGTCCAATGTATTTTAGGACTAAGTTATGACACGCCAGTATTACCATAGATAGTGCAAGTTGGTGTGTAACTCATGACATTCATATAGACATATTGCATTAATAATGATATCTATCCACACGGATGAACATAGTAAGATATAACAACAGGGAAGGAAAATTATCTATGGGTAAGGATCATTATTTGGTGATGCATACTATATTGTTATATTCTTGTCATATGAATTATAATTGATCAAAGAAATATATAAAAAGATCACTAATAATAATGTATCTTTTTACATGATTACCGTATTAATTTTTGCGAGTTAGTTAATTCTCCCTCACTAGTGCATTTCAGATGTGTTGACCCATGTTTCCACAGGTGCTGCTAATCAAGATGGTCTACCAAGGAGATGAAGGCCTGTCTCATTCAGCAATAAGCTTGTGCATAATTCTTTTGAAGAATCCAAGTCACTTCTGAAGACTCCCGCTGTAGGTGTTTGTATCTTTTATTTCTAGTAAATGGGTGTAGAAGCATAAAAAATCTTCCCCATGTGCCTGAGTGATCCGCCTCCAGGTGCCTAGGTGATCCGGCTCTTTGCGCCTCAATGATCCCGCCCCTATGCGTCTTAGCGAGTTAGCCCTATGAGACAACAGTCTAAGAACTGTCTCATATGCTCGTAGTGCCATGCGTCACTTATATCTGGGTGTTCTCATGTGCCTGCAATGCCATGGGCCACTAGTGTTCCCATGTGCCAAGCAGCGTTATACGCCACTATTGTTTTGTTGTTGCCATACGCTGAGCGAACGTACTCCCAAGGTGTATTCAAAGTCTACAACAACACATGTTGCGAGTTTTATTGGCATCAGCAATCCCAAATCTCGGGCAACCAAGTGTCAACTTATGACAGCATGCTCCGCAAGTCGTAACATGCGCCGTCGTATGGTAGCATGAGATGTGCGCATGCATGTCTCTTTAAAGATATAAATAGTGGGTGTTTTACATATACAAAAGATCCACACACAAAAAGGCAGCAATATCTACACGTGGGAAGGAGAAAAAGGAGCGCTGAATCCTCGTCAACCCCACTTGGTACGGGATCATCAACGGAGTAAAAGAGTCGCTACTATGCACGATCTCCACCATCACACTTGCCTAGATTCTTTTTGTACTTAGATTCTCTTGTAATAGGGATTCTTTTGTACTCTTTGCCAGTTCCTAATATAAAACTTTATACTTCTCAATAAAGAAAATACTTATTTTTTTGCAGTCGACAAAAATGGTGACTCTGTTGGGGAAGAGCTTCTCCTCCAACTAGTAGTTGGTGATGCAATTTAACGTGACCAAGTTAGGTTAGACTCAGAGGATTTTGGTCGTTAGCTTCGATCAACAAACTTTCGAAGACATGTTGGACAAGCCGAGCTCTCCAGCAAGGCCCGTACGACCTCGCAAGACTCGCAAAACGAAAGAAGTTAGTGATGCTGTTCCAAGCCCGAATTCGGTATCTGATGCATCGTCAACCCACGCCATTATTGCATATTTGGTTCACCTGTATTCCTTTGACAAGCCGGGTCCTTTGCCGAGACCCGTACGACCTCAAAAAGTTTGCAAGATGTGTGTTGCTAAAGACGCTGCGCTAGACCGAAACTCCACTCCAGAAGTGTCACCAAACTTTGTCACAGGTGCACACAAGGTGGGCACACATCATGTCTATATCTCTAAAGCTGCATTCAAGAGGAACTGCGCCAAGTCATATGATTCGTGCTTGCAGCTCCGTCTAGGCCAGATGGCATACGCTGTTATCAGGTACATGGAATCTCCTCCAAGTAATGATAATGTCAACAAGGGCTCGTATAGTCCTAAATTGGACTCCATATACTATGCGCCTAAAGACGCTGGTTCGAGGAAGTCCAAAATAACCTGAGCTATGCACGCTCAAGTGGCTGCGCAGTTAGGTCTCTACAATAATGCGCCTCTGCTCGTCACATATGCTGCTAATGGAAGACTTTATATGGTGGACCCAGGTGCTCATGCGTCGGATGTGGGTCGACCCTTGGAGCCTCTCTAAGGGGAGCAAATATTAAGATGATAGACCCATGCGCCTAATCTACCTACACGCATGTATTGGGTCCATCTCACTTTTAGTTTTCCATCAATGATCCAGTTGCAGTTTCTACTGAAGAACTGGGTCAGGGAGCAAAAAACCCACTCTCAGCACCACGCGCAAGGCCCGCCTGAGTGCATGAAAAGGGCCTGAAAGTAAAGCATCCATCGTCTGACTTACGCGACGTGATTAGTCACAAGCGTACGACGAGAGAGGCAACCATCACATATAATGTGTCCTCTAGCAGAGACTTCTGCCAACATCATTGTCAACTGTTGTTGCTCCAAAGCATTAGTTCCAGTAGCCAAATAATCATTGTTCTAGCGGCTACAACCCATAACGATAACCCGCCAACGTCCTCGGAGACCACTACATAACGAGAAGGAACTACCCATCGCCTTATGTTGTTCGACATGGAGGTCCTCTACCATAAAGAAGATCTCAAAGAAAAGCTCGCCTAACCTAAGGGTGTCGGTCAGCACACCATGAAGCCGTCTGAGGACCAACAAACAAGTACTTACCGAAGGAGTATTCCAAGCCACACATTCGAGAGTAAGGACTGGGGTTAGCCATACCTCCCCGAACCAAGCTTCGATCAGAGCTATGGTTTAGCAGTCCCTCGGTGTTCTATGACAATCCATCCTTCTAAGAGGACAGTGAACCTATGCATGCGGATGCCAGCTTAGTTGGGGGTAGACATACACTCCAGGACTAGATCGCAATTGAAATTATGGGTAAAAATTCTTCCAATAAAGAAAGTGATACGATACTACACACTCTTCCTGAGGATAGTGATACTTAGACATCGGTGGAAGAAAGTAGAGCATCTACCTTCCCGTCCGTCTCCTCCCACTTAATGCCAGTGTATATGGCAGGAGACGAGCATGGCGCTGAATCCAGTAACCAATAATGCCTCAAGACACTCGAAGCCATGATGCAGGCTTTGAGTACTTAAATGCAAACTCTGACTCACACAGTGCTGGAACTCAGAGAAATTATCTTTCCAATGCAGCCGCAAGCTCCGGGACATACAAACCCATATCAGAGAACCAACGAGGAATCTGTCATGCCTGATCCGGCTTCTCAAGTCGCAAGTAGTCAGACAACACCTCGATCCTCTGCTCCTCTTCTGCCCGATGATATACAGGAAACTCTTAGGGACCTGCGTGGTTGCTCGATGCTCGGGACAACAAAGAAAGGCTCCAGAAGCTTGGGATCCGGCAACCCTATCCTCCTGAATGAGATAATGTGGTATACCTTGCCAAATATAAGCCATTATCTCTGGCTTCATTCGACGGGAAGACTTTACCCCGCTAGTACATAAGATACTTCCAATCTATAATAGACCATTTACCTCAGGATAACACCTAACTCACCAACCTATTCGTTGGAGCACTATTCGGCATCGTCGTTGAGTGGTTTTGTATCCTCCTGGACAAATGTATCTTCTCCTTCAAGGATGTGAAGTCTCTTTTCCTCGCTTGGTTCTATGAAGGAGGGATGGATATGACGATGTCTTCCTTGATGTACATCACCCAAGGAGACAAGGAACTCGCACGAAATTATATTGAGCGCTTCCGGCAGGCGGCATTGAAACTACCTCCTGGCATTCCTGAATCCACGCTGATGGAATAATGCCGGAAGAACCTTCCACCATCAATCAGACTCTGGACGACATCTAGCCCATTCACTGATTGGGCAAAATTTATCATAAGTGCCGGTACTACAGAAAAGGTGCGAAGGATGCCCGCTTATTGGGATTCCAAGCCCCCAACGCTGAAGACAAGGGATTACAATCGGGACGGTAAAGGGAAGCAAGCCCAGACCGTTAATCTGTCTAAGGGTCCAACCTCACCTGTTACTAAGCCAACGGAGCCGCCAACATTATAGGAGACTTATTCCTTTAATGACGATGATGTTATAGAACTCTTCAAAGTGTTGATGAAGGGTAACAAGCTCAAGCTAACTGATATCTGACGCCCTAAAGTAGCAGGCAAGGTGGATGACCCTAAGGACTGCCACTACCATCGATATGGCCATCACGCTACATGTGATTGTTATATATTGATAAGGCACATACAACAACTTATCGACTCCAAAGCCCTCACTTTGAACTATGAATACAAGACAGTTACTGTGAACATGGTATCTCTCTAGTTTGGCACTTTCCTGACAACTGAGGCCCAAGATGGTATCGTTCCCATGCCTAGGATGGAGGTCATTAACCGCCCTCCAGCCAATCAGAGGGTTGGTCCCCGTTACTACCCCAAGATGTGAAGTCATGTTGTTTCATCCAGACCTCGTCCCCGAAATAACGCAACAAGAAGTGCCTTCTGTTTCTTAATCCATGGACAAGAAGACTAAGTCATGTCACACAGTTTCTCTATCAACTGACCTAGAAGAGGACAATGACTATACAATCGAATATTTTAAAATTGAACCATGGGCTCAAAAACTGGAGTCACTGTGGGAACTAAGGTTCAAAAAATAGGAACCTCCCAGTAAGGATGAGGTTATACAAATTGATTTGTGTGCGACGTGGCTCCTAAGCCCATATTTAACAGCAAGGACCTCTCAACAGAGGAACGTGAATCCTTTGTCCAGCTGGTAAGGGAGTACATCGACGTCTTTTCATAGAACTACAAAGATATGTCGAGTTTGGATCCGTAAATCGCGATGCACAAACTCAATATTATGCCAAACGCCGAGCCTGCAAAAATAGTAACGACGATTTTTCCCAGGCATTATGGATGCCATCAAGGCAAAAGTAAATAAGCTAATAGCGAGCGATTTTATCCGCGAAGAACACCACCAGCATTGGGTAGTTAGAACGGTAACATTTGGGTCTGTATAAACTTTCGTGATTTAAATGTGGCTTGCCCAAAGGACAAGTTTCCTCTTCTAATCACCGATATAATAGTCAAAAACACTTATGCTTTCAGCGTATGTCCTTTATGGATGGGTTCTCAGGCTATAACCAAATCAAGATGTTCCCAGATAATGAAAAGCATACATCCTTTTGGACACCGATAGGAGTGTATTGTTACACAGTGATGCCCTTCATCCTGAAGAATGTGGGTACGACATACCAGCAACCCAGCACCATCTTCCGTGACCACCTGTACAAGACAGTAGAGTGTTATGTTGATGACATCGCTGTTAAAAGCCATTTTCAAGACGATCATCTCCATGACTTAATGACGGTATTTGAGTTAATGCGAGCCTACCAACTCAAGATGAACCCAACCAAGTCATTCTTAGGAGTCTCCAGCGGTAAGTTTTTTTGCTTCATTATAATTTCAAAGGGCATCCATGTTGACCCTGAAAAGATTAAGGCCATTCTGGACATGCAACCTCCAAAGAACCTACGAGAAATCCATGCTCTATAGGGAAGATTAGCCTACATCAGGAGGTTCATAGCCAACCTCTCCGGACGATGCCAAACCTTTACTTAGCGCATGAAGAAGGGAGTCTCTTTCGCTTGGACTAAAGAACGCCCGCAAGCGTTTAAAAATATCGACAAGTACCTCATGAACTCCCCTGTGTTCATGGCTCTAATCGTAGGAAAATCCTTCCTACTCTATGTCCGTGTAATGGACCATTCCCTTGGCGTGCTTCTTGCCCAAAACAACGACGAAGTCTATGAGCAAGCTATTTATTATCTCAGCAGAATAATGATCGACACAGAACATAGATACAATCTGGTCGAGAAAGAGTGTCTTGCTTTGGTATTTGCTATCCAAAAGATATGCCATTACCTGATAGGGCAAACTATCCATGTGATCTCTCGAGTAAACCATCTCAGGGTCCTCATGACCAAGCCCGGGGAGCTCAACTCTCGCCTAGCCGTAAAGGCGATCCTATTGTCACCGTACGATATGGTGTTTGTCCAGCAAAAGGCTGTTAAGGGCTCTATAATTAAATCCCCGACGAAGTGTTAGAGTCTAACACTACAACAATAGGAGGATCAGTTTGGCAAATATTCTTCGATGGTACTTCCGGAACATGGCCCAAAGGCAATATCGTCGTCGGAGTGGGGATATTATTAATCTCTCCCGATGACCTAGTCATTCATCGTGCATACTCGCTTACGGAACCATGTTCCAATAATGTGTCAGAGTACAATGCTCTCATCATTGGGCTCCAATTAGCTAAATAATTACATGTTGACTTTCTAGAAGCCTATGGCGACTCCAAATTAATAGTCAGTCAAGTTTGTGACGAGTACGAGATTTGCCACGAGGATCTAATCCCTAACCACTAGGTAGTTGTCGACATGATTTCCACTTTTATTCGGTTCTTAAGAGAACACATGCCACGATTGCAAAATATCGAGGCTAACTCACTCGTCGGTTTTGCTGCTTCCCTAGCAACTCCAATAAAAACCCACTATCAATCACAATAGTGAGACAAGAACTTGTATGTTCGAGGAGCAACCTATGCTTGAATCTGAACCTCTCCGTGGATGCAGATGCCCCTGTCAAAGATTAGAGGCTCCCATATATAGACTATGCTATCTATGGAATCCTTCCAGATGACGCAAAGGAAGCCACTTCCATTAGAAGACTCTCCCTCCGATTTTACTATGATATAGCCACCAAGATGTTGTACCTTTGTTCCTATGACGAGCTCCTACTATGATACCTATCAAGATGCAGAAGCAAAGAAAGCTCTCCATGAAGCCCACGACGGTGTTTGTGTTGCTCACTAGCTCGGTCCTAAGCTTCAAGGGCCGATCAGTCCACCTTCGTCTAAGGGGCATCGATTCATCTTGGCCATAATAGATTACTTCTCTAAATGGGCGAAAGCTGTTCCACTCGCAGAGGTAAAAACTTCCAACGTGGTTAACTTCATAAAGCATTATGTCATCTACTGCTTTGGCTTACCTTGCCAGATCATCCATGATAACGATCATCCATGATAATGGCCCACAATTTATAAGTCATATTTTTTTTGGTTTTACGATAAAAAATGAATCCAAATTGTAGCTTTAACCGCCTATAATCCAGCAGAGAATAGGTTAGTCGAAGTGTTCAACAAGAACATAATCAAGCTCCTCAAAAAGTATGTTTCAACTAATAAATATGACTGGAATGAGAAGCTCGAAGAATGTCTATGGGCTTACCGTACAACAATTCAAACTCTAACTAGTAGCACGCCATTCTCCTTGGCTTACGGAAGTGAAGTCGTTCTTCCTTTGGAGACACAAATTCTATCTCTCCGGGTGGAACTGTCACGCCCCAGTCCCAAAAATATGTAGGACTAGGACACGCGAGCATGCCAGCCATATGAATATGGCGCTCCAATATATGGAAACCATATCACACGTACGCTGTAATATGAATAGCAATTCACAAGTGGTAAACATATATGTCACAAAACATAACTAAATCTCATCCACAGAAATCATATATAAATGAATAACCCATACCTTTACTAGATCTCAATGTAAAGTATATAATGATGGCAGTCGGATGGAAACAAATCCACTACCGGACTAGAATATAGAATAGACAAGGTAAATATAATATGAATATCAACTACCAATCACGAGCTCGAAGAGAAGTCCTCATCGCAATATACATAGCAAGTTCGGATCTGCTCTCCTGTGAATACTCAAGAACAAATACACCTGGCAGAGAACCAGGTCCTCAGAGGGACATAACAAGATACTTAAACACATGCCATAAAGTAAATACTCTAAAAACTCAAGGGTGACCTAACCATCTAAGTAAAATGCACTTTGAGGACAACTTGAGTATATAGGAAGGTGTAGGCTAGACATATGCTGACGTAATTCACCAGTCGTGACAACTGGCTAATATATGCCACACATGCCCCCATAGGAGGGCGCTCAGTAATAACGTCCATCTCCGAAGAGCATGGCATCTGTATAATATAACGTCCATATCACTCCGTCGAGTGTGGCATTAGTGTAAAGGAAGTGGAGTGTCCCATACACCTACAAGTCGTCCTCCCCGCCCAATGATCTAAGCATGTTGCACTCACAACACGCGTCAGCTACTACGCCTCGGCGTCGTAACTCTGGCTCATAGTCTATCGCTAGAACAGTAGCCCAATCTTTACAACCAACAATGACAAGGATGGGACCATCGTACCACGCTAGTCTATGCTCCACCTACCAATAACTGCTAAGTCTTCTAACATGCATCACTATTAACAGTTATTCCCTATCCGTCGCACGCCTACACGTACAAGTGGCTAACCACATACGCAGGACCGTGCCCTACATGAGACTCACAACACGTGTAAGAGATGTGTCAAGGCCTGGGAGTCATACGAATAACTCCACACTTTAGGTGGGTCCTCTAGACACTAGGTCAGACACTATCCTAATGTCAACGCATCCGTTGACTGCATCCGAGTCTCTCTCGGACGCGCACAATTTAAGATAATAAACATGCATCTAATGTATAAAATTTAAACAGTATAACAAAGGCAAGGTATACTTGCCTGGCAGGCGGCTGTGTAGTCCCAATAACCAGCTCCGAAAGTCGCGTAGAACCAATCCAATCAGTCCTCGGTGTCAGCGTACGCAGGTACGGGAATTGGGGTAACTGCTGCGGGTTGTCTTGGCAAAGGTGACGAGTCCACGATGACGACGATGGCGACGGTAATGATGATATAATGATTGGGTTATGGTTAAGGGGATGATTTGGCAAATGGTGGTGGTTATATTGAGGATGGGGGGTTTTAAATGGTGATGATGATCACAATGGTGATGATTATGGAATCAAGATATTATTTATGATGCTAGTGGTGACATGGAGGATGACTAGGTTGGTGGTGACGAGGGCGATGATGTGGAGGAGGGTGATGACCAGGAGGACGATGTGGGTGATTAGGGTTAAGATATTGGTGACGATGATGGTTGCCGCTGACGAAGATGGTGATGACGAGGGTGGTTAGGGTTTAAGTGTTGAGGACGAATGATAATGATGATGCTCAAGAGGGTGAGGACGACGACAAAGACAAGGTTAGTTACGGCGATGATGACAATGACGGTGATGGTGAACGATGAAGGTGGTGTTAATGTAGGTGGTGGTGGCTGAACTCCGGCCAGGGTGGTCCGGTCAGGGAGGGGCCGGTGAATGGTGGTGGTGGTGTAGACTGATGGTGGCAATGGAGGCTGTAGGGAAGAGAGGAGGTGGAGGCCAAGGTGGTAGACGGAGGTCCGGCAAGGGGTATTGACGACAGGGAGGAAAGGAGCAGGGAAAGGGAGTCGAGGTTGAAGAGGAGGAGGACCGAGGTGGTGTTGGGTGGTGGACAGGGTAGTTCTCGTAGTGGTTCAGCGAGTCTGGTGGGTCGTCGGCAGTGCTCTCCGACTTCAGGCGGGTGGATCCGGTCGAGTACAGGCAGTGATGGTGAGGCATTTGGTTTGGTAGTCGATGGGGGCGGGTCTCCGATCGAGGGGTTTCGGCTTCGACGGGTCGGTGCCGACGGTCGGTGAAGAGTTCAGCGAGGGTGTTCGTGCGGTGAGGTCGACCGGGGGATGGCCGGATAGGTCGTCGTGGAGACTTCAGCGGGGTTCGGGGGTCGCGGAGGGTCGGGTCGATGAAGTTTAGCGGAAGAGCAGCTGATTGGGGGTCGTACAGGCCGGCGGGGTCGACTGTGAATGGAGATGCAGCGATGTTCTCTGGCCGACGTGCAGGTGGGAAAGGAGGGGATAGTCATGGCCGCGGTTGGTCGAGCTGGTGGTTGTGTTGGATGATGGGGGATCAGAGCGGGATGAGGTCCGGCGTGGCGGGGCTGCTCGTCGAGGTGGCTGGGTGTCGGCTCCGGCGACGGCTAGATGAAGGAGGAAGAGGGTGAACATGAAGTATAGGGGAGGTCGGCTGAGAGTTTTCCTAGGTTTTGTTTAGAAAAGGAAAAAGGGAAGAAAGTTGTACTTATACACATGTGGTGTTTGGGTTTGGGTTGACCAAGGATTTGGGCTTAGTCAACACTCCTTGGAATGGGCCTTGGCCCACATGGGGATGTTTGGGAGGGCTAAAATTTGCATTGATTACATACAAGGATAACATTTAAACTAACGGGGTGATGTGCGCGCTGTACATCCCGAAAATTATGGGGGAAAATTCACGTGAAGGGAAAATTGGGTTTCTTTACGTATTGTCCAACGGTGGGGACACCTCAATGCATTTTTGCATAATAGCCCCCAACAATTGGAAAAATTGCACAAAGGCAGAAATTAGATTTAATTAGTTTAATTGAATGTGCATGATGTTCTGGAATTAATTAGGAGTACCTGGGAATAAAATTAGGTCGAGCACAAGCGTCTGGGCGTAGGGGATACAGTGTAGAATATTAATAAAATTTGGGTTGTACAAAATGGTCAAGATTATGTCTCCAAATTTTGATTTGAACGCACAAGGGTACCGAGTTGGTATTATTCTAGAATTTGGAAATAACGTCCGCGACGTTTATTGTTCGATTAAAATGTCGCACCGGAAAGCAAGATTATAAATTATACAGAGGTCAGAATAGATGGTGGTCAAGTCTAGGACAGGATTGTGGAATTTGTAGACAGACAATGGCCAGTGTAGTGCTCCAATGAATGAAGCAACGATAAAGTGTGCTAAGCGTCATAACCCATACAAAATTAAATAAACACTGAGTCCTATTTCTATTTGGATTTAATCTAGCCCTAGTTTCTTTATTTGTGCTGAATAAACCTAATCTTTGGTGAGGGGGTTTACAATCTACCCAACTTAAAAGTAATTTCGTCCTCAAAATTAAAATAGGGCATAATTTGGTTTAAATCCTTCACATGTGTGCATCAGGCAAGTCAATCGTGATCTCTTTCAAAAATTTAAGATTTATTCAACTCCATCGTAATCACCTTTAAATTTGATTAACCATTGTTTAGATCAACTTCAACATATTACTCTATCTTCTCGATTTTCCAATTAATTAATTCCCATCCAATCTAATTCAAATTTATATGACACCCCGAATCAAAATTTATCTCGCAATCTCAACTATCATAATATCCTCTAGAAAGCAATTATAATCAAATATTATTCTCATTTTCAACTTATGAATTCTATACTCTTCCGATTTCACCTTCAATTTACATCCTCAATATTTCCAATAGGTGATCTAGCACTCAAAATTTAATTCTTGATTCAATTCATCGCATTTGGATTTCAGTTCGACCAAGTTTATATTTAGTGTTCTATTTTATTTTTCCTCGAGATTTAGATCGATGATTCAGTCCCCAATTCTAAAAATTCAAGTCACGTGCTGAAAATTTGAAATTCATTGATCCTCATCATCTTACTTATTCGTCCAAAATTTTAATATTTTAAAATTTACTTGAACCTTTCAATCAGATTTTGCTCGATCCTAATCTAAAGAAATTCCTCTCAAGCTGATAAATGCAACTGCTACCCAACTTAGAGTTTACCCATCTATCACATAAGGCTCTAACATTTAAGAAATCTCATTCCTCAAAATTTTTTTTAATCATGCTACTCAATCCTTAAAAGTTTTAACACCAAATATATTACATGTGATATGCCCTTGGTTATAAAACAATCATCAAATAAGGTAATTTGGCCTATCGAGTATATCTAATGCTATTTGTGAACCAACTTATGCTAAGCACGAGGTTTCATCTTTCCGAAATAAGGGAAGACGAAAAACAATAATAAAGAGTTCAAGGGGAGGTAATAGATTAGGAGTAGGGGGATCAAGGCGTTTAAAGAATTCAATAGGAATTGTCAAGGCAGTTGTGGATTGAAATCCTATTTTGGTAATTCCTATTCACATGCTCGTATCGGTACAGTTATGTAACGGATACGATATGCTCAGACATATCTAGAGGGTAAGTACCTTTCGTCTACTAATCACTATATATCTCAATCCACGTAAAGTAATTATACGAAGGGCGAACCAAGCGCACTATGGTTGATCAGACCGTAGTACACTGATTCTGAAATGTATTAGTGTACGCGTCCAATAATACATATGTCATGAACAAGCTTGATAAAAGGATGAGCTTGCAAAACTAGGCTGTAAAATAGCAGCATAAGTCAAGGTAGTATATAAATATAAATGCGCTAGATCAAGATGAAATAAGGTACAAATAATTCAAGTTCACAAACCAAACAAAATAAGACTCTACAGCCTCTACAGTTGTACCACTAACACCTTGTCTAAGCTGCTAGTCGACAAAAATAGGGGTATGGGCCTCTAAGTTCTACCATCAGAAATAATACTATTGTCTTATGCAAGCATATAGTTAATATTATTCAATTATACTACAATAATTATGTCAAGAGGACTATGTGTCACTAGGTTGTGAGGCATACTACCCAACTCAAAAATTAATTATCTAATACTATGATAGTCTTGAGGGGGTTCTACAAAAAAAAAAAATAATATTATCCTTACAAATAAAGCATAACTCTTATTGGAGTTTACGAGAAAATTAGCCTATTACATTATATTGGTAATGGTCACCTTAAGTTCTAATCATAGTGCTCATAGATCAAGTGTCAATCGTAAGAATGAAAGAGCTACCGGTTCTTAAATGAAAGGAGGATATATCTATACTGGGTTATGGGTACGAATTACGCGGTTTAGGACTAAGGGTAATCATCAAATTATAATCTACCAGAATAACTTAAAACTATCAAGTTCTAGCTACCAATCACATAAATTCAAGGTTCAAGATTACAATTATCACCTTAGTAAACTATATATCCTATCATAGAATAAGGTCACTTGGCCTATAATCGGAGGAGCCAAGTGGCATGAGTTGAAGGATGAAGAAGGAAAAACACAGTTTAAATTGTTGCACAATTGGTGAACGTTAAGGTTACAGGGGATAAGACATGAAATTACAATAAAGGGACTCAAGATAATATCATGGTTTCCTAAGGGAAAGGTGGTGAGCAAATCTCCGTATTTGAGGTGTGACCAAGGGAAATGTCATACTCGTTGCTCTGAGCTTCCTGAGATACTGTCTGCTAATATCAAGACAAGGATTTATATCCTAACATTATCTCACTATGCACATTAGGTTCCGTCCCTACATTCGATCTCAGATTTCTATTGGCTCCTTAATACTAGGGTCAACCATTAGGGTCAAATCTCTAACTAGCTCTAGTAGTACCTATACTACTCTTAAGTCATTCATAATTATGTCAAGGAATAATGGTAAGCCATTCTTTAGATAAGGGTACCAGGGTTCACTAAATATTCTAAACTTAGCGATGTGTCAGGGTTCTAGTTACTCTTAATAGGAAGTTTACCCTACTTATTATCTAACAACAGGGACTTCTATATTCTAGGAAAAGGCTACACTCAAAGAACTATCAGGGATGCACATGAATCAAGCATGATGCAATTATTCAAATAGAATGAATTGGGAGGAGGAGGAGTCATAGTCAGATGTGGATGAGATCCTATACTCTAATCCTATGTGCAGGCTTGCTCGGTACAGTAACGTAACCGAGATAATATGCTCTGACCTGCATGGGCCACCACAAAAAAATATATCACGCCCCAGTCCCAAAAATATGTAGGACTAGGATACGCGAGCATGCCAGCCGTATGAATATGGCGCTCCAATATATGGAAACCATATCACACGTACGCTGTAATATGAATAGCAATTCACAAGTGGTAAACATATATGTCACAAAACATAACTAAATCTCATCCACAAAAATCATATATAAATGAATAACCCATACCTATACTAGATCTCAATGTAAAGTATATAATGATGGTAGTCGGATGGAAACAAATCCACAACCAAACGAATGCGTTGACGTTAGGATAGTGCCTGACCTAGTGTCTAGAGGATCCACCTAAAGTGTGGAGTCATACGAATAACTCCACACTTTAGGTGGGTCCTCTAGACACTAGGTCAAACACTATCCTAACGTCAACGCATCCGTTGACTGCATCCGAGTCTCTCTCGGATGTGCACAATTTAAGATAATAAACATGCATCTAATGTACAGAATTTAAATAGTATAACAAAGGCAAGGTATACTTGCCTGGCAGGCGGCTGTGTAGTCCCAATAACCAGCTCCGGAAGTCGCGTAGAACCAATCCAATTAGTCCTCGGTGTCAGCGTGCGCAGGTATGGGAATTGGGGTAATTGCTGCAGGTTGTCTTGGCAAAGGTGACGAGTCCACGATGACGACGATGGCGACGATAATGACGATGTAATGATTGGGTTATGGTTAAGGGGATAATTTGGCAAATGGTGGTGGTTATATTGAGTATGGGGGTTTTAAATGGTGATGATGATCACAATGGTGATGATTATGGAATCAAGATATTATTTATGATGCTAGTGGTGACATGGAGGATGACTAGGTTGGTGGTGACGAGGGCGATGATGTGGAGGAGGGTGATGACCAGGAGGACGATGTGGGTGATTAGGGTTAAGGTATTGGTGACGATGATGGTTGTCGCTGACGAAGATGGTGATGACGAGGGTGGTTAGGGTTTAAGTGTTGAGGACGAATGATAATGATGATGCTCAAGAGGGTGAGGACGATGACAAAGATAAGGTTAGTTACGGCGATGACGACAATGACGGTGATGGTGAACGATAAAGGTGGTGTTAATGTAGGTGGTGGTGGCTGAACTCTGGCCAGGGTGGTCCGGTCAGGGAGGGGCCGGTGAATGGTGGTGGTGGTGTAGACTGATGGTGGCAATAGAGGCTGTAGGGAAGAAAGGAGGTGGAGGCCAGGGTGGCAGGCGGAGGTTCGGCCAGGGGTATTGACGATAGGGAGGAAAGGAGCAGGAAAAGGGAGTCGAGGTTGAAGAGGAGGAGGACTGAGGTGGTGATGGGTGGTGGACAGGGTAGTGCTCGTAGTGGTTCAGCGAGTCCGGTGGGTCGTCGGCAGCGCTATCCGACATCAGGCGGGTGGATCCGGTCGAGTACAGGCAGTGATGGTGAGGCGTTCGGTTTGGTAGTCGACGGGGGCGGGTCTACGATCGAGGGGATTCGGCTTCGACGGGTCGGTGCCGACGGTCGGTGCAGAGTTCAGTGAGGGTGTTCGTGCGGTGAGGTCGACCGGGGGATGGCCGGATAGGTCGTCATGGAGACTTCAGCGGGGTTCGGGGGTCGCGGAGGGTCGGGTCGATGAAGTTTAGCGGAAGAGCAGCTGATTGGCGGTCGTGCAGGCCGGCGGGGTCGACTGTGAATGGCGATGGAGAAATATTCTTCAGCCGACGTGCAGGTAGGGAAGGAGGGGAGAGTCATGGCCGCGGTTGGTCGAGCTGGTGGTTGTGTTGGATGATAGGGGATCGGAGCGGGATGAGGTCCGGCGTGGCGGGGTTGCTCGTCGAGGTGGCTGGGTATCGGCTCCGGTGACGGCTAGAGGAAGGAGGAAGAGGGTGAACATGAAGTATAGTGGAGGTCGGCTGAGAGTTTTCCTAGGTTTTGTTTAGAAAAGGAAAAAGGGAAGAAAGTTGTACTTATACACATGTGGTCTTTGGGTTTGGGTTGACCAAGGATTTGGGCTTGGTCAACACTCCTTGGAATGGGCCTTGGCCCACATGGGGATGTTTGGGAGGGCTAGAATTTGCATTAATTACATACAAGGATAACATTTAAACTAACGGGGTGATGTGCGCGTTGTACATCCCAAAAATTATGGGAAAAAATTCACGTGAAGGGAAAATTGGGTTTCTTTACGTATTATCCAACGGTGGGGACACCTCAATGCATTTTTGCATAATAGCCCCCAACAATTGGAAAAATTGCACAAAGGCAGAAATTAGATTTAATTAGTTTAATTGAATGTGCATGATGTTCTGGAATTAATTAGGAGTACCTGGGAATAAAATTAGGTCGAGCACAAGCGTCTGGACGTAGGGGATACAGTGTAGAATATTAATAAAATTTGGGTTGTACAAAATGGTCAAAATTATGTCTCCAAATTTTGATTTGAACGCACAAGGGTACCGAGTTGGTATTATTCTAGAATTTGGAAATAACGTCCACGACGTTTATTGTGCGATTAAAATGTCGCACCGGAAAGCATGATTACAAATTATACAGAGGTCAGAATAGATTGTGGTCAAGTCTAGGACAGGGTTATGGAATTTGTAGACAGACAATGGCCAGTGTAGTGCTCCAATGAATGAAGCAACGGTAAAGTGTGCTAAGCGTCATAACCCATACAAAATTAAATAAACACTGAGTCCTATTTCTATTTGGATTTAATCTAGCCCTAGTTTCTCTATTTGTGCCGAATAAACCTAATTTTTGGTGAGGGGGTTTACAGGAACTCTCTAATCAGTTGACCACCGAAGATAATCATTGTCGACGCTTGCAAGAATTAGAAGCACTCGATGAAAAATACATTTTGGCTCAACAGCGTATTGAGCTATACCAAGTGCGAATGTCCGGCACCTTCAACAAAAATATCAATGAAAGGACATTTTAAGTGGGCGACCTAGTCCTCACAGTGAGAAAACCAATGGTCATGACCCACAAAAGGGTAGGAAAATTCTAACCTAAATGGGATGGCCTATTTGTAGTAGAGACGGTATATTCCAGTAGTGCATATAGACTCGCCAAGTCCAACGGTGACTTACTCATGATGTCCATCAACGACAAGTTCCTATAGAAGTACTATGCCTAATCAAGGCAATTGCAAAAAAAAATCTCTTCTTCATCTAACAGAGGAAAATAAGAGGACAATATCTGAAGTTATCATCCTCCTCAGCATATTATCTCTATGTACCGTCCGTAGTAAGCGAACAAATATTATATGCGTACTCGGGAGTCCCGAGTACGCAATGGGTAACGGATCCTCAAAAAAAATTCCTGAAGGCAAATGGTTCACGTCCATATTACCTCTGAACTATGAGTCATTCTCCCCACTAAAAGAAGACAGTCATGTCCATATTACTCTGACTTGTTCCTTTTATTTTTATCCCTACAAAAAATTCATACAAATCAAGTGGTTCACATCCATATCACCTCTGAACTACAAGCTTTCCATGAAAGCAATCATGTCCATAATACCTCTAACTCGTGTTTGCCATTGAAGTAAGTTTGGAAAATTTTTGTTTAATAACAAACAAAAATTACAAAGAAATCCTAAACAAAAATTTTAATACAATATTTTTTATCTAGGTAATGTGACGATGGAGATTGAGTACTGCAGCGACTATTTACTCCGTTGACGGTCCAACGAGGGGATGATGGATGCTCTCTTCTCTTCTCTATGCCTTGATCTTGTGTGTACGTACGTAGCTCGTTTCGAGGGATATAGTCTATGAAGCAGAAAAAATCAGCCACACCTTGGAACGTCCAAGTTGCTCCTATTTATAGACATCATGGTGGTGGGTTATAGGTGCCGTAGATGCTTCTGTTTGGTGGTCGCAGGGGGCTCCTTCAACAGAATATGGTTTCAACTGTAGGCGTATATTATGGGAAGGCTGCCAAGTATACATCCTTAACATGATGAAGTTGAGTCCAGGCCGAGCTACCATATGGTCATTATTTAGGATAATAAACGGGAAAAGATTGATAATGTGAAAAATGAGGTCTTATACGAAAATCCGTCCTTCTTTTATGTTTACAAACAAGATTTTACAATTTAATCCTATACGAGGATGTCTAAGTATAATTTATTTAATCTGGGTAAATATTGCTATAGGTGTCTGATTTGCAGTCGATCACTTTAGCCCTTGGACCACACGATGTTGAAGAAGTGTCATGGATGACAGAAAGCAGCTTCGAAGGTTGCTAAAGAGGGTGGATGCTCGATGCAAAATTAGTTGATCCCTTCTCTTTGCCTGAGCTCTGGATTCTCCTCTCATCTCTCTCTTGACCTCCAATTTCTTTGACCGTTGGATCTGATACTGGATTTCTTGATCAATTCTCCGACCATTTTCTTCCACCTTTTCCTCTGTTGATAGAGGTCTCTTTTTATAGAGTTTTTAGTGGCAGTGACCACACAGTCGGCGTAGAAACCGAGTAGTGGAAAGTACAGCACCCTTTTACACAATAGTTTAAAATAACCAATGCCTGCGTATAGATGACCTTTTGAGTGAGCATGTGACGCGCATCCAACTAAGGGACAAAATGCGTATATCTGCTACGAAGATCATGGCATAGAAGCCACGTAGGTAGTTATCCCTTGTGTAGAAGAGGTTGGCGTAGAAGCCAATGACTGTCACCATGGCATAGAAGCCAAAATAGGCATAGAAGTCGAGTAGGCGTAGAAGCCGAGTAGGCGTAGAAGCTGAGTAGGCGTAGAAGCCGGGTGGTCATAGAGGCCGAGTGACGTAGAAGCCAAGTAGGCGTAGAAGCCGAGTGGTCATAGAGGCCGGGTGGGCATGGAGGTCGAGCAGGCGTAGAAGCCGAGACGATATGGACGTTTTAGCCGAAATTACGGCTCTTGGAGATATAATCAAATCTCCTGCATTAAATGCAGAGATCTGCCCCCATCCTGCGCATTAAATACAGAGGCTTGTCTTTAAGATTTGCCATTATTATGTGCATTAAATGCAGATTCGCGCCTCGAATTCCGTACGAAGAGTAACTGCTGATGTGGCGGTCTGTTTGCCTTTTACGGAGCGTTAGAAGCTCACGTCTGCCTTTGTAAAACTGGGCGGCATATTCCCTTATATGCGTAAGAGTAGTTTACACAAAGGGGATGTCACTAAACGACAGTTCGATGATATTTAATCAAATCCTCAGCATTAAATACGAAGATCCGCCATTATCCTGTGCATTAAATAAGGAGGCATGTTTTGAAGGCCTGCCACCCTTCTGTGCATCAGGTGCAGAGATGTGCCTTGGGCATCTGTCAGTATTCGGCGCTTTAAATGCTAAGACGTGCCTCGAGCCCTGTACGAAGTGCATCTTTTGACGTGGCAGGTTGTTTGTCTTCTGCGGAGCGTAAGAAGCTCACATCGGCCTGTGTAAAACTAGGCAGCATATTCCTTTGTATGTGTAAAAGTGGTTTACGTAAAGGAAATGACAGTAAATGACAGCCTGGGTTGCAGTGCCGCGCCATCATGATACCCGTCGCTTGGGTTATCGTGCAGTACTCTTTGTCAGGAGTCCAGACGTCAGGTTCATTACATGATCTGACAGGTTCATTTTGAAGAATACGAAGCATTCCTCGTACACTTCAATGCTGCATTGAAAGCGGATGAGTTCTACGCCATATAGGCGATGAAGCACCCTGTTTACGCTGAAGCAGCCTGGACATACTGCATTACGCGGATGGTACTTGAGCCTATATTTTTATGCTGTGCTCAGCGAAAAAGTTCTGTTGCACGTTTGATGGCTCTGAGGTCCTCTGTTTACGCTGCCCTGCATCAAGATGCTGCGTATAGCTATCCAGTGTATTTTTTATGCTTCTACAAGACCCCCTTCAAAGCTTGTAAATTCCTCATAATTTGAAATACTTTGAATGAAGCATGAACCGTTCCTCGTAACTCGAAATACTCTGAATGGAGCCTGAAACGGTCAAGCCTGACACGTTCTTTCATGGCTGACTTTATGGCAGAGTAATTGGGGATTGGTTAGATCTCTTTCGCCTATAAAAAGGCTGAGGAGTTGTCCTGTCCTTCCCATACTTCCTTCACCACACAGAGATGATGGTCGGAGTTCGTCGGGTCGACTTGAGGAAGAAGGAGTATCTTCTGTGTGAACTCCAGCTATTGACCGCCTTGAGAATTTGTTCAGATGTACTGTACTAGCCTGCGCATCTTTCAGATGTGCGGAAAGTCATAGAGCGTGAAATCACGAGTTTGCAGCCTCTGAGCGTAAACTAAACGCCACCGAGCATGAAATCGTAGACTTATAGTTCCTGAGCGTGAAGTCGTAGGTTTGTAGCCTCTCGAGCATAAAAGCTTCCGAGCACAAAGGCATCCGGGCATAAAACCATAGACTTGTAGCCATTGAACGTAAAATCGTAGATTTGTAGCTGTCGAGCGTAGAAATCTCCTTGGTGCAGAACTGTAGATTTGTAGCCTGTGAAAAGAAAATCTTTCGAGCGTGCAGTTTGTGGATCTGTTGCCTCTGAGCGTAAAATAAATGCCACCGAGCGTGAGATCATGGATTTGTAGTTGCTAAGGGTAAAGTTGTAGGTTTGTAGCCTCTCGAGCGTAAAAGCTACCGAGCACAAAGGCATCCGGGCGTAAAACCATAGACTTATAGCCTGTGAGCGTAAAATCGTAGATCTGTAGCTGTCGAGCGTAGAAAGTTCCTTAGCGTAAGAACCACGAATCTGCTTTGCGCGAAAACTTTTCAAATTTCGCTGACTGTTCGCCTTCTCAGAGTAATAGGCTGACGTAGTACCCAATCATAACCGAATATTAATTAGGAGATTTTGGTTCGGGATTCGAGGAGTCCATCCGAACTCTATATATACCCCAAGTCTCTGAGAGAAAAACTTTTTATCCGTTTTCTGCGAAAGAAAGCCTTCGTCTGTTCGAGTTCTTCTTCGTCTCTTCTCCCAGATTTCAAAGTTTCCAGTAATGGCCCAGAAACAAATCCCCTCCACTAAGGGAAAGAAGGTTGATTCTTCTTCTCGTTCTTCTGCTCAAGAGAGAGCGCCTTCGGTCGGGCAAGGGGAACTTCATTCTGAGCGAAGTATCTCGTCGATGAGCAGTGCACCTGGCCTTAAAGGTAGAGCATTTGGGATAAAAAAGAACGGCTGAAAATCCTTCGCACACAGTGTACGTGACCGCGCTAGGTCATCTTCTGTGCTGATAGCCTCTTTGAGGAAGATGATGCACAGAGACGTTTCATATTTTACGCCCATATTTCTAATGTGTCAGCGTAAAAACTCCATATTTTTGCAGTATGGCGTGAAAGCTTTGACTGTCAAAAGTTGGCGTATAAAATTTGAGTGTTACGCTTCTGGATGAAGATTCTGGCGTAATACCTCAACTTTATCAGTCTGGCGTAAAGCACAGACTGTGTACTGCCGGCCTTAAACTTTTACGCTTTAAGAAATGATTCCAGCATAATGGTCAAGTTTTTACGGTCTTGGCGTAAAGTACAGACTCCTGATTTTTGGAGTATGCTGCAAGATCTGCAATGTCTAGTTATAGGAACTGACGTGTTTTTCTTGCACTCTTGCAGTTAACTTGCATGTGTCTCTGCTAGCCGATGTGATGGGTTCGGCCGCCGGGATGCTGCACTCCAACTATCTGGAGGATCTGTCACACGTGACATTTCCTATCTCTGGGCCCCAGTATCCCGAAGGAAAGGAAATTTTGATATCGGCTCAGGGCGAGCGAACATTGCTGAACTTGATCAACGGGGAGCCCCTGTAGAATATAGACGGGGACCAATACATAAAGCCGGCTTTCCTCTTCGGGGACATGATCGACAAGCAGTCCCAGACGAAGTCCAAGAAAGAACTCTGGGTTTTCCCTACCAGGGGCTTTATTTTGTATCTGCCCAAGATGCCGAGAGACTATCCCATCTCGGCGTTCTTCCATGCCACACATCCTAGGAGGAAGTCATGGACTCTGACTCCTGATCTTCACGGCAGGTCGGGAAAGATCTTTTATCTGAAAGGAGCGGACCAGGGGTCGTTTGTTAGCCGCCCTTACGGCAATGTGACGATGTTCAGGGGACTGTACCCGGGCAGTGTCTCGAGTGAAGACAACTTTGTGATCCAGCCAGTCCAATTATCGACCTTCTGTAATGATTTTATGGGGCACGGGGGAGTATACCCTAAGGTGAACCCTCGGTGCGGTGGGTGGATCGCCCATACAAACCTTCGATGGGCTCGCTTAGTTGATTGGGCCCTGAAGCATTTTCAGACCGAGTTGGAGAACATCGGTCTGTTTGCAGCTGTGAGTGCCACCAGCGTTGGGTTACCTCCTAACCCCAACCTATTTCTGGCACTGATGGAGCGATATATTTCGTTCATCGGGACTTTTGCCACTCCACTGGGGGAGTTGGGATTGGCCCTTCATGAGATGGCAGAGATCTCGAGACTACCGATGGGGGATACTCCGTATGAAGAGTATGTTCCTACGAACTGGGAGCTGGGGGATTCAGATCCTCGGGTAGTGGAAATATATCAGAAGCTGATGTGCCACTACCTCGCTTGTACCGCTTTTTATGGTGAGCCCTCAGATTTGGCTCACATCAACAAATGGACGTCCTACCTCTTCTTTCACCGGTCCTGAAATGCTTAGCCAGAGAAGGTATTGGAGGGCAAGGATCTGCCTGTGAATCCTCTGAGCGCGCTTAATGCTCAGGTAGTCGATGATCTCATGGTGTTTTGGATAATAAACGAGAAAAGATTTGATGAATACAAAAAATGAGGTCTTATACGAAGACCCGCCCTTCTTTTATGTTTACAAACAAGATTGTACAAATTTAATCCTACACGAGGATGTCTAAGTACAATTTATTTAATCTGGGTGAATATTCCTATAGGTGTCTGATCTGCAGTCGATCACTTTAGCCCTTGGACCACACGATGTTGAAGAAGTGTCGTGGAAGACAGATAGCAACTTCGAGGGTTGCTATAGAGGGTGGATGCCCGATGCCAAAGTCGTCGATCCCTTCTCTTTGCCTGAGCTCTGGATTCTCCTCTCTCTCTCACTCTCTCTCTCCTCTATTTCTCCTTTCAATTTGTCGACCTACTTCTGATCGTTCGACCTTGTCCTCTGTTGATAGAGGTCTCTATTTATAGAGTTTTAGTGACAGTGACCACTCAGTCGGTGTAAAAACCGAGTAGTGGAAAGTACAGCACCCTTTTGCACAACAGTTAAAATAACCAATGCCTGCGTATAGATGATCCTTTGAATGAGCGTGTGATACGGGTCCAACTAAGGGATAAAATGCGTATAACTACTACGAAGATCACGACGTAGAAGCCACGTAGGTAGGTATCCCTCGTGTAGAAGAGGTTATCATAGAAGCCAATGTCTGTCACCATGGCATAGAAGCCAAATAGTTATCAAACTGGCATAGAAGCCGAATAGGCATAGAAGTCGAGTAGGCGTAGAAGCCGAGTAGGCGTAGAAGCCGAGTGGTCATAGAGGCCGAGTGGGCGTAGAAGCCGAGTGGGCGTAGAAGCCGAGTGGTCATAGAGGCCGAGTAGTCGTAGAAGCCAAGTAGGCACAGAAGGCCGAATGGGCGTAGAAGCCAAGCAGGCACCGAAGCTGAATAGGCGTAGAAGCCGCTGCGTAACGTGCCAAAGTGATGATGTGGACGTCTTAGCCAGAATTATGGCTCTTAGAGATAATCAGATCTCTTGCATTAAATGCAGAGATCTGCCCCCATCCTGTGCATTAAATACAGATGCTTGTCTTTAAGATTTGCCATCATTCTGCGCATTAACTGTAGATACGCACCTTGAATCCTGTGCAAAGAGTAACCACTGTCATGGCGGTCTGTTCGTCTTCTACGGAGCGTAAGGAGCTCACGTTTGCCTGTGTAAAACTAGGCAGCGTATTCCTTTGTATGCGTAGGAGCAGCTCACGTAAAGGGGATGTCACTAAATGACGGTTCGGTGATATTTAATCAAATCTCCTGCATTAAATATGGAGATCCGCCATCATCCTGCGCATTAAATACAGAGGCATATTTTGAAGGACTTCCACCCTTCTGTGCATCAAACGTAGAGACGTGCCTCAAGCATCTATCAGTATTCGGCACATTAATTGCAGAGACGTGCCTTGAGGGCCTGTCACCATCCTGTGCATTAAATGCAGAGACGTGCCTCGAGTCCCGTACGAAGTGCAGCTTTTGTCGTGGCCGACAGTTTGTCTTTCGTGGAGCGTAAGGAACTCTCATCTGCCTGTGTAAAATTAGGCAGCGTATTCCTCTGTGTACGTAAAAGCGGTTTACACAAGGGAAATGGCAGTAAATGACAGCTTGGGTTGCAGTACCGCGCCATCATTATAGGTGTCGCCTGGGTTGTCGAGCAGTATCCCTTTGTCAGAAGTTGAGACGTCAGGTTCATTGCAGGATCTGACAGGTTTATTTCGGAGAATACGAAGCATCCCTCGTACACTTCAATGCTGTATTAAAAGCGGATGAGTTTTACGCCATAAAGGCGATGAAGCACCCTGTTTACGCAGAAGCAGCCTGGACATACTGTCCTACGCGGATGGTCCTTGAGCCTATATTTTCACGCTGTGCTTGGCGGAGAAGCTCTGTTTGTACGTTGAAGGCTCTGAAGTCCTCTGTTTACGCTGCTTTGCATCAATATGCTGCGTAGAGCTATCCAGCATATTTTTTATGCTTCTACAAGTACCCCTTCAAAGCTTTTAAATTCCTCGTAATTTGAAATGCTTTGAATGAAGCTTGAACCGCTCCTCGTAACTCAAAATATTTTTGAATGGAGTTTTCAAACGGTCGATGCTGACTTTATGGCAGATTTATTGGGGATCGGTGCTCCCTCTCGCCTATAAAAAGGCTGAGGAGTTCTCCTGTTCTTCCCACACTTCCTTCATCATACAGAGATGATGGCCGGAGCTCGTCGGGTTGACTTGAGGAAGAAGGAGATCATGCTCTTCCAGCATGTAAGGAGCCGAAAAAGATGGCGTCTTCGAGCAAATATCCTCTGCAACGATGGATCATGGAAGGATATCATAGCCTCCTTTGCTCGGGATAATCAGTAACTCTGTATGGTGGTTCTTCGGGAGAGAAGAATCATATTTCACCACGCTGCTTGCAAGTGGCACCTTCTCCCGTTACTTCCGGGGACGAGAGTAGCAACTAGCTCTGACCTCGGTTATTGAGTTGGGTGAAATACCTCAACTCAATCTGTCACGGTGCACGGAGCATGAGAAATAAAGAAAAACCTTTGTAGATTGGATTTCCCTTATATGTAATCATGACTTTAATCTTTAATAAAATCGTCTTTCTTCTGTGCATATGATTATCTTGCCATACTTTGCTGTGAACACTGAATATGTGTAGCTTCGACACGTCTGGTTCTTTACGCCGACTCTGTTTAGAAAGAGTGCTAGGTCCTGTCATGTCTTTTACGCATTGTTTGTGGTATTAAACGAAAGAATGAAAGTGTATTTCAATGACAGGGTTTATACGAGACCCGTGCCCTTTGGTTTACAAACAAACTTGTATAATTCGATCCTATACGAGGATGCGGGAGTACAATTTATTTAATCTGGGTATAAATTGCTATAGGTGTCTGATCTGCAGTCGATCACTTTAGCCCTTGGACTACACGATGTTGAAGAAGTGCCGTGGAAGACGGGTGGCGGCTTCGAAGGCTGCGAAGGAGGTGGATGAACGGTGCCAGAGCCGTCGACCCCTACTCTTTGCCTGAGCTCTGGACTCTTCTCTCCTTCTCCTTCTCCTTCTCTCTCTCTCTCTCTCTCTCTCTCTCTCTTTCTCTTTTTTTTACCAATTCTCTGACCTGGTTCGATCTTCCAAATTGTCGACCTTGTTCCCCATTGATAGGGGTCTCTATTTATAGAGTTTTGGTGACAGTGACCACTCCGTCGGTATAACAACCGAGGAGTGGACAGTACAGCACCCTTTTACACAACGGTTAAAATAACCAATGCCTGCGCATAAATGACCTTTTGAGTGAGCATGTGACACGTATCCAACTAAGGGGACAAAACGCGTATATCTGCTGCGAAGATCATGGCGTAGAAGCCACGTAGGTAGGTATCCCTTGTGTAGAAGAGGTTGGCGTAGAAGCCAAATGACTGTCACCCCTGGCGTAGAAGCCAAAATAGGCATAGAAGTCGAACAGGCGTAGAAGCCGAATGGGCATAGATGCCGAACAGGCATAGAAGCCGAACAGGCATAGAAGCCGAATGGTCGTAGAGACTGAGTGGGCATTTGAAGCCGAATGAGCACAGATCCTGGATGGGCGTAGAAGCCGCTGCGTACCATGCCAGAGTGTTGATGTGGACGTCTTCGCCGAAATTACGGCTTTCGAAGGTGTAATCAAATCTCTTACAGAGATTTGCCACCATCCTGTGCATTAAATACGGAGACGTGTTTTGAAGGTCTGCAGCCCTTCTGTGCATCCGTCGCAGAGACGTGTCTTGAGGGAAACTGTCACCACTCTGTGCAATTTGACGTAGAGACGTGCCTCGGGCCCTATACGAAGTGTAGCTTTTGACGTGGCAGACAGTTTGTCTACTGCGGAGAGTAAAACAGCTCATGTTTGCCTGTGTAAAACAAGGCGGCGTATTCCCTTGTACGCGAAAGAGCGGTTTACGCTGGGGGGACTTTGGTAACCGACGGTTTGGTGATATTTTAACCAAATCCTCTGTATTAAATACCGAGATCCGCCATCATACTGTGGGCGCGTCCCGAGGGATCTGCCATCGTTTCCAGCCGTCGTCTGGGTAGCCGTGCAGCAATTTTTTTTTGTCAGGGGTCAGAGGCAAGGTTTACTGCATGACTTGACAGGTTCATTTCGGGGAAAATGAAGCGTTCCTCGTACGCATTAACGCTGCTTTGAGAGCGGCTGAGTTTTACGCCATGGAGGCGATGAAGAACTCTGTCTTACGCTGGAGCGGCCTGGACGTACTGCACTTACGCGGATGGTCCTTTGAGCTTATACTTCATGCTGTATTTTAGCAGAAAAAGCTCTGTTGCACGCTTGATGGCTCTGAAGGCCTCTGTTTACACTGCTCTGCATCAAGAGGCTGCGTAGATCCTCCCAGCATATTTTTTATGCTTCTACACGCATAACTAGGGATGCGTAGAAAGCCGCTTTAGCATTCGAGTGTTTGAACTGTCCTGCTATTTAGGAGTGAGGAACCGCGTAGAATTCTGAACTGTTACTTCTGATAAACAGAATTTCTTTGTTCAGACATCATCTTCAAGAATGATTTCTCAAAAATCCCTTTGGGACAGGGCGAGAAATGGCTGTTAAACTGATTTGCCATCTTGGTAGATGAAATATTCAGACTGAAGTCTGGATGAACTTCGAATCGACCTATGAAGAAGAGTAATTTTTTAATGTTGAACTCTGTACGCTTCGGGTACTTGGGATATCTTGAGGTCAAGAAGGAGTATCTTCTGTGTGAACTCCTGTAATTGACCGCCTTGAGGATCGTTCAGATATACGCGTACTCTGGCCTGCATATCTTTCAGATGTGCGGGAAGTCATGGAGCACAAAATCATAAGTTGGCAGCCTTTGAGCATAAACTAAACACCATCGAGCATGAAATCATAGACTTATAGTTCCTGAGCGTGAAGTCGTAGTTTTGTAGCCTCTCGAGCATAAAAGCTACCGAGCACAAAGGCATCCGGGCATAAAACCCGACTTGTAGCTGTCGAACGTAAAGCCGTAGATTCGTAGCTGTCGAGCGTAGAAAGCTCCTTAGCGTAGAACTGTAGATTTGTTGCTTCTGAAAAGAAAATTTTTCGAGCGTGAAGTCGTGGATCCGTCACCTCTGAGCGTAAACTAAGCACCACCGAGCATGAGATCATCGATTTGGTATCTGCTGAGCGTGAAATCATAGGTTTGTAGCCTCTCGAGCATAAAAGCTACCGAGCACAAAGGCATCCGGGCGTAAAACTATAGACTTATAGCCTGCGAGCGTAAAACCATAGATCTGTAGCTGTTGAGCGTAGAAAGCTCCTTAGCGTAGAAACCACGAACCTGCTTTGCGCGAAAAACTTTTCGAATTCGCTGATTGTCCGCCTTCTCTGAATAAATAGGCTGTCGTAGGACCCAATCATAACCGAATATTAATTAGGAGATTTGGTTCGGGGTCCGAGGAGTCCATCCGAACTCTATATATATCCCAAGTTTCTGAGAGAAAAACTTTTCAACTGTCTTCTGAGAGAGAAAACTTTTGACTGTTCGAGTTCTTCTCCGTTTCTTCTTCGAGTCTTCAAAGTTTCCAGTAATGGCTTCGAAACAATCCTCCTCAACTTAGGAAAAGAAGGTTGATTCTTCTTCTCGTTCTTCCGCCCAAGTGAGAGCGTCTCTGGTTGGACAAGGCGAACTTCATTCTGAGCGGAGCATCCCGCCGACGAGTAGTGCACCCGGCCTGGAAGGTAGAGCTTTTGGGAAAAAGAGAATGACTGAAAATCTTTCGCACACGTTGAACGTGACCGTGCTAGGTCATCTCCTGTGCTGATAGCCTCTTCGAGGAAGATGACGCATGGAAACATTTCATCTTTTACGTCCTTATTTCTAATGTGTCAGCGTAAGAACTCCATTTTTTTGCAGTCGGGCGTAAAAACTATGACCGCCGAAAACTTGGTGTATACTATTAAAATTTGATTTTTACGCTTGTGGATAAAACTGGCATAATAACTCAATTTAATCAATCTGGGAGCCCCTAACGTATGTAGATGGGGAGCAAACGCTGCTGAATTTGATCAACGGGGAGCTCCTAACGTATGTAGACGGGGAGCAATACCTGAAGCCGGCTTTCCTCTTCGGGGACATGATTGACAAGCAGTCCCAGACAAAGCCCAAGAGAGAACTCTGGGTTTTCCCTGCCGAGGTTTGGTCTTGTACCTTCCCAATATGCCGAGGGACTATCCCATCTCGGCCTTCTTCCATGCTACGCATCCCTGGAGGATGTCGTGGACGCTGACCCCCGATCTTCACGGCAAGCCAGGAAAGATCTTTCATCTGAAAGGAGTTGACCAGGGATCGTTTGTCAGCCGCCCTTCTGGTTCTATGACGCTGTTCAGGGGGCTGTACCCGGGCAGTGTCCCGAGTGAAGACAGTTTAGTGATCCAGCCGGTCTAGTTATCGACTTTCTGTAATAATTTTATGGGGCGTGGGGGAGTATACCCTAAGGTGAATCCTCGGTGTGGCAGGTGGATCACCCCTTCAAACCTTCGATGGGCTCGCGTAGTTGATTGGGCCTTGAAGCATTTTTAGACCGAGTTGGAGAACATCGGTCTGTTTGCAGCTGTGAGTGCTACTAGTGTTGGGTTACCTCCTAACCCTAACCTGTTCCTGGCACTGATGGAGCGATATATTTCGCTTACCGGGACTTTCGCCACTCCACTGGGGAAGTTGGGATTGGCCCTGCATGAGATGGCAGGGATCTCAAGACTGCCAATGGGGGATACTCCATATGAAGAGTATGTTCCAATGAACCGGGAGCTGGGGGGTTCAAACCCTCGGGTAGTAGAAGTGTACCAGGAGTTGATGTGCCACTACCTCGCTTGCACCACTTTTTATGACGAGCCCTCAGATTTGGCTCACATCAGCAAATGGATGTCCTACCTCTTCTTTCACCGGTCCATGACTGCTAAGCCGGAGAACGTATTAGAGGGCAAGGATCTGCCTGTGAATCCCCTGAGTACGCTTAATGCTCAGGTAGTTGACGATCTCATGGTGGATGCTGGTGCTCCGGACCGGTTCCTCGACGAACGGACGGGAAAGTATCCTGAAGGCACTAAGGCCTATAGTTATTTGAGGCACTGTCGCAGGCCTCTGTCCAGGGAGGCTCAACTGGCTGACTTCCTTTCCATATGGCTGCGCCGAGTAGTAGTGTTTGGCGTCGCATCTGCGGACCGCATTCACCGCAATACGCTGTGGCCTGCAGTGCGTCTGGTGTTTGGGGCAAGACTGGGCTTGCTCCCTGCCATGGTGTGCCGTATACAAGCTAGCCTGAGGGCCATGACTGACGGGCTGCTCGTCGATAAAATTCGGCATGATAGCTTCCCCAAGATAGAATTACCATACCTATATTTGATGGGGTGGTTAATTCTCCATAACCCCCGGGTGATGTCTCCCGGTTTCGACAGTAGTTCGGGGGGTAGTTTCTTGTTGAACTACCAGAAGTCTTCATGGAACGTGAACACAGTTATAGACTGTCGGCGGGAGCTAGGCTTTAGTCACAGTTGGAAGCTTTTCTGCACCGTCCCTTCTGTACATCGTAATCAATCGGGGATTAGGCTCGAGGATTCGGGTAGAGAGAAGACCATTCTTTCTCCCGAAGCTTTTAATTGGTTGGTCTGTATTATACCATCCCATCTGCTATACAAGAGCGAAGATCATTGCTTCTTGGAGCCCTACTTGCCCAGTCAGTTTGCCCGGCAGTTTGGGTATGATCAGTTGCACGTGGGTAATGCCGTCACCAGCTTCAGCTCCAATGGTGGACTCATTGATGGAGCGAAGGGATGGCGATATTTTATCATGGGCTGTACTGGGGTAATTTTTACCGTGCCGGTCATCACACTCTCCACGGAGCTGCGCATCCTGCATTCGTATACCCAGTTCTATGTGGCAATGAACACCTTCCATCGTGATTTTGATATGTATGGAAGCTTTAGGGTACCCTCTTCCAAGCCTGGGGGAAGAGTTGAAGTCCCCTCGGTTTCTTCCGACGAGGGTGAGGAGTCCGTTACCCCGGATGAGCCTCTGGTGTCGGTACCTAGGGGGGAAGCGAAGGGCTCCTGCTCCCAAGGAGGCTTCCCCTCGTAAGAGGAAGAAGAAGGCGATAAATCGTCCTCTCCGGATTCCTGGCATTGAGGCTCCTGGAAATGAGCTCGCATCTTCCCGTGTTGGGGATGATCCTTTGATTGGAGGTTCCTCGCCATTTAGAGAGGGACCTTCCACAGTTCCGGCTGGTGGTATCGGAGAATCTCAGCTGGACGCTGCCGTCGCCGCTACTGCTTCAGGTAGTGGAACGAGGTCGCCTTCGAGGCTGAGTATAATAAAGTTCCGTATACCTCTAGCCGGATCAGCATCGGGAGGGACTTCTGTCGCGCTTGTGAGCGCACCTAGCGAGATTCCAGTTGATGAGCCTATGTTGGATTTTGAGGAGGACCTGGAAGACTACTTCCCAGTGTCAGTTCGCAGACCCCTTTCTCCAGGTATGACAGCTCGTCTAGCATTACTAAGAAATGATTTAGCTGTACAGGCTGCAGATGCGACGTATATACCGTCGGCCCTGGATAAATGTCATCTTTTATGCCTCTTCTTTGGGAAAATTAATATTACGTTGATATTAACTTCCTTTTGTCTTCTTTTCAGGGGAAGACCTCTTCGGAGAGGGTGATATAGACGCGCCCGTTGGCTCTATCTCAGGTCTAAGTGGTGACACGGAGGTACCTAATTTTGAAGAGGAGACATCTTTGGGTGTTGGCTTGCCTGTCGAGGAGACTCTTGAGATATCTCAAGAGGAGGACGAGCCTGTCATTGCGACAGTGCCTCTTTTGAGCACGCCGGTCACTTCATCCGGTGTTGGTGATTCTTCTTTCGTCGTACCTCCTGTTGAAGCGACGGCCGTGGCGACATCGTCTATGGTGATTGCTGGGGGGGAAGTCGCCACCATCGTGGACACTTCCCGCGTTCATGCGGACCTAGTTGCGTTGACCGAGCAGTACATCGGTATCTTCTACACCACTTTGAGAACGCTAATGTCAATGGTGTTGGCGAAGAAGCTGGACTTTGCGTCGCTGAAGAGGTCCTCTCGGTTCTAGATAGAGGCGATCAGGGAATTCGGTGATGCCGGGGTAGCTGACGCGCTGGAGGCGATGGTTAATGGTTTGGAGCAACCCATTAACGAAAACCTGCAGTTAGCTCGAGGCAACATTGAAGCTCTGGTCCAGGCCAGATACGACTCCTTGACTGCGCATCTTGTTGAAAAGAAGGAAGGTCTGAATAAATTCATCGAGACTAACCAGCAGGAGATAGACAAAGGAAAAGTCGTTTTGGAGGAGACTATCGCCCTTCAAACGAAGTGTCAGGCCGAGCATGACGGCAATGTAGCGAGGGTCCACAAGCTGGAGACAAAGCTTGCTCAGGCAAAGGAGTGGGCTTCTCAGTCATTGGAAGGTCTAGATGTGGTGAATGGCCGACTGGTCGTAGCACAACAGAACTTGGCGAGTGCAGAAGTCGCTCGTGCAGGTTTCCTTCAGGCTAGAGCCGAACTGTCCCTCCTGATAGATGACGAGGCACGGTTGGAGCGGGTCCGCGCTGATGTCTTGGATTCCAGGGCTAAGAGGATGGTCGTACTGGCGCAGCAGCTTCGTGACCTGACCGCTCCCCCTTCATGATGTACTTTTGCTTTTTGCTTTTCAATGTACTTTCGCTCTTTTTCTCTTGGGAATAATAGAGGGGCTTTTCATCTAACTTTGTGGACCCATCATTTCGGAATATAAATGACAGGTTTGGGTGAAAGTGATATCAGAGGTAGTATGGACATGATATACTTTTGGTAAGCTTTAGCAGAGCATATCTATTCAGAGGTCATATGGACATGAAAGAATATGATCCAACTAGTTTCGTTTTGGAAGTAGTTTTGTCAGAATGAGATCACCTTATTCCACTTGAGCAGAGGAGGTTTAAGCATAGTATCTTTTCAGGAATTTGTCATTGATAGGAGCCATTAGTAGGTCTCCATTAGGCTGGGCTAACCTGTAAGCGCCGTTTGAGAACGTTGTCTCGATCACGTAAGGGCCTTCCCATTTGGGCTGGAATTTGCCTTTACTCCTGTGAGTAAGAATCATCGGCCTTCTTACAGCCAAAACTAGCTCGCCGGCTTTGAACACTCTTTTCTTTACTTTTTGATTAAAAGTTCTGGAAATACGTGCTTGGTAGAGCGCGATGCGCTGCTGAGCTTGGAGGCGTTTCTCGTCTAATCCTTCTAGCTCTTGAAGCCTTAACAGGTCATTCTTTTCTTGAGTTAACTCATTAGCTACGGCTATCCTGAGTGACAAAATTTGAATTTCGATAGGAAGAACTGCTTCACTCCCGTAGACCAATGAGAATGGTGTGCAACCTGTCGGTGCTCGGATCATTGTGCGGTACGCCCAGAGACATTCTCCCAGCTTCTCGTTCCAATCTCTCTTGTTCGAAGAGACGAACTTCTTCAAGAGTTTGATAATGGTTTTGTTGAAGGCTTCCGCCAAACCATTAGCAGCCGGATAATATGCCGTAGAGGCCACGTTTCGTATCCGATTTTTGTTGCAAAATTGGTGGAACGCATGGCTGATGAACTGAGGCCCATTGTCATGGATTATCCTTCGGGGAACCCCAAAGCGATAAATGACATGATGTTTGATGAAGCTGGTCATATTAGATGTCTTCACCTCAGCAAGAGGGGTCGCCTCTGCCCATTTGGAGAAGTAATCCGTGATGGCCAGTATGAACCGGTGACCTCTGAAAGAAGACGGGTGAATAGGACCGATGATATCCATACCCCATGCTTCGAAAGGCCAAGATACAACCGTAGAATGTAGATGTTCGGACGGTCGATGTATGAAGTCTGTATGAACCTGACAGGCTCTGCATCGTCTGGCATACTGGATTGCATCTGTGATCATAGTGGGCCAGTAATAGCCCATTCTCCTGATACGATCCTGTAGCTTAGGACCGAATTGATGCGCCCCACACACACCGTTGTGAGCTTCACGGATAATCCATTGTGCTTCATCACCAGAGAGACATCGTAATAATAGCCCGTCATAAGACCGGCGATATAGGCATTGTGACGATGCGTCAAAGTAGAAGCGTAGTGATCATTTTTTGACAGATATTGCTTCTTTAGGGTCCTTCGGCAAGATTTTGTATGCTACAAAATCTATAAAGGGACTTCTCCAGTCTCTCCTGGGAGGATTTGTGTCCACCGCGTGGCTGCGTTCGATGTGGAAGTTATTTTTCATACAGAATAAATCTCTGTTAAGAAGGATTATCGAATTCTGCCTTCTTATAGGAGTAGCTAAATCTGCAGCTAGACTTGCTAGGGCATCAGCTTTCAGATTCTGAGATCGAGGTACATGCTCAAGAAAGAATCCCTTGAATGTCATGGCTATCTCGACCGTTGCTTGGTGATAGGGGATGAGGTCGGGATTCCAGACTTCATATATTTCTCTGACTTGATTGACGATCAGCAGAGAATCACCGAAGGCTTCCAGAGATTCGACCCCCACCTCTTTAGCGACTTGGAGCCCGATTAGTAGAGCGTTGTATTCTGCCACATTGTTAGAACAGGGCTCGCTAAGAGAATATACTAGATAGATAACGAGTTTATCAGGAGTGACTAGGACGATCCCTACTCCTGAAACCATGTTTCCCCTGGGACCAGTCCTGGATGCGCCATCGAAGAACAGTTTCCATGCATCACCTTCCGTTGCGGAATTATACTCTGCAATTTCAACGGGAATGTCCTCGTACAGTTTGGAGGCCTCTGGGATCGGATGAGCAGCTAGAAAGTCAGCCAATGCTTGGCCTTTGACGGACTTCTGAGGGACGTACACCATGTCATATGGCGTTAATAACATCGCCCAAGTTACGAGTCAGGAATTAAGGACACTTGGCTTGCTCATCAGTACCCGAAGAGGATTAATCCTGGAGATGATATAAATGGTTTGGCCTGTGACATAGTGTCGCATTTTCTGAATAGCGAACATCAGAGCCAAGCATTCTTTCTTCACAGGGTTGTACCGGTGTTCGGCTCCGACTATCATCCTGCTGAGGTAGTAGATAGCCTGCTCGTGGCACATATCATTCTTTTGTGCGAGAAGAGCTCCCAGAGAATGATCCATTGCTCTAACATATAGCACGAATGGTCTTCCTATGACAGGAGGTACCAGAACTGGCGGGCTAGTGAGGTAGCGCTTGATATCTCCGAACGCTTGCTGACAGGCTTCGTCCCACACGAAGGATACACCTTTCTTCATGAGACAAGAAAAGGGCTGGCATCTCCCGGAGAGGTTGGATATGAATCTTTGGATATAAGCCAGACAACCTTGAAATCCCCTGAGTTCCCTCAGATTACGGGGCGGTCGCATTTCTAAGATGGCCTTGACTTTATCAGGGTCCACTTGAATGCCTCTGGCGATGATGACAAATCCCAGAAATTTGCAACTAGATACTCCCAGAAAGGACTTTATAGGGTTCATTTTAAGTTGATGTTGGCGCATCAATTCAAATACTGTCTTCAAGTCTTGGATGTGATTATCCCTGAGGCAGCTTTTGACAGCTAAATCGTCCACGTAATACTCTACTGTCTTGCGTAGATGCTCATGGAATATGTTACTCATAGCCCGTTGGTACGTAGCCCCGGTGTTCTTTAATTCGAAGGGCATGATCGTATAGCAATATACCCCCAGTGGTAACCGGAAGGCAGTATGCTTCTCGTCTTCAGGATGCATCTTGATCTGATTGTATCCTGAGAATCCATCCATGAAAGACATACGTTCAAAATCGCATGTATTGTCAATCATGACGTCTATGATGGGAAGAGGGAATTCATCCTTGGGGCAGGCTATGTTCAGATCTCGGTAATCGATGCAGATACGTACTTTCCTATTCTTCTTCATGACCGGGACAACATTGGTGACCCAATCGGGATGTTGTTCCTCACGGATGAAGCCGCAGGCTATCAACTTCTTGACTTCACCTTCAATGGCATCCATCATGTCCGGGCGGAACTGGCGTTGGTGCTGCTTCACAGGCTTTGAATCGGGCAGTACGAGTTTATGAGTAGCCACCTTTGTATCAAGACCTGGCATATTCTCATAATTCCATGCAAAGACATCGATATATTCTTTTATCAGCTGGGTAATTTCTTCCCTTTCTTCTTCACAAATGTCGTTACTGATAAATATCGGCTTTGGTAAAAGTTCATCCCCTACGTCAATCTGGATAACTTTATCTTTAGTGGGAGGTTCTCTTTGCTTGAAGCGGAACTCCCATTGTGTATCCATCTGCTGAGCCCAAGTGTCATTCTCGAATAGTTCAGATTCTTGTTCGTCTGATTCGAAGGAATCCGTCGCTACCATATTTGCTGATAATGTTTGCTCGAGAGCGTGAGATGAGTCGGAGGGCGATGAGCTATCTTGAAAAGGGGAAAAGATATCCATATTTGACGTAGAAGTCATAGGGGAGGTGACATACCCTAACCCGAAATGGGTTTGTTGATAGTGGGGATTGCCGAGCAGCGGTGTTCGTCTGCCTTTCCCGTAGTTGAGACCTGGTTCCATCTTCAAGTTGTAATCCATATTTTGCATGATCTTCAAGGCTTGCGGGCTGTATCTGTGAACTTACATTTTACCATCATCATCAACGAAGGAATCTTCTTGTATAGTCTGTTCATTGCGCATACGACCGAAGACTATGGAACGCTGGCCGTTGCGGGCAGGTGGAACAATGAAGATAGAATTCTCATGTAGTCCATATGTCGTGGTGACATTGGATGATGATGCCACTTCCCATATGTGCGGATGATAGGAATCTATAGCTGCCAAGAATTTTGGTGCTATAGGCTCTATATCATCATGGGGAGAAGATTCCTGATTTGGAATCTGGGCGCCGATATACTGGAAAAGAGGTCCTTTATTATTATCAGAAATCGCATTCCTGGTTGCATTTACATCACTCGGCTGCTTGTTGCGCCGAAGGTTGATGATTAAGGGCGGAGGCTTCTGGTTCAGAGTGATCACTAGAGGATCACCCCCTTTCCCAGACCTGGTCTTGTTCAGGTGGATAGCCATAGGCTCTGTGGCTTTTGGACGGGTAGTCCGTCCTTTCACCTTGATTGACAGAGGTTGCTTGGCAGAAGGTTCTTCAGGCTCCCGGTGGGATTCCTTCTCTGCTTGGGCTGACACCTCTTCCGTGTAGTCTTGAGAGTATAACACGGCGTCAGAGTAGTAGGATTCTACTCCTTTAAACGGGTTTAGGTCGACAACCTCCGTTTTTACTGTCCCTTGGGCGTCTACATATTTGAAGCATTGATGTAGAGTCGAAGGAACGATGTTGTGGTCATGGATCCATGGTCTTCCCCGAAGGATGTTGTAGGACACCTCTGAATCGATGATGTAGAATGTAGCCACCGATCTGAGGTTGCCAATCTGGATCCTCAAGCGAATTTTTCCCAACGGCTTACTTCTTCTGGCGTTGAAACCCACGATAGTAGTGGTGGTGTAAGCCAGTTCGCTGGTAGGAATCCTCAGCGGTCTAAGCAGACTATAAGGAATGATGCTGATTGAGGATCCCGGATCTATGTGAATCTGGTCGATCTCCATAAAATCGACGTACCCGGTGTGGTAGAGGGGTCTGTCATGCCTGTTATGTTTTAACAGTATGTCGTCTTGAGTGAAAGTGATATTTGGGACCACCTCCATCACACTGTGGCATCGAGGATACGCCACGGGTTCTTCATCGAGGGACTTGAGTTGGGTCAAGTATGTATCCACCTACATCAATGCTTCACTCAGCGCTAGACGAGTGTCTTGGGAGAGCCTGAGTAGCTCGAAGATGGACAACCTGGCTGGTGTATTAGCCAGTTGGGCCAGGATGTCGAAGTTGTACGGCTTCTCTAAACCTTTGTTTTGAATGTTTTTCACAGGTTTATCGAAGCGCACTTCTTTTTGCTTCCCCTTGTCGGCCGAAGTTGGTCTCAAAGGACCGGCCTCTGGTACGGCGGGCTCTGGTTTCGAAGGCTTGGCAGCTGAAGCGTCTGCAGGTGCATCTTCCTGACTTGCTCCGTAGTCCTTAAACCTTCCCTGAATGGGTTGCTGTGGCCAAAACCTCATCTTCGTCTGATGTCGAAGAAGTTGCAACCATATGGCATGGCTTGTATTTGGAGTTTTTCCTGGACTTAGCCTTAGTAGGATTAGTCTCTTTTTCGAGCTCCGACACCAAGTCTGGATAAACCCACATAATCTTGCCTCTCTGGGTAGTTAGGGGTAACAGGTCATGATTTTGACCCCTAGCCGGAGGGCGATTAACGATATTCATCGTTGTCCGGGAAATAGGTGTAACACCGTCCGGTACTTCTTGGGGAGGCAGATTACCAAATTACAGAGAGATTATGTTGGCCGTGGCCGTCTTCTCGCTATTGCGCAGAGTGATGGTTTTAGCATCGATCAGCTCTTGGATCTTCCTTTTCAGTATGTAACACGTCTTTGTTGGGTGGTGTACGTATCTGTGGAAGATGCAGTACTTGGGGTTGTTGGCACTGCCGACTTCACTGGGCCGCCTCTCCTCCGGAAGGGTGATCTTGCCACTTTTGACGGGACACTCGAATATACTCGAAATACCGTCGTCGTCGAAAGAGTATACCTCGACGGGCCTGGAAGTCCCAGGTTTCGTCTGCGTGGTTGCCGCGGTCTTCTTTCTGGACGTATTGACCTCCAGAGCTTCTTTTTCTTTGGAACTACGAGGATGGTCGCCGTTGGGGGATGACCTCTTGCCTCTGTCAGAGGCAGAGATCATGATGCCATTGTCACGCGCCTTGCGACTGTTGTCCTCGACGGCTATCGCTGAGATGATGAATGAGGGCCAATCATGAAACTGATATGGTCCTGTGAACACCGAGATCACGGAAAGAAGGTTCTTCCTGCAAATGTCAACCAATGCTGAGTCTGGAACTCCTGGAGGCATATGTAAAGTGGCTTGACGAAAATGTTCGACGAAGGTGCGAACGTCCTCTTTTTCCCTCTGCTTGACTTCGATGAGAGAGGACATAGACATGTCCATTCCTCCCTCGTAGAATCGTGTGAAGAATAAAGCCTTGAAGTCTTCGAAGGAAGTAATGCAGTTGTCCTCCAGGCTGCGGTACCACTGGTAAGCTACTCCTGAGAGACAGCCCTTGAACACCTAGGTAAGGAGGGCGTCATTCCCTTGTATCAACACCGTCATCATACTGAAATAGTTCATGTACTGACTTGGTAATATTTTTCCCTCGAACAGGGCCATAGTCTGAGGTTTGTACCTCGAAGGAAAAGGGACCTCTTCCCAGATAGCTGGGTATGGCTAGTTGATTCCCAATTTCTTGAGCTGATCTTTGTGCTTCAAGGCATCAAATTGGGCTTTCAACTCCCGTACTGCTTGCATCAGATTTTCAGCTGGTAGCGAGACCACGGAATGGTGCGGAGTCGGTTGTATCGTGAATCCCGCAGGAGGTAGTACATTCTCCGAGTGAGGAAGTGGAGGACCAGCTGACTCTTGATCTAGAGCAGGCTCTTGGATCGTGTTGTATGGTGGTAGGTCCATTCCCACATATATCTGAGTAGGCGGGACCGATGTTTGAGCCATAGCAGCCGCCTGTTGAGTTAGCATCATTTGGTACATGTTCTCCATCATGGATTGCATTTGTTTCAGAGATGTCTCTAGTGTAGTAATGCGTTGCTCAGCGTTCCCTGACGGCGTAGCTTTCTCGTGTTCATCTCCAATGGCATAAACTCCCATCTCCCTGGGCGTCATTGAAGGATGAGTATAGGTTACTACAGAAGTTGACTCTAAACTCCCAGTATCTTATTCGGGAGACTAACGACCCCCAGCATCAGAATCAGAAAAGCACGAAGTCAGTTGTCGTGACCTCGAACGAGTGTTCTGGAATACCCCAGCTTCGGTGTCCCTAAGGAGCATGTTGAATTTCCTTCTACTCGGAGTTCTAGAGGACGGACGTCTTGAACCTGAGCTTCCTCCAGGTATATGTGAAGCCGTGTTCACAGACGCATGCGTGGGCTCTTCTTCTAGGAAATATGGAGAGTAGCTCAGCCGATCGAAAATCGGTCATTTTGCTTTAGAACAGCAATAATTAATTACAATCCTGTGACTATTACAACAGAGCTCACTAGGAGGCAAAATAGCTACGCTGGAAGATCCCCTCTCCTTGCATTTCTGGATTAGATACTTGCGTAGGTCAGGAGGAGTTGCAGAAGAAGAAGATGATGGCATGTTCCTTCTGGTCCCATTGGTGGGCATACGGATGATGGGAACCATAGTCTTCCCTGTGCCACCCGTATACAACAGGTTGGCCATCTGGGTGGCGGATAATCCCCAAGGAGGGTGTCTTTCCGCAACTGGAGCCTTCTTTACGCTTAGGGGCTTCGCTTGGTGTATTTTGGAGCTTCGCTCTAGTTGGTGTAAAGATGAGGATGTCCTCAGGCGGCCATCAGCTTCTCGCATAATTCGGAGGGTGGGCAGATTGTTCCCTTGCTGGCAAAAATGCCGAGAAGTTGAGTAGTTCGCCGCTCGCTTTCCCTTACGGAGATCACAGGGATCATCTGGTTCTCCGTAGAGGTCAGATGTTGTTTTACGTGCGGAGCGTGTCTTGTACTTCTGATTTGGCGCTGAGACTTTATCAGAAGTTTTGTCTATTCCGCCAGGGACGGGAGACTGAATTTTACGCGCAGAGCGTGGAGTGTACTTCTGGGTTAGCGCTGAGGCATTGCCAGAAGTTTTGTCGGTTCTGTCAGAGACAGGCGACTAAATTTTACGTGCAGGGCGCGGAGGGAGCAATGCTACAATCTCATTGGTCGAAGAGATCGGAGAGATCGAAGAATCCACAGGAATGGTAGAGGATGTCTTGGACATCCAGACTTACGCAGCTTCCTGTTGTTTTGGACAGAGAGAGAGTGAGAGCTGCCCCTTGTTCGGAGCATATCTTCGTAGGCAGACTGGTTGAACTGGACGACCAGTGTCTTCTTTACGGATCCCACGGACACCGCATTGTGTTGAGCAATAGCTTCCTTATCAGAAGAGAAAGATGTCCCCAGCAGAGTTGCCATCTTGTTTAGGATAATAAACGAGAAAAGATTTGATGAATGCAAAAAATGAGGTCTTGTACGAAAACCTGCCCTTCTTTTATGTTTACAAACAAGATTGTACAAATTTGATCCTACACGAGGATGTCTAGGTACAATTTATTTAATCTGGGTGAATATTGCTATAGGTGTCTGATCTGCAGTCGATCACTTTAGCCCTTGGACCACACGATGTTCAAGAAGTGCCGTGGAAGACAGGTAGCAGCTTCGAGGGTTGCTAAAGAGGGTGGATGCCCAATGCCAAAGTCGTCGATCCCTTCTTTTTGCCTGAGCTCTGGATTCTCCTCTCTCTCTTTCTCTCTCCTCTATTTCTCCTTTCAACTTGTCGACCTATTTCTGATCGTTCGACCCTGTCCTCTATTGATAGAGGTCTCTATTTATAGAGTTTTAGTGACAGTGACCACTCAGTCGGTATAAAAACTGAGTAGTGGAAAGTACAGCACCCTTTTACACAACGGTTAAAATAATCAATGCCTGCGTATAGATGATCCTTTGAATGAGCGTGTGACGCGGGTCCAACTAAGGGACAAAATGCGTATAACTGCTACGAAGATCACGGCGTAGAAGCCACATAGGTAGGTATCCCTCGTGTAGAAGAGGTTGGCATAGAAGCCAATGTCTGTCACTATGGCATAGAAGCCAAATAGTTCAAACCGGCATAGAAGCCGAATAGGCGTAGAAGCCGAGTAGGCGTAGAAGCCGAGTGGCCATAGAGGCCGAGTGGGCGTAGAAGCCGAGTGGTCATAGAGGCCGAGTGGACGTAGAAGCCGAGTGGTCATAGAGGCCGAGTAGGCGTAGAAGCCAAGTAGGCACAGAAGGCCGAATGGACGTAGAAGCCAAGCAGGCACCGAAGCTGAATAGGCGTAGAAGCCGCTGCGTAACGTGCCAGAGTGATGATGTGGACGTCTTAGACGGAATTACGGCTCTTGGAGATAATCAAATCTCTTGCATTAAATGCAGAGATCTGCCCCCATCCTGTGCTAGATGCTTGTCTTTAAGATTTGCCATCATTCTGCGCATTAAAAGCAGATACGCACCTTGAATCCTGTGCGAAGAGTAACCGTTGTCGAGGCGGTCTGTTCGTCTTCTGCGGAGCGTAAGGAGCTCACGTTTGCCTGTGTAAAACTAGGCAGCTTATTCCCTTGTATGCGTAGGAGCAGCTCTCGTAAAGGGGATTTTACTAAACGACGGTTCGGTGATATTTAATTAAATTTTCTGTATTAAATATAGAGATCCGCTATCATCCTGCGTATTAAATACAGAGGCATGTTTTGAAGGTCTGCCACCCTTCTGTGCATCAAACGCAGAGACGTGCCTCAGGCATCTGTCAGTATTCGGCACATTAATTGCAGAGACATGCCTTGAGGGCCTGTCACCACCCTGTGCATTAAATACAGAGATGTACCTCGAGTCCCGTACGGAGTATAGCTTTTGACGTGGCCGGCGGTTTGTCTTCCGCGGAGCGTAAGGAGCTCTCATCTTCCTGTGTAAAATTAGGCAGTGTATTCCTCTGTGTACGTAAAAGTGGTTTACGCAAGGAAAATGGCAGTAAATGACAGCCTGGGTTGCAGTGCCGTGCCATCATTATAGCCGTCGCCTGGGTAGTCGAGCAGTATCCCTTTGTCAGAAGTCGAGACGTCAGGTTCATTGCAGGATCTGAAAGGTTCATTTCGGAGAATATGAAGCGTCCCTCGTACACTTCAATGTTGTATTGAAAGCGGATGAGTTTTACGCTATAAAGGCGATGAAGCACCCTGTTTACGCTGAAGCAGCCTTGATATACTGCCCTACGCGGATGGTCCTTGAGCCTATATTTTTACGCTGTGCTTGGCGAAGAAGCTCTGTTTGTACGTTGAAGGCTCTGAAGTTCTCTGTTTATGCTGCTTTGCATCAATATGCTGCGTAGAGCTATCCAGCATATTTTTCATGCTTCTACAGTAATCTCTCGGCATCCTGGGCAGATACATGATCGTGCCCTAAGGAGAAAACACCCAATCTTCCTTCTTGGGCTTCGTCTGGGATTGTTTGTCAATCATATCCCTGAATAAGAAAGCTTATTTCTTATATTCGGTCCCATCTATGTAGGTCAGGGGTTCCCCACTGATCATACTCAGCAACATGTGTTCTCCTTGGGACGAGATCAGAGTACCCCTTTCTTCAGGGTACTGGGTTCCAGAAATAGGGAATGTCATATGGGACAAATCCTCCAGATAATTGGAGTTCAGCATTCCAGCAACAGAGCCCATCACTTCATCCAAAAGAGGGATCTGCAAGTCCACTACAAAATACAAGGAAACAAGTCAGCTTTTACGCTAGATGCTACACTCTTGCAATATACGCTAGAGATTGACAGTCTGAGCTTTTATGCCAGAATGCAAAAACTTGAGCCTTACGCTGGAATCTATCTCCAGTGCATAAAATTCAAGGTTGGCAGTATACGCCTAAAAAACTAACAGTCTGAGCTTTTACGCCAGACTACCAAAATTTGGGTTTTATAAGCTGGAATTTACATCCAGCGTGTAAAAATCAAAGTTTGTAGTATACGCCAAATTTTGATAGTCTGAACTTTTACGCCGGATTGCGAAAATATAGAGTTCTTACGCTGACACATTAGGAATGTGGGCGCAATGATAAAACATCTCTGTGCATCATCTTCCTCGAAGAGGCTTTTAGCACAGAAGATGACCTTGCGCGTTCATGTACAATGTGTGCGAAGGGTTTTTCTTCTCTCGAAGTCTTTACCTATGATACCTGGGGCGCAGCTCGTCGGAGGAGCACTTCGTTCAGATCGGGGCTCGCTCTGCCTAATGGGGTTTACTCGTGCTTGAGTAGAGGAGCGAGAAGAAGAGGCAACTTTCTTTCCCTTAGCAGTGGAAGCCTGTTTCAGTGCCATGGCTAGACTCAGGGTTCTCAGAAGAGAGATGAAGATGAAAAATTCTCAAAGAGACGAAGGGTTCTTACAAAGACAGGTGAAGATTTTCTCTCTCAAAACCTTGGGATATTTATAGAGTTCTGATAACTCTTCGAATCCCTAACCAAATCTGATATTTAATATTCGGTTATGATTTGGGACCACATCAGCCTATCATTGGAAAAAGAAGACCGACAATTAGTGGATCCAGATTTTACGCGTAGCGGCTACAAATATATTATTTTTACACTCAAGAGCTTTTACGCTCAGTAACTACAAATCTACGACCTTACGCCCAGGAGCTTTTATGCTCAGAAGCTACAGACCTATGATGCTACGCTCTGGAGCTTTTATGCTCAAAGGCTACAAATCTACGATCTTACGCTCAGAAACTTTTACGCTCGGAAGTTACAGATCTACGATTTTACGCTCAGAAGCTACAAATCTACGATTTTATGCTCAAAGGCTATAGATCTACGATTCTACGCTCGCCAGTTGCAAGGGTTTTTCGCAGAAAGTAATCCTTTTTGGCTAGAAAATATTCCAAATGCCTAAAACACACACAGAAGTCAACATTGAAGATGACTCTTCTCCTTAGGCCATTGTAAGCTCATTCAAAGTTTAGCCACAATTCTCTTACATCTAAAGTTCAAGTATGGCCTGTCCGGCAGACATTTCTTGCCCTATTTTGAGGGATTTTTGAGGGAACAATTCTTGAAGATGATGTTCTGAACAGAAAGACTTCGCATCAGAGAAGTGACAGTTCAGAATTTTATGCGACTCCTCGTCCAGAAATAGCATGACAGTCGGATCTTCAAAACAACTAAAATGCTAAAGAGTTTTTTTACGCGTCTTTCGTTACGCGTAAAAGTCACAACGTGACCGGATAAATCATTTAACAGAGTCAGCGTAAAATTATTCAGACATGTCGAAGCCGCACACAGCAAATATGGTGAATCAGTAAGGCGTAAAAGAAGACAAATCTATTGATCATGATTACATATGATGGAAATCCAGTTTACAAAGGATTTTTCATTCTTTCATGATTACATATGATGGAATCCTTTTTTTACAAAGGATTTCTCATTTTTATTTAATGTCATAACAAGAATCTGTTGTGCCAGGTTCTCATATTGGTGTAGATCTTTTTCTCCTTCTACGGCAGTTCATCGGCTTTTGCGACCGATGAACAAGAAAATGATTAATGATGGAAGAATACAAAATTGGGCATGTATCAATTACACAAGCCCATCCTCCATGCGCCATGGCAGCCACGCCCTAGAATTATGTTAGGGATTCAGACCCAACACAATACTGGAAGACAGGGCCAAGATGCCCACCAAAGTCCAGCTTCATGATGGAAGAAAATACAGCTATCAAGCTGTGTGGTCGAATGAGACCATTCCTCTCTCCTAGACGAATCGCCATATGAAATTGCTGATTACCCCGAGCAAAGGAAGCTATGATATCCTTCCATGATCCATCGTTGCAGAGGATATTTGCTCGAAGACACCTTCTTTTTTGACTCCTTACACGCTGGAAGAGCATGATCTTCTTCTTCCTCAGGACAGCCCAATGGATCTCGGCAACCATCTCTTTTTGGGAAACGTAGTGTGGAAAAACAGGTTCACTCGCGTGCCTTTATATAGGCAGAAGAGAACATACCGAATCCCAACAAATTCCTAAAAATTTACCGAGAAATCAGCCTCGCAGAATGAGTCAAATTTGACCATTTCATGCTTCATTCAAAGTATTTCAAATTATGAGGAATTTGAAAACTTTGAAGGGGGTCTTGTAGAAGCATAAAAAATACGCTAGGGAGTTATACGCGTAAAACCCCAAACATGCATGAAGTCCGCGTATAGCAGAGCTTCAGCACTGGGTGGCGTAAGGTATGACTTCAGAGCCATTGGCGTACAGCAGAGCTTCAACGCTATATAGCGTAAAACAGAGCTCTAAAACAACCAGCATAAAACAGTACTTCCGGACTGCTTTGGCGTAAAAAGGTTGCTACATCGCCACTCTTTGTAAAACATGTCTGCTCTTAATGCAGCATAAAGCAGTACGAGGAACTCTTCGTATTCCTCGAATGAACCTGTCAGACAAAACAGTGAACCTGACTCCTGACAAAGTGTACTGCACGACGATCAAGAGGACGGCTGTAATAATGGGTTCTGCACAGAGACCCAGGCTGTCATTTAGTGACATAATCCTTGATATAGGACGTCGTTTTACGCATTCAAGGAATACGCTACCTATTCTACACTGGCAAACAGGAGCTTTTACGCTCAAGATGAGACAAAATCAGACGCCATGCCAAAAGCTGTTCTTCGTACAGAACTCGAGGCACGTCTCTGCAGTTAATATGCGAGATGGGGGCAGATCTCTGCATTTAATGCACGAGATTTGGTTCTACTTTTAATGACTGGGAGAGCTAAAGTTAGGGCTAATAGGTCCACATCACCATCCCTGCATTTTACGCCAGCCAGGCTATTTTCAACTAAAGAAGCATGTCGTACGCTATCTCCTCGAAATACGCCGACTCAGGCTATTTTTCAACTATAGGAGCACGCTGTATGCTATCTCCTCGAAATATGTCGACTCAGGCTATATTTGCAAAGGTGCGTGATAAGGCTATTTGGCACAGAATACGCTCAAGATCTCAGTCAAGGAAGGATAATTGGCTAGTTTACGCTAGTTACCTACCTATGCAGCATCAACACAGCCTCTTGGCTCCTACACCATCAAAACAACTACTTAGCTTTTATGCCAACAAGATAACTATTTGGCTTTTATGCCAACAAGACAGCTACTTGGCTTTTACGCCATCAAGGCTGCTACTTGGCTTTTACGCCAACTGGACAACTACTTGGCTTTTACGCCAACAAGATAACTATTTGGCTTTTACGCCAAACGAGATAGTTATTTGGCTTTTATGCCAACTATCTCTACGCGAGGGGCAGTTACCTTCGTGGCTTGCATGCCATGATCTTCGATGCAGTTATACACATTACCTCATAATGGGACACGCGACACACGTAGATTCAGGAGATCATTCATACGTGGGAGCGCAACTCTCTTAGCTGCTTGGTTTCTACGTAGATCAGTCAGTTACTGTGGCCGAGCTCTATAAATAGAGATATCCGGCCATAGAGGTCGAGGGTCGAGGAAAAATAGGAGAGAGGTTGGCAAGTCGAGCAGTCAGGGTCAAAAAGAGACCAAAGAGATCAGAAAGAGAGCTCATACAGAGATTATTGAGTGGCAACTTTGGCGACAAGAGTCTAATCCTCCATGCAGTCCTTGAAGCTTATTTTTCTTCTTCTACTTTACTTCTTCGTCATCGTGTGGTCCGAGGGACAAAGTGATCGACCGCAGATCAGACTCCTATAGCAATATTTTCCCAGAATCATTTTTGTGGTACTTAATATCCTCGTATAAGGATTAATTGTACTTCTTCTTTTTTTTTTTGTAAACAAAGAAAGTGTTTCGTATAAACCTAGTTTCATTTCTTTCCTTTATTATCAAACACACTAGTCTATCCAGTAGATACACATAGCATAATAAAATATAGACTACGGAAGAACAGATATATATAAGGAAATATAATCATCCACAATCTATCAGGAGAATATCGCAAAGCCATCTAAGCCAACCTTTAAGGAAACCAGATCCTTAAAGGGAGATAACCAAATACAAACAACATGCTATATAATTTAATATACATAAATAAAATGTAAGGGTGTTTCTAACCTCCTAAATATAAATTTAAAAGAAAATATTAGCACAAATGGGCAAGGGTAGGCTCATGATCTACACATATAATATAAGTAGCCATCTATATCTCGACATAACATTAAGCGAACGTCAAAGGCCGAAATAGTTTTGCTTGACTTGACTTGAGTATGACTTGTCTCGACTTAACTGGATCAGTAGTTTTAGACGAGGAGATTGTTATTAGGCATTGGCTATACTTGACCATTTCTCTCATTGGCCCCCACTGAGCTGCGGAGGAGACTTACTATAGACTGAGATCCCCTACTGGTCTACGATCTATAGAGCCGTTAGCTCCCACTGGGTTGCGATTTATTGTGACTTTCTTGTAGCGATGTTTAATAGCACTATTCTCAATGGCACGCCACATTCTCTTAGATATAATACTTCCTTATATTTATTTTCTTGTATATCTTGTATATTTATTTACTGCTATATTTTGGTATATATATTATGTCACTCCCCATTCCCAATATACGTATTTATGGCGTAATTATTTTTTGCTAGTGTAGTTATATGTTGTAGAGAGACTAGACCCATTCTTTGGTTCACTTGGATCTTGGTTTATTTGTTTGGTTTGTTTTTATCATGAGTTGAACCCATGGTCCAAACCTCAAACCCTCCATATATATAACCCAACTTCACTCTCTCTCCTCTCATTTTTCTTCTTCCATTCTCTTTCTTAGGTTTTCCTCTCCCCCACCATAGGCAAGTACATCTTGCAAGAAATTGAGAACCCATTATATTTTTGTTCGATTATATTTCTTTTATGATTCCCCATGCATTTAGAACTTGATATTTTTGGATTTGGTGGATGGATTAGTATAAATCTAAGTTTTAAGTTTTAGGATTTCTATTGTGTTCTTGAATGTTCTTGGATTTTGATCTCTTAAAGCTTAATGTTTTTGAAAACTTATTATTCTATATTGATGAGCACTTGATTTTGAGTAGTTTAGAACTTTGCTGGATTTGTACTTTGTTTGATGTTTCTATGGAAGAAATAAGATTTGGATTTTTGAGCTTTTTCGTGGAAAAACTTGTTTATTTGGGACGAAGGAGCTCCATGCGTCCAGCAGATTGCATGCGGCCTGGACTTCTCGTCTAACAAAATTTATACGGCTAACTTGTTGGATGCATGGAATGAATTTATGCACATTCGTCCCTTGGCGAAATGCTTGAATCTTGAACAAATAAAAAAATTTCTAAGTCCCAAAAGATTTCATGCAGCCAAGTGTACATGTGGCCCAAAGGAGCATGCAGCCTAGTTGACCAAGCAGCCAGGAGTTATGCGTCCCTCTTCTTCTGGACTCATAACTACAGACTGACTCGACACGACTTTTCCTACTTTTGTCTTTTCTTCTGTCACTTTTATCACATGTCACATCAGTTACTTTTTCTGACTTGACTTGACTTGTATTTTAGTTATCACGTTGCACTTGGCTCGAGGAGTGGACTTTGTCTTGACCTATGCGGCATGTTGGTTCATGCGGTCCGTTTGGTCATGCGGCCAACTGACTCCTGCATCAACTGTTCCCATGCGTCCACTTTGACACATGTTTGGTTTAATATTTTTATTTGATTAAATGATTATGATGCTAAGTACCTAGCATAAGCCATGTAGATATTTTAATTAGATTAATTTCCCTCGATCACCTTATTATACGTTAGACATAATAAGTGGCGTAGTTCAACTCGATGGAAGGTCTGTAATTTTGGTCCTTGTTTGGTTTAAGGATTGTGAATCTAATCTCGAGGGGTTCTCGCACTACTCTTATTTTATCTATCGATATAATAAAGTGAAAAATTATTGTGACCATCATTTGCTTGTCCCATCCTGAATAACTTGCTACTTGATGACTTGTCTACAACCTTGATACTAGAACTTGTTCCTATCCTGACTATTGTATCCGTGCTGATACACTTGATCGCACCAAGAGTGCTACTTGATATATAGTGAGCCATCATAACACATACACTTGCTACATGATATATGTAATTATTACCTTGTACGGATCTGGTAGTTGGACAGTGACATTAGTTGTAGTTAGATAGTATTGATTGTTGCATCACACCTGAGTGAATCCAGATTTAACTTTAAGAGACAATATAGATTCGTATCAAGAGTGCCCGTACTTAAAGTAAGATATTTTGGAAGGAATGTTCATGTGACCATATCATGAGATTCTAAATCACTTAGGGTTAACTAGGCAACTTAATTTGTAGAGCAATGGGAGGGGACTGCATACCCCGATCCAGAAGGACCTGACAACGCCCCCATCGGGAGCCAATCACCACGCCCCGGCGTTCCCGTGGGGCATATTGTCATTTGCCATCGGGACCTAAGGCAACATCGTTAAAGTTATGTCTATCATAGAATCGATCGAGTACGCAGTAGAGGAACAGTGTTGCTAACAATAATCCTTCTAAGTAAATAGGGCAAATAATATGGCACAAAGCTCTCTGAATATAATGGCATCATTCCATACAGTATGTCCCTCTATACAAAAGCAGATCAAAGTAATCGATACAGCTCAAGGCATCAAAACCAGATTTTTCGGTCCTGGGGATGAGCCACGACCATCACTTCCTCAGACGATCTATTACCTGCGAACAATCAAACTGTTGGTGGGTCAGTACTTACTTTGGAGAAACTACTGGTGAGTCTAAAATCAACGTACAGAAGCAACATTCACTAAAACAAATACTAAGTAATTATGTTATAAAATATTATATTACTAGTGATCTTTCTAGTTTTTCCTTGGTTCGTTACATGGAGCACAGGAACGGAATCATATTACTTCTTTTTGGAAACATCTTTCAATATAGAGTTCTTGTTTGATTCATTCAAGCACACAAGGCAAGTCGATTATTCTACTATCAGGGTGTGCGCAGAGTGTCTCGTGAACTATACCCAAAGACTCTAGGGACAATGTACCATCTAGGAACTATCCTTCTATCAAGCAAACAAGATGAACTATCTATATAATTTTGGTCCCCAAGAAACTCAAGATCTGTAGCAATAATCCAACTAACCAATGACTCTTTTATCTGATGCTATTAGCAGCTATGACTCATGGTTGCTCTTCACTAACATTATAGTAGCCGGGACCAAGGTTTAGATATTTACTAATAGCCATTATCCGACCGATTTGAATGCATAAAACACTATCAGATAAACTCTATAATACAAATAAAATGAATAAGCAGACCATCAAGTTCTTCTCTTCTATCTCTGTGCGGACTGGCCGCCCTCTCTGAACAAGTTCAACCACGATGTGGTTCTATCAAAACATAAGCGATATAGAAATATGTTCAAGCAATCTCTTACTCTTCTTATTAGCATGGCAAGGTTCTCTATTAAAAAGCATTCAAGTTCTAGCTAAGCATGCAGTTCTATTATTCATGCAATAGAAACAATAATCTTCTTAGCAACAAGCATTATAAAACTCAAATTTATTATTAAGGCGTACAAGAATCAGAGAACAAAATTTTGTCTACTTACCTAGATCAATCATCTTTTGCTTGAACAAGGAGCTCTTAAGGAAGACATCTTTTTTTAGTCAGCAAATCGATATATCTGTACCTTGTGCCTACGCGAAAAGGGGCACTACAGGAACAGTATCTCGAAATCATGCATGTCGAACCACCCTAAGTAAGCTGGGATTAATGGCTGGCCACCATGGAAACTGTATATCATTCACACTTGTGGAGTGCAGTATCTGACTTATTTATAAGCTGAGCCAGTGTCTTTTCAATAGAAAGCCCAAAACTGCTACTGGTCATTAAATTAGCTTAGGGACCTTTTAAGGACTGGTGCATCACATATTCTTGCTTGTATATCATTAGTTCAGAAAGTCCTGCTAGATTGTGGCACGATCTGAGGATACTTATATATTGCATTACTAGGATAACTCAGAGATTACATATCAAGTCATAACACATGTTTAGCCGTTAAACCTGTTTTAGTTAGAGAAGTGGACCGTTACAGCATAAAAGTTTAACTCATGTCCTTGTTTGGTTGTTGAGTTTCACTGTTGTGTTACAACGGGACACGAATCGAAGCTACTTGTTATCACTATTATTTTACATAATATTATATCCCTGCTTATGTATTGTGCCTTCTGTTGAGTGGAATTAGGGACATAGTCGTCATGGTATGATGGTTCAACTCATATCCATGTTTGGTTGTTTGGTTGCGCTATTATGTTACGATAGCCTGTAGACTGAAACTATGACGCAGAGTTATTCTAGCTTGACCATAATCAAGGGATGTATCTATCTTGATGTGATGTTGCACTTTCTGTCCTTATTTAGTGAAGGAGTGTCGTATCATATCATGGATGGGACATATGCCATTGATTGTTGGTTTAAGCATCTCATACTATAAAACTCGTTTTGTTTCATCATTTCGTGCTTTCTTGTGGTACTTGCTATTTGGGGCCTGACCCCACTGATTTTGCATGGCCAGGTTTAGAGCCAGCACCTGAGGATCAAGCATATCTCACCCGCACTGATGGCATGCACCAGAAGGATGGCTGCTCAGGGTACGAGTGGGTTCCTTCATTTACTGCTCGTCTTTTGTAAACTATAATATTTCGGGCATTTAGCCAACCGGCACCTGTTAGTCGAATAATCTTGATACTAGTTCCCTACATGACTGTAATATATTCATACTGCAGCTGACTCACTGTTATGTACACTTTTGATTGTGTATCTGGCATATCACTTGTATATGCTAGATCTCTAGAATATTCTGATGCGACGTTGGGGGCACCTTACTGCTTATTCTAAAATATTTTATGCTATTTTTACTTGTTTGAATGATTGAGATATAAAAGTTCTTGACTCTAGAAGACTTGATTGTAGTATGCACCCCCTTGTCTCTAGACAAACTTAAAACATTACGGGTTGCTTCGATATTTCACAAGTTGTGGTTGGCTGAGTCATTCACCTGCTCTCCAGTATTCTGGATTTGGGGCATGACATGGTTTTAGTGGTGGCCCATGCAGGTCTAATTTATCAGACTTGTGGGATGGCCTGATTATAGGAAATCTTAATCAAATATGTTCCTTCTTGAAATCCTGAATCTGCGTCCTCGAACTCAGCTTAACTTTTGTACTATTGATTCATCGATCTTTTCTTGTCCTATTCTTGATTTATCTTGTATCCTTTTCTTTAGGGTTTCTCCAGAATCGGTGGTTGGAGCACCCGTAGTTTCAGTAGGACAAGGATCCATTGGCCCATAACAAGTGACATCACCTATTTCTGGAGGGATCAGGGTAGAACCTATAGAGGAGCACGAGGAAAAACATGTACCAGAAGTTCCAGTACCCCCGGTCATACCAGTAGTGCCAGTATCACTTGATATACCAGCATTGCTAGAGATTATTCAAGGAATGATGATGGCTCAACAACATCAGCAGCTTCAGCAGCAGGAGAAGAATATCTTGTTGAATCAAGGATTACAGACGGCCTTGGAGAGAAGTATTATAACAAAATCAGGGACATCGGTGAGGTTCTGTCGACTAAACCCTAGGTAGTTTGATGGCACGGAGGATACCATTACCGCAAATGCTTGGCTGTAGAACATTGAGACAATACTGACAGCAGCAAGGGTTCTAGCTGAGGAACAAGTTAATCAGGTCTGATTGCAACTCCAGGACGTTGCCAGAGATTGGTGGATAGTAGAAGTGGTTGGTTTAAGACAACCTGTCTCATGGGACAACTTCAGAACCCATTTCAGGGTCAAGTATTTTGGAGTGGTAGCTCAATATGAGCTACAACAAAGGTTTATCAATCTCAAGTAGTCTGGGAGGACGGTGGCTGGCTACGCAGCAGAGTTCTGCAGGCTTAGCAGGTTTGCCCCAGTAATGGTGGCAACAGAACCAGACCGGACGATGAGGTTTTAGTATGGACTTTATTTGGAAATTCAGCAACTATTAGAGGGCCACAACTACCAGACCTTCGACGAAGTATAGATCGCATCCAGGCGACATGAACTGACAATATAGAGGTTAGCTTCGAGGATAGGAGACCAGAAGAGGTCTCATGCACAGAGCGGAGGAGGAGGACCAGCACAACACAACGGACGTCAACACCATCTTCTGGTGTTCGTATCCATGACACAGCATCGAGGAGGCCAGTGGCATCGGTAGCAACAATACCAGCTCAGCCATATCAACCGAGGCAACAACAACAACAACGATTGGGGGCCCCATTCGGATGTACGTATTGTGGCATGGGAAGCCATACCAAAGACGTGTGTAGGAAAGCACAAGGGTTGTGCCTACGATATGGTAGTCCAGATCATCGGATCGCCAATTGTCTGATGATGCAGAGGATTGAAGGGCTAGTGTAGCGATTAGCCCTACTAGCAACAGGGGCAGCTCAATACAGGAGATCAGCACTGGCAATCAGGCCTTTGGCTCAGCGGCCATTGTCGACGCAAACTCAGATGTATAACCAGCAGAAAAATCAGCAGTATGGTTAGCAGAGGCCACAACTATGTATCCTAGGGAGGCAACAACAAGGAGCACAGCATGGCCAAGGGCAAGCTTTTGTCTTATCTCTGGAGGAGGCTTTGGCATCACCTGACGTGGTGGCAAGTAACATTCTCGTTTTATTTTTTCCTGCCATAACATTATTTGGTTCGGGAGCATCTTATTCATTTGTATATGCATGATTTATTACACGTATTGGATTGGAGTTCAAGGCATTGCCAGAGAGGCTAAATATACTTAATGGTAATAGTCTTATAGGAGTTGATAGAGTATGTCTAGTGTGTCCAATTGTACTGTGCGGGCATTTATTACCTGCAAGGTTGATCGAGTTCCTTATTGGTAATTTTGACGTTATTCTAGGCATGGATTGGTTGAGAGACAGTCATGCGATGATAAATTGTCGTAGGGGTAGAGTGTTATTTAACAACCCGAGCAAGGAAGAGTTTATCTTCAACAGAACGGTGAGGGACCAATATGAAGATGGCATTGCAACAGTAGCGGAAATTGGTGATCAGCTTCCCAGAATAATTGAAGAATTTTTGGATGTATTTTCGAAAGGTCTTCCAAGATTACCGCCTGTAAGAGAAGTGGAGTTCTGCATAGAATTGAGGCCAGGAGAAGAACTAATTTTCAACAAAGTCTATCAAATGTCACCGATGGTACTCAACCAACTATATCAACATGTGGAAGAACTGAAGGCGCAAAAGTTTATTCGAGCTAGTGGATAACCATGGTGAGCACCAGCGCTTATAGTAAAGAAGAAAGACGGGATCACACAGTTGTGTATCGACTACAGGAAGCTGAATGCAGTAACAGTGAAGAACAAGTATACATTGCCTAGGATTGATCACTTGTTTCACCAATTGAGCAAAGAAAAAGTATTTTCGAGGTGGACCTTCAATCAGGATATTATCAAGTAAGGGTCCGGGAGCAAGATATATCGAAGACAATATTTCAATCTCGATAAGGGCATTAAAAAATTTTAATTATGCCATTCGGATTGACTAATGCGCCAGCAAAATTCATGAATTTTTTGTATCGTATCTTCATGCTATACCTCGATCAATTTATAGTGGTATTCATGGACGAAATTCTTGGCTACTCTAACAGTGAAGAAGAGCATGAAGAACATCTTCGGAGAGTGTTGCAAGTTTTAAGGGAGCATCAGTTGTATACCAAGCTTAGTAAATGTAAATTTTGGTTAGGTCATGTGTCATTCTTGGGGCACATCATCTCAGAAGCAAGAGTATCAATGGACCCCAAGAAGGTCAAAGCAGTAGAGAATTGGCCAATCCCGAAGACAGTAGCATATGTGCAAAGTTTCTTGGGGTTAGCAGGATATTACCAGAGGTTTGTTGCAGACTTTGCATGGATTTCAGTACCAATGACTCGTCTAACCCACAAGGAGGTAAAGTTTGTTTGGACGGCAGAGTGCCAAGCAGCATTCGAGAAGTTGAAAGAGAAACTGATATCAGCACCGATCCTTACACTTCCAGTAGGATCATGATGGTTCATAGTTTATTGTGACGCATCTGAGAAAGGACTCGGGTGTATGTTGCTGCAGCACAGAATAGTGATAGCTTATGCGTCTTAGCAGCTTCGAGATCATGAGAAAAATTATTCAACACATGATTTGGAGTTTGTAGGAGTAGTATTTACACTCAGGTTATGGTGACACTACCTATATGGCGATCGGGTGGAAATATTCATAGATCATAAGAGTTTAAAGTACATATTCACCCAAAAGGACATTAACATGAGGCAGAGGAGGTTGCTAAAATTGTTTGGTAATTATGATGTAGCACTTCAATATCATCCAGGCAAAGAAAATGTGGTGGCAGATGCTTTAAATAGGAGAGGCAACACATTTGTCTTGACAACTCAGAAGCACATATTAGAAGATCTTCGAGAGATGGGCATCGAGATAGTGCCACCTCAAGGAGCAGGAATACAAGCCAGTCTTCATATTCAGTCAACCTTAGTAAGGAGGATCAAGGTGGCTCAAGCAGAAGATTCTTAGATTCAGAAGCTTAGGACAGAATGTGAGTCAGGTCTTAGTAAAGAATTAAGGATTCACGAAGACGGAACACTTAGATTTTGAAACCGTCTTTGTGTGCTAAGTGAAGATATCAGACAAAAAGTAATGACCTAGTCACACAGTTCTCAATATTCTATACATCCAGGAGGTACGAAGATGTACCGTGATATCAAGCAATATTTTTGGTGGAACGGGATAAAAAGAGAGAGAACTCGGTTCATTTTATGATGTCTCATAAGTCAGCAGATGAAGGCAGAGCAGCAGAGACCAGCATGATTATTGCAATCCCTGCCTATTCCAGAGTGGAAGTAGGAACACATTATGATAGACTTTGTGACAGGCTTCCCTAGATCCCCTACAAGATGTGATGCAGGGAAGTCCACAATGTGACCGGCTTACCTAGATCCCCTAGTAGATCAACTCACAAAGATGGCACATTTTTTTCCTTTCGAGTAAGGCAGTCCATAGAGTAGTTAGCAGAGATGTATATGCGACATATAGTGAGGCAACATGGAGTTCCAGCAAGTATAGTATCAGACCGTGATACCCGATTTGTGTCTCATTTTTGGAGAAGCTTATACGAGCGCTTGGGTACTAAGTTGAGATTCAGTACCGTATACCATCCTCAGATAGACGGCCAGTCAGAGAGGATAATACAAATATTAGAAGATATGTTGCGGGCTTGTACTTTAGACCTTGGAGGGTCTTGGGAAGATCACCTTCACTTAGTAAAATTCTCGTACAATAACAGTTATCAGGCCAGCATACAAATGGCTCCATTCGAGACATTGTACAGAAGGAAGTGTTGGTCACCTTCATCATAGGATGACATTGGTGAACGGAATATGTTGGGGCCTGAGATGATCACACAGACCGTTGAAGTGGTTAAGCAGATTAGAGAGCGGCTTCGAGTTACACAAGATCATCATATTCATTGGGCAGATCAGCATCGTAGGTCGTCAAATTTTTATGTCGGCGACCATGTATTTTTTGCATATTTTGCCTACCTATGGAGTGATAAGGTTCGTGGTTCGCGGAAAGCTTAGTCCACGGTACGTTGGACCGTTCGATATTCTCGAGAGGGTAGGAGATATTGCTTATCGTCTTGTACTTTTGCCTACACTACATGAGGTGCACAATGTCTTTCATGTGTCTCAGTTGCGTAGGTATATCCTGGATCTGAGTCATGTCCTCGATCACTCTGATTTAGTCGTTCGTACCGACTTGACTTACGAGGAATAGCCCGTGTCTATTTTGGATCAGAGAGAGAAGGTACTCAAAAACCAGACTATCCGTCTTGTTCGTGTTGCTTGGGGCATCACTCTTTGGAAGAGTCATCGTGGAAGCACGAGGGGTTTTTCTCTCTTAAAGCTTAATGTTTTTGAAAACTTATTTTTCTATGTTGATGGGCACTTGATTTTGAGTAGTTTGGAACTTTACTTTGCTGGATTTGGACTTCGTTTGAGGTTTTTGTAGAAGAAACAAGGTTTGGGTTTCGGAGATTTTTCGTGGCCAAACTTGCTGGATGGGAAAGAAGGAGCTCCATGCAGCCAGCGGATTATATGCGGCCTAGACTTCTCGCCCAACATACTTCATGTGACTATCTTTTTGGACGCATGGAATATTTTCTGAACATGCGTCCCTTGGCCAAATGCTTGAAACTTGAACGAATAAAATATTTTTAAGTCCCAAAATATTTTATGCGGCCAAGTGTGCATACGGCCCAGAGGAGCATGCGGCCTAGTCGACCAACGGCCAGGAGTTATGCATCCCTCTTCTTCTAGACACATAACTACTGACTGATTCGGCACAACTTTTCCTAGTTTTGTCTTTTTTTGTCACTTTTATCATATGTCACATCAGTCACTTTTTCTGACTTTACATAACTTGTATTTTAGTTATCATGTTGCACTGGCTCGAAGAGTGGACTTTGTCTCGACCCATGCGGCATGTTGGTTCATGCGGTCCATTTGGTCATGCGGCCAACTAACTAATGCGTCAACTGTTCCCATGCATCCACTTTGACACATATTTGTTTTAATATTTCCGTTTGATTAAATGATTATGATGCTAAGTGTTAAACTTAGAAATGACTTATATGACCCAGTTGTGAACATGTGCTAATGACTAAGTACTTAGCATGAGCCCAGTAGATGTGGCCCTTGATGCACTTGCTTGCTTATTAGATTACTTTCCCTCGATCACCTTATCATAGGTTAGACAGAATAAGTGGCGTAGTTCAACTCGGTGGAAGGTCTGCAATTCCAGTCCTTGTTTGGTTTAAGGATTGTGGATCTGATCTCGTAGGGTTCTGGTACTAATTTTATTTATCTATCGATATATAAAGTAAAAAATTATTGTGACCATCATGTGCTTGTCCCATCCTGAATAACTTGCTACTTGATGACTTGTCTACAACCTTGATACTAGAACTTGTTCCTGCCCTGACTATTATATCCGTGTTGATACACTTGATCGCACCAAGAGTGTTACTTGATATATAGTGACCCATCATGCCATATACATTTGATACATGATATATGTAATTATTTTCTTGATCGAATCTGGTAGTTGAACAGTGACTTTAGCCGTGGCTAGATAGTATTGATTGTTGCATCACACCTGGTTGAATCTAGATTTAACTTTAAGAGACAATGTGGATTTGTATCAAGTGTGCCCGTACTTAAAGTACGATATTTTGGAAGGAATATTCATGTGGCCACGGTATGAGATTCTAAATCACTTAGGGTTAACTAGGAAACTTAATTTGTAGAGCATTGGAAGGGAACGGTATCTCGAGATCGTGCATATCGAACTACCCTATGTTAGTTGGGAGTAAAGGCTAGCCACCACGGGTACTGTATATCATCTGCACTAGTGGAGTGCAGTATCTGACTTATTTATAGGCTAAGCCAGTGTCTTTCCAATAGAAAGCCAGAAAGTGCTATTGATCATTAAATTAGCTCAGGGCCCTTGTAAGGGATTAGCGCATCACATATTCTTGCTTGTATATCTTTGGTTCAGCCAGCCATGCTCGATTATGGAATAATTTGAGGATACTTATATATTATATTACTAGGATAACTCAGAGGTCACATATCAAGTCGTAACACATGTTTGGTTGTTAAACCTATTTTAGTTAGAGAAGTGGACCGTTGCAGCATGAATGTTCAACCCATGTCCTTATTTGGTTGTTGAGTTGCATTATTGTGTTACAGCGGGACACGGATCGAAGCTACTTGTTATCACTATTATTTTACTTAATATTGTATCCCTGCTTGTGTATTCTACCTTTTTTTGAGTAGAATTAGGGACATGGACTATCGTGGCATGATAGTTCAACTCATGTCCTTGTTTGGTTGTTGGGTTGCGCTATTGTGTTACAATAGCCTGTGGACTAAAACTATGACGCAGAGTTATTCTAGCTTAACCATAATCAAGGCACGTATTCTATCTTAATCTGATGTGTGTTATATCCTAATCTCCCGCAGGCTAATCGGTCATCACCGCTAGGCGAGAATCACCGTACTTGCGCTCCCGCAGGATGATCATTTCGGCCCATCAGGGCATGATGCCGTACGAGCGTGAGCCACCCCCGTGCAAGGTTGTGGCTCATTGGCTGGCAGTTAGAGGTCTAAGCCACAGAGTCGCACAGATTATCCGAGTATAGTAAAATTATAAACGCATAAGCGATTTGGTAACAAGTTCACTTAGTCGACAATAGCGGAAGCATTGAATAATATAATTTGAAGTAAAATAAGCTCTTTATTGATATTGACAATGTCGATGCATAGTCGATATTACAAGTCGCTCAAGCCTCTCTCACTAAAATAGTAAGAGCGAGCCAAGTGGCAATATTTATGGAATTATGTATAGGCGATGTTCCACCATTATGTCTTGTATATGTGCTTCTGTTCCGGATGCAGCGCTCCAAGGCTCTAGAGTGAAATCTACCCCTTAGCACGCACGGAAGAGGCATCCGCACCGAACGAGATTCTCTCACACTCTGCAAGCAACCTGGTGGATTATCAGTACATGAATGCACTGGTGGGGAGGCTACTCGTCCGCTCGACAAATCCAAACACGTAATGTAGATTTTGTGCACCAACAATTATATGATCTTTCTAGTTGCCTTAGGATCAGTTTTATGGCAATATTGAATTAGCCTAACCCATGTGGCAGTGCGCCGTGGGATATAAGAGGAAACACGGCGAGATTTACCAAATTACCATTTGTCCTTCCCTGTCTAAGGAAAACAATGTTAACTCATGCACGAGCATAAATAAAATAAATCAGGGCATTAGCATATGCATACACAAGTGTTTCAGTGCGAGATTACGTATCGTGTGCACGAGTTACTAAATTTCTCAGGTATTTTACATAAGATGTTCAAGTGCCCTTTATGCACAAGCGTTGTTATACCATGATCGTTCAGGTGTTCAGTTATTTTCGATGTGATGCAATGACTCGCACGCAGGTTGCCGCTAAGCGAGGATGACTTATCTATATGAACAGGAGTCGCTAGCATAGCTATAATAGGACGAGTTATAGTTTCGGGGCGGTTGGGTGTGTGAGGTCAGGGGTTGCTATACGTCACCTTCGCCCGAGACGGTATGGAGCACGACGCGAGGCCAAGGGGGTGTTCACTCTAGGCCGCCCACAAACATGTGACTATCAGAAAGTTTCGTCCATATCGGATCGGCCCCGGTGCCCCGGTGATCGTCCGCAGGAACTTGAACAATCAATACCATGTGCACAAGTTGTCCACGACATGCAAGTCTTGGGTCATTCCAAATTCATAGCTTGATGTGATAATCCATGATTCTTTGTTCTGAACTGAGAATTTGCTCCACGAGCTGTGATTGACACGTTTCTCGTTCAGAGGCAAACTTGGTATGATTATTATTCAGGGGTAAACTTAACAGGATTCTTTCATAATGAATAACTTGTCTTAATGCATTCCCCTGGTGGGGGGATTGCCTTGGTGACCTAACGGTCCCGTATACTTGCAGGTTCAATTGCTCAGAAGGACTATTCGATAGTCTTCTTGCTGACTCAATGAATGAACAATACGCGATAGTGTTACTTGCTTGTGGCATAAGTTTTGTGTGGCAAACACTGAGTCGAGGAATAATACAAGTTAACATATAAGCAGGCAAGCATTGCATTCATAAGCATTTACGTTAGCTCGGGCCTGAAGGTAAGCCGAGGGGTGAAACCGTAAGAGAACTTTCCGAGCGACATTATCTAGGGTCATGCAGTATAGCAGTATAGGAGTGCAACGAAGAGTGTAATAATTATATCGTTCTATCGAGGCATAGCAGGGTCCAGTTGCACAAGGCCAAGGTAGCATGAGAGGATCTCAATATCAACAATGTTTCATTTCTATATTCTAGCATAAGCAATACAAGTTGGGATTATTCCCTTAGTTAGGTGCATTGTATTCTTATTAGCATGCGGGGGGTGATTCACCTAGCGACTAGCATGTATCGTTACATATTTTTAAGTGTGCTGGCTAAGCAAAGACAAGTTCACCGTAGCCACCCACCTTAGCGATGAATCGCCTCGGTCGAGCGATACTCCGAGCGAGCCTCTGAAAGCCTAAATCGAAACTCCTGAAAAGCCATGTTTGGAAATCCTTTTGCCTCACACGAGTATTCTCGCTGAAGCAAAGTAGGTCGGGATGTTGCACTTTTGCCGTTTGAATCGGCAGTCCGCTTGAGCGGAACGGGATATTACATCATACACCACTCAGAAAAAGTCTCGTCCTCAAGACTTCGTGAGAGCAAGCCGTTCTATTGTATTATAGAATCTATCCCAAGCGTAGCAATTGGTACCACTAGATCCATTTGAACACAATCTCCTACGCGATCCTTACGTCATATTGCGTGTATGTTGAGTCAATCTCATTTGTGCCTTAGCGCGGGACATGTTGCTTAACGCGAAGTACATTTTCAATCGATCTTGATTAATGATCTAAGGCAGAGGAAAACTTATATAAGTCATTATACTTGTTCATGCAGACATTCACTTGCACTAGCATCAAGATCGGCATATCACGATTCTAGATCGTGCACATATTCGAAGCGTCCTTCAAACATATGCATGTCAACCAACTTAGCAATAGCGAAGTCTTAGCACTCAAGTTTCACATATCATTGAGTCTTGGATCGTGCACACGTTCAAGGCGTCCCTCAAACATATGCATTCAACCAAACTTGGAGATAGTAAAATCGGACAATCTACTAGCGAGAAATCTCAAGGGTACTTGTTTTACGAATCACAAGGATACTTCCGATAGGGTCAATCCTTCTGATAGGGTCAATCAAATTCTATATCATTTTCTTTCTAACTTAATTCAAGATTTGTACTACCGTTAAGCACGATCTATTCGGTTTATCAACTAGCGTTCATCTGTTCGGGTCAAACTTAGCACTCGTTATGGTTCCCAAGTCTAACCCTAAATTTTGATGCCCCAGTTCTATAGCTTATTCAAGCAATATGGTAAAGTCGGTAACACAGGTTCGTTCACTTGGCACAGGGTCGTCTGCCTAATTGCTAGGTCAGCTCACAAGGTCATAGGTACAGGTTCAAGCACTCGAACTATCGTGCAAATTCATCGTACGATGCTCACTCCAATTGTCTAGGGTCAAACTATTGTTCATTTACACGGGATGTTCTAACCAAGCTCGTTTCACTCAGATTTCTAAACTTTGAGCTCAAATTCTCTTACTCTTACTAACATGTTTGCTTGTACGGGGTTTCGTGTCTATTCAGTATAATTCTATAATATTTAAGATGCAGGACAAGCCTAGTGATTTGAATAGTCTATCCCTCCGAACATATTTTGATAGAATCCCTATCCATTCCAAGCCTAAACCACCAAGCCAAGATTCGATTCTAGGCCCTTATTAATTATAACTCTATGTCATCCAACCTGATTCATGTATCCATTCACGAAACCATCAAGCGTAAATTATTCCAGGTTCTAGGTTAACTTGTCCTCAAAAAAAATTTTGATCATGTGCATTTCCAAATTCGTCTTATCGTGTCGAACCAAAAGTCAAGACGATCCATAAATTGTCACGCTCCGGTCTCCCGTAAGTTCGATCACCCTTGCTTGACGTGAGATCACTACGTCAACGCTCCTGCTGGATAATCGTCCTAAATCGGGCGTAACGCATGTACGAGCATAGAGTTAAGTTCGCACAAGACAAGAATGTTTGAACGTTATGGTTATCATTGGCACAATCGAGACACCTAATTATTTTTACCAAGTCATGTTCGTTCATGCAGTGACTATAATTCGTCTAGTAAAATCATCCAAATTTAATGTTACCGTTCGGTAAATCGTCCAAGTTCATTCAAATTTTGATACTTTCCATTCATCGAGTTCGTTTGTAATAATCACCGAACATGTTCCTGTGAGTTTGATCATCCCCACCGTACGTAAAATCACCACGCAGGCACTCCCGCAGGATAACCGTTCACGTTGGGACTAATTTTGAGAGTTATTATTTTGAACTTGATTTCAAGATCGTTCTTCCAAACTCCAAGCCAAAAATCCATTATCGTTCATCTCTTTCTTCGAAACATAATATTTATTTCGATATAACTTCTATTCGAGCGGTATTGTATTCAAGTTCAGTCCGGTTGTTTCAATCCAAAATCGCTCGTACGATCCTCTAAGTTTCCATCAAGTTTTATTTAACCAAGATATTGATTTCCAATTCCACAATCCCAATTCGATATAAGCCTTGTCATTTATTTAAGACAATCTCAAATCGTTCAATCCAATTATTGCACGAGACTTATGAATCCATTTGGACATTTCTAAATGATCCATACACCACTTGAAATTGAGTCATTCAATTAAATTATATTCCATAGTCATCTAAGTAACTATATTCGATTTGTATCTTCCGACACGAAATATTGATCAAGCTATTTTCTAAAATCCAAGCACGATTCTTTATATTTGCCTAAGCGATAAATCCGAGAATGTTTCTATTGGTTGGCATACTAAGTCTGACCTATCTTATTCCTGAACGATATTCCATTCTCGTTTGCAACTTAGGTTGCACCAAAGGGTCTTGGCGCATGATACTTAACACAACTTGGCCAAAAGGCTGTGTGCAAAGCTAACCGCTCGGGCAATATTCGATTTCATACTAACCAGTTGGGCAAACATGTATAGGCATTTCAGGTTCGTACATAAGTCACGATTCCAGCACGAGTCAAATCCCGAAGGGTGTGACACAGGTTGGAAGAAGGGCCAATCGCAATACAATTTGTACAAGCAATCATATTACTCAAATGCATATTTTTAAAGTATTTAGACTCATTATTAGAATATTTTGTTTGGGACATTGAGAGAGAGTATGCACATAACCCACGAACGAGCTTTCAAAACTGAGAAAATTGGATATAAAGTCCAAAGGCGTATAGCCAAGCTCTGATACTAATATGTCATGCCCCGATCTCCCGCAGGCTAATCAGCCGTCCCCGATAGGCGAGAATCACCTTGCGAGCGCTTCCGCGGGACGATCGCTTCGGCCCATCTGGGCGTGATATCGCACGAGCGTGAGCCGCGCCTGTGCAAGGCCGTGGTTCATTAGCTGGCGTTAAGAGGTCTAAGCCACAAAGTCGCACAGATTGTCCAAGTGCAGCAGAATTATAAACGCATAGGCGATTTGGTAACAAGTTTACTAAGTCAATAATAGCGGAAGCATTGAATAACACAAGTTGAAGTAAAATAAGCTATTTATTGATATTGAAAATGTTACAAGTGGTGCATAGCCGAGATTATAAGTCACTCAAGCCTCTCTCTCTGAAACAGTAAGAGCATGCCAAGTGGCAACATTTATGGAATGATGTATAGGCGATGTTCCAATATTATGTCTTGTATATGTTTTTCAGTTCAGGACGCAGCGCTCCAAGGCTCCAGAGTGAACTCCATGCCTTAGCACGTACGAAGGAGACATCCGCACCGAACGAGGTTCTCCCACACCCTGTAAAAACCTGGTGGATTATCAGTACATGAATGCACTAGTGGGGAGGTTACTCGCCTGCTCGACAAATCCAAATACGTAATGTAGGTTCCGTGCACCAACTATTATGTGATCTTTCTAGTTGCCTTAGGATCAGTTTCATGGCAATATTGAATAGCCTAACTCATGTGGCAGTGCGCCATGGATATAAAAGGAAACACGATGAGACTTACCAACTTACCATTTGTCCTTCCCTGTCCAAGACAAACTAAGTTAATTTATGCACGAGCATAAATACATACACAAGTATATCAGTACGAGATTACGTATCGGGTGCACGAGTTACTAGAATTTCTCTGGTGTTTTGCATAAGATGTTCAAGTGCCCTTTATGCATAAGCGTTGTTATACCATAATCGTTCAGTTGCTCAGTTATTTTTGATGCGATTCAATGACTCGCACGTGGGTTGCCGCTAAGCGAGGATGACTTATCTATATAAACAGGAGTCGCTGCCAAAGCCATAATAGGACGAGTTATAGTCTTGGGGCGGTTGGGTGCGTGAGGTCAGGGGTCGCTACACGTCACCTTCGCCCGGGACGTTATGGAGCGTGATGCGAGGCCAAGGGGCCGTTCACTCCATGTCACCCACAAACAGGCGACCATCAGAAAGTTTCGTCCGGTGGTGACCGCCCGCAGGAACTTGAAAAATAAATACCTTGTGCACAAGTTGTCTGTAACATGCAAGTCTTGGGTCATTCCAAATTCATAGCTTAATATGATAATCCATGATTCTTTGTTCTGAACCTAGAATTTGCTCCACGAGCGATGATTGACAGGATTCTCGTTCAGAGGCATACTTGGTATGATTATCATTTAGGTATAAACTTAACAGGATTCTTTCATAATGAACAACTTGCCTTAATGCATTCCCCTGGTGCGAGGACTGCCTTGGTGACCTAACGATCCCGTATACTTGCAGGTTTAATTGCTCAGAAGGACTATTCGATAGTTTTCTTGTTGACTCAATGCATGAACAATACGCGATAGTGTTACTTGCTTGTGGCATAAGTTTTGTGTGGCAAATAATGAGTCGAGGCAATAATATAATTTAACATATAAGTAGGCAAGCATTGCTTTCATAAGCATTTATGTTAGCTCGGGCCCGAAGGTAAGCCGAGGGTTGAAACCGTAAGGTAACTTTTCGAGCGATGTTATCTCGGGTCGTGCAGTGTAGCAGTATAGGAGTGCAACGAAGAGTGTAATACTTATATCGTTCTATCGAGGCATAGTAGGGTCCAGTTTCACAAGGCAAAGGTAGCATGCGAGGTTCTCAATATCAACAATGTTTTATTTCCATGTTCTAGCATAAGCAATACAAGTTGGGATTATTCCATTAGCTAGGTGCATTGTATTCTTAATAGCATGAAGGGGGTGATTTACCTAGCGACTAGCATATATCATTCCATATTTTTATGTGTGCTGGCTAAGCAAAGACAAGTTCACCATAGCCACCCACCTTAGCGATGATTCGCCTCGGTCGAGTGATATTCCAAGTGAGCCTCTAAAAGCCTAAGCCTGAACTCCTGAAGAGCCAAGTCTGGAAATCTTTTTGCCCCACACGAGTATTCTAACTGAAGCAAAGCGGGTCGGAACATTGCACTTTTACCGTTTGAATCGACAGTCCGCTTGAGCGGAATGGGGTATTCTAATATGGCACTTCCTGTCCTTGTTTGGTGAAGGGGTGTCGTATCATATCATAGATAGGATATATGCCATTGATTGTTGGTTTATGCATCTCATGCTATAGAACTGGTTTTGTTTCTTCATTTTGTGCTTCTTTGTGATACTTGTTATTTGGGGTCTGACCCCACTGGTTTTGCATGGCCAGGTTTAGAGCGAGCACCTGAGGATCAAGCGTATCTCACCCTCACTGATGGCATGCACCAGAAGGATAGTTGCCGAAGGTCACGAGTGGGTTCCTTCATTCACTGTTCTTCTTTTGTAAACTATAACATTTTGGGTGTTTAGCTAACCATCATATGTTAGCTGGATAATCTGGACACTAGTTTCCTACATTAGTGTAATATATTCAAACTGCAACTGACTCACTTTCATGTATACTTTTGATTGTGTATCTGGCACATCACTTGTATTTCCTAGATCTCTAGAATATTCGGGTGCGACGTTGGGGATGACTTTCTGCTTATTCTGAAATATTCTATATTATTACTACTTGTTTGAATGATTGAAATATAGAAGTTCTTGACTATAGAACACTTAATTGTAGTATGCACCCCTTTGTCTCTAGACAATCTTAACACATTGTGGGTTGCTTCGGTATTCCGTAAGATATGGTTGGCTGAGTCATTCCCCCACTCTCCAATATTCTGGATCTGGGGTGTGACATATTATGTATCCTACTACGTCCCTTCTGAGGACCTGGTCCCTTCTGAGGACCTGGTTTCCTTCTAGTTATTACTGAGCTCTGCGTAGAATAAATATATACTTGATGATTCCATCTTTATGATTTCATGTATATTTAGTTAATAATTTTACTATATTCTACCGTATTTATATTTTTATCCAACATCGACTCATGTTGTTGTTTCAACCTAGTATTTCTAAGCTTATTCTTTTATCGAGCTTGATCGAACCAAGTGTATTATTGGGCGGCCAACTCAAATGCACTTTGTTTATACTTGACTTTAATTTATTATGTGGATTGAGATATAGTTTACTTAACATTTTAAACAGATATACTTGACCTCTAGACAACATTTACGTATTCGAGTTTGATTACAGTCCACTTGATTCGTAGCTAGCCATTGGCACGTATTATCGTCCTACATATTTTGGGACTGGGGTGTCATGGTTTTTCTGGTGGCCCATGTAGGTCTGAGCATATCATATCGGTTATGTTACTATACCGAGCGAACATGCGTTAGAATTAAATATGATTAGAAATCTTAATCCATAACTACTATTTGGAAACTCTCTTTGAATTCGATTATATTCCTTGTCCTTCGCGATTGTATTTGCTTATTTCCCTCGATAACACTATTCTTGTTTCCTACCTCTCCCTATTTGTAAGGAAATACGCTCATACTTGATGGAAATTGGAAAATTGGGTAGTAGTAGTAGGTATATACCATCTAAGGTCAATTATATTGTTGGGTGGATTACTTTAGTAATGAATGATGTATTAGAGGAGATATAATTTCTGTTACAATTTTTTAGATTGATGAACACTATTGAATAATTTTAGAAAATTTTCCTTAAGGGTATAATCTTGTGTTTTTGAAATATTGATATATTCTCGGATGGGTAGACATTATATCATCAAATTCAAATTCAAGTTAAATTTTTTATATATCTATGGTGATACTCTTAGATCGTAGTTAAGAAGAAAATCAGATAAAAAAAGATTGAAAGATTTATGTGCTTTTCGATTTCAAAATTTTTTAGAAGAATATTTATGATTTATTTAACTTAATATGGAAAAAACTTGACGATAAAGATTTAACTGTGAAGTTAAGAGTGTCTTGAGAATCAAATGTAAAAATTTGTTTGAATTTTGAAAGGTTGGATTTTAAATTTTTTTTATTTGAGGATTCCAGTTAAAGTTTGAATTTTGAAAGTTTGAATCATCAATTTAAAATTTTTTAGATTAAGAAATTCAAAATTTTGAAGTTTGGAATATGATCGAATGAATAAAAAAATTTTATTTAAATTTTTAAGAGATTATGATAAGAATGGTATTGTATTTTAAATTTTAGCAATTTTAAGGAATTCGATGAATTTAAATTTCGAGGACGAATTTTTTTTAAGGTGGTTAGAATGTAACCCCCTACCCAGTACCTAATTTTTTTAGAATTTTCAATTATTTATTAAGTCTCCAAAATAAATAATTAGAAATAACTAACTGAATAAATAATTCGTTTAGGATTTGGATTGTATTGTATACTTAATATAGGATAGACGTTAATAAATTTATATAGATACACCATGTAAAAAAAATAGATATAGATTATTCAAATAATATACATGTATGGATTATATGTACTTATCTATGGTAATTCTAAATAATACTATTAATGATTTAGACAAATCTAAACTATATTAATCCTAATCATAAATCTACTAGAAAAGTAACTTCATCCATATCTTATCAGTAATAACGAACTCTTAGGAATCCTAAATATAAGTACAAAAAATCTAAAATAAATACAATAAATTCCTTCACTTTTCCTTCCTATCATCCAAAATTTGCCCCTACTTTTCGTCTAAAATATCTCAAAAAATAGTCTAAAATTTACTACAAAAATAGTCTCATTTTTTAGTAGATGCATTGACTTACAAGTGTCATATCTCCTAGCTTCGTAATTCGATTCATGTCAAATTATTTTTTTAGAACCATATCAAGGTAAAATTTCATAATATATATTTTAATAGATTTAATTCAAAATCCATAATTCTGTAAAATTATTTTAGTACAGTCGTCTGAAATACGACCATGTCTTGTTATTTTCGATATTATAGGAGATTTTGAACTCATTTTCGTGATCCGTTTGATGTGTAAAAAGTTGACACTGAGACCCTTAATTTAAAAAAATTCTATAAATTAATTCATTAGTTTATTATTCTGTTTGAATAATAAAAATTATAGATAATTAGGGATCTACTGAAACCATAATTTGTAACTTACAAATTCAATATCACATAACCAATTTGAGATTTGTACAAACTGTAAATTTTGGTGTCCTTATAGCGCTAAAATATACATGTTTGTGGACTCAAATTTCAGGTTTTTGTAGGTTGACTTTTTGGTCAATAGAACGTTTTGATTTGCGTATTATGAATCCCAAATTTGCAAAGTTGACTTATTTAACTTAAAATTTATGTTTAACCTATAAATCATAACTTAATAAGGAGAAAATAAAATTCATTGTAACTTTATTAAAATTATTAGTAATTTTCTTAGGAAAACTAATTAGTTTGGATCATTGGTTATAAATGGAATTCGTATATCTAACTTATGCTAAATTTTGTACGATGGGATACGTAGGCATGATTGGATAGCTAGTAGATTGGATTGCGTTGTCGGAGGATTGTGGCTGCATCACCTTCGAAAACAAGCAAGTATACATTGCCAACTTGTACAATATTTTATCTATGCATTTTTTTAATTATTGTTGTTATTTCTTTTTTTTTAGTATAATATACTTGTTGCTCATGTCTTTTCCATGTTGCTCTAGATATTTCCTTATTTACGTGAACATATATTCTTTACTATTTTACATCACTGTTAACTATATTTTGTGGTCATGTGTACATCTTGTGATTATCATTGTGTATTCCTATGCCACTGTCTCCTTAACATGACTTGACTTTATCATGTGTCCCCGTATTACTTTACTTGACTCGAATTCGACTTGACTTGATTCCTAGTTCAAGGTGAGGAGATTTTTATTAGGTGCTATCTATATTTGACCACTCTAAATCGTTAGCTCCCACAGGTCTGCAATAGAGACTTATTATAGACCGAAAACCCCCACAGGTCTACGATCTATAGGGCCGTTTGCTCCCACAGGGTTGTGGTTTATCTCGATTTAATTGTAGTCACGTTTGATAGCACTATTCTCATTGGCATGCAATTATCTTATAATTAGAACTTCCTTGTGTTTATTTCTTGTATCTTTTGCATGTTTATTTACTATTACATTCGGCATATATATTATATATATTGCTACGTCCTTTCTGAGGACCTGGTTTCCTTCCAGGTTATTGCTGAGCTCCACTAAGACTAGTAAGATTGTGTGATGGCTTATTTCTATAGTATATAGGTATCACTAGTGGTACTTTCTTATTTTTCTACTATATTTTATTTATTACCATGACTTTCATTGTTGTTATAGTCTAGTTTTATGTACTCATATTTTTTTGAGTCTATTCGATAATATATGCTAGTGGGTTACAGACCATGACTAATGTTGCTCATTCTTCATATTAGTTTTCACATGGATTGAGACTTAGATTCATGACAAGTTATGGATAGATTTATCCTACTCTAGACAGAGTATACGTATTTGGGCTTGAGTCCACTTGGTACATAACTAGCCTTTGCTACATATCCTAGTCCTACGTATTTTGGGACTGTGACATCACATAAAGTATTTAGTTGGGTTGTGGAATTGGTTAGGAATTAGGCTTTTGGGTTTGGAATTAAATAGATATTTAGCAAATAATTTAGTATTCTACCTACAATCATATATATATATATATATATATATATATATATATATATATATACACACAAATCTATATATGCAATATTTATGTATAAATTTAGCATAACTTACTAGAGAAATAATATTATATATTCATACACATATTCATTGAAATATGCACATACAAATATATGCATAAATATACATAAATACTACAATAATTTTTAAGGTTAATATAATTCCAGATTACTAGGAAAATAAAGTGGTCCCAATGTCTTGTGTGGGTAGATAGCCCAACTAAGGTCCCAAAATACATGTGTTAGTACATTAGCACTGCTATCCTTGCTTCCCATAGACCGAACTGGTCCCAATGTCTCCACAACCGTTCGAAAAATCAAACCTTGTGCACAACTTGTCCATTACCATGCATGTCTAAGAAACTAAGTTAGTAAACATAGCACGTAAGATGATATAAACTTCTTATAACTATGCAACATATTTTCATTACGCACTACCTACCTCGAGCCATCGCTCGGATCTTTCGTACTACTTGTATCAACATTCATCCATGAATCCATTTCTAGTTAGAACAATACTAAAACACACATTTTTTATATAACAAGCATTCAACAATAAGATTAAGTTTAAATCCTTTTGAGTGAATATATACTTGAGACACGTAACCTAAAAAATCTAGCATAGCACGTCATACAAATATAACAGTCATAACTTCAGTTCAAATACATTCGCTGCAAGTTCCAGATCATGAGTAGAGTAATTTCTCTAATGAAGCTTCAACTATCTCGAGGCGTATGAGATCACTTTTTTATTCTACATGAGCACACATCCCAAACCAAGCATATTGCACCGATATAAATATGAAATCCCCTGGTCTCATCTGAAAGTGGAAGAATTAGAGATAAAATGAGCTTATGCTTTAACTTTTGGAAGAAAGAATTGCAGTCATCTGTCCACTTTAATGTAACTATATTCTAGGTGAGGGGAGTCACAGGTGACACAAGCGTCACAAAGTTCTTAACAAATCTTCGGTAATAGCTTGCCAAGATAAGAAAACTTTGAATCTCACCAACTAATGCGGGTCACTTCCAATCCACGACCGCTTTAATTTTATTTTGATCTACTACAATGCCTTCTGCCGAGATTAAATAGCCAAGAAATAACACACTACTTATCCAAAACTCATATTTACTCAACCTTGTATATAACTAATTTTCTCGTAAAGTTTGTAACACAGTCTGTAGGTATTCCATGTGGTCTTCTTTGCTCTTGAAATAGACTAAGATATCATTAATAAATATGACCTAAACTTGTCAAGAAATGATCTAAACACTCAATTCATCAAATCCATGAAGACAGCTTGGGTGTTAGTCAAACTAAACGACATCACCAAGAATTTATAGTAGTCATATCTAGTGTGGAACGTTGATTTTAGCACATTATTTGACTTGATATTTTGCTGATGGTAACCGAAACGAAGATCTATTTTAGAGAATACTGATGTACCGTATAACTAATCGAATAGGTCATCAATTCTCTGTAATGGATACTTATTTCGGATGTTGACCTTATTTAACTGTCGATTATTGATGCACAGCCGCATCGATCTAATCTTCTTCTTCACAAATAGAAATGGTGCTCCTCATTGGGAGACGCTAAAGCGAATGTATCCATGGTCTAGCAATTCTTATAACAGAATCTTGAGCTCTTTTAATTTTGTAAGGGCCATTTTATACAGAGTCTTAGATATCGGTCGAGTATCCGAAAATGTATCGATGGTGAATTTAATCTCTCGATTGGGAGGAATGACGATAGCTTATCGAGAAATATGTTGGCAAATTCTGGCACGACTTGTCCATACTGTGTTTGCACCATCCTTTCAAGTGTCTCCAACAAAAGCCAAATACCCTTTATAGCCTGAATGTAGAGAGCTGACATTACAGAAATTACCATACATACTTTCGACGGTTGACCACGCGAGTAAAAGAATTTGATTTCTCTGGGTAAACGAAATATAACTCCCTTTCTTGCATAATAAATCATCGTCGAGCAAGCACCGAGCCAATCCATATTTAGAATAATGTCATACTCCTTAATATCTAGGATTATCATATCAGGAGACAATCTCCTACCCCCAATACAAATAAAGCTATCTCTATAGATTAAATTAGCAGGCATCTCCATACCATATGGGGTGCTAATACTAAGGTTAATATCTATCTATGACATTTTTAATCTATGCTCCTCGAAAAAAAATGTACCGTTATAAAACTATGAGAAGCACTAGAATCAAATAATAATCTAGCTAGAATATCATTGAATAGTAGTATACCTGACAAAAATATATTCAAAGCGAGCGCCTCCTCCCGAATCAAAGTAAAAAACTCGGCATTGAGCATTCTGCAGTATAGTCTAGTTAGCCCGTGGCACCTACCCTAATTCTATTGGTGTTGAGGTCACAGAGGATAATGATTCAGTCTTTCGCCTTGGCAATTGCGTGCTTGGTGGCCTATACGACCATATTTGAATCATCCCTTCTCTAGTATATGACAATCATTCGCCACATGTCCTATGTTATTGAATTTGGCATAGAGTGATCTTGGGTTGTGCCTTTGATAATCGTTATTGTTCTGACGCTTTTGTACGTTGTTTTCTTCTGTGGTACTAGGGCACATGTGGTTGAAATGATGAATAGCACCCAAAGCAGCTAGAGGGTATTACGGATCTAGTAAAAGGGCATGGTTGATTGAATCCTTCAATGTATGGTACTACAAAACCATAATATAGGCTTGAATTATAGGCTGTAGACCCTCCTCAAATCTTTGAGCTCAACTCGATGTATCTGGTCTATGTGATCTAGCAAACATTCTGAGAAAGTTGAACTATATTGTATACTATTGTACAATCATGCTCCCTTGGTTCAGATGTAAAAACTTGTTCCCCATCTAATAAGGAACTGCTGGATGAAGGTACTCATCTTCAAATACTTTCTAGAATATAACCCAAGTGATATTCCTATTCTTGTCATCACTCAGAATATATCGTTTATATATGCACGTCCCACCAGTCGTGCGTGTTCAAATGGAGTTAAAATTGAGCGCATGTGACTCTTTTTTACTCATCTATGCTTACTATCTGAAAATGGTCCTACAACTCGATAAGTTGGTCCAATGCCACGGAAGGATCTTTGGTCCCTATAAACAATGCATTGAACACCTTTTTGAATTCTAGAATATCAAAGGTGGAATATCTTTTGTTTGCAGGTTGGGGCTCTTTGGCTTCGACTTCAATTAGCTCAACTATAGCAGTCATAGTCATAGAGTGATTGGACACAAATGTTTACACAATCTCCTATATGGTATCTATCTGCTTTTGTTTCACTTAAAATTGGGCTTCGAACCTGTCACGCCCCGGTCCCAGAATACTGGATAAATACGGGGACTGACATGGCCAACCGAACCTTGCATAATACCGAAGTAATCCGCAATATGTTAAGGTCGTCAAGAAGACAAATGAGTTAACTCTAGCATGTTAGTCCTAAGGCCAACAAATCCTATTATCTCAATCTAGCAACACAAGTACAAGAGTATATCATATATGAAAGTAAAAAGGCATCCCAAATTGTATGTTACATATGATCTTGAAGCTAGTGAATACAAAATACTGTACTAGCAGAGTTTAATATTACATAATCAAAATATAACAGCCATGGTCTAATATATACATTATGTTGACCGCAGTCTAAAAAATATAAGGAGCTAACTCTGCCCCTTGTTATTCACCACAAAAAAAGTAATCAAGACGAGTGGTAGAAAAAGGATCGCGAGCTACGGCCGCAGTCCTACGAGTGTGAGCCATCTTGCTGGAAGTACGGTGGATCCGGGTTCTCTTCGGGATAACCTGGCTATGCAAAACCAGTGGGGTCAGAACCCTTAGCAATAAGTACCACAAAGGAGTTCGAGGTGATAGACCAAATATATCACAACATAAGCAAAAGAGACATATAAGAAGTAATTGCAGATCGAGACTTGTACGGTACCAATGTACTTGTCTCAAGAATAATACTAGAAGAAGAGATAATAATACAGAAATGAAAGTAAGGTGACGAGCGGCAAGAGACCATAGGAACTACTCTGGATCGAGACCACAACCCTTAAACCAAACAAGGACCGGCGTTGCAGGCCTTCACCCGAGCTGTCACGACCCGCACCCGGATATTCGGTCACGAGTACGTGGTTACGCCCAGCCTACGCCGCAGAATCGACGGTAGAATGCTGTCTGGGTCATTTCTAACAATCTAACATCACAAAAATATAATATGATACCTTTCAATCATCTCAACTCCAAACGGAGGAGCAATATGGTATCTCACAAGTATATCTTATCTGAATCACAAAACAAACTAAGGAAGAATAATGCACGAATGGAATAGCGAAGGAAAGAATAAGAATACAATCCACAATCTGAAAATAATATACAAACTGTGAATCTACCAAAAGAATAGTCTAATACAATCCAATACAAATATAATCTAGACCTCCTCAGGCTCTGCAACTAAGTCCTCCTGGTCAATAGGAGTATCCTCCATAGGTACGTCGTCCTATGGCCCATAGAATATAGGATACTGATCTATAAGCCAGTCATCTGGAAAAATATATCCAGTTAGGATTGGAGCGGAGTACATACCTCTGAAAGCAGTTTCAATAGCATAATTGAGCATATAAACAGATATAGAAATAAAATATAAGATCACTAAACATATGAATGAATGAACAATAGATATACATGTAATGTACGAGAATATAGATCAACAATATGAATATCACAATATGATGAAATAACTGCAATCTAAACTAACTAATGTGCCTCAGAATACAAGTTTATTATGTGATCGGGTTGGGTGAACATGATCAGGTAAGACGATTACATGTGAGGTATGTAACCAGAATGTACATGATGTAACAATGACTTTGATCACATAATCGACTCCTACTCTCCCACCCCCAACTAATACTGATGGATCCAATCATGACACGCTACAAATACGAAATATAACAACTGAACACGAGCAGTGGGTGTACACGAATATCATAACCACCAAATATGAGCGATGTGTGTACACGAATAAGCACACTGAATATGAGCAGTGTATGGACACAAAATATAACCAATACCCAATATACAGGACGAGATAAATTGTACACGAGTATCCGTTGAACATGGTAGGGGATAACATCTTCAGACGGGATCCATATAGTATCATTCCTTGAAATCACTGTGTCGGCATTAATGTATACAATTCTAGAATATGAATATATATAATATTATGAATTGAAAACTATCAGAGAAATATACTCGCCTGAAGTCCTGAGCAAGGTGTGTCTCTCGATGCCCAAGATGGTGCCACACAACCTATATATGGTACATTGCATCAATACAAGGTTCAAGAATGAAAATAAGAGAAGTTGATGCAATTCTAGGTCGATACGCCATTTCTAAGTCAAATTAATAAAATCTAGGTTGCAATGGTCTAATACTTAGTCGCTAAGTCGATACACTATAAAACTATGCTATACTAGCTAAGCTATGAAACAACAAGGCACTCAAAGAGCCGTATCCTAAGATACGCAAGTTCATTTATATGAAAATTAGTGTTTTAGATATATATACAAGGCAAATATTATAATACTATAACAAATCAATTGAAATAGGATATCTTGGCCTTGCAGCAATGCGTATCGCACCTATCTCGATACCCAAACTCAATACCCTTGGTATCGACCCAATACCTTGGTATCCCAAGGTAACCCAAATACTAACATAATAGCTAACACATATATGATACCCCAAGCTAATATGCTAACTATAAACTAACACTAATATATACATATCAATATAATATAGAACTAACTATAATACTAACATACATAGATATGAATAGTTGTACAGATATAAATATCTCAACACTAGCTATATAAGTATCTAACTACTAAACATATAATACGACATAATTAACTACTATACAATACCTTATCTAACTAACAAATAAACAACTAACCAACTACTCTAATACCTTGAAACAAATCCAACTAAAACTACTTGCTGACTACTCGTAATCCAACTAATAATACTACCCATATACTAATTAGACTAATACCTTGAAACCCAAACCCAAGCTGAACCTACTGAAACTGAGACACCCAGGGACTGAAAATGAACAGTGCATCCTCTCCTTGCTGTATGCCCGAGCCTCTCTTCATTGTATCTCGACTGAATTGATACTCTATGATATTGAAACTGGATAAGGAACTGTACCTGGATATACTGGTACACAGTATTGCTGTGCGTATCCTACACCGTACAGATATTTCACAGTACACTGACTGTTGGTGCCCAATCCTGCTGCACAGCTGATACCCCTCTTTCTTGGTTGTACGAGCCAATGCACTGTTTGTGCATTGCTGTCGATTGTACTGTGGCTACACACCTTGCTTCCACTGCCCGAGAGCTGCAGTTGCTACTCTTCAGCTCGACTGTATTGTGGCTACACACCTTGCTGCTACTGCCCGAGAGCTGCAATTGCTGCCCTTCAGCTCGATTGCACTGTGGCTATACACCTTGCTGCCACTGCCCGAGAGCTGCAGTTGCTGCTCTTCAGCTGGACTGTACTGTGGCTATACACCTACACAATTATACAAGTACATATATATATTTATACATATAGATATAAATATCACTATATACTCTAATATATACACACATAGACTCACATATATATACAAACTCATATATACTATTATATACATATATATCACATAAATATCATATATGTATATAAATACACATGTACGTATAGAATTAAAGGTAAAACAACAAACACGTGGAGTGCACCGCACCCGTATCATACTCCTTCTATGATACGCTTGCGATACGGCTCCAACACACAACCAAACATATCCCGGAGGATACGAGCAAGTCTAATTAGAGTAATTAGAGTATCTACATGTCCGTGTCACAATATGATATGCACAAGGCCCCGTGTCTGAGAAAAACCTCCAAAATTAACCTGTTTTATCAAATTGACGAGATACGGCCTACATGTATCCAATTATGGGCAGGACACTAGTCACAAACAAATAATCATATGTCAATTTGATCGATTAGACCAAATAACAAATACTATATGTGCCAATCTTGGAATTTCCCCAAAATTGACACCAAATTATACATAAATTCCACCGTAGGTCTCCGATGAACCTAAAACCAATTTTTAAGGGTAGCCTATGCATGTGGGTTGGTTTTTCATGGTTAAATCTCATATCTATAGTCTATTAAAAGGGGAAAAAATAAAATGTACCTATTGGGAGATGGATTTGCAATAAAAAGTCCCTAAGTGCAAAGTTGCTCATTTCCTTGTAGATCTTGGCCTCCTCCTCCTTGCTCCTTGCTTCCTTCTTATAGATATAGAATCCTCAATGTAGAATTAGGGAAGGAATTTGTAAAGAACTTTTGAAGAATTGATGAGGGAAGGGAAGGAATTGGAAGAGGGAAATTGTAGATCTAAGAATTTGAGAATTGGTAAAATAAAATGAGCACTCTCTCTCTCTCTCCATAGGTGGCCGGCTATGTACCCCTCTCCCAACATATATGAAATATCCAAAATACCCCTTGGGGCCTCTAATAAATAAATAAATTAGGGAGGGAAGATTGTAGTCTAATGGTTTCTCTAATTAATCCAACCTCCTAATCCATTGGCCTAATTTATGGGCTCAAACAAAAATCATCCAAAATATTGGTTAAATGGGTTAGGTCCACTATACAAGTCTAAGATAAAACTACAACTAGCAATTAAATAAATAATATAATAATTAAATAAATTATGCATGCACAATTTTAAACATAAATAATCGTAAAATAAATATTACCCATTGACAATTACCAAACTACCTTTGAATGTAAAAGTGAGGGTGACACGAGCAAAACTTAGCACCCTCACCACGCGCCAAAAAAAAATGAAACTAGAAGAGCGAGCTATACGAATAAACAAACATCCAATTCACGGCCAAACATGCATACGGCTTGCTATAATTAACTAACTAGGGTTATCACAAGCCTTAATTACTAGAAAAGTAATACTAAGAATATTGCTACCACCGGCACTGTAGTCAACCCGGATTGCTAGGGGTATGCTTGTCTAGTAAATTTAAATACACATTCAACCATACAACAATATAACTTGTTACTTGTCACAACAAAAATTGAACACAAAAGCATAAACTAGAACTTGTAATCATAAACTTGTATATAAAATTGTCTTGTAAGTGTCGTAGCACGCGTAAACTTAGTCAATCATGGATCCCTTGCCTAGCAGGGTTGTCAATATCGCATGGGGCCCCTAGGGATCGGGGTAGACGGTAGCGCAATATTCTTCCCTCTAAAAATGTACTGGGTAAATCTAATCTTGTTTAATCATTAATAAATTATTTCAAGATCTTGAGCCGTGGACACTTGAGAATCCCAAAATTGACGAATCGCGAGTACGAGCTATTCATGAGTTATCATATTCCTGACACGTGATACATTGAACCATGCTCACACTTGATTTCCCGATGCCAAATGCAATGGATTTTCATACACATTCATTTCCACGGTGTCGTGAGGATTGTGAACTTGTACATAAATTTGTCTTGTGAACTCATATGCAAAACTTGTATGGTATCACAAACTTGCATCAATATAAGGAAGCACACAACAATAATCACTAAAGAGGAATTACTAATCAACAGGGAACACAAAATATACACAAAAAATTTTGGCTGCATGCGCCCACTGGCAGCATGGACTCATTTGCCGCATGCACCCAATTGTCGTATGGACTCACTTGCCGCATGAGGTGGGTGCCGCAAGGGGGTCGGTGTCGCATAGCGTCAAGGAAAAGTCCACTCCTTGGAACAAGTGTCGAAGTGACGTACATTAAATGCATGTCAGTAAAGTGACATAAAGAGTGATGTTACATAAAGTGCGATATAACATATAGTATGTCCGGAAGAAAAGACAAAATTGTAGAAAGACGCGCCAAGGATGTGCCAAAGATGCGTCAAAGTTCAGAGTCATGCATCCATGGGAAGGTGGTCGCATGCTTTGCTTGCTGCATAAGTTCAATGTCACATGGAGTGCCTCTTGGACTTAGCAAATGTCTCATTTTTTCAGTGAGTGAATGTACAAAGTGTTTAAGGACACTTGTGTAGATCATCAGTCATGCGTCCAACACGATGGACGCATGCTGGTTGGCTATGCAGCAAAGAGTCCAACCGCATAAGGGTCATGACGCATGGAAGTCTCAGTCGCATATTGCGCTGGCTGAATGAGAAATTCGTCTTCTCCAGACAGCAAGTTCATCCATGGCGGAAAAAACTCCAAAATCCAAAAATTATTTTCTTCATAAAAACTTCATTTTAAGTCCAAATCAAGTGAAACAAAAGCCAAAATGTTTGAAATAAAATGCTCTAAAATAAGAAACAACTAGTTTTTGAAAACACTAAGTTTTAGTAGATCAAAACCAAGAAAATATATAAAAATCCAAATCTTGAAACTTAGATACCAACATCTATACCTAAAAATCCAAAACTCCAAGAACTAAACATGATCAGCAACTCAAGGAGAATATTTTCCATCAAATACATTTTTAAAACAACATATGTAAAAATTCCAAAATCTATGATTTCACCATTGAGCAAGATGTACTTGCCTTGGATGGCTCCTAGCCACTCCTCTCATAGTCTAAGTCACATCAACTTTCTCTTAGGGTTAGGGTTAGGGTTAGGGTTAGAGGAAGCTTGAGGGAGAGGAGGAAGGAGAAAATAAAATAAAGAAGAAGAAGAAAGATAGGAGAGAGAAAAGCTATATATATACTAAAAGAGAAAAATAGGGTTTAGTCATGGGTTCACCTAAAATGAACCAGACCAAGTATCCATTCTACATGCGGGTCCTAAACCGGGTCTATGGCAATGACAATGGGTATTCTACTGCTTATCGGGTAGTCTCTCTCAACAATAGGAAAATAAAATAATAAATAAATGATAAGAACCAACATAAGAAAATACAGCAGGAATACATTATCAGAAAAAAAATTAAAATTTTAGAAATTCAAGAAATACTAAATCTGGAATTGGGTGTGACATCTCTACCCTCCTTAGAAAAATTCTGGCATCAAAATTTTACGAAGGCTAGTCGAGCTGGAACACACGGGAAAGCTCAAGAAAACAAATCACAATTCAATGATTAAACTAAGCAAGTAACTAAAATAGAAAAGATAGCTGCAGAAGTAACTAATGAATAAATGTACAAAAGCAACACACAAAAAATTGGAAACATATGGATACATATACTCCTGAGTCAGTCAAAATAGGAACTCGTACTCGCTTGCCTATGCTAACTCACACAAATGGACAAGCGCCAAGCTTGGAGGTAAGTCGGTACCAACGACTATATTGAGGACATGACTCTAATCCAGGACATACATTCGCAGTCAGGACATATGATAGACACCACATACCACGAGTCACGAAGGCAGAAAAGTGGGGCGATGAACTAGTCTTTTTGCTCAAGGAAAGGATCGAATGACTATTGTATCTCGAATACGTCGGAATACGAGATCGTTCGACAAGAACCCAAGAATGAGATAAGATAAAGAGAGCTCAAAAATCTTACCCCTAATTGTAGCGCCTTCGGCTAACAACTGCTCTAGATTATTAAATGTTTCGTCAGGCCATCGCCAGGGGCTGTGGCTCTGACTTGCTACTGGTTATTTATCACTGGTTGGGCTTGCTGAACTTGTGCATACTGCGTCGGACGTTGCTGCTAAAGTTGCTGGATCTGCGTTAGGAGAGGACGCTGGGCTGGGGTCGAATTTCTAATGCTGGTGCTCGTGGTCCTTTGGTCGCTGCCCGAGGCTGAGCAGGTAACTGTCAGACTGAAGAAGCTTCTGGGTACAGGGTTGGACGTGAACCAATCATGTGTTTGGATGCCCCACATATGAGACACTGGCCATTGGCCCTTCTGCACTGTTCCTTTGTGTGCCCTGGCTTGTCGCAGTGGCTGCATCCTGCTGATACAAACTGCCTGGTAGATTGTACTGAGGTTACTGTAGAGGTTGGAGGTGCTGACGGGTAAGGTATTCTGACTGCTGGTGCTGGAGGTGATGACTGAATACTGGCGCTTCTCAGGGATGAGTGGGACCTCTTTTGGCCTCCGGTCCTTGCTACTAATCTATGGCCGACAATTTCTTGTGACCTAGCTGCCCTGACTACTACATCGTAGGTGGTATAATTATGGCCCACCGTAAATTGCTGGAGCTCTAGATGTAATCCTTGCTCAAATATCTTGGCTCGGTCTTCCTCGGAAGCTACCATATGAGGAGAAAATTGGCTAAGTCGTCAAAACTCGGCCGCATACTGGTTGACCGATCTTGTGTTCTTGCGGAGGTTGATGAACTGCTGTTGGAGCTGAAACTTGGCGGTGGTACATAAATACTTCTTCTGGAAGCACTCCTTGAACGTCTGCCAGTTAATAAAATTCGGAAGTGCCATTTCTTGTGTTGCCCACCAATCTCGGACAAGATCTGATAGTTGTAACTTTACGACAGCTACCTTCTCATTGTCTATGGTCTTGGTTGCATCCAGGATGGCCTCAAAGTCCTGGAGCCAAAAATCTACTCAAACTGCATCTTCCGTGTCGAGGAACTTTACTTGGCGCATGCGATTAACATTGGTCGCCGAGTTATGAGTATAACACCCACTGCCCTCGAGTGATACTCTAACTCCCTGGCAAAGAGTAGTGTTGGTCTGTTCTTATCCTTGCTAAAACTGCTGGCAGAGTTGGACTACTTCTTGCTGAAGCTGGAGTTGTTATTGTTGTTGTTTTTGTTGTTGTACCATCATCATGGCTTGGATCATCTCTAATATAGCCTGCGTGCCTACCTGCTCTGGTTATACTAGAAGAACTGGTAGTATTTTCTGGGTTGGCTTGGCTGGCTGGGTTGGTATGTATGACGAAGCGGGCTGAGCTGGCTGTTGAAAAGCTATTGACGCTTGCCCTTGGCTCAAAATCAGGATCTGGCCCTGGCCTACTGGATCTGCTGGAGTTATCGGTACAACGGAACCCTCGGAAGGAGGAGCAGGTGGGGTGTCCTTGAAGGATAAGGACACAATGATATGGAACAGTGATGTCAAGCAAGTTTGAAGTTCAAAAGGGCGATAAGTGCATGTTGCAAGTGGAGTTCAATTGAAGATAAGTAAAGGATTAAGATTCTAACAAGATGAGTCCTCCCACAAGTCCAAAAAATAGACCTTCTTAGGCCACCAATAAAACCTTGTCACGTTCTGCTTCCAGAATACTAGGTAAATTCGGGGATTGACATGGCCAACCGCACCTTACAGAATACTGAAATAAGCCGTAATATGTTAAGGTTGTAAAGAAGAAAAATGGGTGAACTCTAGCATACTATGACGTCATTCATAAGGCCGACAAATCATATTATCTCAATCCAGCAATACAAGTACAAGAGTATATCATGCATGAAAGTAAAAAGGTATCCCAAATTATATGTCACATATGATCATGAAGCTAGTGATTACAAAATGCTGCACTAGCAAAGTTAAATATTACATGATCAAACTATACTAACCAAGGTCCAATATTTACATCATGTTGACCACAGTCTCAAAAATATAAGGAGCTAACTCTGCCCCTTGCTATACACCACAAAAAAGTAATCAAGACGAGGGGTAGAAGAAGTAAACCCACTCGCGATCTTCGCCCACAATCCTACGAGTGCAAGCCATCTTGATGGAAGTACGGTGGATCCGGGTTCTCTTCGAGGTAACCTGGCCATGCAAAGCCAGTGGAGTCAGAACCCCAAGCAACAAGTACCACAAAGAAGCTCGAGGTGATAGACCAAACGCATCACAATATAAGAAAAAGAGACATATAAGAAGTAATAGCAGATCGAGACTTGTACGGTACCAATTTACTTGTCTCAAGAATAATACTAGAAGAACAGATAATAAGTACAGAAATGAAAGTAAGGCGACGAGTGGTAAGAGAGCATAGGAACTACTCTGGATCGGGACCACAACCCTTAAACCAAACAAGGACCAGGGTTGCAGGCCTTCACCCGAGCAGAACTTAGCACCCTCACCACGCACAGGAAGAAAATAAAACTAGAAGAGCGAGCTATACGAATAAATAAACATCCAATTCAAGGTCAAACAAGTCTACGACTTGCTATAATTAACTAAATAGGGTTATCACAAGCCCTGATTACTAGAAATGCATTGCTAAAAATATTGCTACCACCGGCATTGCAGTCAACCCGGATGGCGAAGGGTATGCTTGTCTAATAAATTTAAATACACATTCAACCATACAACAAAATAACTTGCTACTTGTCACAACTGAAATTGAACTCAAAAGCATAAACTTGAACTTGTAATCATAAACTTGTTTTACAACATAAACTAATATATAAACTTGTCTTGTAAGTGCCATTGCACGTGTAAACTTGGTCAATCATGGAGCCCTTGCCTAGCAGGGTTGTCCATGTCGCATGGGGACCTTGGAGATCGGGGTAGCCGGTAGCGCAATATTCTTTCCTCTAAAAATGCCATGAGTAAATCCTATCTTGTTTAATCATTAATAAATTATTTCAAGTTCGCAGCCGTAGACACTTGAGAACTCCCTAAAATAATGAATCGCGAGTACGAGCTATTCATGAGTTATCGTATTCACGACACGCCAATACATTGGACAATGCTCACTCTTGATTACCCGATGCCAAATGCAATAGATTTTTAAACACAATCATTTCTAAGGTATCTTGAGGATTGTGAACTTGTAAGTAAAGTTGTCTTATGAACTCATATGCAAAACTTGCCATGTATCATAAACTTGCATCAATATAAGGAAGCACACAACAATAATCACTAAAGAGGAATTACTAATCAATAGGGAACACAAAATACACACAAGAATTTCTAGCCGCATGCGCCCACTTGCCGCATGGACTCACTTTCCGCATGCACCCAATTGCCGCATGGACTAACTTGTCGCATGAGGCGGGTGTCGCATAGGGGTTGGTGCCGCATAGCGTCAAGGCAAAATTTACTCATTGGAACAAGTTCCGAAGTAACGTGCATTAAATGTGTGTCAGTGAAGTGACATAAAGAGTGATGTGACATAAAGTGTGTCAGAAAGAAAAGACAAAATCATAGAAAGATGCGCCAAGGATGCGCCAAATATGCGCCAAAGTTCAGAGTCATGCTTCTAAGGGAAGGTAGCCGCATGCTTTGCTTGCCGCATAAGTTCGATGTCGCATGGAATGCCTTTGGACTTAGCAAATTTCCCATTCGTTCAGCGAGTGAATGCACAAAGTGTTCAAGGACGCTTGTGTAGATCAAGAGTCATGCGTCCAACAAGATAGACGCATGATGGTTGGCTATGAGGCAAAGAGTCGAGCCACATAAGGGTTATGCTGCATGGAAGTCTCGGCCGCATAATGTGCTGGCCGCATGAGAACTTCGTCTTCTCTAGACAGCAAGTTCAGTCATGGCATAAAAAAATCCAAAAACCCAAAAATTGTTTTCTTCATAAAAACTTCATTTTAAGTCCAAATCAAGTAAAACAAAAGCCAAAATGCTCGAAATAAAATGCTCTAACATAAGGAATAACGAGTTTTTGAAAATACTAAGTTTTAGTAGATTAAAACCAAGAAAACACATAAAAATCCAAATCTTGAAACTCATATCTACAAAAAATTATACATCAAAATCCAAAACTCCAAGAACTAAACATGATAAACAACTCAAGGAGAATATTTTTCCATCAAATACAAATTAAAAACAACAACATATGTAAAAATCTAAAAATCCATGATTTCACCACTGAGCAAGATGTACTTTCCTTAGGTGGCTCCTAGCCTCTCCCCTCACAGTCCAAGTCACAGCAACTTTCTCTTAGGATTAGAGTTGGGGGAAGCTTGAGGGAGAGGAGGAGGGAGGAAATAAAATGAAGCAGAAGAAAGAGAGGAGAACGAAAATTCATATATATACTAAGAGGGAAAATGGGGGTTTAGTCATGGGTTCACCCAAAATGAACCGGACCAAGTGTCAATTCTACATGCGGGTCCTAAACTGGGTCTATGTCAATACCATTGGGTATTCTACTGGTCATCGGGTAGTTTATCTCAACAATAGGAAAATAAAATAATAAATAAATGACAGGAACCAACATAAGAAAATACAGCAGGAATACATTATCAGGAAAAAAAAATTAATTGTAGAAATTCAAAAAATACTAAATCGGGAATCGGATGTGACAGAACCAATTATCAAATTTATTTTGTCTCTCTTTGGCTCAATCTTTGGATCATTTCTGTTGAGCCTCATCTTTTTGTTGCTACGCTTCCAACATATACAATATTTTTTCCATCGGGTTTGATAAGCCTACTCTTATGGAACTATTGGAGTTGCATAAAGTGTCTGAACTGCTCCCTTCTGTCGTTTCTATAAAAGGGAGTAACTCACATCAAATTATTATAGACTTATTGTATGGAACATCTCATTTTATAACATGAAATCAAAAAACAAGGGTCAAAAAAAATAAAGTCGTACTCTGGTAACAAAATATGATGCTTTAATTCTTCTAAATCGATAAGCCGTCACCGAGCATGTTGTTGTACATGCCTAAGTTTGGCTTGTACAAGGAATGTTCAAGTGCAACAGAGTTAAGCAAAAAATTTTAATAACAACATGACATAGAAGGTAATAATTTTAATTTATAATTCATATTTGATGTATAGATTCTTAACAGATGAGTAAAAGGTATCGTACAAGCTTATAACTTGAACAACAAAATAAGATACATCGTTAATTCCATAAATCATATCCCTTCACTAGAAACAACAGATATAAACACTTTTGACACGATCGACATAAGTGAATTAGAATCTTCAAAATAAATATGCATAAGCTCCTTGTTGAACGAGATAGGCCTTCAGCTCCTCAATAAACCTCCTTGGTTCAAAACACTTATATAAGGAGACGTGGGTCAACGCATTTGAAATACAATAGTAAGGACGAATTAACCCAACTTATGGTGACCCACACAGGTCAGGCTTCACAATTAGTGCGATATTGTGGTAGTACAACGACTTAGTTGTACTTTTTATTTCGATCCTATGATAGGATATAGGATAATGGAATGAGAAAGAGAATAGTAAATCACAACTAGGAATATTTTCATCCAATTGATATTGCTATTCATTATGAATACTTGCTTTCTTTGAATATTGTTTTTCTTCTTTGACGATATCGTATCTTGTGCCTTTTTGACTTCCTTGTTTCGATCTGTCTTCAGGATGTCGTCGAAGACTAGATCACAGTGATCGGGAGCAGCTGCAACTTTGAAGTGGTCAGTGACTTCTCGACCTCCTAGCGAATGGCAGGGATTGTTCCTTCACCTTCTGTCCTTATAGAAGTTTCAGTAGATTTTGGACTCCTCCACCTTTCTAGAATTTTCCAACAACATCCTGGTCAGCCGCAGGGGCAAAGGACAGGCTCAATAGTAGATTTTAAAAGGATGCTGCCTCGGGAGTTCAAGGGTACCGAGGGGATACTCTACGCTGACGACTGGTTAGAGGATATAGAGAGGATCCTGTGATTGGCCCAGATTCCTGAGAGCCTACAGATCGAGGCGATCGGCAGCCAGATTTTTTATATCGCCCTAACTTGGTATCACACAGAGCCCAGGCTTACCGTACAAGGACTTACTTGGGGGTCTTTCAAAGAGATTTTCAAGAAGAAGTTCTTTCCCGACATGGCCCTGGGAGCTTTGGAGAGTCAGTTTCATGAATTAGTCCAGGGGAGCATGTCGGTTGATGAGTAAGCCTGAGAGTTCTGCCGTTTGAGCTATTTTGTTGAGTCTATGGTACGAAACCCAAGAGATCGGGCTCGAAAGTTCAGGAAGGGACTAATTAGGGAGATTAAGTTGCGAACTTCTGGGTGTCGCACCGCTACCTTTGAGGATATTTTGGTATATGCTCAGATTGCTAAGGAGGATCTAGATCTCAGACCTAAGAGGGGTCGGGATGCTTCTGGCGGTGCGGGTAGCAGTACAGGATCGGCCAAGCGTCCCCAGCTCCAATAGAGAGCATTTCAGTAGCAGCAGCAGTTTTGGTCTCTAGTTTGAGCCCCAGTACATCAGGATCATCAACAGCATCTAAGGCAGACTCAGCAGGCTCCCACTTATCATTTCTTTAATAAGTCAGGTCACCTTTAGGAGAGCTGTAGGGTGAGGCTTGGACTTTGTTTGCACTGTGGCGCTGCGGGATATCGGATGAAGTATTGTTTCCTAGCTCCATACCATCCCGGTCAGCGTGCAGCTCCAAACTAGATAGGTAGAGTTAGACCACCTGTGGCACCGCAGAATGCTCAATACCTGAAGAGGGAGCCATCCCAGCACGGCAGGACTTTTGCGATGACGATCAAGGAGACCGATGTTGTAGGTGATGGGATAGCAAATTCGGTTATGCTCTTCCTTCTTGTCATTTTCCTATCTATTTGATTTGATTGCTTCCTTAGTACCTCATAGTTGCTTATGTTATATAGTTAGTAGTATACCCTTGGTAGAGACTGCAATATCACGACAAATAGAGGCCATAACCATGCATATGACAATAATTAGTGATTTTTATAAATTGTATGCTAGTATGATTTAGATTGGATTAGGGGTTTTACCTAAAGGGGGCTACGACAATCTTTAAATTTTTAGGACGAAATTTTTCTAAAGGGAGTAGGATTGTAACCAACACTTTTTCATAGAGGGGTATTTTTGTCATTTCATAAATATTATATTATAATAATAGGGATACATTTATTTTGTCATGAGTGTGCTAGCTAGTAGTTTGGACTTAGAGTTTGTGAAACCCAAACTAGAATAATTGAACCATTTGGACACATTAGACTAGTCATGGTTTAGTTAGATTAATTAGTGATTCCTTTAGATTAAAGAATAGAACATTTCCACTAATTGTATAGATGCCTTCTTTAATAAAATAGATTATATCATGACATGGAAAGGGACTTTAAATCTTATTATATATTCCTTACCCTAACCCTATTAGGAGGCTATATAAGCCTATTTATTCATTAATAACCTCAATTTACTTTCGAAATTAATTTATCCTCAAATTGGAAGCAAATCCTAATCCACCCACGCTCTAATCTTATTCTATTTTATTCCAAAGGATGCTAAGGAGATTGACATTGCTAGAGAAAACTTTGGAGGAAAGCATTTGGCTAAGGATTGTGTCCAACCTTCATTTGTGTCCATTTGGTGGTGATACATTGGGAATCCATCTCCCAATAGGTAAAAATTTTATTTTTCTATCAATTTCATGGTTAATATAGTGTATTAGACCTATAGGAAGCTTTCCTTGGCTAAGGACTACCCATGGAAAGAATAACTAGATTATTATGAGGCCTATGGATAAAGTTATATTAACTTTTGTGTCCATTTGAGGAAAACTCGGAACTTGGTGCACCAAGTGTTTGATACTAGGCCTAATGAGTATTAGAGACTCGAACTTATTGATATTGGGGGTTTTGATACCATGGTTGTGAGTGTATCATGAGTATCCCATTTGTGCAATATAGGTGTATGATGAAATAACTTATGATAGGGAGTGTGTGTTGTGTTATATATATTAGTATAGTGTTAGTATAGTATTGATGCTATATTATTGTGTGTGTGTGTGTGTTTATGTTATATGGGCATATATGAAGGTGTGTTAGTATTGATGATGAGCAGGGGTGTTGTTGCAGCTGTGATCATCAGGTGTTGCACCTGCGTGCATTACAATGAGATGCCTATGTTGGTACAGGTGATGGGGTGTAGTTCTAGCTGCTGCTGTTAGTGTATGTTAGAATCGGGTTAGTGTGTTGTGAGGTAATGAGGAGTGGGGTTGTATGCATTTACCTCTTGTTGTAGTTTGTGTGGAGTATAGCAAGAGGTATCAGTATATGGATGCAATGTATGTCAGTGTCAATTGAAATATAAGTATAAACATCGAGGCTTGGGCATGTGAGTGTGTGTGTTATTACTTGTGTGAGTTATGTGCACTAAGTTGAGGGAAGGATAGGTTCAGTCCAGCGTTGTAGTGGGTAGAAGAGAGCTTCAGTTGGAGGAAGTGAGGAGAGGATGCACTTGCACAGGCAGTGAGAAGAAGTTAGTTACAGTTAGAAGGATTGGAGCTCATCGGTCACTTCCGAAGGTGTCCATTAATTTCTTTGTTGTCCTTATCTCTGATTTTTGAATCCCATAGAGAATGAGTAATATCAAAACTGTGGGTAGGAAGTAGTTGGATCTAATTAGAGGATCAATACGGTGAGCGCCCTTCTTGATTTCCACTTTCTACTCTCCTGTTTTGTGAGTTTTAGATGCAACTCTTTCTCTCTCTTTCCTAATAAATAAGAATAAAATTTAATATATGGGTTTTGGACTGTTAGGAATAATGGTTGGGTCTGAACCAGATAATAGGATACGTCAACAGTAGGCTTAGAGTTTAGTTATAGATAATTTCGGGATCAGTTTATGTTGGATTCTAAAGCTTTAATTAGAATACAACCTAACAATGTCATTGGCTCATTTCAAACAACTAGTTAATAATTAATAATGGAATTAGGTTTAAATTTAAAGAAACACTAATAAGTAGTTATGTGGATCTTCAAATACATTGGACTTATATTATTGGATTAGCCTATTGGGCCTATAACCAAATTAAATAAGATAATACTAAGCTTAATACATTATTAAGCTTTGAGAAAGAATTAAATTGTGGGCTTGGGGTTTGGAATATAGATGGACCAAATATAAGTAAGAGAGATTTAATTTAGTAATTTAATCTTTAGGTTTTAATAAAGTATTGTATTTTGAATAGGTAGGATTAAACGCAACTTCGAAAAATTTGGACAAACTTGAGGCAAGTAAACTATAACTTGAAATCTCTACATAGTATTGTGCATGCTCTTGATTCATATTGGGCACATGAGAGACATAAGGCTATTGTACTTTATTGTGATTGTATTGTAGGGAAGGAGAAATACTGAGTACATATGTGACCAAACCCAACTAGCTAGGTAATTGTAAAAAACCTAATCATACACCTCATGTATGATTAAGCTCCATCATTATTGTATTATAATTTTCAGTTGATCACATGCTGGAATAGTATTTCAATCACTATGCATAATTATTCTTGTTCATTGTTTCAGTATTGCATTATTGTCCAGTATTGCAGGTTAGTCCATGTCATTGATTATTGCATTTTACTTTATTTTGTATTGGCTTCACTGTTATAGTTGTATTTTGCTCCAATGCTAACTGGATATTGACATATTATGTTTTATAGATAGCACTAGATCAGATGGCAGAAGACTATAGAATTAGGATAAACATTTGATGTATAAGTGAAGAGATTATGTTGTATATTTATAACATTGAATTTATCTCTGGAGGCATTTTATTGTATAATGTACAAAACTCAGATACCGAAATATGTGTGTGGTGATTGATACCGGGCACGCTATAGACATGCTATAATGATTGAGATTTAATACTTGTATTTTGACGATATATAAGGTTTAGATAGCTGACTACTGCTATTTTCAACAACATAGGCTGGTCGTGTTTGACTCGTATACAGTTATCTCAAAGTGGGCCGTGACACCCTTCCAGAGCCATCGGCCACCTCCCTCACCCTTTTCTTTGGTATAAACTCTTTCCTTCCTCCATAAATTTCTTTCCTTTAACAAAAAAAAACACAAAACGCATAGCTCAATGATATTTAATTTTAGTTTTTTCCCTCTCTTATGAATTTTATCATATGTTCATGTCCTTTTTTGAAGAAGAAATTAGGACGTAAAAAAAGTTTATCATCACCCAAATACTCATACTCAAAGTTCAAGGCAAGCCATACTTCTCTTCAAATTCATTTTTTTTCTTGTCAATATATATATATATATATATATATATATATATATATATATATATATATATATATATATATATATATATATATATATATATATTCTAAATTTTGCATAAATTCAATTAATGACAAAATTGATATTACTCATAGGTCATAATACGAACACATAAATGAGTTAGTATGGATACATGAGGGAATGGTTAGTTGATTTATGTTAATATCACTTTGTGTGTTTTCTCTATATTTGAATGTGATTAATGAATACCATGGATAGATAGATAGATAGATAGATAGATAGATAGATATATAAAAAGATTCTCTTTCATATGCTTGAGTTAGTATTGAACTCAAAACTGACAAGTGTTGCGTATATTGTTTTAGTAGAACTTCCAATTAAAATGATGTCTTATAACTCACTTTTAACCTTTGATTGACACATGGGTGACTATCCACAATATTTTTATAACAATCATGTTACTAACTGGAATTCTAGTTCCTTAAGCAAAACAGAGCAAATTGCCAAGCGGATATGGTAAGTAAGCTTCGGTAAGAAAATTCCATCCTCGAAGTTATACTTTATTTTCTTTTATTATATATATATATATATATATATATATATATATATATATATATATATATTAACTGCGTGTATTTTTCGGTGTTGAGTGTTCCACAGAAGGGGTTGGTATACCCAAGAAAATTTTACAGAAAATTGTTTATAGTCTTTTGAATATCTGTAAAATTTTCAGAGTTCAAAATACAAAGGAGAATTTGTCGAAATTTTTATGAAATTTCAAAAGTTAGCCATTTTTCTTTAAACAAAAATTGGGTAAATATATTTTAACCTTATTATAAGGATTCATTGTTTGTTTTATAGAGACGAACTCCACGAAAACCTAAAATTATTAGTGGTCAAATTTCGTAAAACCTAAGACTCGTAGGATACAAATGCACGACCACGTAAGTCCAAGCAAAATTAATTACTTATGTTCCAGGAACGAATATTACTCATAATCCTAGAAATATTTTTAAATATGATATAACCTTATAACGTGATGTCATAAACACATAAAAGGGGATAGGTGTTGGAATTGAATTTAACCAAAGTAGGTGTGTGATTTGATAATAAATTCTTGAAATTTTATAACTATATTGGGGTATGAGAGAACATTTGGATCATACCGTATGAACTCTTTGCAATAACACTTGTCCAAACTGATAAGTACTTTTGACATTCGTAGGTCTTACGATGATCGAGGTGAGGCTTAGATCACTTTCTCATGTCAGAATTCTTGAAAATAAATCAAGAATTTTAATACTTGTCATAATTTTAATGTTATCACATTTATCTGATTCTAAAAAAAATGATACAATGATATCACAAATACTTGACTCCTGACTTGTGGGACTGGAATCTAAGCTCCGTCCATCCAAAACATTTACCTGATATCGGTATATAAAATTATTTTTGAGACACTAGACGATGTGTGTGATCTAATAATGTTCTATAAATTGCATTTGTATTAAGGAATTTATGCTTATGACTGTGGATTGTCATTGTAGACACCAAGTAGAACAAGATTTCGATAGAGTCAAAAATATCATATATCAAGTTAACACTATAATCAAGTCACATGTATTATGATTTCAAATAACCTATATTGTTACCTAAAGTCTTATATACCCATCAGAAAACTTTCTCTTTATTTTTTATTTTATCTCCATTCTCGAAACGTGGGCTTGCATGTTTTTAATGACCTAGTATTTGTTCACTAGGAAAAAAACTTTATCATATGTCATGCTGCCATTGTCCGAAGTATATGAAGCCAAAGATTGAAGTTTATGTGTTCCAAAGTCTTTATAATTTGTAAAGGAAAACTCTTTGGTATTATAATTTTATAAATATTTTGAGATAAAACTTGGAATTGATGTAATATATATGTATATATTGGGTAGCTTGTATCTTGGTTACTGTAGCAATCAAGTGTGTTGGTAGCCTGATTTCTAGTACTCCATCCTAGAACTTACAAGCGACAATTACGGATACATCTTTCAGTGTCATGCAACCTGGGATGTAGTTGTGTATCCAACTCACCGTACTTTGGAGCAAGGCGTGGCATAACTGTTCACGAATGAAAGTACTATTAAACAAGATATATGAAATAATATAATAGACTTTCTAATCTAGTCCACGATACTACCTAACTATCATGATTTTGCAAGCATGTAACGCAAGGGATTGAGCTAGACCGTGAAAGGAACAAGAAAATAATCAAGCAAGCAAATGAATACAATCTAACGCAAAAGAATATAAAGTAAAATATTATCTAAATCATGAAAAAAAAGCATATCACGTAAGGGATTGAACTAGCTACCTACAAGGGAAAGGATCACCATCTTACTATAAATAGACCAAGATGGTGTATCTCCAGTAACCTTTATATTGACATGTTGCATTGCTAAAAATATCTATTTACAGGATAGAACATGTTAAGCTATAACTGTAGGAAAACAAATTGGCTATGGGTAAGAATTACCTTTTGGTGATGCATATTATGTTATTATTTTCTGTGATATAAATTATAATTGATCTAAGGAAAAGATATAAAGATTACTAAAAATAATGCATGCTATCACATAATTACCGTATTAATTTTGGTGAGTTGTGTGATGACCTGCACCAGGATGATCAGACACGAGTACGTGGGTACGTCTAGCCTACGCCACAACATCGGTAGTAGAACGCTGTCTAGGTTATCACTACTATCTATTATCTCACACAATATCCAACTCCATAAGGAGACAATGATATAACAATACATTATGAAATACTCAATCATAATAATCTAAGAGCAAGAAATGACACAATATGATATAAACAATGAAGTCATAAAGTCACAATACTAGATAATCTACAATATCACATCCAACTAAATAAGTCTAACAATATGACATAAGTCTAGGAAAAATAACATCTCAATTTGTCTAAAGAGCTGGAGACAAATCTAGTACAAATGTTAAGTAATGGTATCTAAGATGACTGTTGACACTGGTCAGTCCTCTATAACTACTCCCTCTTGTGCCCCGTAGTAGGTAGGGAAAAAAATCCTCTAAATCATCTAAAAAATATATCCAGTCAGGATGGAACGAGCACACCTCTAACAAAATTTATAATTAATTGATAAAGACTATAAAACTGTAGTAGTGAATGAAATAAATGATGCGTAAAAGTAGAACTATCAACATATCCAGGCAATGTGATCACATCTCTTACTAGCCTTTTCCCTGCCCCAACTAGTATAGTAGATCCAACCATGACATGTTACGATACACAATCAATGTCCAATAGCAATACCATGTACGATGTCTAATGTCAATATCGTGTACGATATATCCAATATCAATACAATGAACCATGTAATATCTCATGACTGAAGATCCAAGCTATATACCAGTCCGTGCAACATCGTGACGGAAATCAAATAAAGTATCACTAAGTACATGAATCATAATAAATATCAAATAATGGAAACTATCAGAGAATGTACTCGCCTGTGGTCCGGAGCAATGAATATCAAATAGTGTCTGTACTGGAGTCCAAGTGACCTAAATAGGAACCGTCAATGTCAAAGAGTATTTTTTGGGAGTCATAATTGAGTCTTAAATAGATTTAAACCATATTTCTAGTCAACACTAGTCACACTAAGGCAAAACATATTTTTTGTTCCAAAATACCAAGTTAGTTGACTTATAAGGTCAAACTAGCTAATACGATGTCAATACTAGGTTTATAGACCATTCTAGTAGGTTTCTAGCATATGTTTCAAATCGTACAATGAACATCTTAGCTTTATGGAATGCATGTTCTTAGCTTTTGAGATGGGTAGGTTAAATCCATCTGGGATTTTCATATAGATATTGCTATTTAAATCACCATATATATAGGTTGTTACAACGTCCAATAGTCTCATGTCCAGATTTTTCTCGACTGTCAGACTTGTCAAATAATGGAACGTTGTTGCATCCATTACGGGAGAATAAGTCTCTTCGTAATCAATCCCGGGTCTCTGAGAAAACCCTTGTGCCACTAATCGTGCAGTAAATCGTGCGATTTCATTCTTTTCATTTCGCTTTCTTACAAACACCCACTTGTAACCTACCGGTCTGACGTCTTTTAGTATTTATACTATAGGTCCGAACACTCCACGTTTATTAAAGGAATCCAATTTTGCTTGAATAGCATCCTTCCATTTTGGCCAATCTTTTCTTTGTCGATCTTCATCGATGCTACATGGCTTAGTGTCATCAATGCCCTTAGATATTTCAGTAGCTACTGAGAATGAGAATATCTCATCTATTGTTATATATTTGCGATCCCATACCTCTCTTGTATATGTATAAAACATAGAGGTCTATTTGCTTTCAGGTACCTGGGCCTCCTCTTAGGCTTGTGTCTTTTCTAAGACAATAACCTCTTTTTGGTTTTAAGAGAATATGGATCTATCATTTATAACCTCTTCTTGAGCGTTATGTGTAACCTCCTTAATGTCATGCCCCGATCTCCCGTAGGTAATCGACCGTCCCCGCTAGGCACGAATTACCGCGCCAGAGCTCCCGCGGGACTATCATTCCCATTTGGACGTGATATCGCAAGAGCGTAAGTTGCGCCCGTGCAAGGCCATGATCCGAACATGCGATAAAATAACTAAGCCACAGAGTCGCACAGATAGTCTGAGTGCAGTGGTATAAGAAACGAATAAGCGATTGGTAATAAGTTCACAGAGTCGTCAATAGCGGCAGCATTGAATAACACAAGTATAGAAGTAAATCAAGCACTTTATTAATATTGAGAAAGTGTTACAAGCGACGCTAGGCCGAGATTACAAGTCGCTCAAGTCCTCTCTCTCTCTCTCTCTGAAATGATAAAAGCATTGAATCACCGGGGCCGATCCAGATCAGATCGGCCCCGGTGCCCCGGAGACCGTCCGTGGAACGAGATTTCAAGAATCTCCCTTGTTACCAAGTTGTCCGCGGCATACAAGTCTTGGGTCTTCCAGATTTACAACATGACATGATAATTCTTTATTCTTGTTATGAATGAGTATTGCTCCACGAAAGGTTATTCTTGCTTTACTTGACATGATTCTCGTTCAGAGTTCAACTTGACTTGATGCATTCTCCTGGTTCGGGGACTGCATTGGCGACCTAATGGTCCTGGATACTTGCAGGTTCATATTGTACAGAAGAACTATTTCATTGTCACGACCCGCCCCCGGATATTCGGGCACGAGTACATGGTTACGCCAAGCCAACGCCGCAGCATCGGCGGTAGAATATTGTCTGGGTCATTTCTAACTATCTAACATCTCAATAATATAATATGGTACTTGTCAATCATCTCAACTACAAACGGAGGAGCAATATGGTATCTCACAAGTATGACTAATCTCAATCACAAAACAAACTAAGGAAAAATGATGCACGAATGGAATAACGAAGGAAAGAATAAGATACAATCCACAATCTGAAATAATAATACAAATTATGAATCTCAACAAATATAATAGTCTAGTACAATCCAACACAAATAAGTAAGACCTTCTCGGGTTCTGCAACTAAGTCCTCCTGGTCTATAGGAGTATATCCTCTAAAGGCACGCCATCCTGTGGCCCGTAGAATGTTTGACACTGCTCTATAAGCCAGTCATTTAGAAAAATATATCCAGTCAGGATTGGAGCGAAGTACATACCTCTGAAAGAAGTTTCAATAGCATAATTGTGCATATAAACCGATATAGAAATGAAATACAATATCACTAAATGAATGAATGAAAAATAGATATACAAGTAATGTACGAGAATATAGATCAACAATATGAATATCAACAATATGATGAAATAACTACAATCTAAACTAATGTGCCTCAGAATACAAGTTTATTATGTGATCGGGTTGGGTGAACATGATCATGTAAGACGATTACAAGTGAGGTATGTAACCAGAATGTACACGATGTAACAATGGAGCTTTGATCACATAATCAACTCCTACTCTACCACCCCCAACTAATACCGATGGATCCAATCACGATACGCTACGAACACAAAATATAACCAATAAACACGAGTAGTGGGTGTACACGAATATCATAACCACCGAACACGAGCGGTGGGTGTACACGAATAAGCACACTGAATACGAGCAGTGTGTGAACACGAAATATAATCAATACCCAATATACACGATGAGATACATATACACGAGTACCCGCTGAAGACGTTTGGGGATAATATCTCCTGACGGGATCCATATAGTACCAGTCCATGAAATTACTGTATCGGGATCAAGTATACAATTCTAGAACATGCATATATACAATCTTATGAATTGAAAACTATCACAGAAATGTACTCGCCTGAAGTCCTGAGCAAGGTGTGTCTCTCGATGCCCAAGCTGGTATCACACAGACCTATATTTGGTATGTTGCATTAATACAAGGTTCAAGAATGAAAATAAGTTAAGTTGATGCAATTCTAGGTCAATAAATCATTTCTAGGTCAAACCGATGAAATCTTGATTGCAAGAGTCTAACACTAAGTCACAAAGTTGATACACTATGAAACTAAGCTATACTAGTTAAGCTATGATAATACAAGACACTCAAAAAGTCGTATCATAAGATACGCAAGTTCATTTATATGAAAATAGTATTTTAGAAATATATACAAGTCATTAATTATAATACTATATCAATACAAATAAAATAGATACCTTGGCCTTGCACCAATGCCTATCACACCTATCTCGATATCCAAACTCAATACCTTGGGTATCGACCAAATACCTTAGTATTACCTTGGTATCCCGAGGTAATCCAAAACCTCTAACATATAGCTAAAACAAAAGTATAAATACCTCAAATGTTAACTATAACCATATACTAACTACTAACTAATAAATAACTAACTAACAAATAAAATAATTAGTAAACATATCTAACTTAATCAATACTTCAACTAAACTACTTTTAACTACTAAACAAAACTTTCAACTAACTGCTTGGGAACTACCCAAACCAAATACCTTGCTAATCTCAAACCTCGACTAACCCAAACCTAAAAAATCTAATACCTTAACTGCTCACTAAAACTGTTACTAACCCACTGAAATACTAACTATAACCAATACCTTGGTCTGAAACTAACTAACTCTAATACATTAAATACCCAAACTAATAATACTGATACCTGCACAGAAACATGGCTATATTGATACCAACTGAAACTGATACCTACTAATATTGTGCTCATACACATTATTATGGTTCTCTCTTGTGAAAACATTGAGATGCACACATTGTTGCTATTGTGCTGTTGCTGATGCACTGCTACATGCTTGCAGCTACTGTCCTCTCCTTTTGCTGTAACTGCTATTGCTGAACTGTATGCCACTGCACCTTGCTGTGCACTGGCTGCACACTGCTGTAGTATAGTGACTCTTGGCTGCTGCAACATGCTGCTGCCTTGCTCGAATTGTACTACTGCAGTGCATGCTAGCTGTTGCTCAATGTAGCAAGCTGGCTGCTGGCTTGCTGTACAAAAACTGACTGCACTTGCTGAATTCAACTGCTACTGCAGTGCTGAGTTCCTTCATGGTATTTGCACACTGTAAAAACCCGATACTTGTTGTGCATTGATGCCTGCACTTGCAAACTGCCACTTGCAGTTGCCTCCCAACCCGAGCTCCCTGTTGATGGATGCCGAGCCTCTCTTCACTTACTTGCTGAGCACTGATTGCTCTTACAATATCACTGACACACACTCACAGCCACACCTCTCACACACAAACATACAACACATATACATATATACATAAAAGAACTCACACACACATAGATAACTAGCTATATATATGTATATATACACATATAGATATATGTATCAAGGTCCCTCACTATATATATGTATATACAAACACAACTACCTAGAGCTAGATATATATATACCTATACTCTCACACACATAAATACAAACACATATATACATATATATACACTTAATCCTATGCACCAATATATACATATATATTACATAAATATCATATATATATAAATACACATGCACATATAGGAAAGAGGACAAAACACCAAACACGTGGAGTGCACCGTACCCGTATCACACTAATTCTATGATACGCTTGTGATACGGCTCCAACATACAACCAAACGCATCCGAAAGGACACGAATAAGTCTAATACACTAAATATGAACAATACGTATAGTAATTAGATTAACTACGTGTTCGTGTCACAATGTGATATGCACAAGACCCCGTTTCGGAGGAAAATCCCCAAAAACAACTCATTTCGTCAAATTGACGAGATACGACCTACACGTACCCAATTATGGACATGATACTAGTCACAAAAAAGCAATCATATGTCAATTTGATCTATTAGACCAAATGACAAACACTACATGAGCCAATCTTGAAATTCTCCTAAAATTGGCACCAAAATGCACATAACTTCCACCGTAGGTCTCCGATGAAACTAAAACCAATTTCTATGGGTAGCCTATGCATGTGGGTTAGTTTCTCATGTTTAAATCTCAGATCTAGATTCTATTAAAGGAGGAAAACTGAAATGTACCTATTGGGAGATGGATTCTAGATGAAAAGTCTCCTAAATGCAAGGTAGCTTCTCTCCTTTCAGATCATGGCCTCCTCCTTCTTGCTCCTTGCTTCCTTCTTATAGATCCTTGATGTAGAAGCCTCCAATGAAGAATAGGGAAGGAATTTGTGAGGAATTGGTGGAGGAATGATGAGGGAATGAAAGAATTAAAAAGATAGAAGAATGTAGATCTAAAGGAATTGGAAATTTGTGAAGTGAAATGATTTTCTCTCTCCTCCTCTACTATAGCCGGCCATATACACCTCACCAAGAAATGTGAAATGTCTCATTTACCCCTTGGGGCCTCTCATGAAGAAATTAATTAGGCAGTAAAAGTTCTAGTCTAATGGTTACACTAATTAATCCAACCTCCTAATCCATGGGCCTAACTCATGGGCTCAAACTAAACTCATATGAAATGTTGGTTCATGCATCTAATAAAATAGGTTAGGTCCACTACACAAGTTTAAAATAAATTTACAACTAGCAATCAATAAATAATACAAAAAATAATTAATCATGCATGCACAATATTTAAATACAAATAATCCTAAAATTAAAATATCTATTTAACTTACCAAACTACCCTTGAATGAAAATATGAGGGTGACAATCCTACCTACCTTAGAAAGTTCCGTCCTCAAAATTAAGGAAGAAACTAACAATCAAAAGCAAACAATACAATGCAAGAAAGAATTATACCTTACGGCTCGAACAAATATGGATATCGCTCGCGCATCTCGGCCTCTCGCTCCCAAGTACTATCTCCTTACAAGTGATGCCTCCACGCAACGCGCACCAAAGGAATCGTCTGGTTCCTCAGCACCTTCTCTCTTCGATCCAGAATCTCTACTGGTTACTCTGGATATCTAAGAGTATAGCCCACCTCTATCTCCGAGTGATCCAACACATGACTGGAATCTTCCACGTACCGTCTCAGCTGCGACACGTGAAACACGTTGTGCACACATTTCAATACAGGTGGTAAGTCTAGTCTGTATGCAACTGCACTGACCGTCTCAAGAATACTGAAAGGTCTGATGAATTGCGGACTAACCTTTCCGCCTTCACCGAAACGAATAGTGCCACTTGTCGGAGAAATACACAAGAAAACTAGACCGCCAACCTAGCACGAAACACAACCTTAGCACTCTAACAAACAATAATCAAACACAAGCAAAATAAAACTAAAGCTATACCTCAAACTCTAATGGTCTCCAATGGCTATCGGCCCAATGCCGCTACCTGTCCTGCGCCACTCGAAGTCTGTCCCTGATAAGCTTCACCTTCTCTGTTGTATCTACTACCATCTCTGGTCCCAATAAAGCTCTGTCACCAACATCATATCAAGATAACGGAGTGCGGCATCTCCGTCCATATAATACCTCGAATGGTGACATCTCAATGCTGGCTTGGTAGCTGTTGTTGTATGAAAACTCTACCAAATGAAAGTGATCCTCCCAAGAACCTGTAAGATCCAAAACACAGGTGCGTATCATGTCCTCGAGAGTCTGAATAGTCTTCTCTAACTGTCCGTCAATCTGAGGGTGATAAGCGGTACTGAACTTGAGCTGAGTGTCCAAGCTAGCCTACAAACTCCTCCAGAAGTGGGACGTGAAGTGACTATCCCGATCCGAGACTATGCTCACTGGAACACCATGCAATCTGACAATCAGCAACACATACATCTCCACGAGCTTCTCCGTAGATGTACCCACTTTGAATGGCAGAAAGTAGGCTGATTTGGTCAACCTGTCCGCGATGACCCTAATCGTATCTTTCCCTCCTGGAGAACGCGGAAGTCCTGATACAAAATCCATAGTCGCATGCTCCTATTTCCAGTCCAGAATGGGTAAAGGCTGAAGCAATCCTCCTGGCCTTTGTCTCTCCGCCTTGACCTGCTGGCAAACTAAGCAACTAGACACGAAGCTCGCTACCTCCCGCTTCATGCTATACCACCATACATGCTCACTCATGTCTCTATACATCTTATTGGCACCTGGATGCATAGAGTAATGAGAACGATGCGCCTCCTACAGAATCTTCTCGCGCAATGCACCTCTCGGTACACACAATCTGGTACCATATCGCAATGATCTATCATCTGCGACGATGAAGTCATCTGCCAAGCCGATCTGGATCTGTGCTCTGATGCTCCTCAGAGACTCATCCTCATACTGTCCGGCTCTGACCCGATCCATCAGCTCCTATTGTACCTGAAGTCCCCACATCTGTGTTGCGACTCCAGGAATCAATACCTCAATGCCCAAACTGTCAAGATCGCCCAATAAATGTATGTCTCTAGTCAAGCACATAGGCACTGGATACCTGCTCAAAGCATCCGCGACTACGTTGGCCTTCCCTGGATGGTACTGCAAGGAAGCCTTTCATCAGCTCCAACATCCACCGTTGCCTCATATTGAGCTATTTTTGTGTAAACATATACTATAAGCTCTTGTGGTCTGTGAAGATCTCCACTCTCTCTCCATACAAGTAGTGTTTCCATAATTTGAGAGCAAAGATAACCACTGCCAACTAAAAGTCATGGGTATGGTAGTTCTTCTCATGGGGGCGTAATTGCCTAGAAGCATAGGCAATCACATTCCCGTGCTTCTGTAACACATAACCCAAACCCATTCTGATGCATCACTGTAAATATAAAATCCTCGTGCTCCTGATGGCAATGTCAAGATTGGAGTTGTTGTCAATATCCTCTTCATCTCCTCAAATGCTGACTGACAATCCTCAGTCCAGAAGAAGTCTACGTCCTTCCTGGTTAGTCTAGTCATCGCCTCTGTAAGTCTGGAAAAGTCCTGAACAAACCTCTGTTAGTAGCTCGCCAATCCAAGGAAACTCTTGATCTATGCTACTGAACTCGGGGTAGACCACGATTCAACTGCTGAAATCTTCTTCGGGTCCACCGAGATTCCATCTCCTGTAATAACATGCCCAAGGAATTCAACCTTATCAAGGAAGAATTCACACTTTGATAACTTGCCATACAAGTTCTCATTGCTGAGGGTCTCCAGAACTATCCTCAAGTGCTGCTCATGCTCCTCTGGGGTCTTCAAATATATCAGAATATCATATATGAAGACTACAACAAACTGATCCAGTTACTGATGAAACACCTTGTTCATCAGGTTCATGAACACTGTTGGGGCATTGGTCAACCCAAACGGCATCACCAAGAACTCAAACTGCCCATAACGAGTCCTGAAAGCTGTCTTCGGGATGTCTTCCCTCTTCACTTTCACCTAGTGGTACCCTGACCTCAAGTCTATCTTTGAGAATACCTTCGCTCCGCTCAATTGGTCAAACAAGTCATCAATCCGCGGCAACAGGTATTTGTTCTTAATAATGAGGTTGTTAAGTACCCTGTAGTCGATATACATACGTACCGACCCATCCTTCTTTGGTACAAAAAATACTGGAGCACCCCATGGTGATGAACTGGAATAGATAAAGCTCTTGTCTTGCAACTCATCCACCTGCTTCTTCAACTCCGCCAGTTCGCTGTTGTTTACTCTATAGACGTGCTGAGATATCGGCCGCGCCAGGCACCAAATCTATAGATAATTCCACATCTATGTCTGGCGGAAACCCTGGCAACTCCTTTGGAAAGACATCCATGAAATCTGCAATCAATTGATGTGGCAGCTCCTGCTCTTCTACCAAAGCTCCACAGAAATCGCCTTCACTCTACTCTGCTCCTCGGACGAACTCGAACTCCGGCTCTCTTGGCGAGTGAAATAAAATTCTGTCTCCACGATACTCGATACTAGCATGATGTCTACTCAACCAATCCATCCCGAGTACTATATCGTAACTCAAAAATGGTATTACAAGTAAACATAAGCTCAACTCTCGGTCTCCCAAATAAACTCTCTGGTTCTTGCAAACATCACTGACCAGGATAATGCCATCCTCGGTCATGATCTTACAATTCCTCGCCAACGGTTCAAACTCAAGACGATTCCTTAATGCAAAAGATACAGATACAAAGCTATAAGTAGCACCAGAATCGAACAAAACATGAGCTGTAAAGGAATCGAGATAAACTGAACCTGATATGACATCACCAACCGGATCCTCCTCCTCGACAGTCAATGCAAAAGATCGTCCCTGTCGCTGCGCTCCTCTCTGCTGCAGATGCTGAGCAAATTGCTGCTGTTGTGGTAGAAGAGGTCCTCTCTGTTGGTCCGCTGGTGGTCTAGCGGGTGCCCTCAGTGCCTGTCCTCTGCCCTGATCTGGATGTGTTGGGACTTTAGGAAAATCCCTTAACTGATGATCTCCCGATGCACAGAATAAGCATCGGCCCAGCCTCATCCTGCATGTGTCACATCCGTGTCCTTGCTTCTTACAGAAAGTGCATGGAACTACTGCCCTCTGGATCTGATGTATCTATTGTGCCGACGCTCTAGCTGGCCCATTATACTGCTACCTCTAGTGCTGGTAAGGCCTCTGGTGTTGCTACTGGAAATGAGGCCTCTTCGTCGGACCCGTGTTGGTGCTGGATCCTCTATTGTCCCTCAGCCTCTTAGAGCCAAGCTCTAAGTCACCCTCTGCTCTCTGCGACTACCTGAGAATCTCCTTGAAGGTGGCAGTAGGATCTCCGTTGGTGTGGGATTTGACCTCCCAGTTCAGGCCTTTCCTGAACTTCCTGGCTCTGCCTCTAGGGTTCTGACCCTCCACGAGGTGACCTAATCGACAATACTCTGTCGCATACTTGTCCAATGACATACATCCCTGGACGAGGTACTGGAATTCGCTCTCCAAGGATGTAAGAGCCACGTCTGGGAAGAACTTCTCCTTGAAAAGCTCTTTGAAGACTTTCCAAGTGAGTCCTAGTACTGCAATCCTGGAGTCTGTCTGGAATCATGTCAAAGCAATGTCGAACATCATACACCCCGCTGCCTCTATCTGTAGCATCTCTGTAATTTGCGCCAGCCGCTGGTTTCGCTCGATGTCCTCGATCCAATAATCTGCATAGAGAATCCCCTCTGTGCCTCTGAAGTCCTTCGGGCCTATCCTCTTGAAGTTTATGATGGTACCCTGCCTCGGTTGCTGAGGAATAAACTGAGGTAGTATCGTCTGTGGCTGGACTATAGTAGCTCTCTCAACTGCCGCAAGAGCGATCTGGTGAGCATTCTCCACGCTCTATCGCAGGACCTCTGACTGTCGCTGCTGCGCCTACATCATCTGTCACGCCCCGATCTTCCGCAGACAATCGGCCGTTCCCGCTAGGCGGGAATCACTCTCGCCAGCGCTCCCGCGGAACGATCGCTTGACCCATCCGGGCGTGATGCCGCACGAGCATGATCCACGCCCGTGCAAGGCCATGGTTCATTGGCTGGCGGTTAGAGTTCTAAGCCACAGAGTCGCACAGATTGTCCGAGTGCAGCGGAGTCATGAACGCATAGGCGATCGGTAACAGGTTCACTGAGTTGACAATATAGCGGAAGCATTGAAACACAAGTTGAAGTAAAGCAACTCTTTTATTGATATAAACATGTATTACAGGCGGCGTATAGCCGAGATTACAAGTCGCTCAAGCCTCTCTCTCTGAAACAGTAAAAGCGTGCCAAGTGACTACAATTGTGGAATAATTGTACAGGCGATGATCAGGCGATGTTCAGGCGAGTTCCAATATTATGTCTTGTATATGTGCTTCTGTTCCGGACGCACCGTTGCTTCGGAGTGATGTTCACACCTTAGCACGCACGAAGGAGGCATCCGCACCGAACGAGGTTCTCCCGCACCCTGCATACAAACTGGTGGATTATCAGTACATTGAATGCACTGGTGGGGAAGCTACTAGCCCGCTCAACAAATCCAAACACGTAGTATAAGTTCCGTGCACCAACTATTTAGTTGTCTTTCTAGTTGCCTTAGGATCAGTTTCATGCAGACATTGAATAGCCTAACGTGTCAGGCAGTGTGCCGTGCAACATGAGAGGAAACACGGCGAGACTTACCACTTACCCTTTCTCCTTCCCTGTCCAAGGCAAACATTATAATTTCAAGCACGGGCAAGTATAACATTCAGGAGGCATAGCATATGCAACACGAGTACTGTTATTTCAAGATCGTTCAGGTGTTCAGTTAATGCGATGCAATGACTCGCACGCGGATAGCCGCTAAGCGAGGATGACTTAGCTATATGAACATGAGTCGCTGGCATAGCCATAAAGGACCAATTTAGTCAATGACAAGGATGGTCTGCTACGTGCAAGAACGTGAGGCACCGTATACCACCCTGTCCAAGTACGTGAGACTATACGTGCATTCAGTCTGTGACGAAGATGGAATGCAGCCAAGAACGTGAGTGCTACAAACAATCCCGTCCAAGAACGTGAGACTGAACGATGAGTTCCATCCGGATCGGATCGGCCCCAGTGCCCCGGAACCGTCCGTGGAACTTTACCTCGTTTCCGAGTTGTCCGCGACATGCACTTATTTGGTTTCTTTTCCAATTCCATTATTTTGCCAAGCAGGCTACGTAATTACGTTTCCGCCAAGCAGGCTACGTGATTACGTTTCCGCCAAGTAGGCTACGTGAGTACACGAGAACACGTGAACACGGATACTTGCAGGGTCAATCATGCACGGAACTACTTAGTAGTCTCCCGGGGTTTGGATGAAAACAAGGCAACATTCAAACAGACAAGCATGCGTTTCTAAGAAACATAAGCAGGCACATTTGCTCGGACCCGAAGGTAAGCCGAGAGATGAAACCGTTAGGGACTTAGCATCCGAGGGTCTGAATATAGGCAGTATTTCAATTTCTATGTTCTAGCATAAGCAATACAAGTTGGGATTATTCCCTTAGCTAGGTGCGTTGGAATTATTAGCATGCAGGGGGTGATTCACCTAGCGGCTAGCATAAATATTCTACATTTTATGTGTGCTGGCTAAGCAAAGACAAGTTCACCGTAGCCACCCACCTTAGCGATGATTCGCCTCGGTAGAGCGATACGTCAAGCGAGCCTCTGAAAGCCTAAGCCGGATTCCTGTAGGGACAAGTTTGGATATCCTTTGCTTCTTGTTTGAGGCAAAGCGGGTCGGGACAGTTGCACTTTTGCCGTTTGAGACGGCAGTCCGCTAGAACGGAACGGGGTGTTACATCCTACCTAACTCAGAAAAAGACTCGTCCTCGAGACTTACTGAGGACAAGCAGTAATCTAGGTTTGAGGCAATCCTAGACAAGTCGTTGTACTTGTTCATTTGGATATTCACTTGCACAAGCTTCAAAATCAGCATATCGCTTAGACTGGATCGTTCGTACTTTCGAAGTGCACTTCTAGCGTGAACACGTCAACCAGCTTAGTGATAGCGAAGTCTTAGCACTCGAGTTTCACCTTTTCTAAGTCTTGGATGGTGCACTAGTTCAAGGCGTCCCTCGAATAGATGCATTCAACCAAACTTAGAGTTAGTGAAAATCGGACAAGCTACTGCGATACTCTCAAGGGTTCGCACAGGTTGGCACAAAGGCCACTCGCAGCACAGCAACATACAAGCAAGCATATCATATCATATCATTCAAAACATATTTTGAAAGTATTTAGACTTATTGTTGGAACATCCCATCGAGGCATTGAGAGAGAGCGTGCACATAACCCACGAACGAGCTTTCGAAATAGAGATATTCGAATTGAAGTCCAAAGGCGTAGAAGCCAGGCTCTGATACCAACATGTCACGCCCTGATTTCCCGCAGGCAATCGGTCGTTCCCGCTAGGCGGGAATCACCCTCGCCAGCGCTCCCGCGGAACGATAGCTTAACCCATCCGGGCGTGATGCCGCACGAGCGTGATCCACGCCCGTGCAAGGCCATGGTTCATTGGCTGGCGGTTAAAGTTCTAAGCCACAGAGTCGCACAGATTGTCCGAGTGCAGCGGAGTCATGAACGCATAGGCGATCGGTAACAGGTTCACTGAGTTGACAATATAGCAGAAGCATTGAAACACAAGTTGAAGTAAATCAACTCTTTTATTGATATAAACATGTATTACAGGCGGCGTATAGCCGAGATTACAAGTCGCTCAAGCCTCTCTCTCTCTGAAACAGTAAAAGCGTGCCAAGTGGCTACAATTGTGGAATGATTGTACAGGCGATGATCAGGCGATGTTCAGGCGAGTTCCAACATTATGTCTTGTATATGTGCTTCTGTTCCGGACGCACCGTTGCTTCGGAGTGATGTTCACACCTTAGCACGCACGAAGGAGGCATCCGCACCGAACGAGGTTCTCGCACCCTGCATACAAACTGGTGGATTATTAGTACATTGAATGCACTGGTGGGGAAGCTACTCGCCCGCTCGACAAATCCAAACACGTAGTATAAGTTCCGTGCACCAACTATTTAGTTGTCTTTCTAGTTGCCTTAGGATCAGTTTCATGCAGACATTGAATAGCCTAACGTGTCGGGCAGTGCGCCGTGCAACATGAGAGAAAACACAGCGAGACTTACCACTTACCCTTTCTCCTTCCCTGTCCAAGGCAAATATTATAATTTCAAGCACGGGCAAGTATAACATTCAGGAGGCATAGCATATGCAACACGAGTACTGTTATTTCAAGATCGTTCAGGTGTTCAGTTAATGCGATGCAATGACTCGCACGCGGATAGCCGCTAAGCGAGGATGACTTAGCTATATGAACATGAGTCGCTGGCATAGCCATAAAGGACCAATTTAGTCAATGACAAGGATGGTCTGCTACGTGCAAGAACGTGAGGCGCCGCATACCACCCTGTCCAAGTACGTGAGACTATACGTGCATTCAGTCTATGACGAAGATGGAATATAGCCAAGAACGTGAGTGCTATAAACCATCCCGTCCAAGAACGTGAGACTGAACGATGAGTTTCATCCGGATCGGATCGGCCCCAGTTCTCCGGAACCGTCCGTGGAACTTTACCTCGTTTCCGAGTTGTCCGCGACATGCACTTATTTGGTTTCTTTTCCAATTCCATTATTTCGCCAAGCAGGCTACGTGATTACGTTTCCGCCAAGCAGGCTACGTGATTACGTTTCCGCCAAGCAGGCTATATTAGTACGTTTTTGCCAAGCAGGCTACGTAAGTACACGAGAACACGTGAACATGGATACTTGCAGGGTCAATCATGCACGGAACGACTACTTAGTAGTCTCCCGGGGTTTGGATGAAAACAAGGCAACATTCAAGCAGACAAGCATGCGTTTCTAAGAAACATAAGCAGGCACATTTGCTCGGACCCGAAGGTAAGCCGAGAGATGAAATCGTTAGGGACTTAGCATGCGAGGGTCTAAATATAGGCAGTATTTTAATTTCCATGTTCTAGCATAAGCAATACAAGTTGGGATTATTCCCTTAGCTAGGTGCATTGGAATTATTAGCATGCAGGGGTGATTCACCTAGCGACTAGCATGAATATTCTATATTTTATGTGTGCTGGCTAAGCAAAGACAAGTTCACCGTAGCCACCCACCTTAGCGATGATTCGCCTCGGTAGAGCGATACGTCAAGCGAGCCTCTGAAAGCCTAAGCCGGATTCCTGTAGGGACAAGTCTGGATATCCTTTGCTTCTTGTTTGAGACAAAGCGAGTAGGGACAGTTGCACTTTTGCCGTTTGAGACGACAGTCTGCTAGAACGGAACGGGGTATTACATCATCTGCTGGAAAAGTGTGAACATCTGCATTTGATCAACTACAGGTGGTGGAGGTAGAAGATCCTCGAAAACTGTCTGCCCTCTCCTCGGTACTGGAGGTGGAGCACCTCCGAAATCTGCTGCTGATACGCCTACCTGGACCGGTGAAGTTGACCTCCTGAATGTAGGTGCTAGACCATCGTCTGAGGGTGTTGCCCTCAAGGGTGATGAAGTGACTGATCGTGCTATCGCGGCACCTGAGCGCTGGCAATGCGTCTTCGGCGGCATCCTGAAGATAGATTAAAATAAGGAATCAATATTGAATATGATACGATATCATCAAAAAAGGGCAGAACTTTATTCAAGTAAAGCAATATTCAAAAGATAAGAATTTGCAAAACAGATTTGAAATTTTTTCTAGTTATGATTGAGTAAACTCTCAGCCTAAATCATGTTTCCTAAAGCAGGTTCATAGCAGTACTTTAGACGAGCACAACTACGATAAGAATCTACATGCATAGGCCACCACTAAAAATGTCACAACCCGCACCCGAATATTCGGGCACGAGTACGTGGTTACGCCCAGCCTACGTCGCAGCATCGGCAGTAAAACACTGTCTGGATCATTTCTAACTATCTAACATCTCAACAATATAATATGGTACCTGTCAATCATCTCAACTCCAAACGGAGGAGCAATATGGTATCTCAATCACAAAACAAACTAAGGAAGAACAATGCACGAATGGATTAGCGAAGAAAAGAATAAGATACAATCCAATATCTGAAATAATTATACAAATTGTGAATCTCAACAAATATAATAGTCTAGTACAGTCCAACACAAATAAGCTAGACCTCCTCGGGCTCTGTAACTAAGTCCTCATGTTCTATAGGAGTATCCTCTAAAGGTACGTCATCCTGCGGTCCGTAGAATGTGGGACACTGCTCTATAAGTCAATCATCTGGAAAAATATATCCAGTCAGGATTGGAACGAAGTACATACCTCTGATAGCAGTTTCAATAGCATAATCGAGCATATAAAACACAAATAGAAATGAAATACAAGATCACTAAACATATGAATGAATGAACAATAGATATGCAGGTAATGTACGAGAATATAGATCAATAATATGAATATCGATAATATGATAAAATAACTGCAATCTAAACTAATATCCCGAACCATTTTTAAAGACCTAAAACCTAAGTTTTTAAAACAAACCAAAATAAACCCGGTTTATTATTAAACCGAACCGAGTCAAAGCTGAACCAAACCCAACTAAACCTAAACCAACCTTAGCGGGTCGGGTCGGACCCATACCCGAACCCGACCCGAAACCCGAAAACCGAAATCCCAAATTTCTTAACTGCCCGAATCCCGACCGCCGCCCCGCTCGACTTCCGCCGGCCATTTTCCCCTCCGTCGACCGCTCATCTCCTCGCTGCCGCTCAACCGTTGACCCGTCGCCTCCCCAACGACCGCCCTTCGCCCTCCCTCTCCTCCTATATAAACCCCCACGGCCACCCCTTCACCGCCATCTCCACCAGCGCCTCCACCGCCCCTCTCCACCAGATCCGGCCACCTCCGACCCCGACGAACCCCGGCGACCTCTCCTTCGGCTCCGCCGCTTCACTCCGGCGACGTCTCCCCTCCGACCCAGCAGCTGAGCAACCCCACAGCCCCGTCAGCACCAAGCACAGCACCCGCCGGTCGAGCACCGCCGCGCCGCGCCGCGTGAACACGACATATAGTCGATTCCGGTGTCCTGTTCCAGTAAGCATTTCTCTCTCCTCGCCGCCTCATTTTTTGTTCTGTCTGTTGCTACGCATACCCTGCGTGGCCCTTTCAAACCCCGTGCAACTCGTTCAGGGTATTGCATCTTGTGGCGATCGCAAACCGCGACGCAAAATTAAGAAAAATCACCCTATTTCTGAAAATTCAGAGACCTAGTCCGAACTCCCCAGTTCGTGACCGTTTTGTGACCAACCTGTAAATGTTTTCAAAATCCACCTGAACAATTATTTAGACCACCTAACCAAGTTGTTAACCTTATTTTTGGTGTAATTTATCGTGTTGTTAGTTGTATTTAATTTGAGGATAAAAATGACCGAAATATTGGTTATTTAAATATCCTGTTTTTTCTGAAACTGTGTGCGCCCCGCTAAACGGGACGACTTGGTAGTGTGCGGACTTCACCGAAGGGTGCACACCATTAATACGGACGTGTGATATTTTGCGGAAGTTGATTTGGATGTGCGTGCACACCCGAATCAACGTGTATCCATCGACAACGCCCCGTATCGGCCATATTCTGAAACTCGTTGTAACTTCGTGTACGCTCGTCGTATCGAAACAAAATTTGCGCCATCGGACTGGTAGCGATACGCTGGTCCTGTGACTCATGTTTGGTTTAATTCTGAGAATGTTGACAAAATCCCGTATCGTGGGCCCCACGGCTCCACTTGACGGGCGATTTTATGATCGGCTCATCGGAATCCAGTTCTGGACATTCCATTGGGTTCGTATCGTCGTTCTGAACTTGTAGACACTAAGTTTGACGAATTTGGAGAACATTGTCTCTGACACATTTTTCGGTGAGAAGCGGACCACATGTGGATCCCGCTTTGACCAGAGAATGTCACTTTTGCCCCTGTGTCCGAATTGGACTTATGGACAGGCAATTCTAGCTATTTGATATCTTCTCGTGCTTGCCTTATCAAGTACGTCATACCTCAGGACACCAGACACTATTTATGAGACAGAATCTTCTTGAGATATTCATGGTGATTCTGTATAGGTTACAGGTTTCATGACATATACTTTATACACCTGCTTAGATCTCATTATGACTTGCTGCATTAGCTATGATCTTGCGTGTCATGGACATGAGACGTGTGATTACATTGGGTGGGGAGAGACACACAGGCTACAGGCTAATTTATATATATATTTATTATTGTGAGGCCTTAGACTCTACATCAGAGCTAGGCACTCTACTAGTGATATCACTGCTACTGGCTCCCAGATACCGAGCTTGTAGTGGTCTCAGTCTGAGTTCTAGTAATGCTCTCATTTTGCATATCACTTAGCTGGTTATATAGTTTACCTTATTGTTTCATTTATTATTGCACTGTATTTATTATGGCTTGAGTTATTCTTATACCTTGCTATGTCCCCTGAGGACCTGGATCCGGATTATGTCCCCAGGAATAGCAGAGGAGATCTATCCTGAGGTATACGGGACATGAGCATTAGCAGGAGCAGAAGCAGGAATAGGTGCATACATTGGAACAGCACCAGAACCAGAAGACGAGGTAAGCGCCGAGGATTTCTTCTGAGTATATGCTTTATCCATACTCAATATTTGTTGTTGTTATACTCTTTATTTCTTGTCTATTGAACCATTGTATCAAACTCATTATCGGGTTGTTCCCCGATATATATTTTATTGAGACTTGATATTGCTTTATATTCTGATATTGTGTATTTATTTCTGTGGATGAGATTTGTACTATTGCCCATATTGTTGTTTTACAGCTTAAGTATACCCCGATAGGTCCACTAAATTGGGTTTGCCCATCGGTGTGTGCTGTTGGCCATTGCCACGTGTCTAGTCCCTCGATATTTTGGGACTGGGGCGTGACAAGGGGCTGGATCCCAATTAACGGTGGTCCATAAATACTTAAATATCGTGTCTCTTAAGGTTATTTGTACCTTGTTGACAGAAGGGCCCTTTCGACTTGTATCCAAGATTTATCAACCTTTGAATAACTTAGACTGAATAAGAATTTAAAGCATCTTACAATATTTATATTTTATCAGAATCTAAAAGACCTAATTCTCAACGGATAAAGTTGAATCGATCTTCAGCTAAAGGTTTAGTAAAGATGTCCCTTATTGATGTTCCGTGTCAACATATTCCAAACAAATATCTCTGTGTTGTTAATGATCCCTCAAAAAAAGATGTTTGATTTCTATGTGCTTAGTGTGTGAATGGCATACTAGAATTTTAGTGAGATTAATAGTGCTAGTGTTATCTTAGAGAATAGGAATGTTCTTGTAGTGCATATTGAAGTCTTCTAGTGTTTGACTCATCCACAAAATTTGTGTACAACAATGGCCTGCGGCGATATATTCAGCCTCAGTTGTTGACAATGCAACAAAATTTTACTTCTTACTAAACCAGGAGACTAGAGGCTTTCCTATGAAATGACAAGTATCGGTGGTGCTTTTTCGATCAACTTCGCATATAGAAAAATCAGCATCTGAGTAACCAGTAAGGTCAAATAACGTGGTTTTTGGATACCATAAGTCTGTCGACAAAGTCCCTTTGAGGTATCGAAAGATACGTTTGACTGCGCACAAATGTGATTCCTTAGGATTAGCCTGATATCTAGCACAAAGACATACAACAAACAAGATGTTTGGATGACTAGGAGTTAGACATAACTAACTACCAATCATACCTCGATACTTACGTATGTATGTAAGTTTACCGGTCTCATCAAGGTCAAGCTTGATGGATGTTGCCATAGGAGTTCCGATAAGCTTTGCATTGTCCATATCAAACTTTTTGAGCTAATCATTCGTGTACTTAGCCTGATTGATGAATGTTCCTTGTGAATCTTGCTTGATTTGCAATCCTAGGAAGAATGTTAATTCTCCCATCATGCTCATCTCAAATTCATTCTGCATACACTTAGCAAACTAGTTACATAGCATCTCATTTGTAGATCCAAATATGATATCATCTACGTATATTTGCACTAATAACAAGGAGTCAGCAGAAGATTTTATAAAAAATGTAGTATCAATTTTTTCTTTGGAAAAACCGTTTTCAAGTAGAAATGAGCTAAGGCGCTCATACCAAGCACGAGGAGCTTGTTTGAGTCCATAGAGAGCCTATCGTAGCTTGAATATGTGGTCAGAGTATTTGAAATCTTCAAAACCAGGGGGTTGTTTAACAAAAACTTCTTCTTTTATAAAACCATTTAGAAAAGCACTTTTAACGTCCATTTGAAAAAGTTTAAAATTGTGAAAACTAGCAAAAGCGCAAAGCATTCGGATAGATTCGAGTCTAGCGATAAGAGCATAGGTTTCATCGTAGTCAATGTCTTCCTCTTGGTTGTAACCTTGAGCTATGAGACATGCTTTGTTGCGTGTGACTGAACCATCCTCATTTAATTTGTTTTAAAAAATTTATTTAGTATCAATGATCGGATAATCATTAGGTCTGGGAACAAGTTTCCAAACTTGATTAAGTTCAAATTGGTTGAGTTTCTCTTGCATAGCAGAAATTCAAAATTCATCAGCAAAAGCTACTCATATATTCTTTGGTTTTATTTGAGAAATAAAAACAATATTTATAATGGGATCTCTATTTGAAGAACGTGTACTTACACCTTTCGATACATCACCTATTACCAAGTCCTCTGGATGATCTGTAGAGAATCTCAATATCTTGGGCAGACTTTCCAGATAACTTGTACCGGTTGTATCTTCAGGAGCCTTGTTGGTTGCAGATTGAATATCTTCATCGTCGCTTTCGTTTGATACTTGAGTGTTGAGTTCATCGAATGTAACATTGATTGATTCTTCAACAGTCATTGATTGATTGTTGAATACTCTAAATCCTTTACTTTTGGCAGCGTAACCTAGAAAAATACCTTCCTCGGTCTTAGAGTCAAACTTTTCTAGGTTATCTTTAGTATTGAGAATAAAGCATTTGCAGCCAAAAACTTTAAAGTAACTAATAGTGAGGATTCTACTAAGCCAAAGTTCAGAGGGATTTTTCTTTGAGATAGGTCGATTACGCACTATATTCAAAACATGGCATGTTGTACTTACAACTTCAACCCAAAATTATTTCGGAAGGTTATATTGATTTAACAAAACTCTACCCATATCGCCAAGAGTTCTATTTTTTCGCTCCACAAACACCATTTTGTTGAGTAGTTCTAGGACAAGAAAATTAATGAGAAAAACAATTTTCATTGCAAAATCTTTTGAAATCACTATTTTTGAATTTGTCTCCATGATCACATCGGATACGAGCAATCATTAAACCTTTTTCGTTTTGAACATTTTTGCAAAAAGTAACAAATTCAGAAAATGCTTCATTTTTGTTTGCAAAAAAATAAACCCATGTGTATCTAGAAAAATCATCAATAATGACATAAGCATAGAGATTACCGCCAAGACTAGCGACTCTAATAGGTCCAAACAAGTCCATATGCAAGAGTTGAAGTAGTTTAGAGGTACTTACAACGTTAATTGACTTAAAGGAAGATTTATTATCTTTATTCTTTTCACAATAAGCATATACCATATCTTTCTTGAAAGCAATCTCTAGTAAGCCTCTTACAAACTTCTTTGTGGACAGTCTTGCAATAGTGTCAATGTTTGCGTGTCGTAAACGTATGTGCCATAGCCAACTATCATCTTTGTTGGCATATAGACATCTGCATGCATTGTTAGTGTCCTTTGCAAGATAGAAAAAATATATATTATCTTCCCTAATCCCTTCAAAGATAATATTACATGTGGATCTTTCATATATAGAACATTTGTCGTTTACGAAGTTAATGTCATAACCATGGTCATCTAGATGCCTGAGGCTGAGTAGGTTATGTTTTAATTTTGTTACTAGACAAACGTCTTTTATGACATGATAGGGAGGGATACCAATGTTATCATTACTAATAATATATCCTCTGAGGTTATTACCGAAGAAGTATCCATCTTTATTCATCGATAGCGTTGCAAATAGGTTAGCATCACCAGTCATATGTCGTGAGCAACCACTATCGAGAATCCACTTGCATCTAGTATTAGAGGGTTGATCCACCTATAAAACGAGTTATAGATGTAACCTTTGGTACTCATTTCTTTGAGGGTCCAACTGTGCTAGTTTTTGGTACCCATGCATAAACATTCATATCTACTAGCTTTCTAATTCTACAGAATCTAGATATATGTCCTTCCTTACCACAATAGTGACATATAGCTATGTTATTGGTGCTCCATGCAACATGATAGATATGAGTGTGTGAAGTAGTTCTTTGTAGTTTACGTGGATATCTATAGTAAAATGCATAATTATATGAGGCATGTTGAGTTCTACGTGCATAATAGCGTGCAGTGTTATGATGTGTTCGACATATATGATTGCATGGAGCATTATGCTTTTAGGTTGGAACATAGTTGTTAGTGCCCATATGTTTTGCTATGTGTCTCGTGTAGGTTGGGTAGGAAGTTCAGCCTATTTACCTAATCTAATATCTAATCTTTTAGAGGTAGCATATATTTCATCATATTTAGTAGTGAGAGCATATATTCTACCTGCGAAGTTGATCGAGTTCCCTATGGGTAACTTTGACGTTATCTTGGGCATGGACGGGTTGAGAGACAGTCATGCAACGATAGACTGTCGTGAGGGTAGAGTGTTGTTTAGAATTCCCGGTCTAGAAGAGTTTGTCCTTAGTAGAATAGGAAGAGACCAGTATAGGGGAGGAGTCACAACAGTAGCAAAGGAAGAAGACCCGAAGCCAAAGATAGTTGAAGAGTTCATGGACGTCTTTCCCCACCATCTTTCCGGATTACCCCCAGTTAGAGCAGTAGAGTTCTGTATAGAGTTGATGTCAGGAGCAGAATCAGTATCCCAGAATGTGTACCCTATGTCACCATCAGAGCTTGATCAGTTATACAAACACATGGAAGAACTAAGACGAAAAAAATTATTCGGGCCAGTGCATCACAGTGGGGAGCACCAGCGGTATTAGTTAAGAAGAAGGATGGATTGACGCGGTTGTGTATGGATTACAGGCAGTTGAATGTAGTGACTGTAGCGCCCTGCTCCGCATTGACGCTACGTACAAAGTGATATCGCCTTGCTTGCTCGAACGGAAGTCTTCTCGGAGAGTTCCCGACCGATTGATCAAAGTGAGTGGGCAGAACTGCATTCTCTGATTCTTGCACGACTTAATAATGAATCTGAGTTTTTTTAATGCTTGTTTGCTTAAGAAGATTGTTTCATAAGAGAATGATAGAACCGACTCAGTATGCTAATAAGAGAACTCACATAGCTTGTCATCGAAACGAATATGCTGCCTAACTAAGAGAATATGAATGCTTGTCAGAATCAGATAGAACCATTGCTATGCTAAAGAGAATAAGAAATATTGCATGCTTAGAAACACCGACACAGCTATTGAACGAACCTTTGCTATGTTAAGAAAGTTAAGTAAATGAATAATTCGAATATGTCCCTTTGAATATGCTAAGAATGAGATAGTTTTTGCATACTAAGATATGAATCAATCGTGCTTGCCTTTATATGTTTCGTTTGTCTGTCTGCTATATCGATCTGCTAAGTGAAAATGTGTGAGTGCTGTGACTAATAGTACGCCCTGAGGATACGGCTCGCAAGGGTCTAGTGGGGTGTGCTATTAGTAATGTGAAAAGATGTGCTTCGTTTCGATAAGATGTGTTTCGCTAAGACCGCATATGTTTAGCTTGATCATTGTTTTGCTTGAACTATGTGTTTTTGTCATTGCATTGGTCTCGGACAACTTGTGCACAAGGTCTTGTCTCTCGAACGGTTCCTGGGGCACTGGGAACCGCTCGGTCCGGAAGAGATTTTTGGATCGCCCTGAGGTATACGGCTCGAAAGGGGGTCTAGTGGGGCGATATGTCTATTAGTGTTGTGCAGAACCCATGATGTCACAGCTGCTTGCACTCGGGTGTGTTGGTGAAGAGCTGAACCTTGAGTCACAGCTGCCGACACCCACGCGTGCTAGTGAAGAGCTGAACCTTGGGCAACTGCTGCTAATCATGGGGCGACCCATGGACCGTCATATAGATAGGGCGCATGCTAGGTTTACCTTCTTGCATACCTATCATTTGTGACACCAAGTGATTGATACATAAGTTATGAATATGCAAATTGTGACTAACTTGTGTGTCTGCTGCAGGGATAACCGTTCGGCTATGGGGTAAGAAATATAAGTTTATGCTTAAGTCTGCTCGTTCATTTTGTCTGCATCGTAGAGATTATATAATAGAGCTTCATGCATTGCATCGGTCAGACAATGACTATTAGTGCAGAGCTGAACCTCGGTCACAGCTGCTAATAGAATCAGAATGTGAGTCATTGGACAGCTGGATTACCGCTGCCAATCCTGAGTTTCTCGGGGACCGAAATTATATAGATGTGTCTGCTTATGTGCAAATGAATACATGATATGTTTGCCTTGATTCGATATGTTCAGTCTGCTAGATAAGCTTTGCCCCAAGAGTTAGTTTTGTGTTGCACAATATATGCTGCGCCCTACACGATACCGCACTGTCCCAATTCGTATGCTTATAGTTTGAATATGCAAAACTGTTTCAAAGTTATGTTTCAAAAAGATGTAATATGACTCTGCTAAGAACTACATGAAACGAACCTAGGTAAAAGTAGCAAGATCACTAGTAATGCAATGTTTTGCCACATGATTACTTAGTGTGGGTTTCAGGGGGTGTAGCTTCTGTTCAGTTGTTTTTATCTCACCAGTACTTGCATAAAGTGCTGACCCACCAACAGTTTGCTTGTTCGCAGGTGTCGTTCGTGCGAGGAAGCGATAGCCGTGCCTCATCCCAAGGAACCGAAAATCTGGAGTCGATGCCTTGAGCCGCATCGAGCTGTGCTGCTTTTGTATAGAGGGACATAATGTATGGAATGGTGTTATTGTAATCGAGAGGAGAGTGCTTGAGCGATCTGTAACCTCGGCCATGCGCCGCTTGTAACATTTTGATTATCAATAAAAGAGCCTATTTTCTTATGCCATTGTGTTCTTTACTTTTCTACAATGTTATGTGCCGCTGCTTTAGTATCGAATCGCTTACTTGCCCTTGTATCAAAGCTTTGGCCTTGTGCAAGCGCATCTTAGGCTTGCACGGCATCACGTCCCGATGAGAACGATTGTCCTGCGGGAGAACTGTAACGTGGTGATTCACGTTCAGTAGGGACTATCGGGCTCGCGGGAGATTGGGGCGTGACATAATGGTATCAGAGCAACTCGATTCCTTGCCCATTCCGTTGCCTCCGACTCTGAGTTGTGTTGTGCTGCAATGAACGTTCCATACAATAAGTCCATAGATATTCTCAAAGATGCGCACAAAAGTTTTCTGGATTTGATTTATTGCTTGAGATGTGATTTGTGATTTCTGGATTTGCTGAGTTTTGATTTGGGATGGTGAGGGATGAGGACTATCGCTGCTCTGTGTTATCGTGAGTTTCTCCTTGAGTTTCGAGGACGAAACTCTTTGTTGGTGGGTAAGTATGTAGCGCCCTGCTCCGCATCGACGCTACGTACAAAGTGATATCGCCTTGCTTGCTCGAACGAAAGTCTTCTCGGAGAGTTCCCGACCGATTGATCAAAGTGAGTGGGCAGAACTGCATTCTCTGATTCTTGCACGACTTAATAATGAATCTGAGTTTTTTTAATGCTTGTTTGCTTAAGAAGATTGTTTCATAAGAGAATGATAGAACCGACTCAGTATGCTAATAAGAGAACTCACATAGCTTGTCATCGAAACGAATCTGCTGCCTAACTAAGAGAATATGAATGCTTGTCAGAATCAGATAGAACCATTGCTATGCTAAAGAGAATAAGAAATATTGCATGCTTAGAAACACCGACACAGCTATTGAACGAACCTTTGCTATGTTAAGAAAGTTAAGTAAATGAATAATTCGAATATGTCCCTTTGAATATGCTAAGAATGAGATAGTTTTTGCATACTAAGATATGAATCAATCGTGCTTGCCTTTATATGTTTCGTTTGTCTGTCTGCTATATCGATCTGCTAAGTGAAAATGTGTGAGTGCTGTGACTAATAGTACGCCCTGAGGATACGGCTCGCAAGGGTCTAGTGGGGTGTGCTATTAGTAATGTGAAAAGATGTGCTTCGTTTCGATAAGATGTGTTTCGCTAAGACCGCATATGTTTAGCTTGATCATTGTTTTGCTTGAACTATGTGTTTTTGTCATTGCATTGGTCTCGGACAACTTGTGCACAAGGTCTTGTCTCTCGAACGGTTCCTGGGGCACTGGGAACCGCTCGGTCCGGAAGAGATTTTTGGATCGCCCTGAGGTATACGGCTCGAAAGGGGGTCTAGTGGGGCAATATGTCTATTAGTGTTGTGCAGAACCCATGATGTCACAGCTGCTTGCACTCGGGTGTGTTGGTGAAGAGCTGAACCTTGAGTCACAGCTGCCGACACCCACGCGTGCTAGTGAAGAGCTGAACCTTGGGCAACTGCTGCTAATCATGGGGCGACCCATGGACCGTCATATAGATAGGGCGCATGCTAGGTTTACCTTCTTGCATACCTATCATTTGTGACACCAAGTGATTGATACATAAGTTATGAATATGCAAATTGTGACTAACTTGTGTGTCTGCTGCAGGGATAACCGTTCGGCTATGGGGTAAGAAATATAAGTTTATGCTTAAGTCTGCTCGTTCATTTTGTCTGCATCGTAGAGATTATATAATAGAGCTTCATGCATTGCATCGGTCAGACAATGACTATTAGTGCAGAGCTGAACCTCGGTCACAGCTGCTAATAGAATCAGAATGTGAGTCATTGGATAGCTGGATTACCGCTGCCAATCCTGAGTTTCTCGGGGACCGAAATCATATAGATGTGTCTGCTTATGTGCAAATGAATACATGATATGTTTGCCTTGATTCGATATGTTCAGTCTGCTAGATAAGCTTTGCCCCAAGAGTTAGTTTTGTGTTGCACAATATATGATGCGCCCTACACGATACCGCACTGTCCCAATTCGTATGCTTATAGTTTGAATATGCAAAACTGTTTCAAAGTTATATTTCAAAAAGATGTAATATGACTCTGCTAAGAACTGCATGAAACGAACCTAGGTAAAAGTAGCAAGATCACTAGTAATACAATATTTTGCCACATGATTACTTAGTGTGGGTTTCAGGGGGTGTAGCTTCTGTTCAGTTGTTTTTATCTCACCAGTACTTGCATAAAGTGCTGACCCACCAACAGTTTGCTTGTTCGCAGGTGCCGTTCGTGCGAGGAAGCGATAGCCGTGCCTCATCCCAAGGAACCGAAAATCTGGAGTCGATGCCTTGAGCCGCATCGAGCTGTGCTGCTTTTGTATAGAGGGACATAATGTATGGAATGGTGTTATTGTAATCGAGAGGAGAGTGCTTGAGCGATCTGTAACCTCGGCCATGCGCCGCTTGTAACATTTTGATTATCAATAAAAGAGCCTATTTTCTTATGTCATTGTGTTCTTTACTTTTCTACAATATTATGTGCCGCTGCTTTAGTATCGAATCGCTTACTTGCCCTTGTATCAAAGCTTTGGCCTTGTGCAAGCGCATCTTAGGCTTGCACGGCATCACGTCCCGATGAGAACGATTGTCCTGCGGGAGAACTGTAACGTGGTGATTCACGTTCAGTAGGGACTATCGGGCTCGCGGGAGATTGGGGCGTGACAGTGACCGTAAAGAACAAGTACCCATTACCAAAGATTGATGATTTATTTGACCAATTAAGTGGAGCAAGAGTCTTCTACAAGATAGATTTACGATCAGGATATCAATATATGCGAGTCCGGGAGCAGGATATACCAAAGACAACATTTAGGTCACGATATAGGCATTACAATTTCTTAGTTATGCCATTCAGATTGACAAATGCTCCAGCGGTATTCATGGATTTGATGAACCGTATTTTCAAGCATTACTTAGACCAATTTGTGGTAGTATTCATCGATGACATCCTGGTATATTCTTGTAATGAGGAGGAGCATAAAGAATATCTCAGGATAGTTCTGCAAACTTTGAGGGAGAACCAGTTATATGCAAAGCTTAGCAAGTGTGAGTTTTGGCTGGATCGCATATCATTTCATGGACACATTATTTCTGGAGTATGAGTGTCTGTTGATCCGAAGAAGGTAGAGGTAGCAGAGAACTGGCCAGTTCCTAAGACAGTAACGAAAGTGCGTAGTTTTCTGGGCTTGGCAGGATACTACGGAAGATTTGTTTCGGATTTTGCTAAGATCTCGACACCATTGACTCGGTTGACACACAAGGAAGTTAAATTTGTGTGGTCAGCGGAATGTCAGATAGCCTTTGAAGAGTTGAAGAAGAAGTTAATCTCTGCACCAATCCTTACTCTTCCAGCAGGCTCCGGATGATTCATAGTGTATTGTGATGCATCTGAAAAAGGACTTGGATGTGTTTTGATGCAACAAGGGAGAGTGATAACATATGCTTCTCGGCAACTCAGAGATCACGAGAAGAACTATCCAACTCACATTTGGAGCTAGCAGCAGTAGTGTTTGCACTTAAGCTATGGAGGCACTACTTATATGACGATTGGGTAAAAATATTCACGGATCATAAGAGTTTGAAGTATGTGTTCAGGTACAAGGATCTGAACATGAGGCAGAGAAGGTGGCTAGAATTGTTGAAAGACTATGACATAAAACTTTAGTACCATCCAGGCAAGACTAATGTAGTAGCTGATGCACTTAGCAGAAGAGGTGGCAAATTTATGTTTACTACTCAGAAGCACATCCTAGAAGACTTACGAGAGATGTGTATCGAGATAGTACTTCCACAGTGTACAGGAGTTCAAGCTAGCCTACAGATTCAATCAACTTTGGTAGATAGAATCAAACTAGCTCAGGCAGAGGACCCGAAGATTCAAAAGCTACGAGAAGAATGTGAGTCAGGTCTTCGGAAGGAGTTGACAATATATGCGAATGGAACGCTAAAATTTGGGAATCGTCTATGTGTACCAAGCGGGAATATTCGACAAAAAGTTATGACTGAAGCACATAGTTCCCAGCCATTCATCCGGGAGGCACGAATATGTACTAAGATATCAAGCAACACTTTTGGTAGAATAGAATGAAGAGGAAAATAGCATGCTTCGTATCGCGATGTCTGATATGTCAACAAGTGAAGGCAGAACAACAGAGACCGGCAGGATTATTGCAGCTACTTCCTATTCCAGAGTGAAAGTGGGAACACATCACGATGGACTTTGTGATTGGTTTATCTAGATCACCGACTGGTAGAGATGCAGTTTGGGTGATGGTAGATCGTCTCACAAAAGTAGCTCACTTTCTTCCTTTTCGAGTAGGACAGTCTATAGAACAATTGGCTGAAATGTATATGCGACAGATAGTGAGACAACATGGTGTCCTAGTAAGTATCGTGTCGGATCGAGACACTCGGTTCACTTCTCATTTTTAGAAAATTTTGCATCAGTGTTTGGGCACCAAGTTATGATTCAATACAGCTTACCACCCCAGATAGACGGACAATCAGAGAGAACCATCCAAACCTTGGAAGATATGATTCGAGCCTGTACCTTAGATCCTGGTGGATCTTGGGAGAATCACCTTCACTTGGTAGAATTCTCGTATAACAATAGTTATCAGGGCAGTATTCAGATGGAACATTTTGAAGCACTATATGGCAGGAAGTATAAGTCACCGTTGGTTTGAGACGACATTGGTGAGCGAAAGATGTTGGACCCTGAAATGATCATGCAGATAGTAGAGGTTGTCAAGCAGATTAGAGAGCGACTTCGGGTTGCACAAGATAGGCATCGTCATTGGGCAGATCAGCATCATAGACCTTTAGAGTTTCGTGTTGGCGACCACGTATTTTTGCGTATTTCGTATACCCGTGGAATCATTAGATTCGGGGTTCGCGGGAAGCTTAGTCCGCGATACGTAGGTCCGTTCGATATTCTCGAGCGGGTAAGCGATGTCGCTTATCGTCTTGCCCTTTCACCTTCGCTAAGTAAGGTACACGATGTATTTCATGTGTCTCAATTGCGTAGGTATGTTCTGAATACGAGTCATATCCTCGATCAGTCTGAATTAGTCGTTGGTACCGACTTATCTTACGAGGAGCAACACGTATCTATATTGGACCGAAGGGCGAAGGTGCTCAAGAACCAGACTATTTCTATTGTCCGGGTTGCTTGGGGCCATCGCTCTCTTGGAGAATCGACGTGGCAGCGCGAGGACGATATTCGGTCTCGGTACTCGCACATGTTCGATTCGGAAGGTATATTCTCCCGTATGCCTCCATATCTCGGATTCTGTGATCAGGTGATTACCTATGTGTTGTGACGATAATGCTTGCATGTGTAGTTGCCAGTAGATTTATATCATGCTTGTCCTGACTTCTCTAGCTGTTGCTTGGATTCGAATTCCTAGGTCAGAATTTTTCTAAGGTGGATAGAGATGCCACTCCTCGTTCATGATATACGTATTTGGAACGTATTTTTATTTTAGCATAGTTGCATGTGGGTGGGGACTAGACCCATCATACCAAAATGATTCAAATCAGCGACAAATTTAGTGACACTGGTCAACCACGTCGCTAATACTATTGAAATTAGCGACTTTCTTTAGAAACGTCGTAATACGTCGCTATCAGCGATTGTATGCGACGGTTAGCGACAATATTTAGTATTAAGAAATATTACGTCGCCTACAAGTCGCTAAACGTCGCTATATTTTTAAAAACAACGACGTTTAGCGACTCCAACATTATATGTCGCATAATATTTAAAATGCAGCGACGTTTAGCGATATCTCGAGCGGACATCGCAAAATTACTGAATATAGGGTTCCCTGTTCTATTCGACTTTTCATTTCTTTTTCCTCCAACTTTTCCCAAGCTTTCGTTTCCCGTACGCCGCCACCAGCGATCCACCTCCACCGGCGACCCTCTGTGGCTTCGGCGACCCACCCGCCCCCGTCGACTGCCTCCCTCGCCCCCAACCCCGACGCGACCGTGTTCGCCCCCTAACCCCGCTATAGGCAACCCCAGACGCGGCTCCTCCTCAGGCATTGTCCTTCTCCGTCGATCCCTCTCACAGGCGCTCATTTTCCCTTCCTCCCTGCTCGGTAAACCCTAACCCAGACCCGGACACAACTAGGACACACACACATATTGGACACAATCAGGACACATGGACACACATGACACAACCCTAACCCTGACACATGGACCCAAACACATGGACACACACACAGGACACAACCCTATATGACACGATTCGTACTAACACGGACATACATGTAGATACGCATGGACACGGAGACATACGGGCACATAAGGACACACGTGGACCCAAACATACATAGAGACACACCCAGACATACATGGAGATGCACCCTAGTTAGTATGGAAGTTTGGTTGCATAATTAGGAAATTTGGTTGCACTAGTATATCACACACATGAACACACATAATACAACACCCACAAATATGCTATATATTTGTTTGATATGATTTTATTATGAATTTAGTATCATATGTTGTTGAGTATCATATAATTGCCTTGTGAGTATAGAATTATGTGTGTGTGTGTTCATGTGTATGCGTATGTTCATGTGTGTGTGTGTGTGTGTGTGTGTGTGTGTGTGTGTGCATGCGTGTGCGTGTCAAGTCACTATTAAATTTTATCCAATTAGCGACGGGATGTTGGATTATATGAGAATTGCAATACACACGGGATGTTGGATTAACGACGGGGTGTTGGATTATACCTTTATACTTCATAGCCGTTGATTTGGGGGGTTCCTTTGATATTATATATATATGATGTGGTCGGGATGTTGGATTATATGAGAAGTGTTGCAAGTAGTGTGGGAGAGTGACAATTTGGTTATGACACGACACAGGACATGACACAGACCCTAACCCAAAGTCGAGACATGATAGAGACCCTAACCCTATCTGAGTTAATTAGACGCAGTCTTGGGTATCAAGTGAGGTATTGTGTAGTGCACACTTGTGCACAGTGAAGTGAGGGGGTGTGTGTGCAGATATCTCGATGCTGTGGACACTAACCCTATCATAATCCTAACTCGGACACACACGCACACGCGCAGACACTAACACTAACTCAAACTCGGACACGCAGAGACACTAACACGCATACACTAACCCTAACATGGACACGAACACACACACACACACACACATGTTTGTATCATGTCATCTCATGATACGTATGGTAAAATTGTAGGACACATGGATATGAAAGTTTAGGACACAATATCGAGGATAAGATTGTAAGCATTTTATCGGACACAGACACACGCAAACATGTCAAGTATGATATCCATGAGTGTATCAGTGAGTGTCAACTATGTATCCTGGACCCAAAAAAATTGACACTGCATATTCATGACTTGACTTTTCAATTAAAAAGTCATGGCCTAAACAAATATCAAGTGTGTATATCCAGGATACAGAGTTGCCACTCACTGATACACTGCAATATGAGTATCCAGGATACAGAGTTGAACGAAGAAGTATCAGTGCTAGGACTCGGTGTATTAGTGCATGTACTGTATTTCTGAGTATTCTTTTGTGTGTAGACGAGTAGGTGTATAACATAATTAGGTATTCCTGAGTATCAATGCTAGGACTAGGAGTATCAATGCATGTACTATATTTAAACGAAGAAGATGAATTTTCAGAAGAGGATTGAAAATATCAATATGAAATCCATTTAGACTTGTGACATGTATTGTAATTTAACTATTTTCTTGAATGATGTCTATTTATCTTTGCATATCTGGAGTGAGTGTCATTTGGATAATATACACTACCAAATATTCACATGAGTATATACTTAAATGATGTCTATTCATCTTTACAGAAGTATCTAGAAATGGATATGAATTACTATCTGCGTCATTGTTCGTGGATGTACAACCGTTATCCTGATGACATATGCGGTGTGCGGGATGAATTCATACAGGGTGTACAGCAGTTCCTGCAGTTTGCCAAGGCGTTCCTCGGTACATGGACGGTACCAAAATGAAGTATCCGTGTGTGAGATATCGCAACTTGAAATATCATCCAGAAGTGGAAGTCACATATCATTTGTACTCGAGGGATTTCACGACGAATTACTATCAATGGACCGCGCACGAAGAACTTGTGTCTTTAGCATCGGAGTCGGAGCCTTATGTGGAGCCGTATATGGATGTCCACGACCACGCTGCTTACAACGAAATATGGGTGAACATGGTTTTTGATGCGGCGGGGCCTAGTTTCGATCCGAACAATCATGATGCAGCTGAGGAGGCACCAAATGTCGATGCTGCGAAGTTCACGGAGCTGCTGGAGAATGCAAGGACTCCATTATATCCTGGTTGTGAGGATCATACACCGTTGGAGGTGGTTACAAGATTGTTGAGCATCAAGTTCCATTTTAACATGTCGCAAGAATGTTATAACTGACTGATGGATTTGATTATAGAGATCTTATTAGAGGGTGCAAAGTTGCCTAAAGACTTCTACTGATTTAAGAGGATGGTGAGATCGCTCTAGATGGGATACGAAAAAATTAATGCATTTCGCAACGGGTGCATGTTGTACTACAAAGACAACAAGGATGAATGCAGATTCTGTGGTACTGATCGCTACAAGGCCACTGGTAGAGGAAAGTCTATCGGTGCAAGGAAGCCTACTAATTCGATGCACTGTCTTTGACGTCGCAGTTGCAGAGGTTGTTTATGTTGAAGGAAACTGCAAAAAATATGAGTTGGCACAAGCGAGAACAGATCGAAAGAGTATTGGATCATCCATCCGATGGAGAAGCATGGAAGCACTTTGATCGAGAGTATCCAGATTTTGCTTCGGATCCGCGTAATGACAGGTTGGGGCTCTCCTTCGACAGTTTTACCCCATTCGAACTTTCGGACTCCCAGTATTCGTGTTGGCCTGTGATCGTCACTCCGTACAATCTACCGCCTTGGATGTGCATGAAGACTCCGTATATATTCCTAATCGTTATTATCCCTGGTAAGAACAATACGAAGAGGAACATCGATGTGTATTTATATCATTTGATAGATGAGTTGAATCAGCTGTGGAAAGTAGGTGCCAACACTTACGATATTTCTAGAAAGCAAAATTTTCAGATGAGGGCAGCACTTATGTGGACCATCAACGACTTTTCAGCCTATAAAATATTATCGGAATGGAGCACTCATGGTCGTCTCTCATGTCCGTATTGCAAGGACCGTACTAAGGCTTTTTGTTTGAAACACGGAGGCAAACCATGCTTCTTCGATTGTTATCGACAATTTCTGCCCAAGGATCATCCGTACCGGTGGAGAAGGCTAATCCACCGACAAGGTGGCCCGGATACACGATATGGAAAGAGGTAAAAGATTTACCAAGTGCTATCAAAGAGCCTGTTAAGGGTTACAAGTGTGACAGATTTGGTCGCACCGATAACAGGACGAAGAGGAGTATATTATGGGATCTGCCATTTTGGAGCACCAATCTGATCAGACATAACCTTGATGTCATGCATATTGAGAATAATGTGTTTAATAACATAATTAATATTGTAATAGAGGTAAAGGGGAAGACGAAGGACAAGCCGAAGGCCAGGTTGGACTTAGAAGAAATATGTAGACGTCCTGCATTGCATTTGATAGAGGAGGGGAATGGAAAGTTAAAGCAGCCTAAGTCAATTTTCTCACTGGAGAAGAAGAATAAAAGGAGACTTCGTAGGTGGATTCAGGGTCTAAAATTTTTAAATGGGTACTGTCGAACTTGAGAAGATGCGTCGACCTCAAGGAGAACAAACTGGCAGGTATGAAGTGCCACGATATCACGTATTCATGGAGGTTAATTCAGATTGCATTTCGAGAATTCTTACCGCAGGTCATTTGGGATCCATTGATAGAGCTCAGCATATTTTTCAGAGATTTTTGTTCTACTAAGTTGCTCGTCGTTCGTCAAGAAAAGCAAGAGAAGGACATTGTGGTAACATTGTGCATGCTCGAGAAGGTGTTTCCTCCTGGATTCTTCGACTCCATGGAGCATTTTCTAATTCATCTTTCTATGAGGCACGTGTTGGTGGTCCGGTCGGTTACCGGTGGATCTACCCGTTCGAGCGGCATCTGAATCACCTAAAGAGAAAGATGAAAAATAAGGCACGGGTTGATAGCTCTATTTGTGAAGCTTATGTTCTCGGAGAGATTACAAACTTTTCCTCGACGTATTTCAAACCTCATGTTGCTACTAATAGAACGAGAGCTCCGATAAACGACGAAGGATATCATGAATCTAATGATGCAATACTAAAAGTATTCAATACGTCCCGAAAGCCTTTGGGGAAAATGAAGAAGAGATATTTGAATGACGACGAGTTAAGGGCTGCTCAGTTGTATATATTACTCAATTGCGATAAGGATGAAGTGGAGAAGCTAAAGAGGTAAGTAATTAATACGTCCACGTTTACGTTATCTTAATGTAATAGTATAAGCTAATATTATGCTACTAATCAGCGGTTGCTTCGTTATTTTTCAGCACATATAACGATGAGCTGAGGTCGGTTAGACCCTACATAACAGATGAAGAAATAGAACAAGAAATGATACGTCATTTTCCTTCTTGGTTGAGCGCATATGTAAGGAGCTCGGTAATTACTTTTTCTGTATGCACTTGCACAATAAATAACTTACTATCTCTACTTTAGTATTTAGGTCGATCGTCTAATAACACCCGAGACTAAATCTATTAGAACTCTAGCCAAGGGACCAATTACTGCCGTCAAAATATAGCCAAGTTACTATGTCAATGGGTTTAGGTTCAAGTCAACAAATGCTCCAATCAGAGACAGCTTGTTGTATCTTGATTCTACGAAAAATAGTTGTTTGTGTATCAAATCTTCGAACTACAAAGACGTCGATCCAAGCAATGATTTCTTTGGCATCTTACGAGAGATTGTGGAGTTGACAAATATTTATGACACAGAATCTGCTAAGATCGTGATATTCAAGTGTGAATTGTTCGATCTGATTCAAGATCAAGGTTGAAAAATTGACAAGCATGGTCTTGTGGATATAAACTACAAGCGTAGATATCAAGGCTACAAACTATTTGTCCTGTCAAGTCAGGCTCAGCTCGTGTACTTTATAACTTATCCTAGACGGGGGATAGCGAGGTCAGATTGGTGAGCAGTATGCAAGACTAAATCTAGAAATACCTTTGACATTGACGAAATAGCTTATCAGGAGGACGAGCTACCTCTTGTATCAAATATTGTAGATATGTACTCAACGGAAGTTACTCATTATACGACTAATAATATAGAAGAGATAGAATTATCAGAAGAGGAAGACAAAGACGAATACGAAGTAGATGAAAGTGAAGATGAGAGAAAGAGGAAAAGGAGGACGAGGAAAGCGAACAAGATGAATTTTCTGAAGATGATTAAAAATAAAATAAATCCATTTGGACTTGTGACATGTATTATATTTTGACTGTAGAATGTACCAACATGTATTATATTTTGAGTGTAGAATATACTATCCATTTAGACTTATGACACTAGTAGTTATTTACTATGCAATTCTATAAATGTTGTGAGATATGTATAATATTTTGACTGTAGAATGTACTATATATTTGTTTATTTGTTCTATCATCATATGTAATTATCAAGTATGACAGGACGACGCGGAACGTTCGCCAGGTCCCGAGGTAGAAGGAGTGTTCCTCCGGTACTGCCTACTGTTGGTTCTGGATCCTCGGCGCCAAGTACTCAAGTATATTTACCAGTCACACCTCCGACTGCGACAATGTTACGTGGCAGCACTCCTGAGACGAGTAGTTCCAGGCCTGAGACTACTCCATCGTCCAGCGTTCCTCTGCTGACGGAACCATGGAGACAGATGAGCATATGACGGAGGTTGAGCTGATGTTGTCCCAGCATCAGCGAGATCCTCCATGCGCACCTCCGGACGAAACGAGGACGGATATTTGGGCCGACGGTACAAAGTAAGTCAATTAGTTGGTTTAGCATCATATATATCGTGTATTTCTTTATTCATCATATATTCACTTTTTCGATAAAAATAATTATCTATGTATAGATATCGTCCCTCGTCGGTACATAGACGCCTGGGCCACTTTCTGAGGTACAACTACGGTGGCCCTTGGATCAACTACTCTGATGCTTCGGATGAGAGAAAGGTGTTCTGATTTGCGTACTTCAAGGTAAAAGTATATTTGGTTTTAATATCAATCATTTAATTTATGCATATTATATAACTTACTAAATTACTTCTTGTAGCAAACGTATTTCTATCTACCGTACCGGGCTGAGTTGATCGAGCAGATGTTTCATGTCGTTATCGCCAAGCTGATCTGTGATGCTCTGGATGACCAGAAGGCTCGTGATCGTGAAGGAAAACCGATCCAAGGTTGGATCAGGCCTAAGTAGTGGAGTGCGATGAGGGCTAGATTCGACGATCCGAGGTACAAGAAAAGTTCTGAGAAGGCCAAGGCGGCTAGGAAGAAGGCAGCAAAGTGGTGTGGTAGCTCTATTCCGATGACGGAACATTTTCGTCATTTGGTATGTTTTTTATTTTAGATATATTATTTTAATGCAAGTATGATAAAATTGTAGTAGGATAAAATGTTTAATTTTAGTACTAAATAATATATTTTTAACAGGTATAGAGGGATGAGGATGCCAACATGGTGACCGTCTTCCTGGCCACCCATCGAAAGGGCGGGAATCTCATTGATGAGAGGGCCTCGCAGACCTATATAAGTATTACTTTACTTTGTGTTAATTTTAATATAACTTAGGAAGTATGCAAATAAATATCCATGTAGTTAGTAATAAGTATCTTAGACACATTAGCAATTATCGAATATCCAAACTATTCCAGGCCGAGTATCTTAGGATGCGTGAACGGACGACTGCTAGTGCACCTACAACGGGAGAGGCTGGTACTTCCTCGCAACCTTCTCCAGCTCCGTCGACGGACGAGCTGTGAGTGACCGACGCTGGTGGTCGCCAGAGGGGTACGTACTACGGTTCGGAGTCATGTGGCGCCCTTGTTGCGACGCAGTCCTCTAGGACCTCCACTGCAAGTTCGTATTCCCCACAGCCCTCGCAGGCGTCGGCCCGAGTCCAAGAGGCCGTTGATAGTCAGATTACGTCTCTCCGTGATGAGTTGGTACGAAGGATGGAGGAGCAGTCCCAGTCGCAGACGGACGATGCGACGCTCATCGCACTATTTGATACGCTCGAGCGCAGCATCATGGAGCTCAGGGATATGACAGTTGATCTTAGAGCGTCGACAGAGCGCAGCGTGACGGAGCTGCAGGCATCACAGTTGTCCATGGGCGAGTGGCTGACGATGATGCAGGATTTAATGGTTCAAAGCAGTACGAGGCTGTTATCAACCATGGATTCATACAACCATCGACTAGCAGCGTTGGGGCAGATACATCCTCCTGATGCGCCTACATCGACACAGACTCCACCGACGTCACTGTCTTCTTCATCGACATCGGTGTCGATTTCACGGGAGCAGTATAATTTGTTCATATCCCTGATGCGCGTTGTTGGTCATCCTCCTGCAGATCCGTAGTAGTCCTAGTTAGGATAGTTTACTGGTTGTTTGTGATTTGACATATAATATTTGGTCATTTATGAATATTCTTTATTTTTGAGATTTTCAGACTTTATTTCTTGCACTCAGTTGTGTGGATATTTATTGTATTCTTTACGTCGAGATTTTCTCCAAACTCGGTTTGTAATCCCAATGTTTCATTTTCTTCAAATTTTACTATATTATTCATATAAATGTTTGTTAATTTATCGGTATTGAGTGTTCCACCGAAGGGGTCGACGAACCCAGGGAATTCAACGAAGGGTTACTCCGGGTCTATTAATATAAATTGTGAATTCATAAACTGCAGGAAGATTGGTTTGGAAACTATTTTATATTCTATTTTTTTTATTTTTTCACTAAAATTTAGCGACGTTTATATACGTTGCTAAATTCGTCGTTGAATATGTCGCTAATTATGTTGCTAAATAAGTCACTAAATATGTCGCTGAATGTCGCTAAATTACTGACATGGCAATATTTACCAGGTCAATAAAATATCGCTAAATGTGTTGCAGAACGTCGGTATAGAAAAAATTTAGCGACGTTTAGCGACACACAATACGTCGCTAATTTAGCTACGTTGCGTCGCTAAACGTCACTAATATGAAAAATATTAGCGACGCAAATACGTCGCTAGAAAATGTCGCTATAGCGACTTTTTGTGACTTTATTCTGCCAGCGACTAGCTTAAATGTGACTTCATTGAAACGTCACTAATTACGTCGCTAAATTTTTTTAGCGACATTTTTAGGCCATTTAGCGACGTTTTCAGACGTCGCTAATTTAACTTATTCTGGTAGTGCATTCTTTGTTTTAACCTGGTTTATGGTTTATTTTGTGGGTTGGTTTAAGTCATGAGAACATTTGATTCAACCCTCGACACTACCATATATAACCCAATATTTCTCTCTCTCTATTCACTTCATTTTCTCACGCTCTCTTTAGTTTTCTCTCCCAATTTCCATAGGCAAGTGCATCTTGCATGAGAAATGGAGAAACACTCCATATTATTGTTCTATTATGTTTGTTGTGTGCTTCTAATTACTTTTAGTACTTTGAGTTTTCTGTTTTGATGGATGGATTAGTGTAGATCTATATTTATAAACTTAGGGTTTTATGGGTTTAATGAGTTTTTCTTGGTTTTGATCTATTAAACTTCTGTCTTTGAGAACCAGTTTTTGCTACATGTTAGAGCTTTCAATTTAGAGCATTTTGGCTTTTGGTTCACCCAATTTGGACTTAAAATGAGGATTTTATGGACAAAACAAGATTTCAGTTTTGGAGCTTTTCCGCCATGGCTGAACCTGCTGTTGGAGAAGACGAAGTTCCCATGCGGCCAATGAGATATGCGGTTGAGAGTATTATGCGGCCTGAGAGGGTTATGCGGCCTAAACTCTTGTCGCATACTAACAGCATGTGTCCATCTTATTGGATGCATGATTGCTGATTTATGCAAGTGTCTTTGAATACTTTGTGTTTTCACTCGCTGAACGATTGAGAAATTCGCTAAGTCCAAAAAGACCTCTATGCGGCATCGACTCCATTTGGCACCGACACTCATGCGGCCTAGAGAGCATGCGGTCACTATTTTCCTTGGACGCATGGCTCTGAATCGTTGGCACTTACTTCTTTGATTTTGTCTGTTCTCTCTGACACACTTTATGGCTTGTCATATCAGTCACTTTATGTCACATTTCTGACACTTTATTTATTGATTGTCACTTCAACACTTGTCCCAAGGAGTAGACCTTAACCTTGAGTATGCGGCCTGACTTCATGCGGCCTGACTTCATGCGGCCTGACTTCATATGTGGCCAGGATTGCCATGCGGCCTGACTTCATATACGTCCAGGATTGTCATGCGAACAGACTTCCCATGCAGCCTAGAGACCCATGCGGCCTTGTTTGTTTTGATTGAACGTCTTCTTGATTCATGTGACCCAATGTATAATTGGTAATTGGACTCGAATACTGTATTTGTGCTGATATCACTATTGCCTGATTATTGTTCAAGATTTAATGTGTGTCGAGGTGCGACACATCGTGTCACGTGTTAAGTGATTATATTTGGGTTGTGCATCGAGAATGCCTCCAATTTTTTGAACGCGTGATATTATATATATATATATATATATATATATATATATATATATATACATTGTTTTCTCAGCACATGCATGATAAGCGAGTCAACTACCAAAGCATGGCTAGGATATTGATTGTCTGAATGTTGCATACACGCTCAGGTGAATCCAGATTTGACTTCCATGGATTCGTATCTAGCATGTCCGCACCTTGTATGACATCTTAAAGGAAATTCTCATTTGACCACGCCTTGAGATTTCAACAACAACATAGGCTAATTAGGTAACTAAAAGTAGTAATAACATTGGAAGGAACGGTATTCCGAGATCATGCCAACGAACATTCCCACAGAGATTCATTCTAAGTGCATAGTGGGCTGGCCACCACAGATACTGTATATCATCTGTCTTAGTGGAGTGTAGTATCTGACTATTATTATGCTGAGCCACTGTTTCAATATAGGAACACTGGAACCGTTAATACCATATTTTTAGCGCAGTGGCCCTACGGGGGACTGATACATCATGCAAGTGCCTGTTTAATTTATTTGGTTCGGTTAGCTCATGTTCGGTACTGGCGTGATCTGAGGATACTTATTATGCATTATTTCTGAGATAACCTCATACTCCACAAGAATAACGAGTCGTACAAATGATTGGCCGGCTTAGGAAGAAATAGATTTGGTTGTGATTGTATTATTCAGCTAGTAGCCTAGGAAAGTGGACTATCATAGTGTGATGGTTCAACCCTTGTCCTTGTTTGGTTGTAGGCCTTTGCGCTAAGATATTCCATGGACCTAAGTTACGACACTGAACCTATGTATTATTATATGTTTTCCTTGGGTTTTTGTTTCTCTATTTCGTGCTTCCTTTGAGGTACTTGCTATTGGGGGTCTAACCGCACTAGTTTTGCATGACCAGGTTTCGAGACAGCACCCGAGGATACAGTGTACCTTCCCCTAACTCATGGCGCGTACCAGGAACATGGTCGTCGGGGATAGCGAGTGAGTTTTCTTCTTCCCTACTCGTCATTGCACATTTACTTCTTTTGGGTGTTTAGCCACCGGCACCTGTTAACCGGCTTGTCTGGACATTAGTTTTTCTTACAAGATTGTATTAAATCAGACTGCAACTGATCACTGTCATGTACTTTTGTTACTCTTCCAGTTTTTTATTTTTGCAAAACTGGACTTCAGAATATTTTGAGAAAGCGTTTGGGACGCCTTATTGTTTTATCATATATGCTCTTTGCTTATTGTTTCTTGTTTGAATGATTGAGACATAGAAGTTCTTGACCATAGGAGACTTGATTGTAACATGTACCCCCTTGTCTTATACAGCCGTGATCGTCGTACAACTTATAGTACCACTACTAGAATAAGCGGGATTAGCGACGTTTCTAGCGTCGTCAACTAAAAACGTCGCTAATATAATATAAATTAGCGACTCCATGTAAAAACGTCGCTAGACGTCGCTAATTGGCGACATTTAGCGACGTTTAGAGACTTTTATTCAGTTTTTAAAAGATTAGTCGGTATAAGTTCAATTAAGGTCGCTAAACGTCGCTAATATGTATCATTTAGCGACGTTTAGCGACGTATTTAGCGACGTATCTATTATTAGACATTTAGCGACGTCATTAGCGACGTTAAAGACGTCGCTAATTAGCGACGTCATTATTGGCGTCGCTAAAGACGTCGCTAATTAGCGACATCATTATTGACGTCGCTAAAAACGTCGCTAAATTTTTCATTTAGGGCTGATTCCCCCCATTTCCTTCGATCAGATCCCTCTCCCTCTCCCAAATTTCAAACCCGCTCGCTCTTACTTCCTCCCTCCGGCTCCTCCTTCCTCCATCCGGCGACCCCCCCCCCCCCCCCCCGGTCGCGTCCTCCCCCCTCCGCCGTCAGAGCCTCCTTCCTCCAGCTCCCCTTCTCCCTCCGGCGTCCTTCCTCCGGCTCCCCTCCTCGGTGAGCTCCTCTCTATGTCTCCTTCCTCTGTCTCTCTCTCTCTAACAAAGACACGATACAACACAACACGACACGACACGTTAATTTTCAAATTTGGTGTGTGCAGAACTTAAAGAGTATAGATGGGTATCAGTGAACAAACCAAGTTGTTTAGGTAGTGTATCATGTGCATTAGTGTATTTTGTGTGTGTTGATGTGGGTCTACATGTGTATAAGGTAGTATTGAGTATGTTCGTATGATGGATGAGTTACCTGTGTTTGACAGCAGGTACTTGGAGAGAGGGGGAAGGTTCCTGCAGCAGCTCGAGGTAAGGGGTCTGCTCAGGCCTTGGCAGATAGCAAAGAGTAGAGGGGCTGTGTCAATTCTTTAGCAAGCAGGTAACATCCATTACTGCAGATTTCATGTACACGAGTGCTAGGATGGATGTGAGTTTGGGTGGAGAATAAAGTTTGTTGTTGAACTTTAAGTATCAGTTAAGTATTGAGGTATCGGATTAGAGTATTGTGTCATAGGGAGAATCAAGGTAACATCGATACCAAGATTTAGATAATGAGTCTAGATGGGGGCAAGTGTATGTGCCTGTGTGTGGAGAGGGTTATATGAGTGCAGGATTGGAACTGATTTGTGTATTAGTTGTGGGGGAGGAAAGCCAGTACAGGCAGAGGGTTATTAGGGGCTCGGGTTTAGTATTGAAGGGGGAGTATCGAGTTAGGCCTGCAGTGTTGTACTGAGATGTGCCCTTGCACATCTGAGAACAGCAAGTAGCTGTGCTAGGGTACTGCATATGGAATGCAGTTGGAAGGAGTTGAGCTGTTGGCATTAGGGCCTGAAGTTAGGATTATGGAGTATATGGATATGTGTCTAGAGTAATGTTTGGACAACATAAAACACTTTTAAGGGTGATTCAAGAGGTATTAGAGGTGGTGAACTCTTAAGTTAAACCCACAAAGTAAATACCAATACCTTGTGCAGTAGCAACTGTTTGTTGCATCCAGAAACTGCCTAAGGAAGTGTGTTGTTATGGAAGTGTTGTATGTAGCAGCAATAGGGGGATTGCAGAGCTCAGGCAGTCGAAGTCTGGAAGGAACGGTAGGTTAGAAGGATTCGAGTGGAGTGCTAAGTGTGAGGGATTGTTTAGGGTGCTAGTACAGGTGTATTGAGTGAGGTATGAGGAATATATGTGAGTCTAGCATACCAAGAGGGGTATCCTTGAGTTTAGGTATTGGAATCTAGGTATAGGTACTAAGATATGAGTTATGAGACTAGGTAATTGAGTATCTTAGGTAAGTGGCCTAGTGTCAAGAGTGCTAGAAATGTGAGATACCAAGTATCAAGATATTGGGTATAAGGTCTCCACTCTCCAATGTCAAAGCAAGCCATTAATGTAAGTAGGGCTCTCCGCATGACATTATAATTTACACCATCTAACCAACGAGAACTAATTGCTCTCATAACTGCATAACAGTACACAACCAACTTGAAAATTTTGTGGGTTGACAAAATGGCACAAGCAGCAACCACCCAAACGAAGTGACATTTAAGAAGAAATAATGAGTGATCTATGTGTCATCCAGCTCACTGTCTAAAAAAGTTGATGGCTACTTTGTATAAGACCTTGTGATTACCAAAGCAAAGCAGTAATCAATCACTTGGCCATTGCATTGATAAGTTCTTTAGTTAAATAAGTGCGTAAAATTAATATGCTTTACACTAAATATGAGATGGCTTGTGACCTTGTCTAAATTTTTGCAGAAGTATCTAGAAATGGATATGAATTACTATCTGTGTCATCGTTCGTGGATATACAACCGTCATCCTAATAACATGTGCGGTGTGCGAGATGAATTCATTGAGGGTGTACAACAGTTCCTGCAGTTCGCCAAAGCGTTCCCTCGGTACATGGACGGTAACAAAATTAAGTGTCCGGGTGTGAGATGTCGCAACAGAAAATATCATCCAGAAGTGGAAGTCACATATCATTTGTACTCGAAGGGCTTCACGCCGAATTACTATCAGTGGACCGCGCACGGAGAACTTGTGTCTATAGCATCGGAGTCGGAGCCTTATGTGGAGCAGTATATGGATGTTCACGACCACGATGCTTACGACGACGGCTTGGTGAACATGGTTTTTGATGCGGCGGGACCTAGTTTCAATCCGGACAATTATGATGCGGCGGGACCTAGTTTCAATCCGGACAATTATGATGCAACTGTCGAGGCACCGAATGCCGATGCTGCAAAGTTTATGGAGTTGCTGTAGAATGCAAGGACTCCACTATATCCTGGTTGTGAGGATCATTCACCGTTGGAGGTGGTTACAAGATTATTGAGCATCAAGTTCGATTTTAATATATCGCAAGAATGCTATAATCGACTGATCGATTTGATTATAGAGATCTTGCCCGAGGGTGCAAAGTTGCCTAAAGACTTCTATCGATCTAAGAGGGTGGTGAGATCGCTCTGGATGGGATACGATAACATCGATGCATGTCGCAACAGGTGCATATCGTACTACAAAGACGACAAGGATGAAGATGCGTGCAGATTCTGTGGTGCTGATCGCTATAAGGCCACTGTTAGAGGAAAGTTTGTCGGTGCAAAGAAGCCTACCGATTCGATGCACTACTTGCCTTTGACGCCGCGGTTGCAGCGGTTGTTTATGGTTAAGGAGACTGCAGAAAACATGAGTTGCCACAGGCAGAAACAGATCGAAGAAGTTTTGGATCATCCATCCGATGGAGAAGCATGGAAGCACTTTGATCGAGAGTATCCAAATTTTGCTTCGGATTCGCGTAATGTCAGATTGGGGCTCTCCCCTGGAGTTTTATCCCATTCGGACTTTCGGGCTCCCAGTATTCATGTTGGCATGTGATCGTCACTCCGTACAATCTACCGCCTTGGATGTGCATGAAGACTCCGTATATGTTCCTAACCGTTATTATCCTGGGTCCGAACAATCCGAAGAGGAACATCGATGTGTATTTACAGCCTTTGATAGATGAGTTGAATCAGCTATGGGAAGTAGGTGCCAACACGTATGATATTTCTAGAAAGCAGAATTTTCAGATGAGGGCAGCACTTATATGGACCATCAACGATTTTTTGGCCTATAGAATGTTATCGGGATGGAGCACCCATGGTCGTCTCTCATGTCCGTATTGCATGGACCGTACTAAGGCTTTCCATATGAAACACGGAGGCAATGTGCTTCTTCGATTGTCACCGACAATTTCTGCCGAATGATCATCCGTACCAGAGGAACATGAATGATTTTCGTGCGGGTGTTACGGAGAAGGCCAATCCACCGCCAAGGTGGCCCGGATACACGATATGGGAAGAGGTAAAAGATTTACCAAGTGCTATCGAAGAGCCTGCTAAGGGGTACAAGTGTGACGGATTTGGTCGTACCCATAACTGGACGAAGAGGAGTATATTCTGGGATCTGCCATATTGGAGCACCAATCTGATCAGACATAACCTTGATGTCATACATATTGAGAAGAATGTGTTTGATAACATAATTAATACTGTAATTGAGGTAAAGGGGAAGACGAAAGATAATCCGAAGGCCAGGTTGGACTTAGAAGAAATATGTAGACGTCCTGCATTACATTTGGTAGAGGGGGGGAATGGAAAGTTAAAGCAACCTAAGTCAGTTTTCTCACTGGAGAAAGAGGATAAAGGAAGACTTTGTAGGTGGATTCAGGGTCTAAAGTTTCTAGACGGGTACGTATCGAACTTGAGAAGATGCGTCGACCTCAAGGAGAACAAACTGGCGGGTATGAAGAGCCACGATTGTCACATATTCATGGAGAGGTTAATTCCAATTGCAATTCGGGAATTCTTACTGCAGGTCGTTTGGGATCCATTGACAGAGCTCAGCATATTCTTCAGAGATCTTTGTTGTACTAAGTTGCTCGTCGATCGTCTAGAAAAGCAAGAGAAGGACATTGCGGTAACACTATGTAAGCTCGAGAAGTTGTCTCCTCCTGGATTCTTTGACTCTATGGAGCATTTGCCAATTCATCTTTCCTATGAGGCACGTGTTGGTGGTCATGTCGGTTATCGGTGGATGTACCCCTTCGAACGGCATCTGAATCACCTAAAGAGAAAGGTGAATAATAAGGCACGGGTTGAGGGCTCTATTTGTGAAGCTTATGTTCTCGAGGAGATTACAAACTTTTGCTCGACGTATTTCAAACCGCATATTGCTACTAATAGAACAAAAGCTCCGAGAAATGACGACGGATATCAAGAATCTAATAATGCAATACTCAAAGTATTCAATGCGTCCGAAAAGCCTTCGGGAAAAATGAAGAAGAGATATTTGAATGACGACGAACTAAGGGCTGCTCAGTTGTATATATTACTCAATTGCGACAAGGATGAAGTGGAGAAGCTAGAGGGGTAAGTAATTAATACGTCCACGTTTACATCATATCAATGTAATAGTATAAGCTACCATTATGCTACTAATCAGCAGTTGCTTCATTGTTTTTCAGCACATATAATGATAATTTGAGGTCGGTTAGACCCTACATAACAGACGAAGAAGTAGAACAAGAAATGAGTTAAGGTCGAAAAATTGACAAGCATGGCCTTGTGGATATAAACTACAAGCGTAGATATCAAGGCTACGAACCATTTGTCCTATCAAGTCAGGCTCAGCTCGTGTACTTCACAACTTATCCTAGACGGGGGACAGCGAGGTCGGATTGGTGGGCAGTATAAAAGACTAAAGCTAGAAATAACTTTGATATTGACGAAATAGCTTATTAGGAGGACGATCTACCTCTTGTAACAAATATTATAGATGTGGACTTAACGGAAGTTACTCATTACACGAGTAATAATGTAGATGTAGAATTATCCGAAGAGGAAGACGAAGACGTAGTAGATGAAAGTGAAGACGAGGAGGAGGAAGAGGAAGAGGAGGACGAGGAAGGCGAACAAGATGAATTTTCTGAAGATGATTGAAAATAAAATATTTTGCCTGTAGAATGTAACTATATTTTGACTGTAGAATGTAATATTTTAACGAATATATGTATTATATTTTGAGTGTAGAATGTTGTGAGAATGTAGAATGTACTATATATTTGTGTTTTTCTATATTCATCACATTTTGACTGTAGAATGTACTATATATGCATCACATTTTGACTGTTGAATGTACTATATATTTGTATTTTTCTATATTCATCATATATTGTTATCAGGTATGACAGGACGACGCGAAGGATTCGGCTGGTCCCGAGGTAGACAGAGTGCTCCTCCGGTACTGCCTACTGTTGGTTCCGGATCGTCGTCGCCCAGTACTCCAGTATATCGATCAGTCACATCTCCGACTGCGACAACGTTACGTGGCATCACTCCTGGGACGAGTAGTTCCAGGCGTGATAGTACTCTCTCGTCCAGCGTTCCTCCTGCTGACAGAACCATGGAGACAGATGAGCATGTAGAGGAGGTCGTGTCGACGTTGTCCCAACATCAACAAGATCCTCCATGCGCACCTCCGGAGGAGACGGGGACAGAGATTTGGGCCGACGGTACAAAGTAAGTCAATTAGATGGTTTAGCATCATATATATCGTGTATTTCTTTATTCATCAAATATTGACTTTTTCGATTAAAATAATTATCTCTGTATAGATATCGTCGATTGTCGGTTCAGAGACGCCTCGGCCTATTTTTGAGGAACAACTACGGTGGCCCTTGGATCAACTACTCTGAAGCTCTGGAGGAGAGGAAGGCATTCTGGTTTACGCACTTCCAGGTAAAAGTATATTATATAAATCCTCTAATTTATTCATATTATATAACTTATCCGTGATGTTCACTTACTAAATTATTTATTGTAGCAAACGTATTTCTATCCTCCGCACCAGGCCGAGTTGATCGAGCGGTTGTTTCCTACCGTTGCCGCCAAGCTTATCCGTGATGCTCTGGATGACTAGAAGGCTCATGATCGTGCTAGAAAACCAATCCAAGGTTGGATCACGCCTGAGCAGTGGACTGCGATGAGGGCTAGATTCGACGATTCGAGCTACAAGAAAAAGTCTGAGAAGGCCAAGGTGGCTAGGCAGAATGCTGCCAAGCTAGTGCACCTACAGCTGGAGAGGTTGGTACTTCCTCGTAGCCCGCTCCATCTCTGTCGGAGGACGACCTGTGGGTGACCGCAGTTAGTGGTCTCCAGAGGGGTATGTACTACGGTACGGGATCCTATGGCGCCCTGCTTGCGACGCAGTCATCTAGGGCCTCCCCGACAACTGTGTATTCCCTACAGCCCTTGCAGTCGTCGGCCAGAGTCCAGGAGGCCGTTGACCGTCAGATTGCGTCTCTCCGTGACGAGTTGCTGCGAAGGATGGAGGAGCAGCCCCGGTCTCAACCGCAGGCGGACGATCCGACTCTCATCGCACGATTCGATATGCTCGACCGCAGCATCACGAAGCTCCGGGATTTGACAAATGATCTTAGAGCCTCGACAGACCGCAACATCACGGAGCTGCAGGCATCACAGCTATCCATGGACGAGAGGCTGACGATGATGCAAGATTCAATGGTTCATAGCAGTACGAGACTGTTATCTACCAGAGATTCTTACAACCAGCGACTCGTAGACTTGGAGCGGATACGGCCTCCTGGTGCGCCTACATCGACACAGACTCCACCAACGTCACTGCCTTCTCCATCGACATCGGTGTCGATTTCACGGGAGCAGTATGAGCTGTTCTTATCCTTCATGCGCGTCGGTGGTCATCCTCCTGCAGATCCGCAGTAGTATAGTTGTTGGATATTTGTATTTGTATTATTTAGGATGAGACTCATTGTATGGATATATACTTGCTGTATTCTTTACGATGATATTTGCTGGATGCTTTCTTTTCTTCAAATTTTATTATATTATTCATATTAAATATGTTAATTTACCGGTGTTGAGTGTTCAATCCAAGGAGGTTGGCAAACCCATAAATTCAACAGAGGGTTGCTCCGGGTCTATTTGTACAGATTGTGATTTAATAAACTACAGGAATAATAGTTTGGAAATAATTTAGTATTCATTTTTTTATTTTTTCTGTACAATTAGCGACGTTTATAGCGACATTTAGCGACGTTTAGCGACATTTATACACGTCAATAAATACGTCGCTAATTAGCGACGTTACTACACGTCGCTAATGACGTCGCTAAAAATGTCGCTAAAAACGTCGTTGTACGTCGCAAATTGCTGACATGGCAGTATTGCCAGGTCATTAAAGACGTCGCGGTAACGTCGCTATATAAGTCGCTAATTAGCGACGTTTAGCGACGTTTTATCACGTCGCTAATTAGTGACGCTGCGTCGCTAAACGTCGCTAATTTAGCGACACATTTAAGTCGCTAAAAACGTCGGTTTAGCGACGTTTTTACTTTCAGCGACGTGCTGAGTTCCGACTTCTGTAAAACGTCACTAATTACGTCGCTAAAAGTGATTAGCGACATTTTTTTGTCATTTAGCGACTTTTTTTACGTCGCTAATTTGACTTTTTTTGGTATGTACCTTGTATGGAAAAGCTGGCCATGTCTGTCTCTGTATTCCGTTATTGGGACGTGACAATAGGTGACCGAGTTCGGCACGAATTCGATCCGAGTTCGGTTGCCTATTCTAGTAAGGTTTGGGTTTGAATGTAGGCTGATTTGGTGGCTAGGTTCGAGGGTTTGTTTGAGTGAACTTTGGGTCATGCCAGTGCGACTCGATGTACACAAGTTCTATACTCAAATAAATTAAAAAATTGCATTTGAATGACGCAGTACAATCAGAATGTAGCAGCAGTGTTGAGTCTTCATATTGCGACATATCGATACATGGTTTAGTTAACTATCAAAATCAAGTTGACTGAGACTGGATAGGCCAACAAGGTGTATGATTAGGCTTTTTACAATTACCTAGCTAGTTGGGTGTGGTCACATACGTACTCATATTTTTCCTCCCTATAATACAATCACAATAAAGTACAATAGCCTCGTGTCAGTCATGTGTCCAATATGAATCAAGTGCATGCACAATATTAAGTAGAGAATCCAAGTCATAGTGTCCAAATCTATTGGAGTTACATCTAATCCAATCTATTTAAAATACAATACTCTATTAAAATCTATAGGTTAAATTCCTAAATAAAAGATATCTTACTTATCTTTGGTCCATCTCTATTCCTAACCCCAAGCTCACAATTTAATTCTTTATCAAAGCTCAATAATGTATTAAGCTTAGAATTATCTTATTTAATTTGGTTATAGGCCGAATAGGCTAATCCCATAATATAAGTACAATGTATTTAATAGTTGTTTGAAATGAGCCAATGTCATCGTTAGGTTGTATTCTAATTAGAAACTGATCCCAAAATTATCTATAACTAAACTCTAAAGCCCATTGTTGGAGGTGGACCACGAGGTCACGTCCGCCAATCAATGATAGGCACGAGCTCCTGTACTCGAGCAGTGGAGACACCAGATTCGTATGCAGGGAAACACCCGGACAACGATACAACATACATATAAATTTGAAAATGGGATCCGAGGTTAAGATCAGTTGACAGATCGATCAAAATTGATCAAAACAAAAAAATGACTCCGGAAAATCATACCTGCCGCTGATGCCTCGTACTGCTACTCTAGTCTGATCGAAACGACTCAAGAAATTTCCCAGTGGTCGTCGAAGCCTCTCTGCGAACTAGTGTCGAGCACCTGGTGTGTACTCAAATAAGATGCAAATAAATAGATTTGAGACTGTTATCAAAAAATAGAGAAAAGAAATAAATACTCAAAGTGGAGAGGCAGAAACGACTCACAGAGGTTTAAGAGCTCTGCTCATCTTTGTTGAGGTCGAGAAGTTGTTACTGTTGATTGATCCAAATGCCTCATCGGTGTTGAGGGGTGTTGTCAATTCCGAACAGTTTGTGGTTGACTTCTATAGGAGGAAACGCCTTCGAGGATAGACGTCAGCTCCTGACGGCCAACGAAGCTCAGCCACAACCCCGTAGGTCGCCAGAGACGCGTTGCTCCGCCGGAGTTCAATCTTTACCGGCGATGAAGACGAAGACGGAGCACCGAACCATTTTCTTGATGGTAGGAAAACGGTTGGAAGAAGAAAATATGAAGAGTGATTTCTCTTCAGAGGGGTTTTGAATCAGACAGATGGCTAGGGCCGCTGTTAGCTACAGTGACCGAGTGAATTTATTGGGTTTAAATGGGTGAATCAGAATTAATGGGAAAAGGGCCCTATTTATAGAATTTGAGAAAGAAGTATCTAAATGCTAGGTAGTTAGAGTTAGTTAGAGATTTTTTAGTAGCCTACAAATTCTTTCTTCAACTTTTCTAACTAATTATCAAGTATGACATGTCATTTTCAATAATTATTACTTAATATTATATTTATTTTAAACAATTATAAAAAAAATTATATTTGAAATTCAAAATTTTAAATTGAAGTAAAAAATTATTTCTGGAAAATAAGGGTTACAAGGGGGTTGGCCGGAGCACAGCAACCACGACAGCAGTGTGCAGCAGTGATGGCAGCAACAGCAGCTGCGGATAAGATGGTGGATTTGTTTGATAAGGAAGAGGAGAGAGGTTTAGAAAGGAGAATGAAAGAAGAAGAAGAAGTACCAGAGGGAGAGACTCTCTCTCTCCCTTAATATAATATTTTTACGAATTATGATGTCCCAAAAGAAAAATTCTAAATTACTCATGCCCTCCATGCATGAAGACACCTACATATCTTAAGGGAAATTACTATATTATGGATGCTTTTCATGTATGAAGGCACCTTAGCCATCCTAGGTGTCTTATATAATTTGAAATTGTATAAAAAATAACTTGGGGCTTAATTAAAAATTTGATTTTACAAAAAACATTTATGGCTTATTCTGTATAAATTTTAATTAAAATGAATTTATTATTTTATGAACAAAATATTAACAAATAAATTATATAAATATTTAAATGGGTAAATTAGGAAATCATAAAATAATTATTATCTAATTATGGTAAAATAAAATTAAGGCTGTCACACTCTACCCTAGGAAAAATTCTACCTCGAAATTTTAATCTACACTAACAAAGGATACTGGCAAACAAAGTTCAGGGTAATAGCTTGATCACTTAATAAATATGGATATTATTCTCGTATTCTTTTTCCTTAGTAGACTCCAGGTTAGCACTTGCGCCATGCTATCTAAACAATAGGAATGCTCATGTTCTTAAGAATCTTATCCCTTCGATCAAGAATTTTTACTTGTCACTGCTCTATACGTATAGTGTCATTCCAACTATACTTTTTTGAGTGATCCAGTATGTGAGTGGGGTCTGGAACTTATCTTAAAGTTGATATAAATAAAATATATCATAAACTCCTTCTAGCAATGGTGGTAAAGCTAGTATGTAATCTATTTCTCCAATCATATTCAAAATATTGAACAACCCGATGTATTTTGGACTTAGCTTCCTTTGGGTTCTGAATCTGATTGTTCCCAAAGTTGACAAAATCTTCAAAAATACGTGGTTGTGTGGCTTGAATTCCAAATTTCTCGGATGCTTGTCTGCCCACATCTTATGTCTGTTTTGTGCTACTTGAAGATGACTTTGTATGGCCTTAACTTTATCTATTGTTTGAGTTACCATTTATGGGTCTAAAAGTTGATGTTCCCGTATGTCACTCTAATATACTGGAGATCTACACTTTCTTCCATATAGAACTTCAAATGGTGTCATATTAACGATGGCTGATAACTATTATTATTAGAAAATTCAACTAGATGCAGATGATCATCTCATGATCCTACAAAATCTAGAGCACATGACCTTAACATATCTTTCAATGTTTGAATTGTTCTTTCAGATTGGTCATCTGTATATAGATGATACGTTGAACTAAACTTCTGGTACCGAGATATTTTTATAAACTTTCCTAAAAGTTGGAAACATAGTATCTCTATATGAAATAAAACTAACTGATACTCCATATTGACTTATAATATGTTTTATATACATATCTTCTATTACTTCTGCAGTTGTCCGATCCGAAATGGTAGAAATCAGGTATATTTAGTAATTTTGTCTACAATTATCCATATAATATTGTTACTTTCTGACTTCTCGGAAGCCCTGATACGAAATCTATTCTAACATGTTCCTATTTTCATTCAGGTACTAGAAAAGGTTGTAGAAATCCCACAGTCCTTGATGTTCAGCCTTTACTTGCTGACACACCAAACACTTTGATACGAATCTTGCGATTTCTCGCATCATTTTGTGCCACCAAAAATTCTACTTTAGGTCCTTGTACATTTTTATACTTCCATGGTGGATTGAATGTTGTGAACTATGTGCTTCTGTCATTATTTCTACTTAGAATTCTCCGTAGGGTACTCACAATCAGTTTTCAAATCTTAAGGATCAATAATAATGCTTGGTTATTCCTGTCTGAAATCATGCTTCCATTTTCTACTATACAATTTGTGCAGTTTAGCGTCCCCTGTTGTGTTATCTTGATTATATCCACTAAGGATGATTGGATTTGCAGATTTGCCCACAAGCCTTTTTCTACTAGGTATATTACTTTTATTTCTATATGTAAACACCCGAATTTTTAAAAAAAAAATTAAAATATGAATTTTGGAAATTTTCTGTGATTTTTAAATAACTAAAATAAATGTTCTTCAGAAATTAAATATTTTTGAGTATTAAATTAAATATTAAAATATTATAAAAATAATATTTTTGAATGTAAAATAAATAATTAGTCATAGTATAATTTTTCTGAAATTTATTGGACCCAAAAACTATTTTTAAACAGCTAAAAATATAGTTTTTAATTAAACCAGAATAAACTGGTTTAAACTATCCTGAACCGAACCAAACTAAACCAAACCAATATAAACCAACCCAAATCCTTGGCGGGTCGTATCTAAACCCGACCCGACCCATCAACCCGAACCCGACCCGATTACCCAACTCTACAGTTACCGTAGAAACCGATTGTTCACCTTCGCCGATCCAGCCGACTTCCTCTACGCCGTTCACCCGCCGCTGTCGCGACTCTCCGCCTCCCCGCCGCCGTTCAACCGCCGTCCCGACCTCTCCCCTCCCTGAAACGTCCGACCGCCCACCCTATAAAACTGCCACGGCCACCCCCTTCACCATCACAACCACTTCACCACTGCCACCACCTGACTCCGGCGACGAACCACCGACAGTGACCCCGAGCTCCCCGCAGTGACCTCCGGCGACCACCCCGAAGACGAAGACGACCGCCGTCGACGAGTACAGTGCCGCTCCGTGTACTCGAAGTTCAGTCGATACTGATCCCTTGTTCCGGTGAGTCTTTCTCCCTCCTTGTCACATCGATTTTTGAGCGGTCTGTTGTGACACGTTCGCTGTGTAACCCTCTTGAACCCCGTGCAATTTGATTGGGGTATCGTGTCATGCCCCGGACCAGCCCGGCCGTCGCTCCGCCTTGCCTCGCCCCTATATAGCCTGATTATCGAACCGGGCACGAATTACCGCGTCCCGGCGCACCGGACGAGAATCACCGCGCCCATCCCACGGGTGCAAAGAAGGAAGGGATGTTGTGTGGCCCACACGAGTGTATCGGGGACGTGATGCCGTGCGAGCCTGGGGTTGCGCCCGCACAAGGCCAATCGTTTAAGTTGATAGTTGGCTATCATCGCATCAATCGAGTAAGCAGCAGAAAGGGACTTGTTGCAATGCAATGCATTTAGCCAACTGAGTATTTGGGACAATCGAGGGACTTGGGTTCCTTTATGCAAAGGCATTCGTTCGTTCCATACATTATACCCCTTTATACGATAGCATCTCGGGACAACAATCGAAACCAGAATTCTGGGTCTTAGGGACCGTGGCACGCCTATCGCTCACTCGGACGATCCAGTACCTGCAAGCAAGTAAACTGTTGATGGGTCAGCACTTTATACAAGTACTGGTGAGATAAAACAACTAAACAGAAACAAACATTCACTAAAACCAACACTAAGTAATCATGTTATAAAATATTACATTACTAGTAATCTTTCTAGTTTTATCTAGGTTCGTTTCATGCAGTTCGCTAGCAGAGTCATATTACATTATTTGGAAACAGAGTTTCATATGCAATAAGCAAGACAAGCAATCGTTCATGTTCAGGGTATACGCAGCGTGTCTCATGAGACTCCAGGGTCAAATGCATAGCTAGACACACATGCACGATCTTAGGGGCAGTCCATCTATCCAAGCCAACATAATGACTTAGCTATATGCAGGCGGTCCCCGAGTATCTCAGGATCAGCATCTGGTTGTACAGCATACCAATGACTCATTCATCTGATGCTAGAGGCAGCTGTGACTCATGGTTGCTTTCCACTATCTCTGTAGCAGCCGTGACACATACAGTTCAGCTCTCCACCAATAGCCATTGTCCGACCGCATTCGAATGCATAGAACACTATCAAATAAACTCTAGTATGCAGATGAGACGAACCATCAGAACAGTTATCGTTGTTGCGGGGCAATCCGACTTATCACTTGAAAACATTCAGGCACAATATGGTTCTCTCAAAGCATAGACGATAGTGAACATGTTCATGCACTCTAGGCAAGCGTTTAAGGATTCTCGTTTAGCAGACTTATCGTTTTAAAGATAAGCTAGGTGAGTTCGTTCATTAACATGTAAGGCAGGTTCTATCATTCTCTTATGAAAATATTGGAAGCAAAAACTCAGGTTATTATTAAGGCGTGCAAGAATCAGAGAACGAAGTTCTGCCCACTCACCGGATACATAATGCCGACGCGGAGCGAGGCATTACATATCGTGTCCTGTGTCGGTCGCAAACTGCGACGCAAAAACAGAAACATATATCCTAATTTTTGGACTTCGGAAAATATCCCTAACTCACAAGTTCGCGGCTGTTTTACATCTAACCTGTTTAATAATTCTAAAATTCCCTTGAACAGTAAATCAGATAATATAACCAAGTTTTAAACCATGTAATTAGTTTATTTTATTGTGCTATAATTTATGTTTTATTCGCGGATGAAATCGACCAAAAACTTGGTTTTTAAAACCTAAATTTTCTGAAACTGGGTGTATCCCGCTAAACGAGGCGACTTGGTCGTGTGCGAATTACACCGAAAGGAGCATATCGTCAATGTGGACGTGTGAAATTTTGTGAAAGTTGATTTGGATGTGCCTGCACACCGGAATCAACGCGTATCCGCCAAAATTATCTCGTATCGGGCATATTCTAAAACTCATTGTAACTTCGTGTGTGCTGGTCGTTTCGCAACGAAATTTGCACCATCAAATTCGTAGAGTTATGTTGGTCCTGTGATCCAAATTTGGTTCGATTCTGAGAACGTTGATGAAACCCCGTATTGTGGGCCCCACAGCTCTACTTGACGGGCAATTTTGTGACTGGCCACATGTTAACTTCTTATTGCATGTTGATTTTGAATTCTTAGTTGCAGTAGCTATACTTTTGGGTTCCTATTTGAGTTGTGGAGCACACCAACTTTATGCTAACATGAGCCTAGGAGAACCATTTTGCTATCGTGAGCTACATGTGTGGCTCATACACCATTTTCTTGTTTGTTTAGCCACTACTAAGGTAAGGACTATAGGCGACCATTAGTTTTTTGCCACCTAAATACAAAATTAGTTGTCAAAGATTTATTGTCACCAAATTACTTGATCACAAGTATCGTTACCTCAGGCTCCTGACCCAAAGTCAAGGACAACTAAATTAAGCATTTTAGTCGCAAAAGATCTTTGGCTACTACACTGTTTTGAGAAAATGTCTTTGTGAAAAAATATCTTTGTTGTTTCAAAGTTTTGGCCAAATAGACTTTGTCGTCTTAGGACGTAGGATTTTTTTGGAAGGAGGGGCACGCTAATACCTTTGCCGGCTAAAATTGTTGACATAAGTAGTCTGTGACGACTATACTTTGTTGCAAAAGGTAATATGTGACGACTATAATGGATTGCAATATGTAGTTTGTGGCGACTATTATTAGTCCTTATTACCCAATTTTGAGATAAAAGGATAAACAGGCATCCATGACCACATTATTATGAATGAATATTCAACCTTAAAAGTATTAATATTACAATTAACAAGAACAATGTTTGAAGTATACATACATCTATTACAAAACGTGCCTGACTTCTATTATAAAACATGGCTAATAAAATTTGTAGTGACTCACGATCACATCAAAATATAGAAGAAAATTATTACAGCCATAATAAAACTTTGTACTAAAACACTTTGTACTAAAACACTCTATCTTAAAATAAAAAATTACATCTCTTTATAGAATTTCTTGATAGACATCCCTTTCAACTAGCACCTCCCTCCCATCGTTGCTCCCAGGTAAGAGGATGTCAACAATTTTCTTTTCTGACAATAATCATGTCCAAAATTTACACAAAGCAAAAATGTTATTCATTATAAAATTCCTTTTCATACAATTGTGTTCAAAATCTTGTTATTCATTTCTGATCAAATCAACACAAAAGTTAATAGCAACAACCTTGTTATTCCTTTCATGGATCAAATAAAATGATTGTGGGCTACCTTAGAGACTTAAGCAGGACTTCAGCCCTAAACAAGTAAATTCCCATAGAAGCAATGTACGGAATCACTTTGTCTCATTCAAACAGATGGCCAGTCCGAGCACAACATTCAGACATTGGAGGACATATTGTAAACCCCCTCGACCAATTTAGGATTAATTTAATCTAGATTGAGAGACTCGGATAAATTTGGATACAATTAATATTAATGTACAACAATTATGTAACTAATTACACCTCACCGTTGCTTCGATGGTTGGAGCGCTACACCAGTAGTTACCTTCAAACCAAGTTCATACACATTTCCTAGACACGCCAGACTACCCACCTGACCCTTGTGTAACTTATAGATACTCAATATTGAGCTTCATATGAGCTACGCAATATTCGTTACAAACGTCTATTTATTATTCCAATAAAACTAATTTCTCATAATTGTCCATTCCCATTTGAATTTGAGACACAACCACAACCCAACTCCGTATAACCCAAATTAGGGTATTAACCTATTCTGAGCCTGGTACGCCCATGATACTTATGTCCCACCCAAATTTAGTTCAATGTGTCTTCAATTCATTAAAGAACATTGTGCGTATTGTTTTAATTAAATTAAATTAGAAGCAATTTTACCAAAACAAGACCTGACCAAGCCCATGTACACCGTTTCATGTGGACCAGCCCCCACCCCAAAGAGACCAGACAGGCCTAAGTCCCGAGGTCAGCCCATAATTCCCTCCTATATATATTATACATTTTTCCTATATTAAAACCCTAGATTATAAACACCACCACCACTTAAACCCTAGCCGCTCTCCTCCTCATCCAACCCGAGCTTCTCCTTTCCCCTATTTCGACCAGTCACCACCATCTCAGGATGTCACCACCACAGCCGAGCGCCGCCTACCCCGGCTGACCACGCCGGACCACCACCTAGGCCGCTTGCACGAACCACGCCACCGCCATTAACCCATCATCTAACCCGACACCATCGCCAAACCCGACTGCTTCCGGCCCGGCCACCGCCTCCAGCACCCCCGACCACCACTGTCAGACGGAGCACCACCTTCCCCTCAACCCAGCAACCGCCGCTGCCAGGCTGTTGTTGCCGCTGCTGCACCTACTGCAGTTGCTGCCACCGCCGCTGCTACCTTGCTGGCCACCGACCGGAGCCGTCCCCTCGTCGGAGTACGCACAATCGACGAGCACAGGTCCCTCCAGTCAGCCATACCTAGGTAACCACCTAAAATTCCCCTTTTCTTCATAATATCGTCGTATAGTTGCGTAGCGTTGTGTCATCGTGTCATTTCATGGACACGAGGTAGTTAATTCGAAACCTTAATTTTAAATGTGCGTATGCTTAATCAGATTACATAATGAGTAATAAGTTAGTAATTAATAACTAGTAAATGCCCTAATAGCAGGACTTGTTATTAAAGACTTGTAATTCATCAATAAAAATCTAGACATCGACAAGTATGCTTAATATGGGAAATAAGGACCAGTAATTATAATAAACGTAATTAGTTTGGTAACCCATGACTTAGTAATTTATTATTGTGAGGTACACGATGACTGAGGACAGGGCACGCGTGCATCTTAGCTACGTGCACACACGACCCTGTAGTCGATCAGTCGTGAACTTGCATCAATACCTAAGAGCAGCGTCGTAGTTTAGTGTATGTATTGCTTTAGTGTCTGATGTTAGAATTTCTATATTATATTGTATGTTTAGGGATACTGGACCAGCCAGGAGATATTGCAGGAGCAGGCTATTGGCATTCACAGCTTGAGGACCCAAGCAAGATACCTTGCCATATTTACTGTCTAATTTAAATTATGTATTTGTTGTATGATATCTTATTGCTTATTTTATATGACTGTGTGCGTCCGAGATTTACTCGGGTGCAGTCGACGGATGCGTCGATGATTAGTGTACTTGACCTAGTCATTAGTAGACTCACCCCGTTGGGAGGATACTCTGATATCTTCCGAGACCTGACACTCTTACACGTATCACTGTGACAATTCATGAGGCCATCGGTAAAGGAGCAAGACGTTCCAGCGCGACCACACCAGCCAGAGCCCAGCCCGGAGTAGGCGGACTAATCCGTCGTCCCGGAGCACAGACATAGCAGAGGACAACACCATACCAGCAAAAGAAGCTTCCGACTTGCTACCACTGTGGTAAAAGAGGACATTACGAGAAGGACTACCAAAAGAGACTGAGGACATGCTTAATTTGTGGATCGAGCCAGCACCAAGTCCGAGACTGCCCACAATGCAGAGAGACAGCACCGCAGACAGGACAGAGGCCAGTCGTACCAGTCCCGAGGATACTACCCCCAACAGGAGGCCAGCGTCCCCCAGCACCCGGAGGATTTCAGAGGGGACCACCCTTGGCCCCATAGGAGGCGGAGTTTGATAGAGCCCGACAGCAGACGGGAGGGTAGAGGCATGGACATGCCTTTGTACTAGCTGTTTGATGATAAACAAAAGAATGAAACTAGGTTTATACGAAACTCTTTCTTTGTTTACAAACAAGAAAAAGAAGTACAATTAATCCTATATGAGGATGTTAAGTACAAAAAATAATTCTGGGGAAATATTGCTATAGGAGTCTGATCTGCAGTCGATTACTTTGTCCCTTGGACCATACGATGACGAAGAAGTGCTGTAGAAGAAGAAGAAGAAGAAGAAGAAGCTTCAAAGATTATAGGAGAGATTGAACTCTCGTTGCCAAAGTTATTAATCAACACTCTCTGTATGTGCTCTCTCTGATCTCCTCTCTTTCGACCTTTTTTCCGACTTCTCTTCTTGCCCTTCCTTCTCCTGTGACTGGAAGTCTCTATTTATAGAGATTAGTCACAGTAACTGATCAGTCGACGTAGAAGCCAATTAGTGGAGAGAGTTACACCTTTTACGCGACGGTTATAATAACTGCTGCCCACATCTGAATGATCTCCTAAATCCGCGTGTGACATGTGTCCCATTATGACGTAACGTATATAACTGCTTCTCGAAGACTACGGCATACAAGCCACGTAAGTAACTGTCCCTCGCGTAGAGATGGTTGGCATAAAAGCCAAATAACTCTCTCGTTGGCGTAAAAGCCAAATAGTTATCTTGTTGGCGTAAAAGCCAAATAGGTGTCTTGTTGGCGTAAAAGCCAAGTAGCTGTCTTGTTGGCATAAAAGCCAAATTTTGCGTAAATCTTGATGTTGCATAGGTAATAGGTAACCAGCGTAAACTAGCCAATTATCCTTCCTGACTGAGTTCTTGAGCGTATTCTGGGCCAAATAGCTTTATCACATACCTTTGCAAATATAGCCTGAGTTAGCATATTTCAAGGAGAGAGTATACGGCGTGCTCCTATAGTTGAAAATAGCTTGGTTGGCGTATTTCGAGGAGATAGCATACGGCGTGCTCCTATAGTTGAAAATAGCCTGGTTGGCGTAATATGTAGAGATAGTGATGTGAGCATATTAGCCCTAATTTTAGCTCTCCCAGTCATTAAAAGTAGAACCAAATCTCGTGCATTAAATGCAGAGATCTGCCCCTATCTTGCGCATTAACTGCAGAGACGTGCCTCGAGTTCTGTACGAAGAACAGCTTTTGAAGTGGCGTTTGGTTTCATCTCATCTTGAGCGTAAAGGCTCATTTCTGCCTGTGTAAAATAGGCAGCATATTCCTTGAATGCGTAAAAACGACTTGTATCAAGGATATGCCACTAAATGACAGTCTGGGCTCTGTGCAGAATCATCATTACAGTCGTCCTCTCGATCGTCGTGGAGTACTCTTTGTCAAGAGTCAGGTTCACTGTTCTGTCTGATAGGTTCATTCGAGGAATATGAAGAGTTCCTCGTACAACTTTATGCTGCATTAAAAGCAGACATAGTTTACGCCGGAGGGGCGATGTAGCAACCTTTTTATGCCAAAACAGGCTTGAAGCGCTGCTTTACACGGGCAGCTCTGAAGTCATATTTTACGACCATACAACGCTGAAGCTTTGTTTTACGCGTGCTTGGGGGTTTTACGCGTATAATTTTCCAGCGTATTTTTTATGCTTCTACAAGACCCCTTTCAAAGTTTTTAAATTCCTCGTAATTTGAAATATTTTGAATGAAGCATGAAACGGTCAAATTTGACTCATTTTGCGAGGCTGATTTCTCGACAGATTTTAGGAAGTTATTGGGATTTGATATGTTCTCTTCTGCCTATATAAAGGCAAGTGAGTGAACCTGTCTTTCCATATTTCCTTCACCAAAAGAGATGGTTGCCGAGATCCATTGGGCTGTCCTGAGGAAGAAGAAGATCATGCTCTTCCAGCATGAAAGAAGCCGTAAAAAGAGGCATCTTCGAGCAAATGTCCTCTGCAACGATGGATCATGGAAGGATATCATAGCTTCCTTTGCTCGGGATAATCAGCAATTTTATATAGTGATTCATCCAGGAGAGAGGAAGGGTTGTATTAGACCACACAGCTTGCTAGCTATTTTTTCTTCCATTATGGCGCTGGGTGAAGGTAGGCAGTTTGGTCCTGTCTTCGAGTATTATGTTGGGTTTGAACCCATAACACAATTCTAGGACGTAGCTGCCATGGCGTATGGAGGGTAGGCTTGAATAATTTAGGCCCAGTTTTGTATCCTCCCGCCATTAAATATTTTCTTGTTCATTGGCCGCAGAAGCCGATGAAGTGTCGTAGAAGAAGAAAAAGATCTCCACCAATATGAGAACCTGGCACAACAGATTCTCAGCGTGATCTTAAATGAAAATAAGAAATCCTTTGTAGAAAAAGGATTTCCATCATATGTAATCATAAAAATAAAAAATCCTTTGTAAATTGGATTTTTATCATATGTAATCATGATCAATAAACTCGTCTTCTTTTATGCATTGCTGATTTGCCATATTTGCTGTGAGAAAGTCTGATAATGTGTAGCTTTGACACGTCTGAATGATTTTACGCTGACTCTGATAAACGTTTATCTGGTCACATCCCGACTTTTACGCGTAACGGAAGATGCGTAAAAAGCTCCTTAGCATTAAGTTGTCTTGAGGATCCAACTGTCATGTTGTTTTTGGACGAGGAGTCACATAAAAATTTTGAACTGTCACTTCTCTGATACAAAAAATTTTTGTTCAGACCATCATCTTCAAGAATGGTTTCCCCGAAAATCCCTCGAAATAGGGCAAGAAATGTCTGCCAAACAGGCCATACTTGAACTTAGATGTAAAAGATTCTGACTAGACTTCGAATGAACTTCCAATGGCCCAAGAAGAAGAGTCATCTTCAATGCAGACCTCTGTGTATTTTAGGCACTTGGAATGTTTTGTAGCCAAAAAAGAGTATTTTCTGCGTAAACCCTTGTAATTGGCCTTCTCGAAAAATCATAGACCATAGCATCTATTAGCTTCTGAGCATAAAATAATAGATCTGTAGCTTCTGTGCGTAAAATCGTAGATTTGTGGCCTCTGAACGTAAAATCGTAGATTTGTAGCCTCTGAGCATAAAAACTTCTGAGCTTAAAATCGTAGATGTATAGCCTCTGAGTGTAAAAGCTTCTGAGCGTAAAACCATAGATTTGTTGCCTCTGAGCGTAAAAGCTTCTGCGCGTAAAACCATAGATTTGTAGCCTCTGAGCGTAAAAGCTTCTGAACGTAAAACTGTAGATTTGTAGCCTCTGAGCGTAAAAGCTTCTGAGCGTAAAAAAACCGTAGATTTGTAGCCTCTGAGCGTAAAACCTTCTTAGCGTAAAACCGTAGATTTGTAGCCTTTGAGCGCAAAATCCGGATCTGTTACGCAGCATGACTGTCCGTCTTAAATGAAAATGATAGGCTGACGTGGTCCCAAATAATAAGCGACTATTAAATATCGGATTTGGTTAGGGATTCGAAGAGTTATCCGAACTCTATAAATAGCCCAAGGTTTTAAAAGAGAAACTCTTTATCTGTCTTTGCAAAACCCTTGCTTTCCAAAAAACCTTTCTTCTTCATCTCTTTCCTTAGAACTCAGATTCGCCATGGCACCCAAACAGGCTTCCACTGCTAAGGGAAAGAAGGTCGCTTTCTCATCTCGCTCCACTGCTCAAGCACGAGCAACCCCCCTTAAGCTAAGCGAGTCCCGATCTGAACGCAGTGCTCCACCGTCGAGCTGTGCTCTAGACATTACAGGTAAAGACTTCGAGAGGAGAAACCCTTCGCACACGTTGTGCGTGTACGCGCAAGGTCATCTTCTGTGCTAAGAACCTCTTCGAGGAAGATGATGCACAGAGATATTTTATTATTACGTCCACATTTCTAATGTGTCAGCGTAAAAACTCCAAATTTTTGTAGTCTAGCGTAAAAACTCAGACTGTCAAAATTTGGCGTATACTACAAACTTTGAGCTTTACACGCTGGATGTAAATTCCGGCGTAAAAACTCAAATTTTGGCAGTCTGGCGTAAAAAGCTCAGACTGTTAGATCTTGGCGTATACTGCCAACTTTGAGTTTTACGCACTGAAAATAGATTCCATCATAAGACTCAAGTTTTTGCAGTCCGGCGTAAAAGCTCAGACTGTTAGTCTTTGGCGTATCCTGCAAAAATGTAGTGTCTAGCGTAAAAACTGACTTATTTTCTTGCATTTTGCAGTGGACTTGCAAATCCCTCATTTGGCTGAAGTGTTGGGCTCTGCTGCGGGGATGCTAAACTCAAACTATCTGGAGGACTTGTCCCATGTGATATTTTCTATCTCTGGAAATGAGTATCCTCAAGAAAGGAGAACTCTGATCTCGTCCCAAGGAGAACGAATGCTGCTGAGTATGATCAGTGGGGAGCCCCTGACATACATAGATGGGACTGAATATAAGAAACCAGGTTTCTTATTCGGGGATGTTATCGACAAACAATCCCAGACTAAGCCCAACAAGGAGGATTGGGTGTTTACTGTTGAGGGCACGGTCATATATCTGCCCAGGATGCCCAGAGGTTACCCTATCTCGACATTCTTCCATGCCACACATCCTAGGAAGATGATGTGGACTCTGACTCTAGATCTTTATGGGCGGCCAGGGAAGATCTTGTACAACAAAGGATTGAATCAAGGAGCCTATATGAGCAGTCCTTCAGGCCCTGTTATGCCTTTTAGGGGATTACTGCCGGGTAGCGTCCCGAGTGAGGATACTTCACTGATCCAGCCGGTTCAAATATCGACTTTCTGCAATGACTTTATGGGGCAGGAAGGAGTGTACCCTAAGGTCAACCCTCGGACCAGTGGATGGCTTAGCTCCGAAAATCTTTGATGGGCCAGTTTAACTGCCTGGGCCCTGAAGCACTTCCAGACGGAGCTGGAAAGTATTAGTTTGTTTGCGGCTGTGAGCGCCACTAGTGTTGGCCTGCTTGTCAACCCTAACTTGTTCTTAGCCTTGATGGAGCAATACAACTAGCTCACTGGGACTTTTGCCACTCCGCTAGGTGAGTTGGGTTTAGACCTTCATGAGATGGCTGTGATTTTAAAGCTGCCAATGGGAGACACTCCTTATGAAGAGTATGTTCCCACAAACAGGAAGATGAGGGATACGAACCCTCAGGCAGTGGCGGTGTACCAGGAGGTGATGAGCCACTACCTTGCTTACACCACTTTCTACAAAGAGCCATCTGATTTGGCCCATATCAACAAATGGATATCCTACCTCTTCTTCCATCAGGCCAGAAATGCTAAGCCGGACAAGGTTGTAGATAGCATAGATAAGCCCTTGAACTTTCTGAGCATGCTTAGTGCCAACACGGTCGATGATCTCATCGAAGATGCAGGGGCTTCAGATTATATTCTCGATAAGGAGATAGGGGGTTATCCTGCAGACACTAAAGCCTTCAGTTATATGAGGCATTATCGCAAGCCTCTGTCAAGGGAAGCTCAACTGGCTGGCTTCCTCTCTGTCTGGCTACGCCGATGGGTAGTGCCTGACATCATGTCTGTGGATCGCATTCATCGCAACACATTATGGTTCGCAGTACGGTTGGTGTTTGGAGCAAGATTGGGCCTGCTTCCTGCCATGGTATATAGAATACAAGCTGGCCTGAGGGCCATTACTGATGGGATGCTTGTAGATGACACGCAGCGTGAAAGATTTCCCATAGTGGAATTACCATTCCTATACCTGATAGGATGGTTAATCCTTCACAACACCAGGGTGATGTCTCCCGATTCTGCCAGCAGTTCAGGAAATAACTTCTTGTTGAATTACAAGAATTTCCTTTGGAATGTGGCGAGCGTCATAGATTACCGGCGAGCATTAAATTTTGCCCATGGCTGGAAGCTTTTCTGTATTGTCCCCTATACATATCAATCAACAGGGGACGAAACTTAAGGATACAGGTCAAGGGAGAACTATTCTTTCTCCTGAAGCCTTTTATTGGTTGGTCTGCATTAGACCTTCCCACCTGCTGTACAGAAGTGAGGACCGTTGCTACTTGGAGCCTTATCTGCCCAGCTAGTTCGCCAGGCAATTTGGGTACGACCAGTTGTATGTAGGGAATCTCATTACCAGCTTCAAGTTCAAAGGTGGACTTATTGATGGAGCCAGAGGATGGTAGTATTTCATCACGGGTTGTACTGGTATAATTTTTGCTGTGCCCGTGACTTCTCTCTCTATGGAGTTGCACATTCTTCATTCTTACGCACAGTTTTATGCGTCCATCAACACCTTCCATCGTAATTTTGATGTGCAAGGAAGTTTCAGGATGCCCACCCATAGGTCCACTGGAAGGGAGGAGATACCGTCTGTCTCATATGATGAAGGTGAAGACCCTACTGGTGCAGACGAGTTCTTGTTGATAATACCGAGAGGCGTAATAACTCCGCCGGCAGAACCTCTCATTATCTCCAATAAACAGAAGGCTTCCGCTCTGAAAGAGCCTTCCCCCAGCAAGAAGAAGACAGTCAGAGGTCCTAAAAAGACTTCCACTAAGGGGGCTTCTAGGAGTGAGCCTGTTATTTCCCCTATTGGGGATGATTCTTTGATCAGAGGTCCTTCGCCTTTTAGAGAGGGGGCCTCCACAGTTCTGGCTGACAATGTTGGAGATTCTTTACCCGTGATCGCTGCCGCTACTACCGCTACTAGTAGTGCTTCATGGTCGCCTTCGAGCCCGAGCATATTCAGAATCAATATACCTTTATCCAGACCAATAATGGGAGCAACCCCTCCTTCGTCTGTAAGTATTTCCAGCGAGATTCCACCCGATGAACCTCGAGTGGATCTGGGTGATGACTGGGATGACTTCCTTCAAATGTCAGTTGGTGCACCCTCTTCTCCAGGTATGACAGCTTGTTTAGCATCATTAAGAAATGATTTAGCTATACAGGATGCAGACGCAACACACATACCATCGGCCATGGGTAAATATTATCTTTATATTTTTTTTATGAAAATTAACATCAAATTGATATTAACTTTCTTTTGTCTTCTTTTCAGGTGAAGACATCTCTGGGGAGGGCAGAGTTGACACAACTTCTGATTTTGTTACGGATCCATTTAATGAAATGGTAGTGATCGACGTCGAAGAAGCATGCTTTGAAACTGCCGATCTCTCATCTGCAACATTCTCGGGTGTCATCCTGCCAGTGGGAGTTCAAATAACATCCGAGGAGGATGAACCCACCATCTCGTTCGTGCCTCCTTTGTCGAGTATACCAACAACTTCGACTGTTGTTGGTGTCTCTTCTTTTGTCGCGCCATCTGTTGAAGCAACAACCGTAGCGACCTCCTCTGTAGTCATTCCTGGAGAAAGATTTACTGATATTGCGGCCACTCCCAACGTCTATTCGAGCTTTGCTATGCTAGTGGATCAATACACTAGCATATTCTATCTCACTTTGAAAGAGTTAATCTCGATGGTGCTGGAGAAGAACCTAGGTTTTGATGCTCTGAATATGTCCTCCAATCTCCCTATAGCGCAGATTAGAAATTTCAGTGATGCTGAAAGAGCTGATGCGCTAGAGCAAATAGTTAATGGTTTAGAACAACCCATTAACGAGTATTTGCAACTATCTCGAGGCAACATCGACGCTCTGGTTTAAGCTGAGTATGACTCCTTGACTGCAGAGCTTGCTGAGCAGATGGAATCTTTAAACAAATCCATCCAGGAACAGTAGCAAGAGATGGATGAAGAGCAGGCTGTCTTGGTAGAGGTTATTCCTCAGCTAGCAAAGTGCCAGGCTGAATATGAGAGAAATGAAGCGAGGGTCCAAGAATTGGAAGCTGAACTCGCTCAGACAAGGGAGTGGGCTCTCAAGACGTCGGCAGTTCGTGATGTGCTAAAGGGCCAAATGGATACAGCTCAGTAGAACTTGGCACATGCGGGTGTCATCCGTGCCGGTTTTGTTAAAGCTCGGTCTGAACTATCTCGCTTGAGTGATGACGAAGCAAGGCTGGCACGGGCTCGCAACAGTATTTTGAACTCCAGAAATGAGAGGATGGCTGCTTTGGCGCGACAGATTAGGGATTTAACTGCTCCTCCCCAATGATGTACCTTTTTGGTTCTCCTGTAATTTCTCAGAGATAATAAAGATACATTTTTTGACTTTGTGGACCCATCACTTTAGAATATGATAGGCTAAGATAAAAGTGATATCAGAGGTATTATTTACATGACATACTTTCATTAAGGTTTTGCTGAATGTAAATCTATTCAGAGGCAATATGAACCTGATAGAATATAATCCAACTAAATTTGTATACTAAACACTATCAGAGGTAATATGAACATGATATGTTTACAAATTAGTTAAGCATATCCATTAAGAAGTCACATAAATCTGATAGAATATGATCCAGCTAACCTTTGTGCATGATATCGTCTGAATAAGATCTTCATTATACTCCGTTAAGCAAAGGAGATCAAGTATAGTACTTCTTCAGGAATTTGCAGTTGATAGTAGCCATTATCAAATTTTTCATTAGGCTTGGCTAATCTATAAGCGCCATTTGCAATCATATAAGGACCCTTCATTTCTTTATAATTGTTTGTGCGAATTTTGGTTTGTTGAGGATATCCCACTGGAGGATCTTTGGTGGGCCTATTATTTGTTGCGCACGTTGAGTGCAAATAATAAGTTCGAAACAAGCCCTATTAGAGGTAGTATGGATGTGATAGATTTTGTGGCTGGTAAAGACACCCTGCTAGAGAATTTTTTTGTGGAACCATTACTTTTTGCGCACGTTAGTGCAAATAATATGTTTGAGACAAGTCCTGACAAAGGTAATATAGACGCGGTAAAATATGACTATGTGGAGGATGAACATGGACTGACTCTTTCTTCGCTAAGGAAAATGAGGATAGTTCAGAGGTAATATGGACATGAACAATTCATTTCCATTGCGAATATTCCACAGGGAGATTTTTGGCGGACCTATTACTTCTTGTGCACGAGAGTGCAAGTAATAAGTTTAGGACAAGCCCTGTCAGAGGTAATATGGATGTGGCAGTTTTGTGGACTTAACACCACTGGCGTACTTAGAGTTAAGTACGGGTGTTAAGTTGAGATGACAACCGATATCAGAGGTAATATGAACATGATAATCGATAGCCAAAAACTCGGAAGGTTTGCTCAGAGGTAATATGAACATGACAAACTTTTGAGTTGTGACTCTACTGGGGATGGAGGTATACATCTGCTCAGAGGTAACATGGATATGGCAATTTTTGTAGACTCAATACCACTGGCGTACTTAAAGTTTAAGTATGGGTGTTAAGTTGAGATGACAACCGATATCAGAGGTAATATGGACATGATAATCGATAGCCAGACCAGGAAGGTTTGTTCAGAGGTAATATGAACATGACAAACTCAGCCTGAGAGAAATATTATGACAGCAGTTCGGAGGTAATATGGACGTGAACTAGTGTCTAAAAAAACTCATTTGAGGAATGATTCGTTGAGTGTGGTCTATCCAAACATGAAAATAGACCCAGGATCGCTCCGCTGGGGAGATTGATAGCTCAGAGGTAATATGAACATGGCTAGCGTCAAACTGACTGGTTTAAATAGTCATTTTGCGAATGTGCGAGTAGACTTAAGGATTTCTCCACTGGAGGAATTTTGAGGATCCATCACCCATTGTGTACCCAGGACTCTTGGATACGGATGATGGCTCTTTACAAGAATTTGTAATGAAGGAGAAAATATTGCACATAGGCACTTGTTGGGGATGGAAAATCAAGAGTCAATTTGTATATCCGGGTTCTGGACTTATTACCCATGGCATACCTTAAGTACAGATAATAAGCTGAAATGACTAGCACTATCATAGGTTATGTGAACGTGATAGTAGGAAGTCGAAGAGAAGAACTTCACTCAGAGGTAATGAGGACATGGAAAAGTTCTGAAAATATCTTACTCAGAGGTAATGAGGACGTGGTAAGATATGACTCAGTGGAGATAAAAAATAAGGTAGAGAAAATATGGATATGACCATTTTCGTGGTGAAAGATTTACTCTGCTGGAGAAAGTGAAAAGACGTAGTTCAGAGGTAGTATGAACTGATCTATAGCCACAAACTGGGAGGTTTGCTCAGAGGTCATTTGGACATGACAAATTCAGCTGGGGAAATAAATATTTGGATAATAGTTCAGAGATAATATGGACATGAACTAGTGTCTGAAAAATTCACTGTGGAGTGATTTTGCTGAGTGGGGATAAACCTGAAGAATTCGTTGGGGAAACTTTAGGGATCCATCCGGTACTTCTTGAGGGAGCAAATTGTCACGTTAGAGTGAAATCAATTTGCAGTGATCGTCCCCTCGTTTATAAATACAAAGTGATAACTTTGGCGTCGATCAACTCCTGGATTCTCCTTTTTAGTACATAACATGCCCTTATGGAGTGATGAATGTACCGATAAAAGAGACAATATTTTGGGTCATCGACCTTGCCAGTCCTTTCAGGGTATCTGATGTTGGATAGCTGAAGCTTGTTTTTCTTCATCAATATATTGAAGATTTCAATGATGTCATCATCATTGAAAGAGAAAATCCCCTTTGGCTTTCGGGCTTCCGATACCTTAGTCGTACCGTCTTCAGGAAAGATGGTCATAGTTGCTTTATTTTTAGTTTCAGAGGGAATTCTACCTCCAGCTTTGGATGCCGCTCTATTTTGTCGAGGGAGACTACCCTCAGACATGTCGTTGTTTGGTTCTTCATCTACTTTTTGTTTGACCTTGTCCACAGAAGTTGATTTAGAAGGACCTGCCTCTGGTATTTTAGGATCAAACTCTGGAGGTTTGGAGTTTGCAAGAGATGCAGTAAACCCTAACCCAAAACGATTTCGTTGACAGTAAAGATCACCATGCAATGGTATTCGTCTGCATTTTCCATAGTTAAGGCCTCGCTTCAACTTTAAGTCATAATCCATGTTTTGCATAATCTTTAAAGCCTGTGGGCTATACCTGTGGATTTGCATTTTTCCACCATCAGACTCGTGAGATCCTTCTTGTACAATCGGTCTATTCCGCATTCAACAAAAGATTATTTGATGCTGATCATCGCGAGTAGGTGGAACAATAAAGACAGACTCTTCATGTGGCCCAAATATATGACGACATTAGATGACGCATCTTCCCACATAATCTCTCCATGCTTGGAAGTTAGGGGCGCTAAATCTTGATTTTGACCCTTGTCTTTGCGTTTCTGGATCAAGAAATCATGCAAATCAGCGATATTAGCAGAAGAAGAAGAAGAAAAAGAAGGCTTATTCTGCCTTTTTACATCAGTGGGCCTGTGGATATTAGGAACCAGAATACTTTCTCTGCCATATGAGTAGAGCAATTCAGCCATGTGAGTAGCACATGATCCATGAGGAGCATATTTTTCCATAAAACAGGTCTTCTTTACGTGGATGGGCTTACCCTGACGTAATCTAGAGTTTCCTACGGGTTGGCATAAAATGGGAAGAGCCCTCACATGGCCTCCAGCGTCACGCGTATTCTGAAGAGCGGGCAACTTTTTCTTTTGGTGGCGTACAACTCTAGCAGTCGGGAGATTCGCCACTTGTTTTCCCTTGATGTGATACAAGGATCCATCTGCCTCTTTATAGATGGAAGATGTATTTTTACGTGCATGGTGCGTTTAAAATTTTTGCGCGGGCTCTGGGGCCTTGCTAGGAATTTTGTCTGCCACGTCACAGACGGGAGACGAAGTTTTACGCGCAGGGCGCGTTTAAAATTTCTGAATTTGCACTGAGATCTTGTCAGAAATTTTGTTTGCCATGTCACAGATGAGAGACGAAGTTTTACGCACAATGCGCGTTCTAGACTTCTGGATTGGCACTAGGGCATTGCCAGAAGCTTTGTCTACCACGTCACAGACAGGAGACGGGTTTTTACGCACAGAGCGTATAGGTTGGGGTGTCATAACCTTGTTGATCGGAGAGAGAGAGAGTCCGCAGGAAGGGTAGAGGATGTCCGGGGCATCCATACTTTACGCAGCTTCCTGTTGTCCTGGATAGAGAGGGAATGAGAGCTACCCCCTGCTTGAAGCATGTCTTCATAAGCCGATTGGTCGAATTGGACGACCAAAGTCTTCTTCGTTGATCCGACGGATACAGCATCGTGTTGAGCAATAGTTTTCTCGTCAGATGAGAAAATAGTCCCCAACAGAGTCGCCATCTTGTGTTTGATGATAAATAAAAGAATAAAACTAGGTTTATACGAAACCCTTTCTTTATTTACAAACAAGAAAAAGAAGTACAATTAATCCTATACGAGGATGTTAAGTACAAAAAATGATTCTGGGGAAATATTGCTATAGGAGTCTGATCTGCGGTCGATCATTTTGTCCCTTGGACCACACGATGACGAAGAAGTGCTATAGAAGAAGAAGAAGAAGAAGAAGAAGAAGCTTCAAAGATTGCAGGAGGATTGAACTCTCGTTGCCAAAGTTATCAATCAACACTCTCTGTATGTGCTCTCTCTGATCTCCTCTCTTTCGACATTTTTCCCGACTTCTCTTCTTGCCCTTCCTTCTCCTGTGACTGGAAGTCTCTATTTATAGAGATCAGTCACAGTAACTGATCAGTCGGCGTAGAAGCCAATTAGTTGAGAGAGTTGTACCTTTTACGCGACGGTTATAATAACTGCTATCCACGTCTGAATGATCTCCTGAATCCGCGTATGACGCGTATCCCATTATGAGGTAACATTTATAACTACTTCTCGAAGACCACGGCATGCAAGCCACATAAGTAACTGTCTCTCGCATAGAGATGGTTGGCATAAAAGCCAAATAACTGTCTCGTTGGCGTAAAATCCAAATAGTTATCTTGTTGGCGTAAAAGCCAAATAGCTGTCTTGTTGGCGTAAAAGCCAAGTAGCTGTCTTGTTGGCGTAAAAGCTAAATTCTGTGTAAAGCTTGATGCTGCATAGGTAATAGGTAACCAGCGTAAACTAGCCAATTATTCTTTCTGACTGAGGTCTTGAGCGTATTCTGGGCCAAATAGCCTTATCACGTACCTTTGCAAATATAGCCTGAGTTGGCATATTTCGAGGAGATAGCATACGACGTGCTCCTATAGTTGAAAATAGCCTGGTTGACGTATTTCGAGGAGATAGCATACGGCGTGCTCCTATAGTTGAAAATAGCATGGTTGGCGTAATATGCAGAGATAGTGACGTGAGCATATTAGCCCTAATTTTAGCTCTACCAGTCATTAAAAGAAGAACCAAATCTCGTACATTAAATGCAGAGATCTGCCCCCATCTCGCGCATTAACTGCAGAGACTTGCCTCGAGTTCTATACGAAGAACAGCTTTTGACGTGGCGTTTGGTTTTATCTCATCTTGAGCGTAAAGGCTCATTTCTGCCTGTGTAAAATAGGCAGCGTATTCCTTGAATGCGTAAAAATGACTTGTATCAAGGATATGCCTCTAAACGACAGTCTGGGGCTCTGTACAGAATCATTATTACAGTCGTCCTCTCGATCGTCGTGCAGTACTCTTTGTCAGGAGTCAGGTTAACTGTTTTGTCTGACAGTACCAGAGTTCGAGTACATGTGAGGGACTGTCGAGCAAGGAGTAGGACAAACAGTGGGAACTTACATGGCTATGGAGATGGTACCCCCACCAATAGTTGCAGAATTCGAGGATGTTTTTCCTGAAGAATTGCCAGGCTTACCGCCAGATAGAGACATGGAGTTCACTATTGAACTAGTACCCAGAGCAGCACCGGTATCTTCTAATATATACCAATTGGTGAAGAAGGAGTTAGATGAGCTGAAGCTACAATTAGAGGAGTTATAGAGCAAGGGATTTAACTATTGAACTAGTACCTGGAGCAGCACCGGGTCCAGAAGGTATGGTCAAGATAGGTGTTGTAGTCAGGCGCTTCTTCAGTTCATCGAATGCCTTCTGGCACTCCTCTGTCCAGGTGAACTCCTGCTCCTTACGGGTCAAGTAGGTTATCGGCTCTGCGATCTTCGTGAAGTTCTCCACGAACCTCCGGTAATATCCGACAAGTTCTAGGAAACTCCTCACTTCTGAGACATTGGTAGGGGTTCTCCATGTCTCTACTGATGAAATCTTCGCCAGATCTACTGAAATACCATCTCCTGAGATGACATGTCCAAGAAAAGTGACACAATCTAGAAGAAACTCATACTTGCTCAGCTTGGCATAAAGCCTCTCTCTCCTCAGCGTCTCTAACACTAGTCTCAAGTGCTCTTCGTGCTCCTCGTGGCCTTTCGAATACACCAAGATGTCGTCGATGAAGACTACCATGAACTGGTCTAAGTATTGGTGGAATACTCTGTTCATCAAGTTCATAAATACAGCAAGTGCATTTTTCAGTCTAAAAGGCATCACTAAGAACTCGTAGTGACCATAACGAGTCCTGAAGGCTTTCTTTTGAATGCCTTCTCTTCGCACCTTTACTTGATGATAACCCGATCTCAAGTCGATCTTTATGAATACCACTGCTCCTGTCAGCTGGTCGAACAAATCATCGATTCGCGGCAGGAGGTACTTGTTCTTGATAGTCAAAGCATTAAGGGCTCTGTAATCAATGTACATACGTACTGTTCCATCCTTCTTAGGTACAAATAATACTGGTGCTCCCCAGGATGATGCACTAGGACAAATAAATCCCTTGCTCTGTAACTCCTCTAATTGTAGCTTCAGCTCATCTAACTCCTTCTTCGCCAATTGGTATACATTAGAAGATACCGGTGCTGCTCCGGGTACTAGTTCAATAGTGAACTCCACGTCTCTATCTGGCAGTAAGCCTGGCAATTCTTTAAGAAAAATATCCTCGAATTCTGTAACTATTGGTGGGGGTACCATCTCCATAGCCATGTAAGTTTCCATTGTCTGTCCTACTCCTTGCTCTACAGTCCCTCGTATGTACTCGAACTCTGGTTGATCTGGTTGTCTAAAAGTGATGCTACCTTTCCGGCAGTCCAGTACGGCATTATACTGGCTTAACCAGTCCATGACTGGCACAACATCAAAGTACGGCATGGGTAATACCAAGAATCGCGCTCTCATCTCTCTACCGCATAAAACTATCGAACACGTTCTAATAGTGCTGGTAACCGACACGATACCTCCTTCGGTAAGAATCTTCCAACTCTTAGGTAAGGGAGAAGTAACTACTCTATGTATTGCTACAAATCTACTAGATATGAATGATAGTGTAGCTCCAGAATCAAATAATGCAGTTACAGGTAATTATGCAACTAAAATGGTACCTGTGATAGCTTTTCCTTCTATTTTCTCCTTAGTAGCTGCTAGTATAAAGTCATGTCCATGCCTCTGCCCTCCCGTCTACTGTCGGGCTCTATCAAACTGCGCCTTCTGTGGGGCCAAGGGTGGTCCCCTCTGAAATCCTCCTGGTGCTGGGGGACGCTGGCTTCCTGGTGGGGGTAGTATCGTCGGGACTGGTGATGTTGGCCTATGTCCTGTCTGCAGTGCTGCCTCTCTGCGTTGTGGACAGTCTCGGACTTGGTGCTGGCTCGATCCATAAATCAAGCATGTCCTCAGTCTCTTTCGGCATTCCTTCTCGTAATGTCCTCTCTTACCACAGTGGTAGCAAGTCGGAAGCTCCTTTTGCTGGTATGGTATTGTCCTCTGCTGTGTCTGTGCTCCGGGACGACGGATCGGTCCTCCTACTCCGGACTGGGCTCTGGCTGGTGTGGTCGTACTAGAACGTCTTGCTCCTCTACCTATGGCCTCTTGGATCCTCGCCTCTGCAAGTACCTCTTCATAAGAAATTCTTGCCTGTGTGGTGGTATACCTCTGCAGCTCGAAAGTGAGGCCGTGATGGAATCTCTGGGCCTTCCCTAGATTATTGGGTATCAGGATGGCACCAAATCTGCTAAGATGGCTAAACTCCGTGTCATATGCGTCACCAGTCATATTCCCTTGTTATAAATGTAGGAACTGGGAGTACAGGGCATTTCTGATTGTAGCCGAAAAATACTTCACGTTGAAGTGCTCTAAGAACTGTTCCCAAGTCTGGTTCTTGCCTACACTGCGCTCAATAGAATCCCACCAGTAATGGGCGTTGCCTTTTAGTTGGGCCCTCACTGCGGTCATCCAAAGGTCTGGATGCAGTTGTGAAGCCTCTAGTAGCATCTCCGTATTGGGGACCCAATCAGAGATCTACTCTACAGTCTCGTTGCCCAAAAAAGTATCTTGTCCCATCTGTCGGAACCATCGTACAGTGCCACCTATCTGAGTTGGTTGAGGTGCTGGTACTGGTGCTGTGATAGGTGTCCTCTCTAGTACTGCCATCAAACTTTGTCTCAATGTCTCGGTCGGATGCCACTGTGCTTGCATCATAGTCCGGAAGAACTGAAGCATCTGTGGCTGTCCATCTGATTATGGCATCTGAGGTGGATAAGGTGAAGGTGGTGGTAATGGAACCTCTGGCTGTGCGGTAGGTGTATCCTCAGATATCGGCCTCTCGGTCTGTGGCATCGGCGTAGCCCCTGAAGTCTGGCCCTCAAAATATTGTGTAGGGATCGTCTGGGAAGTCTGTCCTTCGTGCTGCTGTGTAGGATCGCCCTGAGAAGTCTCGTGCCAATGTATCAGCAGGGCATGTAATGGTGGTTGCCCTCCAGGTAGCCCCTGGGGTACCTTCTCTCTTTGGGTGGTATCGTCTGGCACCACGACACTGGGTGCTACTCGTCCACCGCGCAAGTTCATATTGCTGCAAGAGATAGGATCTCATTAAAATAGTACGAAATAAAACAAACATGATATAGATATTTAGAAGTAATACGAAGGAAGTTCAAAGACATAATCAAAGTGGATGAGACCTAGTAATTTCTATCATATTGCAGGCTCGCTGGGCATGTTACCATACCACAAGCGATAAAGTTGACCTGCATGGGCCACCACTAAAACCATGTCACGCCCCAGTCCCAAAAATATACGGGACCAGGCCACGTGGCAATAGCCAGCTGTCACTTCTCCAAGGATATCCCAATTTAATGGATCCTAACGAAGAGTGCTATGCTATCCTAAAATACTAACATGTCCAATATCAATCAACAACAGGTAATCTAATCTCATCCATAATATAAACAGCAAGAATATACCAATAATAAATGATGGAAGATAAACGCCAGTCTCAAAATATCATAGTACAACCAAGAATGTATGGTGGGGACAAATCCACTACTATGATGAAATAGAAGTACTGAATGACAGATAAAAAGTGTAAAGACTATGGCATCGGCTGACTAGATAATGATGCTCCCAATCCTAGGCAAAAGGCCTACCAACTGATCATGGAAACTCTGAAGGTAGCACCTCTAGCTCCTCCTCGGTAGCGTACCTAGTCTCCTGTCCGGGGCCGTACACTGTGGGGTAATATGCCTCGTCCAAATCTGGAAAGGTACCAGGTCCTCAGAGGGATGTAACAAGATACATAGAAACATGCCATATGTATAAATACTGAATAAAATAAATAAAGGGTGTGCTAACCATCTAAGTGAATGCAATATGAGGACAACTTTGGTACGTATGGGTAGGCATAGGTATAACGTCCAATACCCCGGAGAGCATGGCAAAAGTGCAGTATATCGTTCATATCGCTCCGAAGAACGTGGCAGCAGTGTAAAGGGAGTCATTGGATCCGTAGCTCCTCTGGATACTACGGATTCTAATGTGTGTATCCCATACGTCTACTAATGTCCTCCCCGCCCAATATAGATACACAAGTCGAATACTCGACGTGCATACCCCGTATCTATATGCCAAGTCTCTACTAATATAAATCCTAAATTACGTACTAACCATGATGCATGTCACACGCACCGATAGCTAGTCGAGTACGCGAACCCGCATCTCAATATGAATTATCACAGTGATACGTATAAGAGTGTCAGGTCTCGGAAGATATCAAAGTATCCTCCCAACGGGGTGAGTCTACTAATGATTAGGTCAAGTACACTAATCATCGACGCATCCGTCGACTGCACCCAAGTAAATCTCGGACGCACACAGTCATATAAAATAAGCAACAAGACATCATACAACATATGCATAATTTAAATTAGACAGTAAATATCGCAAGGTATCTTGCCTGGGTCCTCAAGATGTGAATGCCAATAGCCTGCTCCTGCAGTATCTCCTGGCTGGTCCAGTGTCCCTAAACATACAATATAATATAGAAATTCTAACATCAGACACTAAAGTAATACATACACTAAACTACGATGCTGCTCTTAGGTATTGACGGAAGTTCACGACTGATCGACTACAGGGTCGCGTGTGCACGTAGCTAAGATCCACGCGTGCCCTATCCTCAGTCACCGTGTACTTCATGACAATAAATTACTAAGTCATGGGTCACCAAACTAATTATGTTTAGTATAATTACTGGTCCTTATTTCCCATATTAAGCATACTTGTCGATGTCTAGGTTTTTATTGATGAATTACAAGTCTTTAATAACAAGTCCTGCTATAGGGTATTTACTAGTTATTAATTACTAACTTATTACTCATTATGTAATCTGATTAAGCATACGCACATTTAAAATTAGGGTTTTGAATTAACTACCTTGTGTCCATGAAATGACACGACATGACGACACAATGCTACGCAACTATACGACGATATCATGAAGAAGAGGGGAATTTTAGGTGGTTACCTAGGCGTAGCTGACTGGAGGGGCCTGTGCTCGTCGATTGTGCGTACTCCGGCGAGGGGACGGCTCCGGTCGGTGGCCAGCAAGGTAGCAGCGGCGGTAGTAGCAACTGCAGTAGGTGCAACAGCGGCAATAACAGCCTGGCAGCGGCGGTGGTAGCAACTGCAGTAGGTGCAACAGCGGCAATAACAGCCTGGCAGCGGCGGTTGCTGGATTGAGGGCTGCGCGGGGATGGCTATCAAGTCGGGGGAAGGTGGTGCTCCGCCTGACAGTGATGGTCGGGGGTGCTGGAGGCGGTGGCCGGGCCGGAAGCAGTCAGGTTTGGCGATGGTGTCGGGTTAGATGATGGGTTAATGGCGGTGGCATGGTTCGTGCAGGCGGCCTAGGTGGTGGTCCGGTGTGGTCTGCCGGGGTAGGCGGCGCTCGGCTGTGGTGGTGACGGCCTGAGATGGTGGTGACTGGTCGAAATAGGGGAAAGGGGAAGCTCGGGTTGGATGAGGAGGAGAGCGGCTAGGGTTTAAGTGGTGGTGGTGTTTATGATCTAGGGTTTTGATATAGGAAAAATATATAATATATATATGAGGGAATTATGGGCTGACCTCGGGACTTGGGCCTGTCTGGTCTCTTTGGGGTGGTGGTTGGTCCACATGAAAGGGTGTAGCTTGTTCAGGTCCTATTTTGGTGAAATTGCTTCTAATTTAATTTAATTAAAAATAATGTGCATGGTGTTCTTTAATGAATTGAAGACACATGAAACTAAATTTGGGTGGGACACAAGTGTCATGGGCGTAGCAGGCTCAGAATAGGTTAATACCCTAATTTGGGTTATACGGAGTTGGGTTGTGGTTGTGCCTCAAATTCAAATGGGAATGGGCAATTATGAGAAATTGGTTTTATTGGAATAATACATAGATGTTTGTAACGAATATTGTGCAGCTCATATGAAGCACAATATTGAGTATCTATAAGTTACACAAGGGTCAGGTGGGTAGTCTGGCGTGTTTAAGAAATGTGTATGAACTTGGTTTGAAGGTAACTACCGGTGTAGCACTCCAACCATCGAAGCAACGGTGAGGTGTAATAAGTCACATAATTGTTGTACATTAATATTAATTGTATCCAAATTAATCCGAGTCTCTCAATCTAGATTAAATTAATCCTAAATTGGTCGAAGGGGTTTACAAAAAGAAGCAGATATAAAAGAATATATTCTCCAGAGTTAAATAAAACTGATGCTAGACTAGATGAAACAAGAATGGTACCTATCACCGCTTCTCCTGCTAGCCCTTCTTTATTGACGTCTATTGGTTTACCCTTTGTCATGCCCCAGTCTCAAAATGTATGGGACCAGACACGTGGCAATGGCCAGCTGGTACGACTTCGTAGGGCTTTCCAATTTAATGGATCTGACGAAGCGAACTTACGCTGTCCACGGTCAAGTGATCCAATTTATAATCTAATTCTAACATGCAACAACTAAACTAAATCTCAATCCATAGTAAATAATCTCAAGAAAGAACGATAAGCATCATCAGTCTGTAGCCCAATAATACATTCGTTCGAATAGGCCAAAAGAATAACATAGGCCTATAAACACTAGGCTATAAAAGCAGAATCAAAAATGGAAAGTGGTACATGACTGTAATAGCTAAAAATTTAAAGATACCTGCAACGATGTCCATACTCTACTAGATCAAGCATCCTGTAAATTGCACAAATAACCTGGAAGGGAACCAGGTCCTCAGAGGGGCGTAACAAGATACAAAAATACATGCCATAAAGTAAATGCTGTGAAAACTCGAGGGTGAACTAACCAGCTAAGTGAAATGCAATTTGAGGACAACTTAGTGCGTATGGGAAGTGTAGGCTAGATATATGCTGACGTAATTCATCAATCACCGTGACTGGCTAGTATATGCCACATATGCCCCCATAACAAGGGCACTCTATAATATAATAACGTTCAGCTCTTAGGAGCGTGGTATCTGTATGAGTAATAACGTCCAACGTTCTCTAGAGTGTGGTATCTGCAAAACCACAAGTAACGTCCAACACTCTAAAGAACGCGTTATCTGCATAAAGGAGGTGGGTGTCCCATACGCCTACTGGTCGTCCTCCCCGCCCAATTCCAATGTACAAGTCGTGAACACGACGTGGACATCTCGTACTATAATGCAAGTCACTAAAAAAATATACAACTAAGCTAAATACCGTCACACGTACTACTCATACCGATGGCCAGTCAAGCATGAAGCATACGTCCCTATATGTACTCACTCTATGTCGTGCAATAATATGTGTTAAGACCTGGGGAGTCATATTAATAACTCCACAATTTTAGGTGGGTCCACTAGACACTAGGTCAAACACAAGCCCTAACGTCAACGCCTTCGTTGACTGCACCCGAGTCTTTCTCGAACACGCACAGTTATATAATATTTAAATAATAAAATATGTAACTAATAATAACTGAATTTAAACAGTATAAGAAGGCAAGGTATACTTGTCTGGCAAGAAAACTGCATAGTATAAGCGTCCAAGTATCAAGTATAGAGGATCATAAACTATGGCCTCCGAATGAACATCTCCGGATACTAAAATAAATATCACCAACAATCCCAGAAAAAGCGAGATAGCTAGAAAACACTACCCTTTCGTCCAAATTGGACATAGGGGCAAAACAATAATTTTGGGACGAAGCGGGTTCCACATGTGGCTCACTTTGCACCAAAAAGTGTGTCAGAGGTAAAGGTCACTAAATGGGACAAATTATAGGTCAAAAAAATTCTAAACAATGATACGAACTCAACTGTATGTCCAATTTTGGGTTCCGATGAGCCGATCAGAAATTCGCCCTTAAAGTCAAACCATGGGACCCGCGAATAAGTGACTTTGTCAACTGTCTCAAAATTGCGTAAAACTTGGGTCACAGGACCAGCGTGATACCACGAATCCAATGGCACAAGTTTCGTCGCATTTCGGCGAGCGTACACAAAATGGGATGGTATTTTGCAAAAGTTGCGATACAAGAACTTTTTACGGATACGGGTTGATTCCGACGTGCACACACGTCCGAATCAGCTTCCGCGAAAGCATACACGTTAGGATATACCATACGCGCCTTTCGGTGCAATTGGTATATGACAAGGCGGTTTCGTTTGGTGGGACGCAGTCTGTATCATAAAATTTCAGTTTTAAATTATCAAGTTTTTGGTCGTTTTAGAGGCCGAATAATTTAACACATAAAACGAATTAATAAAAACTAAAAGAACAAAAAAATTCTCGGTTATATTGAGAAAAAATCCTTCAATTAGATTTTGAAAATATTAAACAGGTTGATGGCAAATTAGGCGTGAACATGGGGGTTCGGGTCAAAATTCTGGATATTTTTTGGTCAGCTTTTCGGCCATTTTTTGGTCGATTTTTTGACCAATCCGGGACACGAAAACTCGTTCCGCTTGAATGAAAATCCTAGAGGGTTAGGTTGTGAACATACACGGACAAACTGCTCAAGAAAAGAATGAGAGATGAGAGAGATATGGTACCTTGAAGATGGGGCAAAACTAAGAACATGTGCGCGCCCAGGGCGGACGGCGGACGGCGTGGGGAGGCGGTCGCCGGAGTTCTGGTCAGGCGGCACGGGGCTGAGGTTAGCCGGAGGCTAGGGTTAGGGTTAGGGTTTATATGGTTTATATGTCTATGTATGTATGTATAGAGAGAGATTGGGGAGGGGAGAGAGTGTGCGCCGAGTTGGGTTATGTGGTTCGGGGGAGGGATTAGTAGTTAGTTTAGGTTATGTTTTGGTTAAGGTAGTTTAAGTAGTTTAGGTTTTTATTTAGGTTTTGTTTTGTTTTTGTTTTTGTTTTTGTTTTTGTTTTTGTTTTTCTTTTTCTTTTTCTTTTTTTTCATTTATCAACATTATTATTATTATTATTATTATTATTATTATTATTATTATTATTATTATTATTATTATTATTATTATTATTATTATTATTACTATTACTATTATTATTATTATTAACCATATATTTATTAACATATATATTTATATATATAGATGATGTTAAAAATCCCAAAAATAATATTTGCACACAAAATAAATTCTAAAAAATTACTTTGTAAAGCTTTAATAAAATACTACACCCAAAATATTTTATAATTAATAATTAGATATTTATCTAGTTATATAAATCAAGTAATTATATTATCTAATTAACTAAGTAATTAATTAAATGGTTATCCACAAAATAGGATAATTGTAAATAATATGCACATCTATAAAAAGAAAAAAATGCCTAACTTGGCATGGAGAATTTTGGAATGCTAATTGTTGGAAGTTGAAATTGAAAAATGACCACAAGTAAATTATATATATATGTAAACCCTCTCACCCAAAATTAGGCCTACTTGGCATAGATAGTGAAACTAGGGCTAGTTGAATCCAATTAGAATTAGAATACGATATTTTATTTTATTTACAATAATTAAATCACTTAGTGTACCTTACCGTTGCTTTGATAATTGGAGCACTACACTAGTCACTGCCTTCCTACAAATTTCACATTCTTATCCTAGACGTGCCCGCCTTCTATTCTGACCTTTGTGTAACTTATAATTATGCTCTCTTGTACTACATTTTAGTCGCACAATATTCGTCGCGGACGTTTATATTTAATTCGATATAAATCTAACTTTGTATCATTGTGCGTTCCAATCAAAATTGGAGATACAATCTCGACCCATTTTGTGCAACCCAAATTAGGATAATATTCTACTCTGAGCCCTCTATGTCCATGACACTTGTGTCCCACCTAATTTTATCCCTATGTACTTCTAATTAATTTCAGAACACCTTGCGCATTAATTTTAATTAATTTATTTCAATTTTTGTCTTTGTACAATTTTCCAATTGTTTGGCGCTTTTATGCAAAAGCGCATTGAGGTGTCCACACCATTGGACATGATACATGAAGAATCCTATTTTTCATTTATGTGAATTTTCCCCATGAATTTTTGGAATGTGCAAACGCACAACATCGCCCTCCATTTAATTCTAGCCTTACATTTAAATAATGCAAATCCTAGCCCTCCAAACATCCCCATGTGAGCCCAAGGCATTTCCCAAGGAGATGTTGACCAAAGTCAAATTTACCTAGGTCAAACCCAAATCCAAATTCTATATGTATATGTATCACTTTTTCCTTATTTTTTCCAAACCCAATATCAAAACCTACCTAGCCGACCCCTTCCCTTACTATTCACCATCTCTTTCCTCCAGAACCGACCGCCGGCCATCTTCCTCACCGCGGTCACCTCCCTCGTCCCCTCGCCTGAGAACCTCGACTACCCACTGACCTCCTCCATCTCAGCCGGTCTGGACCAACCACCGCTCCTCCACCTGAACTCACGACCGACTTTATCTCCCCTCCCTACTCGACTACTCCCCGTCGACTTCCCGCCAGGATCCTCTGCCCTGTCGGCCTGCACGACCTCTTCCTCCCTGCTGCTATTGACGCCGGAGACTCGACCACCATCTTCCCTTATTCACCTCACTACCAACAACACCACCGTCACCATTAACATCACCATTACTACCAGCTTCTCCCCGCTGAGCTGACTGTCCCGAGCCTCAACCCGTTCGCCTAAACTGCCAACCCCCTGATCGACTGAAAGCCACCACCACCATTAATGTCCTGACCTCCTCTTTCTCCCTTCGACTTTACCCCGGCCAACACCACCATACCACCAGCACTGCCACCACCTCTCCATCTTTCTCCCGAGCACCTCCACCATTGTCACGACCCAATTCCGTAGAATCAATTGAGGCGTCCCCCGAATCATGACCACCGTGCGGGCCTGGAGTTGCGCACGCACAAGGCTTTAATGATTTGCATAGCAAGCACATATTCAGAGTGCGCAGATTGAAACACAGATTTATAATATAAAAAAGTTCTCTTTATTGATAATGAACATCTATTACAAACTCTTGAACGAGTTAGCTAATATGCCGAACGGCTTACAAAAGAGATGACTCAAAATGAGATAGCAGTCCTGTACATTATATCCCTTTACTAAACTTCAAAAGATATAGACCTCCTGGCTGGAGGATAGCTTTGCCACAGAGCTGCATTTGTGTATGAAGAGTTGCAGCTCCTGTCTTCAAATGCTTCAGGGGGGCGCAGTGAAGATGCGCCAACAGTTGGACTGGATCGAGTAGACGACTTCGGCTCCTCGCTCGGTTCGCCTTGGTGCGGAGAACCTGTTTCAACGAGGGTCAGCATATCGAAACATGCTGGTGAAGGCGAGCTAGCCTGACTATACCAATCAACAAGTTGTTTAGTGAAGCATACATATTTTGTGGGTTTCTATCTTGCCTTAGTTCATTTATAAGTAAGCAGCATATTAAATTTACTGAAATGAACGTGCCACCGTTCGGTGGATTTTACCTGCCCGTCTGAATTACCTGCACAATACTTACCATGCCTTCCCTGAAACGAAGACACAAGTTAGTATGCAACATGTTTAAATATACAAGAGATCACTGGCGGGATGCCACAATGGACAATAGTCACTGGCGGGAATGGTATGCAGCGAATGAACAAGGAGCGCTATATGCCACCCCGTCCAGCACAATGGACTATACAATAAAGTTTCGCCCGGACCGGATCGGTGCCAGTGCCCTAGCGACCATCCGCAGAACTATACCCTTGTGCACAAGTTGTCCGTGATCGAACAATATGTTTACTAAGTTAACCATTCAAGCAGCCGAGGCAACACGAGTACAAGACAAGCAAGTACAAGACAAGCACTGAACAAGACAAGCAGTCATTCATGATCTATTCCCGAACGAACAAGCATGTAATTTAGTATCCGTTCATGAAGTTATATTGACAAGCATAATAACCAAGTCTATTCTCTTTTATCTTGGTTTCTTTTATTATTACTTGGTATCGTTTGATCGGGGCAAAGAAGAGTACAGATTGATTAGCTGTGAAGCTTGGAAGCAGGACTAGCTAATCGGGTTGGTAGCCACTCACTTAGATTTTGGAAAGAAGAAGGAAAGAGGCGCTTCACGACTCCGCTCGCAAGCCGCCTACAGCTCGTTCACCTGCACACGAACAGCTCGATTAATACTTCTTCCTCTCTTTCCAATCTCGGAATAGAAGTACAGTTCAATGAACGGAAATAATGAAAACCATCAAAACCGTTCAAGAAAAACAAGCAAATCCCAAAACCAACTCAAAGCACGAAAGCAACAAGCGACATCGAAAACCGAGGCAATAAAAGTTGGCAGCGGAGAGGTCCCTCCTGACTCTGCCGCTAAGCCGATCCTTGGGACGCAGTCCACTGAATATGGGAATCGATTCCGAAGAAACAAATCCATAACGAGGACGAGTTCTTAATTTAATCTATCCCGATCGAACGATACTGTCTTGTGTTTCTTAGCCGCGATCTCCGCACCGGGAGAACGGGGCGCTACATCCTACCCAACTAATTGGAAGTTTCATCCTGAAACTTAAGAATAGGACCTACCGTTAGGGATTATTGCGTTCGGGACGGCGATCATGACTCAAGGAACAATCACGAACAGAATGGTCTGATCCGCCACAGGCTAGGCATAAACCAAGTTTCAGGCGACAATTATCCTTCGTATGCCCCGGCTTGTTACAGAAGTAACACAGTTGCCCTGGTTTCCCTCTTTGTGGACCACCGTTGTTTCGGCGCTTTGCAGCAGTATTTCCTCTGTCGTTGCTTTGGCGTTTGTGACTAGATGTATGCACAGCGCCGGCAGGAACGTGAGGATAGTGTGGTTCGAGCGATAGGGCGTGATTTATGACTTCACGCATTGTACGATACTGAGGAACGGCTACGTGCGAATGGATGACAGGGCATAGTCCACCTTCAAACCTTCTAGCTCGACTCGCTACATCAGGTAAATAGGCCCTAGCGAATTTAGAGAGTCGGTTGAATTCGGCGGCATACTCCTTAACTGTCATGCTGCCTTGCCGCAGCTGCACGAACTCGTTTTCCATCTGACGTTGTACTGGAGGAGGTACAAACTCCTCTTCGAACGCGGCACAAAAAATCGTCCACGAGATCGCCTCCTCTCCGTGATCAAATTGGAGAGATCGTCGATGCACGTCCCACCAATCGTGTGCGTTGAGGCAGAGCTGTAGTTGCGCGCAGGCGACGCGCTTCTCTTCGAGGACCTCTAGCAGAGCGAAGTGATCTTCAAGTTCGTCCAACCAATCTAGAGCTACGACTGGATCCTCAGTCCCGTTGAATGGGGTATTGCAGACTTTCTTGAAGTGGCCAAAGTTGAAGGCAGTCATGTCCCTCGCCCTTGGAATATGAGGCATCTCTACTTCAAGCACGGGCTGTTCCACCGGAGTCGCTGGCGTTGCCGCGGACTGGTTGGATGCCAAAGTCTGAATGATCTGCTGCAGGGTATCTACCTGCTTCTGTTGGACTGAGAATCGTGCTTCTATATTGTCTTGAAACTTGAGCTGACTCTCTTCTGCTCGCTTTTCGGCCCGTTCATAGCGAGCCTCGTCCCTTTGTTGGTTTGCCTCCAACATCTGCAATATTCGTTGGACGGGATCGATGCTTGGCACGGCTTGCTGGCTCTCTGAACTTCCCGAAGTATCCGAACTACTTTCTTGGCCTTGCATTTTGTCCGGTGTTTGCGTTGCAGATTGCGCTGGAGCCACTCCTTCAAAAGAAGGTAAATTACATTAGGATCATAATGTATTATGGACTTATTGCATGAACGTATCTTATTTTGGCCTAGCGAGTTCAAGAGTTCGCACAGAAATTTGATTGTTAAAGGAACTTTTCCAGCACGAAGTCTAAGGAACTTTGAATCTGTGCTCTGATACCACTATGTCACGACCCAATTCCGTAGAATCAATTGAGGCGTCCCCCGAATCGTGACCGCCGTGTGGGCCTGGAGTTGCGCCCGCACAAGGCTTTAATGATTTGCATAGCAAGCACATATTCAGAGTGCGCAGATAAATTGAAACACAGATTTATAATATGGAAAAGTTTTCTTTATTGATAATGAACATCTATTACAAACTCTTGAACGAGTTAGCTAATATGCCGAACGGCTTACAAAAGAGATGACTCAAAATGAGATAGCAGTCCTGTACATTATATCCCTTTACTAAACTTCAAAAGATATAGACCTCCTGGCTGGAGGATAGCTTTGCCACGGAGCTGCATTTGTGTATGAAGAGTTGCAGCTCCTGTCTTCAAATGCTTCAGGGGGGCGCGGTGAAGATGCGCCAACAGTTAGACTGGATCGGGTAGACGACTTCGGCTCCTCGTTCGGTTCGCCTTGGTGCGGAGAACCTGTTTCAACGAGGGTCAGCATATCGAAACATGCTGGTGAAGGCGAGCTAGCCTGACTATACCAATCAATACGTTGTTTAGTGAAGCATGCATATTTTGTGGGTTTCTATCTTGCCTTAGTTCATTTACAAGTAAGCAGCATATTGAATTTACTAAAATGAATGTGCCACCGTTCGGTGGATTTTACCTGCCCGTCTGAATTACCTGCACAATACTTACCATGCCTTCCCTGAAACGAAGACACAAGTTAGTATGCAACAGGTTTAAATATACAAAAGATCACTGGCGGGATGCCACAATGGACAATAGTCACTGGCGAGAATGGTATGCAGCGAATGAACAAGGAGCGCTACATGCCACCCCGTCCAGCACAATGGACTATACAATAAAGTTTCGCCCGGACCGGATCGGTGCCAGTGCCCTAGCGACCATCCGCAGAACTATACCCTTGTGCACAAGTTATCCGTGATCGAACAATATGTTTACTAAGTTAACCATTCAAGCAGCCGAGGCAACACGAGTACAAGACAAGCAAGTACAAGACAAGCACTGAACAAGACAAGCAGTCATTCATGATCTATTCCCGAACGAACAAGCATGTAATTTAGTATCCGTTCATGAAGTTATATTGACAAGCATAATAACCAAGTCTATTCTCTTTTATCTTGGTTTTTTTATTATTACTTGGTATCGTTTGATCGGGGCAAAGAAGAGTGCAGATTGATTAGCTGTGAAGCTTGGAAGCAGGACTAGCTAATCGGGTTGGTAGCCACTCACTTAGATTTTGGAAAGAAGAAGGAAAGAGGCGCTTCACGACTCCGCTTGCAAGCCGCCTACTGTTCGTTCACCTGCACACGAACAGCTCGATTAATACTTCTTCCTCTCTTTCCAATCTCGGAATAGAAGTGCAGTTCAATGAACGGAAACAATGAAAACCATCAAAACCGTTCAAGGAAAACAAGCAAATCCCAAAACTAACTCAAAGCACGAAAGCAACAAGCGACATCAAAAACTGAGGCAATAAAAGTTAGCAGCGGAGAGGTCCCTCCTGACTCTGCCGCTAAGCCGATCCTTGGGGCGCAGTCCACTGAATATGGGAATCGATTCCGAAGAAACAAATCCATAACGAGGACGAGTTCTTAATTCAATCTATCCCGATCGAACGATACCGTCTTGTGTTTCTTAGCCGCGATCTCCGCACCGGGAGAACGGGGCGCTACAACCATTCCCTGCTTCCTGAACTCCTCCTCCTCCTCCTTCCTCTCCCTGCTCAGCACTTCCCACCCTGCCGGACTCCGGCAACCTCCGGCCAACAACTCACCATCATCATCAACAACCAATCATCATCTTTACCATTAACCTCCACCTCATCATCATCATCTCATCATCATCATCATCTCATCATCGCCATCATTATTATCTCGTCACCGTCGTCATCATCATCACCCCATCATCATCAACCTATCACCATCTCATTATCTTATCGTAACCTTAATCGTTATAACCCTCATTGTCGTTATCATCGTCATCATCGTCGTCAACCTCACCGTCGTCCCCATACACGTACACCGAGGTTCGAACATGTCCCTCTCCCTTTATTTTATTTGTGTTTGTGTGTGTTCCAGTAGGATATTAGTATTTCGTTACCACAGTTAGATGACATCAGACCCTATGACAGTGAGCCAATGACTTGTGTACGTATAAGCACGCGTATTAGAATTAAACTGATAAATATATATACGTCTATATTTGGATGTATTGTATAATTAAGTAAATGCTAATTGATAATTATGACTATATATATTTAGACGGTACGACCCTAGGACACTGTGAACTGTCCCGTACTTACCTTGACCATGTTGACCCTAAGAACTTGTGAATTGTCTGCCTTGCGTACATTAACGTACTGGCTAGACAAGTGTTAGTTGACTGTCTGATTATGCATAGTATTTGAAGACGTGAAACCCGCATAATTAGATGCATAATTTACCGTGTTAGTTGACCCGTGTTACCCCGAGTGTACCCCCTGAGTCTAGTATAAATATGGATGTGTATGTGCTAGTGTAATGACTAATGATTGTATTGTATTATATTATATGTACATAGGATATTGGATTATTCTGTGCGACTTCTGGAGCAGGTTATTGGTACTATGCAGCTTCTTGCCAAGCAAGTATACCTTGCCATTGTACTGTTATTCATATTTCATATGTTGCATGCATCTTTATTTTCTATCTTTAGTTCATATATTTTAACTGTTATATAAAATGCGTATCCAAGGAAACTTGGGTGCAACGACGGTGTCGTCGTAATTTGTTTTTATTAAATATATGCATTGACCTTGCTTATGAGATTGCCCCATTAGCATGAAGCATCATTAGGTTGATTGGCCGTGACACAGCTGTTACACGAGTGTGAGTCTCAAATAGATCACGGACTGCGTACTGGGTTGGCCTCCTGTACGTATGAGCCGTGCGTTAGGGATAACTTCTATTAGAAACTTGCATGCTAGAAGACTTAGCAGTTATTAGTGGTCCATGGACATAGCCTATTGTAGTACGGTAGTCCAATCCTTGTCCTTGTTTGGTTGCAGGGTTGGACTATTGTACTAAATATAGGCTATGAATCAAATCGTGTCATGGATGTGACATGCTTAGAGCATGGGGTGGGAAGAACAACAAGTAAGGCGTTTGGGCTCCTTTGCACTTTTATTTTGTTCGCCCGGACGCTCCACCGGAGCAACGGGTGGTTATGACCCCATATATTACAGGCGGCCTCTGCCGTTCAAAAGACGACATACTTTTTAGGCCCCTGATTCTCCGAGAGAATCATGCCAATCCCATTTATGGCCAGATAGCCCACGTGTTGGAAAGTTGTTCTCAAACTACATTCACATAGATGGTTAGGCGACCCATTAGATATTTATTTCAGTACTTTATTGGCATGCTTCTATGTATCTTGTTATGTCCCTCTGAGGACCTGGTCCCTTTTCAGGTGTAGATGTTCATGAGTATTCGCAGGAGCGCAGATCCGGACTGGTTACCCTTATATTTGGAGGATGTCTTCTCTTCGAGCCCCGTGATTGTAGCTGATATTCTTATATTGTGTTTGTTATGTTGCACTTATATATTCGAGTTGGTAGTATATTTGTGCCATGTCCCAGTCCCAAAATACGTAGGACTAGGACACGTAAGCATGCCAGTCGTATGAATATGACGCTCCAATATATGGAAACCATAACACACGTACTCTGTAATATGAATAACAATTCACAAGTGGTAAACATATATGTCACAGAGCCTAACTAAATCTCATCCACAAAAATCATATATAAGAACATAACCAATAACTATGTAACTAGATCTTAATATGGAGTATCAAGAGATGACAGTCGGATGGAAACAAATCCACTACCAAACTAGAATATAAAATAAAAAAGACAAATACAATATAAGTACAACCTCTAACAATCACGAGGCTCGAAGAGAAGACCTCCTCGAAATATACGTAACCAGTCTGGATCTGCGCTCCTGCGAATACTCATGAACATCTACACCTGGAAAGGGACCAGGTCCTCAGAGTGACATAACAAGATACATAAAAACATGCCATAAAGTAAATACTGAATAAATAATGGGGTGCGCTAACCATCTAAGTGAATGCAAATTTGAGGACAACTTTGAGTGTATGGAAAAGTGTATGCTAGATATATGCTGACGTAATTCACCAATCGTGACAACTGGCTAGTATATACCACATATGCCCCCATAGGAGGGCACTGTATAATAACGTCCATCTTCTAAGAGCATGGCATATGTATAATATATCGTCCATACCGCTCCGAAGAACGTGGTAGCAGTGTAGTATATCGTCCATATCGCTCCGAAGAACGTGGCAGCAGTATAGTATATATCGTCCATATCACTCTGTCGAGTGTGGCAGCAGTGTAAAGGAAGTGGGTGTCCCATACGCCTACTAGTCATCCTTCCCGCCCAATGATCTATGCATCTTGTATCCACAACACACCTTAGCTACTACGCCGCGATGTCGTAACTCTGGCTCATTGTCTATTAGCAGTTATATCCTATCCGTCGCATGACCTACACGTACAGGTAGCCAACCATGTATTCAAGTTTGTATCCTATATGAGACTCACAACACGTGTAAGAAATGTGTTAAGGCCTGGGAAGTCATACCAATAACTCCGCAACTTTAGGTGGGTCTACTAGACACTAGGTCAGACACAAGTCCTAACGCCAACGCATTCGTTGACTGCACCCGAGTCTCTCTCGGACGCACACAGTTATATAATCTAAAATAATAAACATGCAACTAAATATATAACTAAATTTAAACAGTACAACAAGACAAGGTATACTTGTCTGGCAAGAGAGCTACAGAGTGTAAGTCCAGATGTCAAACACCAAGAAGCAGAAACTACGGCCTCAGAATGAACATCTTCGGATGCTGAAATAAACATCACCAACGTTCCCAGAATAAAAAAATAGCTAGAAAATACTACCCTTTCGTCCAATTTGGACACAGGGGCAAAACGGTAATTTCGGGTCAAAGCGGCTCCACCTATGGGCCACTTTGCACCGAAAAGCGTACCAGGGGTAACGGTCTATAAATGAGACAAATTATAGGTCAAACAAATTCTAAATGTCAGTACGAACTCAACGGTATGTCCAATTGTGGATTTCGGTGATCCGAACACAATTTCGCTCAAAAAGTCAACCGTGGGGCCCGCCAATAGGCGACTTGGTCAACCATCTCAGAATTGCATGAAAATTGGGTCACAGGACCAACGCGATACCACGAGTCTAATGGCGCAAGTTTCGTCGTATTCTGAAAAGCGTGCACTAAATGCGCAGGGCTTTTACAAAAGTTGCGACATAGGGAAATTTTGCAGATACGGGCTGATTCCGATGCGCACACGCATCCAAATCAGTTTCAGCGAAAGTCCACATGTCTGGATATACTGTGTGCATCTTCTAGTACACTCGGTACGCGACGGGGCGGTCCCGTTTGGCGGGGTGCGCTCCATATCATAATTTCTGGAAATTGCCAAAAAGTATATTTTCGGGTTTTTTATCTGATTTAATTCTACAAACAACAACTAATAAATTATTGTATTTGACAGAAAATATACTAGGTTAGGTGGTCTTCGCATACCAAAAAAAATCGAATTCGGATCTCTGTGATGGGAGATACGAGTTCGTGAACATAGGTCATCGCAACAAAATTTTTGGAATTAAAAAGTAGTCATTTTTCTTCGACTTGGCGTCGATTTTCGGCTAGGTTTATGCGCTGTTCGAGGTCAACTATCATACAGATATGGAAGGGAGTTAAGTCATGAACATACTGGGGAAGATGGTATCGAGTTTGGTCGAGCGAGGGCACGGGAATCAGAGCGTGAACACATGTACGTCGCAGTCACTTTCTGCAACGGTTTGTACGCGGTTACGTGGTCACGGCGAGCGGCGGTCCAGCGGCGGTGAACTCTGGCGGATCAGACGGCTGGAGGCGGCGCGACTAGGGTTTAGATGGGATGAGGCGGTCTAGGGTTAGGGTTTAAGAAAAGTAATATATATATATAGAGAGAGAGAGAGAGAGATCACGAGAGAGGGGGGTTAACCCGCGCGGGGTTTGGGGTGATGGGGTTGTAGCTGCTGCTTTATTTTCTAAAGGGTTTGGGGTTCTCGCGGGTTATTGGGTTATTGGGTTTTAATATCCATTAGGGTTTGGGGTTCTCGTGGGTTATTGGGGTTGTAGCTGCTGATATATATAATTCTAGAAATTATTATTAGCGCATACAATAAATCTATCAACGGCCATAGGGTCTCCTACATGGAATAAAGTAAGAAAAAATTACGGTGGCTCCATAAAATCCCCTAGATGCACAAACACCTAAAATAAAAATTAAATAAATCATATTTCTTCTAATTAGCTAATAATTACTATAATTCAATTAAATAATTAATTAAAAAGATTAATACGGTTTTTAGGATTAGGGGTTTTACATTCTACCCAACTTATAAAAATTTTGTCCTCAAAATTAAAAACTAAGCCACGATAGAAAGTCAAGGATAGTATAAGATAGAGATTTGTAGCTTATTCTGTACCTTCCTCCATCCTACCCTCCATGATTTTTTAGTGGTCATGGGGATGTTCGGAGGGCTATAATTTGCATTATTTAAAATGCAAGGCTAGGTTTATATGAGGGGGCGATGTTGCGTTGCACATTCCAAAAATTCATGAAGAAGATTCATATGGAAGAGAATTAGGTTTCTTCATGTGTCATGTCCAATGGTGTGGATACCCCAATGCACCTTTGCATAAAAGTGCCCAACAATTTAAAAAATTGCACAAAGATGAAAATTGGATTTATATTAATTAAAATTAATGCCCAAGGTGTTGTAGAATTAATTAGAAGTACATGGGACTAAAATTAGGTGGAACACAAGTGTCATAGGCATAAGGGACTCAGAATAGAATATTACTCTGAATTGGGTTGCACGAAACGGGTCAAGATTGTATCTCCAATTTCAATTGGAACGTACAAGGTACAAAGTTGGAATTATAGAATTAAATAGAAACGTCCGCAACAAATATTGTGCGACTAAAATGTAACACAAGAAAGCATAATTATAAGTTACACAGAGGTCAGAATGGTAGACGGGTACGTCTAGGACAAGGTTGTGAAATTTATAGGAAGGCAATGACTAGTGTAGTGCTCCAATTATCGAAGCAATGGTAAGGTGCACTATGTGATATAAATATTGTATAATTAAATGCCGGTCCTATTTCCAATTGGATACCAACTAGCCCTAGTTTCTCCATCTAACCAAGTAGGCCTAATTTTTTTGGGTGGGGGGTTTACAATCCAGCCAACTAAAAATAATTTCATCCTCGAAATTAAAATAAGGCATAATTTGTTAATTCTTCACATTCGCATATAAGGCAAGTCAATCACAATCTCTTTCAAGATTTAAAATATATTCTAATCTATCGCCATCACTTCAAGGTTAAGATAATCACTGTTCCAATCAAAATTCAACCTATTGTAATCTCTTCTCACTTTTTCAAATTATCAATATCCAAATTTAAATTAAATCCCTATAACATCTTCAAGAATTAAATACGTATATAAATTTTACATTATGATCTCCAACTATCATAATCTCTTCCAGAAAATAATTCTAGTCCAATATTATTCCTATTTTTACTTATGAATTTTGTATTCTTTAAATTTTTAAATTCAATTCACATCCTCAATAATTCAAATAGGTAATCCAACAATAAATTTTTAACTTTTAATTCAAATCATCAGATTTGGAATTCAATCCGTCAATGTTCATGCTTAGAGTTCCATTTATTTTTCCTCAAGATTTAAATCGATGATTCAACCTTCAATATTCAAATTTTAAATCATGTACTTAAAGTATTAATATTTGGCCCTCAATATCAAGATTTCAAAATTTATTAAATCCTCATCATCTTAGTCATTCTTCTAAAATTCTCAAAATTAAAATGGCTTGAACCTTTCCCAATCTAATCTTACTCGATCACAATCTAAAAGAAATTTCTCTCAAGTTGACAATGCACTGCTTCCCAACTTAGAATGTTTCCATCTATCATATAAGGCTATATACTTAAGAAAAATATTCCTTAATTTATTTACTTACGTCATTCAATCCTCAAAATTTTAACACCAATTATATCATATATGATATGCCCTTAATCAATTATAAAGGATAGTCACCAAATAATGCGATTGGCCTATGGGTATATCTAGTACTATCTGTATATCAAACTTATACCAAGCACGAGGTTTCGTCTTTCTGAAATAAGGGAAGACGGAGATCAATAATAAAGGGTTCAAGGGAGAGGTAATAGAATAGAAGTATGGGGATCAAGGCGTTTAAAGAATTCAATGGGAATTGTCAAGGCAGTTGTGGATTAAAATTCTATTTGGTAAATACTTATTTGCATGCTCGTATCAGTATAGTTATGTAACCGATACGATATGTCAGACATGTCCAGAGGCAAGTATATTCGTCTACTCCTATATATCTCAATCCAAGTAAAGTAGTTATACGAAGGGCGAACCAAGCGCACCAAGGTTAGCTAGACCTTAATACACTGATTCTGAAATGTATTAATGTATGCATCCACTAATACATATATTGTGAACAAGCTCGATAAAAGAATAAGCTTGTAAAACTAGGCTATAAAATAGCAGCATAAGTCAAGGTAGTATACAAAATATAAATGTGCTAGATCATGATGAAATAAAGGTACCAATAATTCAAGTTCACAAACAAAACAAAAATAAGACTCTACAGTCTCTACAGTTGTAGTACTAACACCTTGTCTAAGCTGCTAGTCGACAAAATAGGGGTATGGGCCTTTAAGTTCTACCTTATGAATAAACACTATCGTCTTATGCTAGTATATAGTTAATGTCGTTCAATTATACTACAATAATATGTCAAGAGGACTATGTGATACTAGGTTGGAAGGCATACTACCCAACTTATAATAATTATCTAATACTATGACAGTCTTAAGGGGATTCTACAAAATAATATTGTCCTTGTAAATAAAGCATAAACTCTTATTGGGGTTTACGATAAAATTATCCTATTGCATTATATCGGTAATGGTCACCTTAAGTTTTAATCATAGTGCTCATAGAACAAGTGTCAATGGTAAGAATGGAAGAGCTATTGGTTCTTAAGTAAAAAGAGGATATACCTATATTGGGTTATGGAATACGAATTACGTGATTTAAAACTAAGGGTAATCATCAAGTTACAATCTACAAGAATAACTCAAAACTATCAAATTCTAACTATCAAGCACAATTTTTCAAAATTTAACATTGACAACTATAATCCTAGCAACTACATATCCTTAACATAAGAGAATTCATCTGGCCTACAATCAGAAGTGTCAGGTGGCACGAGTTGGAAGGTGAAGAAGAAAAAGCATAATTAGTCGTCGCACAAATAGCGAGTGCTAAGGTTGCAGAGAACAAGATATAAAAATAAAAAAATAGGACTACTCTAGATAGGATCATGGTTTTCCTAAGGGGATGTGGTATGCTAATATATGTGTTCGAGGTATGATCAAGGGAAATGTTAGATTCGTTCCTCTTGGCCTCCTTAGGTACTCTCTGCTAGTATCAGGACAAGAACCTAAATTCATAGTTCTAAAATTCTATCTCACTATAAAGTTAGGTTTAGTCCTAATGTTAAATCTTGGATTTCTATTGGTTCCTTAATGCTAGGGTAAAACAGTGGGGTTAAATTTATAACTAACCCTAGTATTGCCTATACTACTCTTAAGTAATCCCCAATCATCAAGGGATAATGGTTACTCAATTTACAGGTAAGGGATGCTAGGGTTTATTAAGTATTCTAACTCAGGGATGTGTTATTATCCTAGTTGTACTCTTAATAAGAAGGTTACCCTACTTTTCATCTAACAACAGGGACTTCTATATTCTAGGAGAAGGCTATACTCAAGGAATTATTAGGGAAGCACATGAATCAAGCAAGATACAATAGTTTAAATAGAACAGATTGAAAGAAATGTGAACCATAGTCAATTATGGATGAGATCCTATACTCTAATCCTAGGTGCAGGCTTGCTCGGTATAGTAACATAACTGAGACAATATGCTCTGACCTGCATGGGCCACCACTAAAAACATGTCATGCCCCAGTCCTAAAATACGTAGGACTAGGACACGTAAGCATGCCAGCCGTATGAATATGGCACTCCAATATATGGAAACCATAACACACGTACATTGTAATATGAATAACAATTCACAAGTGGTAAACATATATGTCACAGAGCCTAACTAAATCTCATCCACAGAAATCATATATAAGAACATAACCAATAACTATGTAACTAGATCTCAATATGGAGTATTAAGAGATGACAGTCGGATGGAAACAAATCTACTACCGAACTAGAATATAAAATAAACAAGACAAATACAATATAAGTACAACCTCTAACAATCACGAGGCTCGAAGAGAAGACCTTCTCGAAATATACGTAACTAGTCCGGATCTGCGCTCCTGCGAATACTCATGAACATCTATACCTGGAAAGGGACCAGGTCCTCAGAGGGACATAACAAGATACATAGAAACATGCCATAAAGTAAATATTGAATAAATAAAGGGGTGCGCTAACCATCTAAGTGAATACAAATTTGAGGACAACTTTGAGTATATGGGAAAGTGTAGGCTAGACATATGCTGACGTAATTCACCAATCATGACAACTGGCTAGTATATGCCACATATGCCCCCATAGGAGGGCACTGTATAATAATGTCCATCTCCGAAGAGCATGGCATCTGTATAATATATCATCCATACCGCTGTGAAAAATGTGGTAGCAGTGTAGTATATCGTCCATATCGCTCCGAAGAACGTGGCAGCAGTATAGTATATATCGTCCATATCACTCCGTTGAGTGTGACAGCAGTATAAAGGAAGTGGGTATCCCATACGCCTACTAGTCGTCCTCCCCGCCCAATGATCTATGCATGTAGTATCCATCCCACGCCTTAGCTACTACACCGCGGCATTGTAACTCTGGCTCAAAGTCTATCGTTAGAATAGTAGTCCAACCTTATAACCAAACAAGGATTGGACCATCGTACCACGATAGTCTATGCTTCTCCTACTAATAACGGCTAAGTCTTCTAACATGCATCACTATTAGCAGTTATACCCTATCCGTCGCACGACCTACACGTACAGGTGGCCAACCATATACGCAAGTTCGTGCCCTACATGAGACTCACAACACGTGTAAGAAATGTGTCAAGGCCTGGGGAGTCATACCAATAACTCCACAACTTTAGGTGGGTCTACTAGACACTAGGCCAGACACAAGTCCTAACGTCAACGCATTCGTTGACTGCACCCGAGTCTCTTTCGGATGTGCACAGTTATATAATCTAAAATAAAAAACATGTAATTAAATATATAACTGAATTTAAATAGTACAACAAGGCAAGGTATACTTGGCTGGCAAGAGAGCTGCAGAGTGTAACGTCCAGATGTCAGACACCAAGAGTCAGAAACTATGACCTCAGAATGAACGTCTCCGGATGCTAAAATAAATATTACCAACATTCCCAGAATAAGAAAAATAGCTAGAAAATACTACCCTTTCGTCCAATTTGGACACAGGGGCAAAATGGTAATTTCGGGTCAAACGAGCTTCACTTACGGGCCACTTTGCACCGAAAAGTGTGCCAGGGGTAACAGTCTATAAATAGAACAAATTATATGTCAAACAAACTATAATGTCAGTACGAACTCAACGGTATGTCCAATTGTTGATTCCGGTGTGCCGAACACAATTTTGTCCAAAAAGTCAATCATGGGGCCCTCCAATAGGCGACTTGGTCAACCATCTCAGAATTGTGTGAAAATTGGGTCACAGGACCAGCGCGATACCACGAGTCTAATGGCGTAAGTTTTGTCGCATTATGACGAGCGTGCACTAAATGCGCAGGACTTTTATAAAAGTTGCGATACAGGAAAATTTCGCGGATACGAGCTGATTCTGACGTGCACACGCGTCCAAATCAGATTCCGTAAAAGTTTACACATCTAGTTATACTGTAAGCATCTTTTGGTACACTCGGTACGCGATGGGGCGGTCCCGTTTGGCGGGGCGCGCTCCGTATCGCAATTTTTAAAAATTATTAAAAAGTATATTTTCAGGTTTTTCTATCTGATTTAGTTCTACAAACAACAACTAATAAATTATTGTATTTGACAGAAAATAAACTAGGTTAGGTTGTCTTCGTATACCAAAAAGAAAAACCGAATTTGGATCTCTGTAGTGGGAGATACGAGTTCGTGAACATAGGTCATCGCAACAAAAATTTTGGAATTAAAAAGTGGTCATTTTTCTTCTACTTGGCGTCGATTTACGCCTAGGTTTATGCGTTGTTCGAGGTCAACTATCATACAGATATGGAAGGAGGTTAATTCGTGAACATACCGGTGAAGACGGTGTCGAGTTTGGTCAAGCGAGGATACGGGAATCAGAGCGTGAACACAGGTACGTCGTAGTCACTTTCTGCAGCGGTTTGTGCGAGGTCACGTGGTCACGGCGAGCGTCGGTCCAGGCGGCGGTGTCATGCCCCAGTCCCAAAATACGTAGGACTAGGAATACGTAACACGTCCAGCCGTATGTATATGAACTCCAATATATGGAAATCATATACACACGTACGATGTATATGAATATGCAATCCACCAGTGATCATATACACAACAAGTCACACACAATCTATATCTCATCCACAGCATAAATAATAAGTAGGAATAAAGAGATAAATAATAACTGAATATCCAAGATGAGTATCAAGTCTGATAGTCAGGTGGAAACAAATCCACTACAAAACGACTATACTAAAGTAGTAACAAAATCTCTAAACAGTGGAAATAATCACAGCTACTCTGAGGGCAAGACCACCTCAGTCAGATAAGTAGAGTCAGGTCCAGGTCCGTACTCCTGCGAATACTCCTGCTCGTCCATATCTGAAAAGGGACCAGGTCCTCAGAGGGACGTAACAAGATACATAATAACATGCCAATAAGTACTGAAATATAAATATATAATAGGTTGCCTAACCGTCTAAGTGAATGCAATTTGAGAACAACTTTTCCAACGCGTGGGCTATCTGGCCATAATGGGATTGGCATAATTTTCTCGGAGAATCAGGGGCCTACAAGCATACCATCCTTTGAACTGCAGAGGCCGCCCGCAATATATAGGGTCACAAGCACCCGTTTTTCCAGCGGAGAATCCGTGCGAACTAGGGAAAGTGTAACGAAGCCCAAACGCCTTACTTGTTGTTCTCTCCACCCCATGCTCTAAGCATGCCACATCCATGACACGATAAAATCTCTAAATAACTGCCAGGTCTACTAGCATACAAAGTTTCTATCAGCAGTCATCCCTCACGCACGGCCAATACGTACAGGAGGCCAGACCTGTCATGCAGTCCGTGATCTATATGAGACTCACAACTTGTGTAGCAACTTTGTCACGGCCAATGAATCTAATGATGCTCCATAATACTAGGGTGGGGTCTCATAAAATGGGTCTAAAATCTACATAAATAAATTATCTATATAAGCAGAATTAAACATGCATGTATCAGCTGGAATATAATTAATAGTACAATGGCAAGGTATACTTGCCGAGCAAAGGTTCTGTAAAGTGCAATGTCCAATATGTGTGTTTAAGTTTGTTGTAAGAAGAAGTGGGATTAGTTTGAGAGAGTTGTAAAATATATAGAGATAAGAGGCGGTGGAAAAACTTAGTGTCAAAGACTACTGCTGCTGTGTTTCTTTCTTTCATTGGTTTTGGTTTCGGTTGGGGAGATTTTAGTAATAATAGGTAAAGAGGCGGTGGGGGATGAGTCACATGCGAAAAAAGGTAATGAATATACGCGGGGGTTACTTTACGCGTGGGTGAAAGGAAATTAAGCGGTGGGGTTGTTGCTGATAATTCTCTTCTTTACGCGCGGAGAAAGGAAGAGCAAGGTAGGTTTTGCTACTGCTGTTGTTTCATAATTGTTTTACGCGAGTTAGGGTGCAAGCGGGTAATGGGTTTGGGTTTCGGTTTTGATACCCAATAGGAACTGTATATATATATATATATATATATATATACACATATCTATTCACAGAAAAATTTAAGAATTATATTGGGGCATACGGTTGAGCTAGCAACTGTCCAAAGGGTCACCTACATGGAAAAAATTAGGAAAAAAATTATAATGGCCCCATAAATCCCCTAGGTGCATAAACATCTCGAATAAAAATTAAATAAAATCTATTTTCTCTATTTAGCTCATAATTACTATAATTTAATTAAATAATTAATAAAAATACGGTTTCAGGATTAGGGGTCTTACATAGATGGAAATCAAGTAGTGCACTGGCTTAGAAGAAGAGTACAAGGTCTATTTTGAGGTATGCAACAGTTAGGAAACTTCTGTCCACTACACAACAGTGTATATGGGTCGAGTTCTCCACTGCAATGGTATGCAGGAACTTCAAATGCAATACAGTTGGGGTGATCAGGTGTAGTACTGACTGGGGGAAGCTACTGTAGGGAGTGAGTGTCAAGTCAAGTTTGTATAATGTGGTACTAGGCGTAGTTAAGGTAAGTGCAGTTGGAGAGAGGTATGAGCCATTCTAGTTTAGAGATAAGGGAGTGTTGGGTGACTGCAAGCTTGAAGGGTTATGTAGGGACTGTCCAGGTAAGTGTGCTGATGTGCACACTTGTGTGTGCAATTCGAGTGGAACTTGGGAGTGCATGCAGCAGTGAAAGGAGAAGGAAGTAGCGGTTGCAAAGGCAAGATGGGGCATTGCAGTGTTCAGGCACTGTAGGCCAAGTGCACAGCAACAAGATGGGAGAGGGGTCTGCATACATGTATGCAGGCTAGTGACATTCAAATATGGGTGGAGAAGTTGCTATGGTGAGTAAGTTAAGGATGTATGTGATGGTTATGTGGGAGATCTATGGATGAATGTTTCAGGTATTAGTTGGGCTGACTGATATCTGCATGAGAGGGGTGCTAAGGAGTATCAGTGTATTAGTGCACTGTCAAAAGGTGTTAGCTGCAAGGTGCTAAGAATTATATTGGTGTATACGGTTGAGCTAGCAACTGTCCAAAGGGTCGCCTACATGGAATAAATTAGGAAAAAAAATTATAATGGCCCCATAAATCCCCTAGGTGCATAAACATCTCGAATAAAAATTAAATAAAATCTATTTCCTCTATTTAGCTCATAATTACTATAATTCAATTAAATAATTAATAAAAATACGGTTTTAGGATTAGAGGTATAAATTAATATTCTACCAAACTTATAAAAAATGTCCTCAAAATTAAAACTAAGCCATAGTAGAAAGTCAAGAATGGTAGGAGATATAAATTAACAAAGTAAATTTATACCTTGGTCTGTGAATAGGTTCAGAAAACGTTGGCGCATGTCGTCCTCTCTCTCCCAAGTAGATTCTCCTAGCGTGCCATGCTTCCATGCCACACGGACTAAGGGAATAGACTGGTTCCTCAATACTTTCTCTCGACGATCAAGGATTCTCACGGGTTGCTCTTGATATGACAAGCTCGGCCCAATGGTGATCTCTGAATGGTCGAGAATATGACTGCTGTCTGCTATATATCGCCTGAGCTGCGACACATAAAATACATCATGTACTCCCTCAAGTGAAGGTGGTAGTGCAAGTCGATATGCCACTTCTCCCACTCTCTCTAGCACATCAAATGGTCCAATATACCTTTGACTCAACTTATCGCGTCCTCCGAACCGAATGGTGCCTCTGGTAGGTGATATCCTTAAGAAGACATGGTCGCCCTCTTTAAATTCCAAGGGACGACGATGAAGGTCTGCCCATTATTTCTGCCTGTCTTGCGCTGCTCGCAAGTGTCCTTATATCTTTTTAACTGTCTCAACGGTGTTGACTACTAACTCTGGTCCCAGAATCTGACGTTCTCCCACGTCACTCCAACACACAGGAGACCTACACTTCCTTCCATACAATGCTTCAAACGGAGCCATCTGGATGCTCGCCTGATAACTATTATTGTAAGAAAACTCCACAAGGTGTAGGTGGCCCTCCCATGATCCTCTAAAGTCCAACATACACGCCCTCAACATATCTTACAATGTCTGGATAGTATGTTCTGATTGCCCATCTGTCTGCGGATGATAAGATGTACTGAACTTCAGACGAGTTCCAAGACTCTCTTGCATGCTCCTCCAAAAGTGCGATGTAAAATGCGAATCCCTGACTAACACAATGCTGACGGGCACGCCGTGCAATTTTACGATCTGCCTCATATATAAGTCAGCCAAAGCTTCTGTAGATTAGCCAACTCTAAAAGGCAAGAAAAGGGCTGATTTGGAGAGTCGGTCCACTATTACCCATACTGCATCTCTTCCACTTGGACTCTTAGGAAAACCTGTGACGAAGTCCATAGTGATGTGTTCCCATTTCCACTCTGGAATCGGAAGTGGTTGCAATAATCCTGTTGTCCTCTGGTGCTCCGCCTTTACTTGTTGACATACCAGACATTTAGGTACAAAGTAAGCTATTTCTCTTTTCATTACATGCCACCAAAAGTGCTGTCGTAAATCACGATACATCTTAGTGCCTCCAGGATGAATAGAATATATTAAACTATGAGCTTCTGTCATTAGCTCCTGTCAAATTTCTCCATTAGGTTCATATAGACGATTACCATATTGTAATGTCCCGTCATCATGAATGGGCAATCATGTCTGCTCTTCGGCCTCTGTCTTTTCCTTTAATCTTCAGAATCTGACATCTGTAGGCAAAGTTGTCTTGATTCTTTCTACTAGTGATGACTGTATTTGCAAGTTGGCTAGTGTCCCATCTGTTCCGGGTAATATCACTTCAATGCCAAGACCTTGCAAGTCCTTCAATAATTCCTTTTGTGTTGTTAGGAAATAAGCTGCTGGCTTCCGACTTAACGCGTCTGCTACAACGTTAGCCTTGCCTGGGTGATAATGTAGCTCTATCTCGAAATCTTTCATCAATCCAATCCATCGACGCTGCCTCATATTTAACTCCTTCTGCGTGAAGACGTACTTGAGGCTTTTGTGGTCTGTATAGATTTCCACTCGTTCCCCATATAAGTAATGTCTCCATAGCTTAAGAGCAAATACAACGGCTGCAAGTTCCAAGTCATGAGTTGGATAATTCTTCTCATGTACTCGTAATTGTCTAGACGCATATGCAATTACTTTGCCATGCTACATCAATACGCATCCCAAACCTTTTCCTGATGCGTCATTATAAATCACATATCCTCCCGACCCTGATGGAATAGTCAATACCAGTGCTGTGGTCAGTCGCTTCTTCAATTCCTCGAAAGCGGCTTGACACTCGTTGGTCCATATAAACTCTTGATCTTTGCAAGTCAACCGAGTCATAGGTGTTGCTATCCTTAAGAAGTTTTCCACGAACCGTCGGTAATATCCCGCAAGTCCAAGGAAACTTCTTACCTCTGCTGCTGATTTAGGAACAAGCCATGTCTCGACTGCCGAAATCTTTTTTGGATCAACAGAAATGCCATCTCCTGTAACAATATGTCCAAAAAATAAGACTCTGTCCAAGAAGAACTCACATTTGCTGAGTTTTGCATATAACTGCTCTCTCCTCAAGGTCTCTAGAATAATTCGCAGGTGCTTCTCGTGTTCCTTGTGGCTTTTTGAATAGACAATTATATCATCTATAAAGACGACCATGAACTGGTCCAAATACTGATGGAAGAATCGATGCATTAAGTCCATAAAGATAGCCGGAGCATTGGTCAATCCAAATGGCATGACCAGAAACTTATAGTGTCCATATCTTGTCCTGAATATGGTTTTCGGGATGTCCTCTTTTCGTACCTTCACCTGGTAATATCCCGATCTTAAATCTATCTTTGAGAACATCTTGGCTCCGCTAAGCTGATCAAATAGGTCATCAATGTGTGGCAGTGGATATTTATTCTTCACTGTCACTGTATTCAAGGCTCTATAGTCAATGCACATATGCACTGACCCATCCTTCTTTGGTACAAACAACACTGGTGCTCCCCAGGGAGATGCACTTGGTCGGATGAAACCTTTTTCTTCTAATTCTTTCAACTGTGTCTTTAGTTCATCCATCTCCTTTTTTGCCAGTCTATAAACATGTGATGCTATGGGTGCTGCTCCCGGTGTTAATTCAATCGAAAACTCTATATCTCTATCTGGGGGTAGTCCTGGCAATTCTTCTGGAAAGATGTCTTGGAATTCTGAAATAATGGGATGATAGACAACATCGTCCATTGCGAGTTGCATACCATTAAGGATTTCTGTGGATCCTCGTGCAAACTCAAGTTCAGGCTGGCCGGGTACCTTAAAAAGAATGCTTCCTCCAAAACAATCGAAGAAAGCATGATACTTGCTCAGCCAGTTCATTCCAAGTACAATATCAAAGGTTGGCATAAAAAGGACTAAGAGTAGGGCATTCATCTCTCTACCACGTATCACTATAGGATACGATCTACAAATTCTACTAATAGATACAAGTCCTCCTCCGGTGAGAATTCTAATACAACTAGGTAAAGGTGTAGAGGTAATATTGTGTTTGGCAATAAAGCTAGATGATATGAATGAGTGGGGGGCTCCCGTATCAAATAATGTCATAGCAGGAAAAGTAAAAGCAAGAGTGATACCTGCTATGATATCAATCTCCCGATTCATGTCATCCACTTCCATTGCAAAAGCTTATCCGTTCCTCTGGGGTTGTCCTTGTCTGGCCCTCGTGAATTGATCCTCCTGTATAGGTAGTGGTGGTCCTCGCTGAAATTCTCCTGCTGCTGGAGGTCGAGGTGCCGGAAGCACTAGTCTCTGTATTGGCGATAGAAGTGTTTGCTGCTTTGGACAATTTCTTGCTTGTGTTGTCCAGAACCATATCTCATACACTATCCCAAATGGTCCCGACAGTCTCTTGAAATGTGCCCATGTCTCCTACAATAATTATATTGGAGCTTATCTGGAACCTGGTACGGTCCTGCTCTGTGCTGATACTGTTGTTGCTGAGCTAAAGGACGTCTGATAGGTCCTCCTTGTTGTGTTCTTGCTAGTCCTTGCTGCGTTCTCAGCTGACCTCCCTTTCCTCTGCTGATGGTTTCTTATAATCTGGCTTCTGTCAGTAACTCGGCATAAGAGATTTAGGACTGGGAGCTAGTATAGTATTGTAGCTCCTGAGTTAGTCCACGATAAAATCTCTTAGCCTTAGCCAAGTCATCTGGTATCAAGGCAGTGCCATATTTACTGAGGCTACTAAACTCAGCATCATACTCGTCCACCGTTCTGTTTTTCTGCTCTAGGTGGAGAAACTGATCATACAATGCATCTTTGACGGTGTCCGGGAAGTACTTCCTCTCAAAGAACTCCAAGAACTGCTCCCAAGTCTGGTATGTACCCAACTGGCCCTCCATGGATTCCCACCAGCGATGAGCACTACCGTCTAGAAGCGTTCTTACATCTGTCATCCATAGGTCTGCAGGTAGCTGTGATGCCTCTAATAATTTCTAAGTGTGCGTGATCCAGTTGGTAGTTTCCTCTGGGCTCTCTATGCCTTTGTACGGCTTTGGACCCATCTGGATAAAGTCTTTTACTGAACCAACTTTAGCTCGAGGTACTGGAGCTAGTGCTTGAGCTGGTACAGTAGTCTTTGCAGCCATCCTTTCAAGTGTTGCTAGGAACTCTTGTCTCTGTTCTGCTGCTTGTTACCTCTGTTCCTGCATCATTATCTGGAAGAATTGGAATAATTACGCTTGGCCATCCTGCGGTGTTGATGAGACTGGAAGGTTCCCATTAGGTGGAACCGCGGGAAGATCAGATGGGACTGGATTGTAAATCTGTCCATCTGATCCTGAAAATCTAGGAGTTGTTGAGGTCTCTCCTTGAGTCTGACCATTAACTCCAGGAGTTGTGTCACCATCAGTACATCCCTTTTGCATATCCATCTCTCTGTAGATAATGTACACAATGATTTAGAAGAAGTACAGGAATCAAACATGATGCAAGCATTAGATAGAATGTAGAAGCATAAAATATGCTGGGGGATTGTTCGTGTATTTTATAGTCAAAACCCCCCAACATATATGAAGTCTCTCCTGCGTAAAACAGGGCTTCAAGGTGGTTGGCGTAAAACAGGTTGATAAGCTTCCTACGTAAAGCAGAGCTTCAGAGTTGTCCGCGTAAAGCAGGGATTCAAGAAGTTTGGCATAAAGCAAGATTTCAGAGTTATCCACGTAAAACAGAGATCCAAAACTGTCGGCGTAAAACAAAGTATCAAGGTAGTGTGGTGTAAAGTAGAGCTTCAAAGCTGTCTGGGTAAAAGTCTGCGTAAAAGTTTTCACGCGTAAAGTCTGCTACGGAAAATCTGCCCGCGTAAAGTCGGCGTAAAAATCTATCTGCATAAAATATATGCTGCGTAAAGTCTACGCGTAAAAGATCTGCGCATAAAATATCACCTGCGCGTAAAATCTGCTTAAGATATTCTGCGCGTAAAACTCTGTGTGCGTAAAGTTGCGTAGAAAGTCAGCTTGTGTAAAGTATGTGTAAAATTTGTATGAGGAGCTCTTCGTATTCCTTGGATGAATTTGTCAGACTAATCAGTAAATCCTGACATCTGACAAAGGTACTGCACGATGATCGAGAGGATGGCTGTGATGATGATTTGCACAGAGACCCAGGTTGTCGTTTAGTAACATATTGATACAAGTCATTTTTACGCATTCAAAAGGAAAATTGGAGTCTTCTGAATACGCTGCATATTCTATATGGGCAGAAATGAGTTTTTACGCTCAAGTCTGAAATAAGTTTTTATGCTCAAGATAGGACAAACGCCTACGTCAAAAGCTGTTTCTGCACAGGGCTCGAGGCATATTTCTGCATTTAATGCACGAGATTTGGTCATGGCTGGGAGAAGCTAATGGCTGTAACAAATACACTCACATCACCATCCTTAGATTTTTACGCCAAATCAAGCTACTCTATGCTGGTGATCTATTATCAAGTTTATGCTGGGGTAGTTTCCTACATGGCTTGTATGACGTGTCGTTCATAGACTAAGGGGACGTGGGTAGAAGTTGTCATAACCGTAGCGTAAAGTAAACAATCTTCTTCATAGTTTGGTCTTTTTATGCCAACTAGGCAGTCTTTTGGCTTTTATGCCAACAACAGTCACTTGGCTTTTACGCCAACAAGGGTAAAGGGTCTTGGCGTAAACTTTGGTTATCCAAATATAGGATGGTTGAAAGGAAAAATGAGATTTTAGTCAAGTGTGGATGAGATCCTTATACTCTACTCCAATACGCATGCTTATTTGGTACAGTTACGTAACCAAGACAATATATTCAAGACCTGCATGGGCCACCACCAAAAATATGTCATGCCCTAGTCCCAAAATACGTACGACTAGGAATACGTAACACGTCCAGCCGTATATATATGAACTCTAATATATGGAAATCATATACACACGTACGATGTATATGAATATACAATCCACCAGTGGTAATATACTATCACAACAAGTCACACACAATCTATATCTCATCCACAGCATAAATAATAAGTAGGAATAAAGAGCTGAATAATAACTGAATATCCAAGATGAGTATCAAGTCTGATAGTCAGGTGGAAACAAATCCACTACAAAACGACTATACTGAAGTAGTAACAAAATCTCTAAACAGTAAAAATAATCACAACTACTCTGAGGGCAAGACCTTCTCAATCAGATAAGTAGAGTCAGGTCCAGGTCTGTACTCCTGCGGATACTCCTGCTCGTCCATATCTGGAAAGGGACCAGGCCCTCAGAGGGACATAACAAGATACATAATAACATGGCAATAAGTACTGAAATATAAACATCCAATGGGTTGCCTAACCGTCTAAGTGAATGCAATTTGAGAACAACTTTCCCAACGCGCGGGCTATCTGGCCATAATGGGATTGGCATGATTCTCTCAGAGAATCAGGGGCCTACAAGCGTACCATCCTTTGAACTGCAGAGGCCGCCCGTAATATATAGGGTCATAACTACCCGTTTCTCCAGCAGAGAATCTGTACGAACTAGAAAAAGTATAAATGAGCCCAAATACCTTAGTTGTTGTTCTCCCTACCCCATGCTCTAAGCATGCCACATCCATGACACAATAAAACATCTAAATAACTGCCAGGTCTACTAGCATACAAAGTTTCTATCAGCAGTCATCCCTAACGCACGGCCAATACGTACAGGAGGCCAGACCTGTCACGCAGTCCGTGATCTATATGAGACTCATAACTCGTGTAACAACTGTGTTACGGCCAATGAATCTAATGATGCTCCATAATACTGGGGTGGTCTCATAAAATGGGTCCAAAATCTACATAAATAAATCATCTATATAAGCAGAATTAAACATGCTTGTATCAGCTGGAATATAATTAATAGTACAATGGCAAGGTATACTTGCCGAGCAAAGGTTCTGTAAAGTGCAACGTCCAATATGTGTGTTTAAGTTTGTTGTAAGAAGAAGTGGGATTAGTTTGAGAGAGTTGTAATATATATAGAGATAAGAGGCGGTGGAAAAACTTAGTGTCAAAGACTACTGCTGCTGTGTTTCTTTCTTTCATTGGTTTTGGTTTCGGTTGGGGTGATTTTAGTAATAATAGGTAAAGAGGCTGTGGGGGATGAGTCACATGCGGAAAAAGGGAATGAATATATGCGGGGGTTACTTTACGTGCGGGTGAAAGGAAATTAAGCGGTGGGGTTGTTGCTGATAATTCTCTTCTTTACGCGCGGAGAAGGGAAGAGCAAGGTAGGTTTTGCTACTGCTGCTGTTTCATAATTGTTTTACGCGAGTTAGGGTGCAAGCGGGTAATGGGTTTGGGTTTCGGTTTTGATACCCAATAGGAATTGTATATATATATACACATATCTATTCACGAAAAATTCTAAGAATTATATTGTTGTATACGGTTGAGCTAGCAACTGTCCAAAGGGTCACCTACATGGAATAAATTAGGAAAAAAAAAATTAATGGCCCCATATATCCCCTAGGTGCATAAACATCTCGAATAAAAATTAAATAAAATCTATTTCATCTATTTAGCTCATAATTACTATAATTTAATTAAATAATTAATAAAAATACGGTTTCAGGATTAGGGGTCTTACATGCGGTGAACTCCGGCGGATCAGGCGGCTGGAGGCGGCGCGGCTAGGATTTAGATGGGAAAAGGCGGTCTAGGGTTAGGGTTTAAGAAAAGTAATATATAGAGAGAGAGATCGTGAGAGGGGGGGTTAACCCACGCGAGGTTTGGGGTGATGGGGTTGTAGCTGCTGCTTTATTTTCTAAAGGGTTTGGGGTTCTCGCGGGTTATTGGGTTTTAATATCCATTAGGATTTATTTTCTAATTCTTTCTTTTTCTTTTCTTTCTTGTCTGGCACATCTAGGACAAGGGTGTGAAATTGGTTGGAAGGCAGTGGCTCGTGTAGTGCTCTAATTATCGAAGCAATAGTAAAGTGCAACAATCAAATAAAATCACAATAATTTAGATATAAAATTATTATTATGCAATCATTTTCACATTAAATTATAAAAAGACAAAATTACCCCTAATCTGAAATATGGTAGTGACAACACATAAGTCACTCATCTGAGCACTCACTATTAACTGGCCATTCATGTGACTAATACCATATAGCACCTATACCAAATGAATGCTCACTAATACCAAGTCCTACTCAACCTACATACTGAACTGGATCTGATACTAGTATGCATTACATACTGAAATGGATCTGATACCAGTCTGGGCATTCTCATGTGCCCCCAAACCTAATACCAGTATGCATTACTTCTTGAACTATACACCTACATATGTGCTCTGGAATCCACACTCCAAGTAAACACCTAAACCATCCTTTCCCTACTTTAATCTGAACTGAGCACCCATCTCTAATACAAACCCATGTACATTGCAACCATTTTGCTACTGATACAACTCAAGACCCAATAACTCAACTTAGTACCCAAAACTATTACTTAGGTACAACACCTAATGTCTTAACTCTCTCAATCCTAGGATACTCATGATACCTACTTCTTGATAGGCACTTGATACTCCCAATACCAATGTTAGAGCCTACCTACCACTCTTGGATACCCTCACACACTGGCTCATACCAACACACCACTAATTCTAAAATTACACACTGACACCCTTAGGATCATCATTCCTTCACACAAATGCCTGTAACCTGGCATACATTCCTATAGCTACACTTTGCAGCTAATACCTTTTGACAGTGCACTAATATACACTGATACTCCTTAGCACCCCTTTCATGCAGATATCAGTCAACCCAACTAATACCTGAAACATTCATCCATAGATCTCCCACATAACCATCACACACACCCTTAACTTACTCCCCATAGCAACTTCTCCACCCATATTTGAATGTCACTAGCCTGCATACATGTATGCAGACCCCTCTCCCATCTTGTTGCTGTGCACTTGGCCTACAGTGCCTGAACACTGTAATGCCCCATCCTGCCTTTGCAACTGCTACTTCCTTCTCCTTTCACTACTGCATGCACTCCCAAGTTCCACTCGAGTTGTACACACAAGTGTGCACATCATCACACTTACCTGGACAGTCCCTATATAACCCTTTAAGCTTGCAGTCACCCAACACTCCCTTATCTCTAAACTGGAATGGCTCATACCTCTCTCCAACTGTACTTACCTTAACTACGCCTAGTACCACATTATACAAACTTGACTCGACACTCACTCCCTACAGTAGCTTCCCCCAGTCATTCCTACACCTGATCACCCCAACTGTGTTGTATTTGATGTACCTGCGCACCATTGCAGTGGAGAACTCGACCCATACACACTGTTGTGTAGTGGACAGAAGTTTCCTAACTGTTGCATACCTCAAAATAAACCTTGCACTCTGCTCCTAAGCCAGTACACTACTAGATTTCCATCTATGTAAGACCCCTAATCCTGAAACCGTATTTTTATTAATTATTTAATTAAATTATAGTAATTATGAGCTAAATAGAGGAAATAGATTTTATTTAATTTTTATTCAAGATGTTTATGCACCTAGGGGATTTATGGGGCCATTATAAATTTTTTTTCCTATTTTATTCTATGTAGGCGACCCTTTGGACAGTTGCTAGCTCAACCGTATGCACCAATATAATTTTTAGAATTTTTTGTGAATAGATATGTGTATATATATATACAATTCCTATTGGGTATCAAAATCGAAACCCAAACCCATTACCCGCTTGCACCCTAACTCGCGTAAAACAATTATGAAACAGCAGCAGTAGCAAAACCTACCTTGCTCATCCCTTCTCCGCGCATAAAGAAGAGAATTATCAGCAACAACCCCACCGCTTAATTTCCTTTCATCCGTGCGTAAAGTAACCCCCGCGTATATTTATTCCCTTTTTTCGCATGTGACTCATCCCCCACCGCCTCTTTACCTATTATTACTAAAATTTCCCCAACCAAAACCAAAACCAATGAAAGAAAGAAACACAGCAGCAGTAGTCTTTGACACTAAGTTTTTCCACTGATCTCTATATATATTACAACTCTCTCAAACTAATCCCACTTTTTCTTATAACAAACTTAAACACACATATTGGACGTTGCACTTTACAGAACCTTTGCTCGGCAAGTATACCTTGCCATTGTACTATTAATTACATTCCAGCTGAAACATGCATGTTTAATTCTGCTTATATAGATAATTTATTTATGTAGATTTTGGACCCATTTTATGAGATCACCCCAGTATTATAGAGCATCATTAGATTCATTGGCCGTGACAAAGTTGTTACACAAGTTGTGAGTCTCATATAGATCACGGACTGCGTGACAGGTCTGGCCTCCTATACGTATTGACCGTGTATTAGGGATGGCTGCTGATAGAAACTTTGTATGCTAGTAGACCTGGCAGTTATTTAGAGGTTTTATCATGTCATGGATGTGGCATGCTTAGAGCATGGGTTGGGAAGAACAACAAGTAAGGCGTTTTGGCTCCTTTACACTTTCCCTAGTTCGCACGGATTCTCCGCTGGAGAAACAGGTGGTTGTGACCCTATATATTCTGGGTGGCCTCTGTAGTTCAAAGGATGGTACGCTTGTAGGCCCCTGATTCTCCGAGAGAATCATGCCAATCTCATTATGGCCAGATAGCCCACGCGTTGGGAAAGTTGTTCTCAAATTGCATTCACTTAGACGGTTAGGCGACCCATTGGATGTTTATATTTCAGTACTTATTGGCATGTTATTATATATCTTGTTATGTCCCTCTGAGGACCTGGTCCCTTTCCAGATATGGACGAGCAGGAGTATCCGCAGGGGTATGGACCTGGACCTGACTCTACTTATCTGACTGAGGAGGTCTTGCCCTCAGAGTAGCTGTGATTATTTCCACTATTTAGAGATTTTGTTACTACTTCAGTATAGTCATTTTGTAGTGGATTTGTTTTCACCTGACTATCAGACTTGATACTCATCTTGGATATTCAGTTATTATTCAGCTCTTTATTCCTACTTATTATTTGTGTTGAGGATGAGATATAGATTGTGTGTGACTTGTTGTGACAGTATATTACCACTAGTAGATTACATATTCATATACAGCGTACGTGTGTATATGATTTCCATATATTGGAGTTTATATACATACGGCTGGGCGTGTTACGTATTCCTAGTCCTACGTATTTTGGGACTGGGGCATGACAATCTACCCAATTCAACCCAGACAACTCCATCAGTTGGATCCCCTTTACATTCCACTGAACACCCATACAAGCATCCTAAGTCTCAGTCATAATGTGACTGCACACACCTTACATACCATATTCACATTGCTTGTAGCTTGTGGATTCCAAATCCCCTCTACATCTCCCACTTACACATCCAACACTCAACATATACATACATAAATAAATACTAAATCAACTATATATTTACACATATGTATACATAATACTTATAAATAGAAACACTAACCACCAAATGCCAAACACTTGGTACACACTAACTCATGATACTCTCCAATTCCTTGATACGTTCATGATACACCCCTCCGACCTCTAGATACTCTACCCAAGTTCAGGGAACACATCCAACATATCAAATATCGTATGAATAAACTAATAAATAGCTATTTAAATGCAATATAGAGAATTTGGCATGTTGGATCACAAAATACAAAGAAATTCACCCAAACCACTCTCTGTATCATGGCGTATCACGATATGACCTAATATCCAATTGTGGATACGTATCTAGTTTTACTACACTAATACAAACCTAAATAGATCTACTAAATCTAATGACAAATACTTGGTGCTCCAATCTCGGATTTTTCTCAAATTGGACAACAAACTCAATGTAAAAGTCATAATAGGGACAACTAAAAGTCAAAACTTGTTCCTATGGGTAGTCCTAATGTATGGGTAGGTTTCTAATAATTAAATGCAACAAATAGAACCTAATTAGAGAGGAAATCTCATAATTTACGTATTGGGAGATGGATTTCCAATGTAAAGTCAAATGGACACAATTTGGACATCAACTTCTTGTCCAAAGCCTTCCTCTTCAAGTGTTCTTGCCAACCTCAAGCTTCTAATCTCCTTAGATCATGAGGATGAGTGAATTTGAGAGGGATTATGAAGAATTTGGTGGAGAAATGGATCAATTTGGGGAAGAACACCAAATGAGGAATAATTGGAATGAAAAATGAGAGAAGAAAGAAAGTCTCTCCCCATAAATAGGGTCGGCCACCTATCCCCTCTCCCAAGCAATGTATAATGACTAGAATACCCCCATTGGGTTGTCATGAAGAAATTAATTAGGGAAAAAGCTTCTCTTCCTAATGAAGGTTAAGTCTAGTCCCTAATTAAGGTGAATGGTTAACTAGTTGGGTCTAAATGGACAAGTCTAATTAATTGGTTAAGTGGTCATGTCAAGTTGGTTAGGTCCACTAGGGTTATGTCTAATTAAATAGTCCAATCTACCAACCAATAATAATATTAGTTACCAATATATATAAAATACATTATATTAAATAAATTATAATCAAAATATTTATAATAATCTAAACTAAAAAAATTACCCCTATTCTAGAAATGAGGTAGTTACAAATATACTATTTTACTATTCTGTAAAATAGTGCAACCTAGATGTAGTCAGGGAACCGACAAAATTGTCATTTGAGCGCCATATTAGCCATAACTTTTTACCAACTTGTGAGTTTATGAAACCGTCGATTCCAGCATTCAAGTAGTGCTAAAATCTAAAGGAATCTACACAAAAATCTAGATTTTATGTTGGCTGACTTTTTGGTCAATATGTCGTCTCGATTTGTGTGCCACGAGTCTCAAGTTGATAAATTCAGTTTTTTTGGACAAAAATTAAAATTTAATCTAAAAATTCATAATAATAGGATTAAAATAAGATATTAGACTAATTATTTCAGAATTAAATAAATTATCTTTTGACATAAAAATTCGTACAACATAGGCGATTTGGACTCTGATTTGGGACATGATTTGTACCACAGCTAAGGACCACAGGTGAGTAAATTTTCATGATTACTTTCAATACTTGATAGTCTTTATAATGCATGCCTAGTATTAATTATTTGATTCTTGACACTCGTTACACGGATTAGTAAATGGTGGATTCTTGTATGAGATATGTGACTTTCTGGACTATTGTTATTTTATCGTGTTTGGTTCGAAATCCACGTTGTACTAGTCGGGAGAAAAAAATATTTAGTGGATGTGTAAACTACCCTTTCCAACCCATGGTCTTACTGAAATAATAGCAGCCAAGCACGACATGTGTGGTTTGCCGGATTTTATCCTTAGCCGTTCACATGTCGACAAGGTATTTTAAATCACATAGATTAGTTTATTCCTATTTGTTTTTCTCATACTTGCAGTTATTTTCTATGACCGCTTGTGATTATTGTACATCATTGCCATGACAGCACTTCAGCATTTAGTTATTCTGGTTCCCTTATTGTGATTTCAGTTTTGTTTACTATCATATATTCTTTACTATTTATTGTCGTATAACTTCTACCATGTGTTGGAACTATTTTTACTGTGATGTACTCGTTCCAATCCTGACTGGATAACAATATTTTAGGTGACTACGATGACGACGAGATCCCTACACATTATGGACCATTTGTAGGTGACGTAGCTGAGCCTGATCTTGCCCTTTAGGAGGATCATAGAGAGATAGCAGCTCAGACACCGACTACGATTGAGTAGTTTAGTAAAGTAGTTATTTTAGTTAGATGGTTTGGACCGGATTGTTCTCCGGTACTTCTAGTTATATTGTGGGATATTATTAGTGGAGAATTTAGTAATATTTGGGAGACTATTTGGACCCACATTTGAGACTATTATTTCTTTATTATCTCTGGTGTCTTCATTTAATTTAGTGCCTGTGATTGAGTATAGTGTGGATATGTATATATGTTGTGAGTTATAGATTATACTTGTAGCTTATTGTATAGTGTTCTACCACCGACACTACGGCGTAGGCTGGGCGTGCTCATGTCTCATGCCCAAATTCGGGGTGCGGGTCGTGACACCATCCGAGAACAACGAGATCTATCCCGAGGAATACTCGTGAGCCATGATAGGCCTTCTATCTTGGGATAAATCTATCTTTATCTATATAGTTTATATTCAGATATGGCTATCTTCCAGCATTTCTTATTATTTCAGTCTTTAATATAACATATTTGTTCCCGTTAGACCCAACAAGATTTGTATATTTTGGATCTATTCCCATCACTATCTTTGATTCATCATTTACTTTCGGTCATTATATATTTTTTGCTTTGTTACAATTTTGTTGCTTCTTTATGGATGAGATTAGTTTACCTGGCTGTTATGTATAAGATTCGTGGATTAAAGTTCACTTGTATACAATGAAGCTTCGGTAGGACTAGTAGGGTTGAATCTTCCTGGTATTCTTATTACCTGGCCTAGTCAAGTAACTTGGTCCCTAGCATTTAGGACAGGCTTGATAGAATCTACCATTATATTGAATAAGACTTGGGAGACAAACATCCTGATGGCGAGATTATGATCGATAAGCAAACTTCAATATTGTTCTGTCTTCGATAATATAACAACAACAAAGAGAACGCAAACCGATTAACCATCACCTTAACAAAGGCCGAGTTGGGGAGTATTAGTCTGAGGAAGGCTATGTATAAGGACATCAAAATGAAGGTATCATTCCTTTGTTCTTATATATATAGAGGTACATTTTGTTAACATGATTATAGGGAAAATATTCACTTTATACTTCTTTTTTTTTAATTATTTAGGAAGGAGAAGAGAAGAGGTCGACGCTGAAAGCCTTGGATGAGAACTTTCAGAAGTTTTACAAAACCATCATGTGATCGAAATTTTGTATTGGTTTTTCTCTCTTTTTGTGCTTTTTTTTTCCAGTTCATTTATAGCTGCAATCTTTGCAATTAAGAGTTGTCTTATATGTGTCAAAACTTATGGTTTCGCACACCTATTTTTTGTTTCTCCCATAAGTTTCGTTGTATTCTTGTTACCAACTTTTGGGTTTAGAAAATGGGAAAAATTATATATATTTTTTTAATTTTAACTAGAGTTCCAACAAATTTAACATACATGTCTTCTTTCCTACAAACTAAAAAAAAATTAGAAGTATTCTTGGGTTCCTTTATGGATGTTGATAAAAAAAAGTAGGCTCAAATGTCATTTTTCAAGTTCTAAATTTGATTAGATTATATTTGAATTAAATTTGATTATATTTTAAATTGTGGATTGGATTAAATGTTAAGTTAGATATAGTTACTAGACTAAGATAAAATCTAAGTTAGACTAGATTATATACAAGTTTTGGTAATTATGTTTTGTGTCAGTTTAAAAATTTATATATTTGATTAAATTAGACTAGATAATTCTAAATTCTAAATCATATATTACAGATAAGATTGAAATATATAAGTTCTAAATTTGATTTGATTAAATTATACTATATTTAATCACATTTTAAACATACTATTGTTTTACAGGCGTACATGTTTTCATATACATGGCTGGACAGTTTTTTAAAAAACTAAATGAAAAAGGCTGAATTGTAACTTGATACCTTCAACTATTTCAGTTTTTGAACTTGATATCCTGAACTTTTTTACTCGACAACCTGATATAGTCAACTATTGAATATTTTCAATTTAATACCTAAAAAAAAAAAGGTTATCCCTCCTTCCGCACCCAACCCTCTCCCCTCTACCCCCTCTCAGGCTGCCCTCGTCCCCCGGCTGCTCCACCCCCTCCCTCCCACCCCCACCCCCCATATGCAGCAGTGGTGACGACAACAACAGCGATGGCGGCAATAGCAGCAGTGGCGCTAGCGTCAACGTTCGCGGAGAGATGAGGAAGGGACAGCCGACGGAGAAAGATTAAATGAATAAAAATATTTTTGTCTTTTTTTTAATATTAAATTGATGTATATTAAATTTAAAAACTAAAATGGTTGAAGGTATCAAGCTGCAATTCAACCATAAAAAAAAAATCAAATATCCAAAACTCGTTTGTCATACGGAGGACCTAAAGTCTCGAAACCAGGCTCAATAATTAATAAAAACTTGGAAAGGCATGTATCTGTGTGCTCGTGGTTCGGAAGTTGGAACTCAAACCCAATCCGACCACAATGTGTTGCTTTTTCTAAAAGCAAAACCAAAAGCATAATCTTGCAGGCGCTGCTCCTTGAAGGAAGCACTAGCTTATCAGGGGGAAAAAAAAGGAAAAAAAAAAGAAAAAGGAAGGGAACGGCAGCAGCTGTTGCCAGCTTTTCCAAAAACGAAAAAGCAGAAGTCGCCCAAATAAGCCTGCCATCCCATCCCCAAAATTTCCAGCCGAATCGAAAAAGCTAGGGTTTACAAATTAAAGAATCGGATCTTCATCTTCTTCCTTCCAACACAGCTGGTAGTCTTTCTTTCTTCATCCAGAATCTTCTCTTCAGCTTCATTGTCCTATTGTTTGATTAAATCAAAGTACGGAAAAACAAAACCCTAAAACTTTTTTCTTTTCTTTTTCTTCTCGACTGTATATTGTTGTTATACGTTCTCCTCAGTTACAACAGTTTTTTGTTTTAATAACAAAGAAAATTTTACTAGGTCCTTTGGTTCTTTATATCAAGGTGAATAACCCCACCTCTTCAATCCATCAAACTTAAAAAAGCGACTTCTCGCTGATATATTAATCTAAACAAGTTATATTTCATACACACCTCCACTGGTGGATGGTTGCTGCATGTTTATATAACAACCAACCTCGTGTGCATGACACTCATCCGTAACTGCCAGTGGAGTTAGACGATTGTGTGAAATAGAAAAAAAAAAAAAACCTTAATCCTAATATATTATGCATTCATCTCAATTTTGAATTAAGAAATTTGTTCAATCCATATTTTTGGAGGAACTTGGATGAGTTGAGTGTTTTTTATCTGGTTCTCAGCTCCATCATATTCTTTGTTCTTGCTCTTAGGTTTACGGATAAGGAGTTGGTGGTTGCTAATTCATTCGCGCAAGACTTCGGCACTTTAGGTTGGTTTCTCAAATGGCTACCATATTTTATAATCTCAATGATTCATTGTTTATTATATCTATTTGTTGGTTGAGGTACAATTAAAAGATTGATGTATGATATGCAGTTACTTCGAAGCTTCATAGAAGTTATTTGATCATTTCTTTTAGTTGCCCATTATGTTTAAAACTTCTTAACAACTCTGTATATTGGCCTAAGGCCTGGTTAGTGTTGTTGTTGATTTTCAAAAAGCAACAGCAAAAGCAACATTCAATAGCTGTCCCGAAAATGGACTAGCTTTTCAAATGTATTTTCATAAGCTGCTGTTACAAACAATTCTTGGAACTGCTTTTAAAAAAGGGTTATTTAGTAACAGTGTCTCATATATATATATATATATATATATATATATATATATATATATATGAAAATTAGGGTTTTGGTCTCCAAAGTGTCCGGCTTTAGACTTTGGGTCTCGAAATTACTGTTCACTAGCCTACATGAATAGTGATTTCGAGACCCAAAGTCTAACGTCAGACACTTTGGAGACCTAAATCCTAATTTCAACTATTATGTGAGATCCTATTACTAAATAACCCTTAAAAAAATAGCAGAAGCTGCCATGATAAGCAATCCAAAGAGGTTGATATTTGCTTATATGTATATTTTTTTTGTAAGCAACAAGAAAAACTATTTGGTAACAGATGCTTGTGTTAATAAGCTAAGCTGGTTCATTTTTTGGGTAACTTTTGAAGGTAGGGGGCTTCTTTCAAAAGCCACTTTTACTGCTTTTCAAAAAGTAGAAGCAACTTTTAAAAGAAGCCCCCTACCTTCTTTCAAGAGCTGCCCATGAGCGAACTAACAAGAAAAATAAGCAAAAGCTAGTGTACTAGACAGTTTTTGCTGCTGTTTTTAGAAAAGAAAAAGTAGAAGCAGGCCAAAATTCTAAGAAACAAATGCATTGGTGTACCAAGTCCAACCTTCCTTCCCCAAAACTTAAGGATCAAACAGGCTCAAAGATCAAAATTTTCCAAAGGAAGCCAGCTCTTGAGACACTGCTGAATTGTATTTGTAAGCAAGGATTTACAAGTTGAACAATCTGATTTTTTTATCTTCCTCCTCCTGTAGCCGCTGGTAATCTATACTTCTCATCGCCTCTCTTTAACTTCTTGTTTAATTATGGCATAAAGTACAGAAAATAAAGCCCTAACACCGTCAAAGTTCAAAATTGCTCCCGCTCCCAAATTCTTGAACCTCAAAGACTTGGCTTCTACTCCCAAATTTCTTTTGGGGTTTGCTGTACTTCTTTCTGCCAACTGCTCTGTGCTGAGGAGATCAGGTTTCACATACAAAGCGTGTTCAAGTGGTCTATAAATTATATGGTGCTGGATGCAAGAGTTACTAGTAAAATCTTGCTTATTTGAAAGTTGAATTCTAGTCGTTTGATAACGACATTTGATAATCCATGATATATGCTTTCAAGTATTAATAGCTGCCATATAGATTTGTGATAATTTCGATATTTGAATCTGTACTCACATTTCCATACCGATGTAGATCCAGATTTTGGGATAGCATATGCCCAATTCCTGTTCACATATAATGTGTTACCTAGTAGACTAACATTGAACTTGATAGACTCTGACTAGGAAACACGGACAATCAAAATGAATACCATGACTGTCGCTTCATGTCATCCTGGACATGACATAGATGCTCCAAAACAAGCTAGTACATGTCAGAACTTGTGTTTTGTGCTGTGTGGCCATGTTTGAAACTGTCGTATTCGTGTCCATGGAACATAGGATTCATACAATATCCAAGCCATTTTAGCTCTATTGCTCTTGTCATGTGCTTGGAATAGAGAAGAGAAGCCTATGAGCATACACGAGCTTGTGATGTGTGGAGAATGGATACTGGTTAATGTGGAAGGAGCAAATGCATTCCTCCTATGTATGCTTGAGGACAATGATGCAAATCCCTAGATTTGGACAATGATAGGTCTGAGTCATTTTCTTTTCTTGTAACCCAGTCTTAGGAACAGGATCTTCTTTATACTTGTGTCAAATAATTGAGCCATATTCCTAAATTTTTGACTCGTTTCACTTTTTCTATATGTATATTGGTTAATTTGGTGAAGCACTAACCTTCAACTGCATATCTCTGAGTTTTAACCTCTGAGTAGAGTAGGTCCTTTTTTTTATGCATCCGTACTATTTTCTACAAAACAAAAACCTTATGGCAGTACTCAAGATTCTCTTTATGACACATTTCTGACCATTCCTCCATATTTACCAATCCTCACGTCAGCAATAATCCTTTCCTCCATATTTACCAACACTAACAACTATGTGTTTGTGTGGTGGTGGGGGTGGGGAAAGAATAGGGGGAAGGATAATTGGGACAAGCGCTTTGCTGACACGAGACCTAACTAGCCAACAAAAAACCTAGAAGACTGACAAAGCCACTCGAGGATTCCACACTAGTCAAACAAGTAAATAAAATTTAGTCACAAAAGTTTGAGAAAAAGGTAGCATCAGACATCTCCTACCCTTATGAAAAACACTATTTGAGTCGATCTGTCCTGTGTTATCATAGAACCATGTTCTACCTCTAGTCTTTTGTTTGGTAGACCTTCAAATGGTGTGTTGGTTAGACCTTCAAATGGTCAATGTAGACTAACTATTAGTATTTGGTGCATTGAAATCAAGGTTCGCAGTATAGGAATCGGTTTCGGACCCATCCAATGATTATCGGTATTGGCGGTTTTGATAGTTTTGTATTGGAGTATCAGGTTTTCTTTTGGAAAGCAAAAAATGAAAAAAAAAAATATTGTAAGAAGCTAGAAAAATACTGAGGACATTGCACAAAAATTTGAATTGTTCTCACGTTTTTGGGCAAAAAACACTTGACAAAGAAAACAGAAATTAAGCTAAGTTGTTCAAATGAGTCTCTCTGTCTCTCAAATCTTCTGGGCCTTGACTAATATATGTTGCAGTCAATTTAAGGCATTCCCGAGCATCTTCCTTGAGTCTTATTTCAAGTTTTATGTCGGCTTCTTTTGGGATGTCTTCTTTTCCTGAATTGTCACTTTTATGGCACCAGGTTTTGTTTTGTAATCTCTTAGTTCATTTTGTTCTAACTCCATCCTGGAGGTATCTTGGAATATTTTGTTTTCATATTATTAATGAATCTTGAGTGGGATCTTGTTGAGAGTATTAGTTATTGGACTTTTGTTCCACATCGGGTATAATAATAGAGAGAGGCTCACTCTCTCCTATATATAATGTACTCATATCAATAAGTTATTCCATTATTCTCTCTAACATGGTATCAGAGCCAAAACCCTAGTCTCACCTCTCTCTCTCTCTCTACACACACACACACCATAACCCTAGCCGACTGCTGACACCCCCCCCGACTCCCTTCCTCCTACCCGCCCCCTGCTACTGCAGCCGACTGCTGACCGCCCCCCTCGCGCGCTGCTGCCTACTACCCGCAGCCAACTACTGCTCGACCCCGCCACTACTGCCAACGCCCCCCCCCCCCCACACCCACCGCCTGCTCTCGACCCTCCCTGCCGCCACCCACCACCCCCATTTTACTGTCGAACCCATCTGCCATCGCCGTCAACACAAAACCCTAACCCAACCTCTCTACCGTGGTTCCATCCCCTACTCACAACCCTAACCCTAACCCAACCAGCCGCCACATGCCTACACGACTAAAATCCAAACTCTGAAAAAAGGACAGATCTGGAAAAAAAATGTCGGAGTTGAGATCTTCAGAGGATAAAGTATGATTGTTTGCGTGAGCCTCTGAACCTCGACAATGACATCATGAGTTAACATAGAGAAAATTTGATCATTTGTATGAATCTCCGTTCCTGGTCCGGTATCCACATCAGAATCTACCAGAGAGGAAACTAGTTAGGATTCTCATACTCGAATCCAATTCCAAATCCTTTTACTCTTGTGCCTCCTCCTGATTTCTAGCAACTTCCAATGGTGACAAAAGAGGCCAATGGTGGCGGCAGGGCTATAGAAGACATGGAAGATTTCTTTCTTTCTTTTTCTATTGTTGCCGTATCAGCTGCATCCAGGGCTTCCTGAATTGAATACTGGACTCACTAGGACATACTTGGATTCAAGTCCGACACGAATCAAACTGTGTTTCACGTGTATTCGTGTCAATTTTATTGGCACATACTACTATGTTTGTTCTTCCGAGCTTTCCCAACAATTCATGATCACAAAAGAAGCTTCAATACTGGATTTCATTGGCACATACTACTATATGGCTTTGAAAAGAGGACCAGATGAATGGCTTATATTCATTTTCTTCTTCTTTTTATTTTGGCCCGTCATTGGTAACCGATAACCCGTTAACCAAACCCGAATTTTAGCTAAAAATTTGGGGTTGATCTAAAAATGCAAAACTGATTAAATTTTGGGTCTGATTTGGTTACAATCAAGGAAACCTGAAAATATTTTGGGGATGGTTCGGATCTTATTAAATATATTTAAAGGGTTCTTTTATGCATAAAAACTGAAGTCGCTCATTGGTAGAGATTTCTTGGTGTAGTCTTGGTGGGAGAGATTTGATTCACGGCAGCAACATTTACTTAATTTTTTTCCTTTTTATGTACAACACGTGCAACATCACCAAACCGGGTTGGGTTTGAGTACTATAAACAGAACCCGGATTTAAACTGGGTCAGGCTCAGGTACAGATTTAGAAATTGAAATAGTTTCAGGTCGTGTTCGGATTTTAAATATATCTGACCCGAAACCAACTAATTGACGGCCCTATTTTTATTCAGTGGTACTGGATTTCAGTTTATATAGCTATTAGATTGACAAATACAAAAACTAATTGTTTTTTGGAGTTAATTATGATGTTATTTATATGACATCTGATTTGTGAATATTTTTTACTTTTGTGCCTAGCTTAATAACTAGGAGGTCAAATTTGTATGATATTTAAAATTATCTAGTTCGTAGACATGGAGTTTTGCCTTGGATATAAAACTGAAACTTTCCAGTTTAAGGACTTACAGTTCTGTGACTTCTGTCTTGTATTTCAATTTACAAATCTGATTGTCATAAATTTCTGTTTGCTTGGTATTATTTCAACTTGAATGTCTGGAGATTGAAAGAATATCAACCCAAGATTTTGAATCTGCTAGCTGAAAAGCACATCACATGTAGAAATATTTTTGCACTCTAATTTTCTTTCTTCAAACTTAAATAAAATTGGTATTATTTTGATCTTAATTGATAGTCTTTGGCACCTTGTTTACTTTTAGATCCCGTATAAACTGTTAGCCGACAACCAATCACTTCGAGATTTTGGGTAAAGTGGTTGACTAACATGGTAGAATGAACGAAATCTCGGGTTTAAATTCAGTCCATGTGCTTATCTCATTTTTTCTTCTCGTCTTTCCATGTGATATCCTCTCTACACTGTACTCCAACCCTTGCTCACGCTCTAGGCTCGTTCAACCCAAATTCCCATAGTCTTGAACGGAGTTGGGCTTTGAATAAGTTCTTGGCCAACAACCTATTAATTCGAGCTGTTGTATAACGTGGTTAACCAACAGTTCATACTGGACAACCCCTCATCTTTTCTTTAGTTTTCATGGTCTGTAAGATCCTATTGAAGGATACACCATAAAACAAAGAACACATGGTAGGTTTCACTTAAGTTATGGGAATTTATCATTTAATATGAAATATGTAACTGAATTGAGCACCTTTTTGAAAACTCCTCTCTATAAAATAGTCATGGATAAAAAACCAACTATGGGGCACTGTATTGGAGTTATGGATAATGTTTCCCTCGGTTATTTCATAAATAGCGGGTAACCCTTTGATGGTATAGAAATAATTGTTGTCAAACTAGCTAATCCAAGCTTTCCCTATACTAAATGGTAGGACGGCCAATACGATCGAGATAAGTATTATGACAGGAAATATATATATATATATATATATATATATATATATATATATATATATATATATATATATATAATGCGGCTTAGAAATTGTTCAAAAATGAGCCGTCTAAGTCGTATGTATATCATTACTAATTAATTTTAAAATCTTTTTAATTACCGTAGTTCTCTCCTCCCGTATTTGGAAAAAAAAAACCTAAAATCCTTCCAACTACCTGAATATGTATAAATCATAAAAATATTCAATATTTAAATTATATTTAAACTAACTAAATGATATTATCTAATTAAACACGTATCCAAATTCTAAAAATATATTTATAATAAATCATAATTAAAATATATTTGAATCATATTTAAAATATTCTAACATAATTTAAATTTCTATCTAATTTTTCAATAATATCATAGATTTTTTTCTTTTTTTACGTGCAGCACACGTGGAAGTAACTAGTATTTTTTAATATATTATATACTAGCATATATGCACGTGCGTTGCACGTATTTATTATTAGAAAGATTAAAAGACACTTGCAGTCAAAATTTATTTATTTTTCAATGAATGAATGATGCTAAACAAAGTCCATTTTTAATACATATTTTTTAGATACTCAATGCATTTAATAATTGTTGTAATTAGGAATACCAAAAGTCAAATATTGTATTTACCTAGATACCCCTATTGATTTTACTAATCTTTTTAATTAGTAAATATAATAAAGGATATTTTTGGAAATAAAATTTTCACGGTGAAGTCTACTTTTGACATTATATATACTAGTATATATGCACGTGCTTTGCACGTATATTGGAGTGGATGATGTTGATGAGTTAGTTTATTTCTACTGCTTTTAATTATATAGGATAATGGTTCAACCCTTTGAATTCTTTGGTAACAATTTAAAAGACTTAGCAAGTAGCATGAACCCTTTGATTTCCATAAATGGTTGTCATTATTGCATCTCTTAAATGGTTGTCAGTGGAATTTATTGTAGGTATTCTTTTTAATTACTAAATATATTGAAGGGTATTTTTGGAACGAAAATTTTTCACGGTGAAGCCTAGTTTTGACATTATATAGAGGAGATATATATATATATATATATATTAAAATATATATATATATATATATATATATGATGGCAATGGGATCATGACTTTATTTGTTGCAATGTAGTAGGAAGGATCATGTCCATTCTGTAATTACTTTTAGAGAGGACTATATTCAAATGTAGTTAGCATAGTCCTTATTGATTAAACTCATTACAGACCCGTTAAGGTGTTTACAGGAATCCTTTGTGCTATTGAGAATTTGAGACCTGTAGGTAAAGTAAATTTTGAGTCAGCATGCATAAATTTTTTGTTGCTGTAGCAGGGGCGGACGCATGTGGTATCCAGTGGGGGGCGGTGCCCCCACTTAAATTGTCAAGACCACCAAAGTATATATATATATATTTCAAAATTGATCACAATGTAGACTAACCGAATTAGCATAAACCACCCAAGTATATATATTTATATACACACCATACAATCTGGATATTCTCTCAATTTCATATTACCATCACCTTCCCTATCTCTCGCACCCATATGTTCTCCTATACCTAAACCTATATATGAAGCAGCCATGACCTCCCTGGTTGAACCCCCGGACTGTCTGAGTTTGCCTATACCGAATCATGTCTTCTTCTCAATGTTTTGAATACTGTCAAGACGAATTTACGAAAACGAAATTGTGATCAGTTTTTAAATGATTGTCTTGTATGTTTCATAGAAAAAGAGTTGCTTAGTAGTATTACAAATGATGTTGTAGTTAAATGCTTTCAAAGTATGAAAACTCGTAGAGAACAATTGTGAGATCACTGAGATATAATAATGCTGTATTGTATGTGTATTGTATGAAAACTCGTTGAGAACAATTTCTACCTTTTGTACTAAAAATTAGTCCTTTGTTTGGAATTGTTTGGTGCGGTCTGTATGTTCAATTTTGTACTTTGTTCCTATATGTTCAATTTTGTAATTGAGTCCCCAGTAGAATCTCATCCTGGATCCACCACTGAGGTGAGGTGTAGTGTAGTGATATCGGTAGAGAGCTATATACAGAGGAAAATAAGATATAAGAGTCAGTGTTGTTATTTTATCTTCCTTTATCTTGTATCCAACTTCTCTTTAGGATTTGGAGAACAGAAGTTAGTCACAAGAAGAAACTAAATATTCTACTCGGTATGAATTCAAATTTTATCAGGACTTTATTAGTGCAATAGAACCTTTGAGGGTTCAGATTTGCAATAGAACTTTCTATTGTTCTAAAAAGGATTAATTGACAACTAAGGGACCGAGTAATTGGGTGCTTAGTTCTATTAGTCTGGTGGCTTAATTAATAGAAAATTGCAAGTGGCTGTTTATTGTGGTAATTCACCGCGTTAACCATCCATGGATAGAAAACACTTAATATAGCATGGAACTTCTTGAATTTTAAGAGTCCGTGGACAGATTTGATTGACAAAATAGAAGAGTATTAATACTCTTAAACATGATTTTCCAAGTATTAAGGCTGGGTCAGCCGATTCAATCAGCAAAATTGAAGACATTCTATTTCCAGGAATCAAGACTCAGTTGGAGGATTAAATCGGCTTAAGTAGAAGAGTGTCAGGACTCTTAAACATATATTTTGGACTATTAAGACTTGCCAGATGATTCAGTTGACAAAAGTGTACCAGTCTTGATACTAGTCAAAGTAGATGAGGCCCAACCTAACTATCCGCAGGCCATATGCAAACTACCATCACGAGGGAAATGTCCAGACTGAATCCCACCCCCCCCAAAATACTGTGGAATAATTCGTTGTTCTAAGTTCTCAATCATTTTACCTTATTCTTGTGTTTTATTGTTCAGAGTTCACCCCAATCCCATTTTATGTTCCTTTTTCTTCTTTCTTTAAGCATAGAAGAAGTTTTTGTCACTGAAAATCAACGTCAGAGAAAGTTTTTGGGTTAAAACAAACCCATAAGATAAATACTTTGGGAGATAAGCCATGAAAGTCAAAGAGCCTTGTGTTTTTGTCCTTTGGTTCTTGCTATCAAGGTGAAGAACCCCACTTCTTTGATCCATCAAACTTTAGAAGAGTGAGGCCCGCTGATATATATAGTAGCCTTTGGCCTTGTGAATTTAGAGGAACATGATAGGAACGAAGAAATTATTTCATCAGTTTTTCCATTTCTTATAGTTGCTTATGATGTTTTAGCTTGACTTTAAAAAACATTTTGCTTCCATTTATGGGTATATCACTGGTTTCCTTTCTCCTCTTCTTACTCCAAAGTGGTTGAGATTGGCTTAGGTGAGGCCTCCAAGAAAAAAAAGAAAAGGTCAAAATAATTATTGTTGTGAGTAGCATGTTTTGAATGGTAAGCTTGATCCTAGTATGATTACAAATTGCTTAGCTTTCTTGATGAAAGTTTTTAGATGAAAGTGGTAATTTTCTTTTGGAGAATTTTCTTTCGGATGTTCTTCATGCTTTTCCCAACTGAGAATTATGTATATGAAATATGAATGCTCCAGCACTTGTACTTTACCATTCTTTTTTGTCCTTTCTTACTAACCAGACAATATGCATTTGCTGGCAGTCCTTGATGATTTTCTTAAATATGAATGCTTCAGTAATTAAATTCTTTACCATTGTTTTTTAAAATTCTTCTACTAAACAAAGCATATAACTAGCAGCCTTTCTTAATTATTCGTAATATGATGCTCCAGTAAATGAACTCTTCACCATTCTGTAGAACATTCATATACTAAGCAAAGCACATTAGTTGCTGCACTTGTTCAAAAGAAAGTATCATTGTTGTTGTTTTTTTTTTCTTTTTTTTTCTCTGCCTTGGGTTTTGAAGAAGTGGCCTATAAAGAAACTATTTTTTGACTCCTCTGGTTAAGGTAAATAATTTTATCTATTTATTACTAGAAATGTGTGTAGTATCTATGTCTACTAATTAAACGTGCACATGGCTTTGATTCTTCAATTTTAGATATTAATTGAACTAACATTTTGTTTACTAGATGGACAACGAAAAAGAACCGGCCAATTGGGGTGACAACTTAGTTCAAGTGTTTTGTGACCTTTGTATAAAAAATATAGAAGCAGGCAACCGGCCTAGCACACATTTTAGTTCAGAAGGTTGGGCTTCAATGGTTGAAGAGTTCTCACAACTTACCGGAAAGTTATATACTAAAGTGCAATTGAAAAACAAATGGGATGCACTAAAAGGAGATTGGAAGTTATGGAAGCAGTTGAAGGGAAAGGAAACTGATCGTCCGTGGGATCCGGTTAAGAAAACAATTCGAGCAAGCAGCGAATGGTGGGCAAAAAGATTAGAGGTTAGTGAATATAAAACATTGTGATTATTCATTATATTATTTATTTTAAGGTCGTTTAAAATAACTATTTTTGACAAACTAGTGCAGTCTCTTCCATCAAAGGCGAAAAAATTCCGCAAAAAAGGCATCCCTCCAGAATTTGAAGCTACATTAGATAGGATGTATATGAGAACAGCTGCAATTGAGGAGTTGACTTGGATAACGGCGTATAACTCACCAATGGACGATGTCAACATCATCGTGAGCGGCGACGATTCAAGTGAAGACATCAAAGCAAGTAATAATGGTATCATTGCAGCTGAGAAATCTACGACCCCTATGGATGATAAAACTCCTAAAACGCCATCTTACGTGAAGGAGAAGGTGAAGAAGAGAAAAGAAATCGATGGTGTAGAAAAGCTATCCAAACAAATTGATAGACTTTGCGAGGCTGTTGAGAGCAGGAGCTCATCTACTTCAAAGAGACCGAACAGCGGTGCTCCAGGAATAACATGTGTGATGGAGCAGCTCGATGCTTTGTCTGATGTTCAAGCAGATTGTGGACTCTACTTGTTTGCTACACGCCTCTTCATGTCCGGTGAAAAGAGAGAGATGTTTACTGCTATCAAGAAGCCGGAACTTAAGATTGCATGGCTGAAAAATGAGCATATCAAGCAGCCTGATTTATAGTAGGAAACCAAGAGAGTTGTCTGCTCCTCTTGTCCTTTGTTTTCTTTTTCTTTTTCCTTTTTTTTTTTTCCATTTTTGATGGATGTTTGTTAAGGTGTACATTTTATTTGATTCTTTAGCTATATTGATGATGAAAATGCAGGCGATGATGACTAGTTTTACATTTTATTTGATTCTTTAGCTATATTGATGATGAAAATGCAGACGATGATGACTAGTTTTATGAAATTGTGATCCGTAAATGCTAGTGCCATATCATTATATTGTGAACCCCCCCCCCAACAACCCCCCCCCCCCCCCCCCCCCCCCCCCCCAACAGTGGCGGAAACGGAAAAATTGAGGTGGCACAGCCAAAACGCAGCCCAGGAAGATAGCTATGGACACCATTGCGCCAAAGATGTTTCCTTGATAGTTGCTAGAGTCCACTTAATCTACTAGGGTTGTCCGAATCTACCAACAGTCTAGTGTCCACTTATGAATAAGACAAAAAAAAAAAAAAAATCATATTAGTGTTGGCTCCCAGACGGATCAAAGATGGTAGAACGCGGGGTCTAGTGTCCACTTATGAATAAGACAAAAAAAAAATCATATCAGTGTTGGCTCCCAGACGGATCAAAGACGGTAGAACGCGGGCCATAGCAGAGCTGCTAGCGAGATCCGAAGGTTCGTTTTCTACTGGAATCCAAGTTGTCGTCGAGATCAGAGATTCACACAAGAGTTCCTCATCTAATATTTTTCGATTCCAACGAAGCACGAACCAAGAACATGTTACAAACAGGCTCCGAAGAAAATGAAGATTATAACAAGCAACAAGTAAAACGTTCTTCTCTTTACGTTCGCAGACGCTACAATGAGAAAGAACGAAGCAAAAAAAACTGAAGAGAAGCTCCTTGCTGGGATGGTCAAAACCACCATTGATCAAAGCAAGATTCGCCGTATAGAAGATCTGCCTCCATGAACCAGCAAGTTCACAAAAGAACTTCTGGTACGCTCAAAGTCACCTTTGAAAACACTCGGAAACACCAAGTGAGAGGGAGACCCTGGGCTGCATATGATCTGGTGTTCTCAGTTTTTCATCTGTATTCTCTCCTCAAATGAAAGAGGAGGTCCTCTATATAAATAGAAGAAAATAACACTTATGCGGTCTGAGAAAACTCCAAGCCGCATAAGCGCTGACCGACCAGATCCCCCAAATCTGAGTGTTAGAGCCGTGGTGCCGCAAGTCACGCTGCACTGCACGAGACAGACAGCGTAGCCAAACGGCGAAAGCAGGCCCTGTCCCCTCCACGTCAGACTCTCCACAGGCCGTATGGGCACCGAGCCGCATGCGCACCTGGCCGCATGGCAACCGGCCGCATGGGCACCGAGCCGCATACGCACTGAGCCACATGCGCACCTGTCTGCATGGCCCCTGGCCGCATGGACACCTTACTGCAAGGCCCCTGGCCGCATGCGCTCCATGCCACATGCGCTCCAGGCTGCATAGCTCCACGAAGCATGCGTCCGAGCAAGCAACCGTGCATGTAACTCGCGTATAAAAGCAGCACGAGCACCATGCGACGATGCTGACGTGCTAAGTGCAAAGTGCGCCAACAAAGCGTCACTTTGCGCCCTTGAGCACAAGCCCGAGTCCGAGTCAGAGTCGCTAAGCCCCTGCTGGACTTAGCTCCTAAGGAAAACTTCCCAAAGGTGGTGACAAAACAAAGATTGTCATAATGGAGTTCACACTTACCTCTAGGAAAAGTCAAGCCACATGGGCCTCCACCCCATGTGTATATACCAATACTAAGCATAACTATATATTGAGATATACACATTGGTGGTTTTCCAATGTGGGACTAAAAACTCCCAAATCTAAGTGAAAAATACCAATAATTCTCCACATATATCATAATATATGGTTGAGCGTTCCTCACAGTGACTGACATCATGCATTAGGATAGATGTCGCCGACGACTTGAATCTTCCCGCATGGGTCAAACAACAGTACGATACAAGAATGGACTAGGCCTTGAATTCTGCACCATAGCTGCTATTCTTTCGACTCACACAATGACCTCAGCTGTGCCATCCGGTCGCATGTTAAAGGTCATGTGCTGACCTGGTCTCAGTGTATGTATCTTGGGCGTCTACAAGATTTCCCTCAAGAGACGACCTATATCTCTATCCATACACTTAGGTGAGTTCTTTCACTATAGAGAGTTTATTATCCGGCATGAAGTATTGCGCTTATGTGCGGTACTACGCTGCATGACATGGCCGCCCAAGGCCGAGGATCCCCCTCTTGTGGTGTCATACCACTGTAGCATGAGGACACATGACTCTTAGTAGTGTCGTTACTACACACAACATGGAGCCTTGCGCTCCTGTGCGGTGCTACGCCGCTGTGACATGGCTTAAAGCCGAGGTTCACTCCCTCAAGTGGTGTCACCCCACTGTAGCATGAGGTCACAGTCCTCTTAGTAGTGTTGTACTACCTCCCAGCATGAAGCCTTGCGCTTTCGTGCGGTGCTACGCCGCTGTGATATAGATCGAAGTCGAGGTTCACTCCCTCATGTGGTGTCAACTACTGTAGCATGAGGTCACAAGCCTCTTTGTAGTGCTGTACTAGCATTCTCTATTTTCTTTCAATATTAGGCTACCTGCCTATGTGCGGTGCTACTGTCGCTGTAATATGGCCCAAAGTCGAGGTTCACTCCCTCATGTGGTGTCACGCCACTGTAGCATGGGATACAAGTCCCTTGTAGTGCTGAAACTACTCGTGCTTCCTGTAACGCACGCTGGACATTCACTCTGCCCGAGAACTTATTAAGACGTTAAAGCCATCCTCCCACAGAAAATATTCTGATCAAGAACAAATAGTAGACCACAATGGTTCCGGGTACGTATCTCACAATGTCCTGAGGACTACCCACTGTGTCTGATATTCTCCTGGTCAATGGTCCTCCTTTGAACCAATAACTAGATGCCTGGTAGATTTCTCTTTGAACCAATAGCATATAACTAAATGATAGAAATGCAAACAACGCAATACCAGAGGTCCTCCAAGCCCATATATGTTGTGTCCTTGACTATGTGTGGTGTTACTGCCGCTGTGCCATGGCCTGCAGCCGAGGCTTTACCCTGTTGAGGTACCTCATAGTAGTGTCACCCCACAGTAACATGGAGTACTACACTCATTTATAGTGCTTGACTTTGACTATATGAGGTGCTACTGCCGCTGTGACATGGCCCGAAGCTAAGGCTTTACCCTGTCGAGGTACCTCATGGTAGTGTCACCCCACAGTAGCATGGAGTACTACGCTCCTTTATAGTTCTTACAATCAGCTGGCGCTTGAGGCCAATAAAGAACGGATCTGCCAGATTTACCTGACTCTGATCTTTAACCACTGTAATGATCCACGCTAGCTGCGCTCATTCAGTGTTCTGTACTAGCCTGTTATGAACGGATCCGCCAAAATCACCTGCTCCGAACATTAACTACTGTAATAATACAAGCTAGCTGCGCTCATTCAGTGTTCTGTACTAGCCTGTTATGAACGAATCCGCCAGAATCACCTGGCCCCGAACATTAACCACTGTAATGATCCACGCTAGCTTACGTTCATTCAGTGTTCTGTATTGGCCTGTTATGAACGGATCCGTGAGAACCACCTGGCTCCGAACATTAACCACTATAATAATCCACGCTAGCTGCGCCCATTCAGTGTTCTGTGTTTTATCCACACAGTTCTCTTCAGACCTTTGAAGAGATGAATAGATGCCATTGCTGCAGCATTCTGGTTTTCACAGTATGTCAGTATCACCCGAATCTATGTACTAACCATAGAAAGATCATCTGAGAGCTTCCAGAGCATCTTGCTTAATATGCTGCAACTGATAGTGCATATAACTCTGAGAGTAAAGACTGCTTCTTCGACTTCCACGATATAGCAATACCACTCCTGGAGAAGTCACGTCCTCCTGTGGATCTTTCACTCTTCTTTCCTGAGTACCAACTGACATCACTGAAATCTTCCATCATATTTGGATAACTGTTGTAGTGTAGGATATACTACTGAGTCCACTTGAGAATTCTAACGACTCTCTTCACAACTTCCAGTGTTCAACAATACACACTGCTCGTGAACTGACTCAGCATCCCAACAATGAGAGCTATATCAGGCCTAGTGGTACTCGCAGCTTGAATCATGCACCTGATGATGCTCGAGTACACCAACTATCTGATGCTTTCCCTTGGATTAAGATTCTTCATATTAATGTTACACCTGAGGAGTATCGACCCTGATACGCAAAGCGTGTGACCAATTATCTTCTGCAGAGATCTTGTGCCTGAGCAAGCCCACCTAGCATCCGGATTGACTTATATCCTTAAGGATGATATCCGCAATGCCATGTCCTGAGACTGGACAAAAGGATATCTTTGTTTTAGTGACACTTCTATATCCACAGCTGAGTTTTTAGCAAGTCGTTCACTTAGATACAAAAGATGACTCCTTTCTTATCAACAAACTTTGTGTACACACACATATCTGTCTCGCTGAACTTGCGACAACTTTGACTATATATCTTGTCAAACTTCTGCTGCCACATCCTGGAATTTGTTTCAAACCGTATTTGAGATATACCAACCCGCAGACTGTCTTCAAACCTGAATGACAAATAATTCTGACTGTTGTTCGTGAATCTTTCATGACTGTCTTCCTTCATCTGATAAACAATCAGCTTATGAATAGCAGCTACGTCAATCATCATCCTGATATATGATACCCTCAACGAGGTACCTAAGAACTCAATCCATGTTATCTGAAAAAATTCCTAGGCTACAAGCCTATTCTTGAACTCAACTGTTCTAGCTGCTTCTATTTTCTTCTACTGAAGATATATAAGCATCTGATAGGTTTATCTCCTTCAGGCAGATTGATCAACATCCCAAGTATTGTTATGGGGTCAATCACTTCATGGACTGTCCCCTCCCAACAGACGATGTCGTTGGTCTTCATCGCCTTATCATTGGTAAGTGGTATGACCTTCATATGATAGGTGATAAGATCATCTTTGGCCCTTCGACCTCTTGACTCTTCTAGCTGACTGCTTTTCGATTTTTGGTTCAAATGTTGTCTTTCAAAAGATAATTCCTTCTACTACGTCTTCTTCTATAGAAGTGCCAACAACTATGGTTGATACGGTCCTCCAAAAAGTCCCTACAATCCAACGATATACATGTGGATCTGACATTGAACCAGAGTTACCTGAGAAGTGACGAACGATACTAGGGACATGACCATAAGTGCAACTTTCTCCCACAGACAATCTGGAAGGCCCTATACCAACAATATAGAAGTTATCATTACTGTTAACTGCTCGTCCTTCCTATCTGCACCTTCAATGGATTGGAAGAATATGAAGATGTCGTTCCATAGTTAATTCCATGTTCTAGGCTGAACGATGCGAATCCAAAGAACGATACATGTTCCATAGTCAATTCCATGTTCTAAGCTGAACAATGCGAATCCAAAGAATGATGTATGTTCCATAGTCAATTCCATGTTCCAAGCTGAACGATACGAATCCAAAGAACAATGCTCTTCGTATAGAAAACTTCGGAGTCTATTGAGTTGTAGACCGATATGACGCTCAGCTCCAAACTTGAAGTCTCTGAGGTTCTCGAACGCTTCATCCTTCGATTATGAGAATATACATGAACGCGTTTTCCGAGAAATCGTCAAAGAAAGAAGTGGTAAACTTTATCCCGGCCCTTTGTGGAGAATAGAAGTCACAGATATCTGAGCACACCAGCTCCATAGGATCTGTACTTGTAGTCATCCGTCTAAACGGCTTCCTGACTACCTATGTCTAAACATAGCTATCACGTGTCTTCACCTCCTTATCCCCACATCTTGGATATATCCCTGAACTTAGATATCCTTGAAAAGGACATGTCTTAGTCAGATGAGACACAACTCAATAAGAGCAATCTCTTCCTCAAGCCGAAGTCCAGAATCATAATCCTGATCCCTAGATCTTCTGCTTGACACTTGTTCGCCATAGAGACCTCCTTCTTAGATAGTGCTCTTCCTTGGTGAACAGCTCTTTCACAGAGCATGTGTGGTCGAATGTACCAGTGTCCATCCACCAGTCTGTCACTACCCAATTCTAGAAAATAGGATTTTCTTTTTATTTTAATATGGTAAATTGTGTATTGATCATAAATATTTGTATTAATATTTAATTAGATGCATGTATTTATTTTTATTAGTTGTTTTAGGGTTTTGGCTAGTCTGGACCCATGTCAGACCCTAGTGGACCCTTGTCAGACCCAACTAACACTCTTGTCAAACTTTTTTATTGGTTTAGAGTAGTTATTTATATTCTAATTAGTTAGTTGGAGTTATTATGATTTAGTTAGAATGCATTTGGAACCCCAAACCCAAACCCTAATTAGCATGACTTAAGTTGAGGGGTATTTTAGACTTTGTACCTAACCCTATTTCCCCATGTCATGGCCGGCCCCGTTCCCCCTTCATTCCATTCACTCACTTCTCTCTTTCCACTCTCTTTCTTCATTTCTCCTTCCTTTACTCCTCCAACCCAAATTTCAAATAAGTTTTCTTCCCCATTTCTCTTTCCACCTCCAATCTACATCCATATCTAACCATAACCTTTCATTTTTCCTCTAACATAGTTGTATAGGAGTTACTTTGGGAGTAGAGCTTGGATTTGAGAGCTTGGAAGCTAGTTTGGAGCTTTTAGGGCTTTTTGAGGACTTTGGCCTTGGAATTTCAACTTCCAAGAGGTAAACCCTAACTTTTCTCTTAGTGATTACTCTAATATAGTGTAATTAGTAGTTTAGAACCTTCCTAGACCTTAGGGCTACCCATGGGAGGAAGTTAGAACTTGTTTGGATATGTTTGGAGACTTTGACCTAGGGATTTGTGTCAATTTTGGGTGAAATCCGAGATTGGCCCATTTTGGGTGTTGCCCTAGGTTAGACGGACCTAGATAGACGTGCTTGGGTGTCTTGAGGGTAGGTACGTGTCCCCGTTCGGACACGTGAGGTCGTATCGCAGAGTTTTGGGCGTTTCGGGCGATTTTGGGATTTTCCTTCGACGTGGTTCCACGTGCATGTAAAATTTTGTCACGAACCTAGAATCGGAGAGTTAGCATTTTTGTGAGGTTCTAGACATCGATTAGAACTCGTGGATAAATTTTGGATCATTTCCGATTAGACTTGGCGTGCATTTCGCGAGGTATCGCAAATCGCACTCCACGTGTTCGTCGAAATGACCAAATGGCCATTTCGACTTGGTTTCTAGGTTTTGGGCTTGTGCGCGGATTGGTTTAGCCTTGGGGAGTGTGTATTAGAGTTGTTGAGTTTATATATATATATATATATATATATATATATATATATATATATATATATATATATATATGTATGTATTTATATATATGTATGTATTTATATGTGTGTAGGTGAGTGTGCGTATAGGTGTTGGTGGTTGTGTGTGTGTTTGAGTGTGGTTGTGTGTGATTGTGTGTGTGTGTGTGTGTGTTTGTGTGGTTGTGTGTGTTTATATAGATATATATATATATATATATATATATATATATATATATATATGTATGTATGTATGTATAAATATATAAGTGTATATATATATATATATATATATATATATATATATATATATATATATATATATATATATATATATATGTATGTGTGTGTGAGCTTATATATATATATATATATGGATGTGTATTTGAGTGAGTGAGTGACTGATAAGGTGAGTGAGTGAGTGAGTAAGTGAGTAGGAGCAACAACAGCTAGTAGGAGCAGCAGCAGCAGCAAGTGGCAGCAGCAAGTAGCTGCAGTTGAGTGATATATATATATATATATATATATATATATAGCTAGCTAGTTAGTTAGTGAGTTGAGAATGGTAAGGCAAGGTATCTCAATACCTCGAGATATCAAGATACTCAAGGTATTGGGTATCGGGGCGAGGTATTGGATTTTTGCCTAGGAATGGGGTTAGAGTTGGTTTTATATGTATAGATATATATACATATACGTGTTAGGGTATATATTAGAGGTTATAGGCGGGGTATATAGCGTAGGTTGAGATATCGGATACCGAGGGTATCCCGGTATCTCAAAGGGGCGAGCTTGAGGGTTTACTAGCTTAATGAGCTAGTTTTGACCTAAAATTTTAGGGGCACCCTAGTTTGACCTAAAGTTGCCCGTAATTGTCCCGGTTGCCCGCCAAAGTCAACCTTTGACCTAGTTTTGGCCTAGAATTGACTTTTTGGACCCCGAGTTGAATTTTGACCCAGATTTCACCGGTTTGACCCGTTTGACCTAGAACAAACCTAGAAGCTTGTTTTTAGTTATTTTATATCTGTTTAACTCTTTAGAACTCTGTTTAATATTGCTTTTCACAATAGGTCTTTGCGACGCCAGTTCGGATCTCGATCCTCACCAGTTGCTCAGGACGTCAGGCGAGTACCTACCTCTGATTGTTTTCATTTCATGATAGCGTATATATCACCTGTTCTAGAACTGTTAATACTTGATTCTGACATATTGTTTCACGAGCTGGTACTAGTTGGATCCCGTCATGAGATGTTATCCCCCTTACCGTGTTCAGCGGGTACTCTATCACGTATATTTCATCATGTGCTTCGGGTATTGATTCTCATGTGCTTCATGTGCTTCGTGTCCTCTCGCTTTCATGTGCACGAGTTATTTATCATGTACGTAGCGTGTCATGGTTGGATCCAAGAGTATTAGTAGGAGAGGGGAGTAAAAGTTGGTTATGTGATCAAATTCAAACAGTATTCATGTGTATGTCGGTTATGCAACTCACGCATAACAGAGTTATCATAGAATAAATCATATGCAACCCAAGCCGATCACATAACGAACTTGTGCTCAAGGCACTTAGCTAGTATTCCTATTTTCTCACATGACTTCTCTACTACTTGTATTATTTTTTAGTTTTATATTGCAGTTACTTTATCAGTTCTACCATGTATTTACTTTCCTGTGCATCTTGTATTCTTTTCTATTGCTAGTCATATACACCTTACCATGTATTTGGAGTTGCTTTCAGAGTTATGTACTTCGCTCCAATCCTGACTGGATATATTTTTTCAGAGGATCCTGAGGACTTTTGTCCGACTTACTATGGGCCAGGTGTCGACGATTGTTGCGACCCTGAGATAGAGGAGGAGCCTGTCCCAGCTGAGGAGACGCCGCTAGCACCCTAGTATAGCTAGGTGGGTTTTACTGGATTTGTTCCCAGTTGGTTTTGGATGACTGTATTATTTATTTTGCTGCTGTGAGATGTTGTAGACTCTTAGACTTGGACTGTATATTTTGGATATTGTACTTGCTCTCTTTGGTTCTTTGTTTCTTTTGTTGATATCTTATCGTGCTTTTACTCTTCCCCTAGTTATTGTGATTGAGTTTATATATATATTGTAATGTTGTCCTCCTTTTGGAGAGGTTATCTTGACAGGTTATTATGAGATATAGATAGTTGTGACCTAGACATCGTTCTACCGCCGATTCTGCGGCGTAGGTTGGATGTATCCCACGACTCATGCCCGATTTTATGGGTGCGGGTCGTGACACATTTTTGGTGGCGGCCCATGCAGGTCAAGATTCGCAATTAGTATGATTTCGTAGTTGTGCTCGTCTAAAGTATGGCTACGAGCCTGCGATAGGATATAGGATATAGGCTGTGTGAGAGAGAGTGCTCAATCACGACTAGGACCCTTCCTGATCTTTTGCTATCTTTAAATTTTTTTGAAATTGTTTTCTTTTGAAATATTTCTGTCATTCCTTGATGATATCGTATCTTGCACCGTATTGACTTCTTTTCATCTGTGTTCAGGATGCCTCCGAAGACACGGTCTCACCACACCATTCTAGCAGCTGACACCGAGAGGTCTGCTACCTCTCGTCCTGCTCGACTTCAGGCAGCTTCTACCGCTCCACTCACCACTTCTGCGGTTGAGGGAGCATTTGCTTCTCTCAGAGATTCTCCTCCACCTGTCGATCCGAGAGCTACCCCTGTTGTTCTGGTGGTACCTCCTCCACCACCTCCTGCACCGGTAGACGCTGCCCAGTTGTTTGCGTTCTTCACGGAGATGATGAACGCGCAGCACCGCCAGGTGAATATAATGAGGCTGGGCATGGAGAATTCCCACTAAGTGGCTATGACGGCAGTGGACAGAGTGGCTCAGATCCAGCCACAGGTACCTCAGGCACAGCATCCTAGGCCGGGTAACATCATTGACTTCGAAAGGATGCGGCCCAAGAAGTTCCGGGGTACAGAGGGAATCTTGTACGTGGATGACTGGATCGAGCATATCGAGGGGATCTTCATGCTGGCACTGATCCCAGACAACATGAAGATAGAGGCAGCGGGCAGCCAGATGTTCAATCTTGCCCTTACTTGGTACCGTACCGATACGAGGATAGCGGTACCGGGACTTACTTGGGAGGCTTCTAAGAAGCTTTTCAAGGAGAAGTTCTTTCCGGATGTGGCTCTCAGTGCCTTGGAGAGCCAGTTTGAGGCACTCGTCCATGGAAGCATGCTGGTGGACGAGTATGCAGCAGAGTTCTGCCGTTTGGGCAGATTTGTAAAGGGCTTGAGCGAGGCAGCAAAGGCGTGGAAGTTTCGTAAGGGTTTGGTCATGGCGGTCAAGTCCTTGACTAGGAGTGACCGCGAGACGACCTTTGAGCAGATTGTGAGTGATGCTCAGAGGGCTGAGGATGACTTGGAGCTGAAGACCAAGAGGAGTAGAGATGCTTCTGGAGCAAGCAGCAGTACGGGCCCAGCCAAGATGCCCCATTTCTAGCAGAAAGGATAGCCTTTGCAGACTCAACAACAAAGGTTTGTCCAGTACCAACAGCAGCACCGAGGAGGACAACAAGGGTGAGCTTTTGCCCTGACCGTAGAGGAGGCCGAGCCCGTTGGTGATGTGATCTCAAGTTCTGTTCTTCTTGATTCTATTCCAGCACTTGCTTTATTTGATTTTGGTGCTTCCCGTAGCTTTATGTCTGTATCTTTTGCTGTTAGACACCATCTTGTTGCTGAACCTTTAGCTAGACTCTGCAAGATCACGACCAGGGGTGGCATCATCCTAGTCAGTGATGTCTGCAGAGACCGGAGAGTTACCTTGAGAGGCCGGGAGCTGAGTGTGTGCCTACTCGTAATGCCACTTTTGAGCTATGACATTGTCCTCAAGATGGATTGGTTGAGTGTGCACTATGCTAGTATAGATTATCGTGGAGGCAGAGTGTTGTTTAGTCCGTCGGGAGAGCCAGAGTTTGAGTTTGCCAGAGGAGCAGCGGAGCAGAGCAAGGGAGTCTTCTGTGGAGCCCTGATGGTAGAGCAGAGGTTGCCACATCCATTGATAGCGGAGTTCATGGATGTCTTTCCGGAGGAGTTGCCAGGGTTACCTCCGGACAGAGATGTGGAGTTCTCTATAGACTTGGTGCCAGGCGTGGAGCCGATATCCCAGCAAGTCTATAGAGTCAGCAACAGTGAGCTGGTAGAGTTGAAGAAGCAGGTGGATGAGCTTCAGGACAAGAGATTTATCAGATCTAGTTCTTCTCCGTGGGGTGCTCCGGTACTTTTTGTGCCGAAGTAGGATGGGTCGATACGGATGTGTATCGACTACATGACTCTGAACAACCTCACAATCAAGAACAAGTATCCGCTGCCGCGTATTGATGATCTCTTTGACCAGTTGAGCGGAGCGAGGGTGTTTTCCAGGATTGATCTGAGGACAGGCTACCACCAGGTGAGTCGACCTAGGAGAGGGAGGATGAAATGCGCGAGCGATACCCTTATCTTTTTGAGCCTTGAGGTATGGTTCTTTCTTTTCCTTGCATTCATGTCCTAGTTTCGTCTTTTAATTTCGAGGACGAAATTATTTTAAGGAGGGTAGGCTTGTCACTACCCAATTCTAGAAAATATAATTTTCTTTTTATTTTAATTTGGTAAATTGTGTATTGATCATAAATATTTGTATTAATATTTAATTAGATGCATGTATTTATTTTTATTAGTTGTTTTAGAGTTTTGGCTAGTTTGGACCCATGTCAGACCCTAGTGGACCCTTGTCAGACCCAACTAACACCCTTGTCAGACTTATTTATTGGTTTAGAGTAGTTATTTATATTCTAATTAGTTAGTTGGAGTAATTAGAATTTAGTTAGAAGGTATTTGGAATTACAAACCCAAACCCTAATTAGCATGACTTAAGTTGAGAAATATTTTAGACTTTGTACCTAACCCTAACCCTATTTCCCCATGTCATGGCCGGCCCCCTTCCCCCTTCATTCCATTCACTCACTTCTCTCTTTCCACTCTCTTTCTTCATTTCTCCTTTCTTTACTCCTCCAACCCAAATTTCAAGTAAGTTTTCTTCTCCATTTCTCTTTCCACATCTAATCTTCATCTGTCACGCCCCAGTCCCAAAATACGTAGGACTAGGATACGTAACCATGCCAGCCGCCTGTATATATGGCAACTCCAATATATGAAAACCATATATACGAGCGTACGCTGTATAATGAACAATAATTCATAAGTGGTAAAACTATCACCAGTCACAGGGTAATATCTAAATCTCATCCACAGAAATCAAATATGAATGAATAGTCAATAACCATGTAACTAAATCTCAATAACAAATATCTAAAGAATGACAGTCGGATGGAAACAAATCCACTGCAGAAATATAATATAAAAGGAACCAGAATACACACCATAAAGAACAACATCTGACAATCACGAGGCTCGAAGAGAAGACCTCATCGGAATATACGTAACATGTCCGGATCTGCTCTCCTGCGAATACTCAAGAACATATACACCTGGCAGGGGACCAGGTCCTCAGAGGGACATAACAAGATACAGAAAATCATGCCATAATGTAAATACTGAATAAATAAAGGGAGGTGTGCTAACCATCTAAGTGAATACAATTTAAAGACCTGATAGTACGCATGGGAATGTGTAGGCATGACATATGCTGACGTAATTCACCAATCGTCATGACTGGCTAGTATATGTGTCATATGCCCCTGGACACACGGGTAACTCTGCAATCGTCCATCTCCGAGGAGCATGGAACGAAGGATATAACAACAAGGAGGGGGTGTCCCATATGTCTACTAGTATCTTTCCCGCCCAATATAGATGTACAAGTCGTGAAAACGACGTGGACATCTCCTACTATGATGCAAGTCTCAATAAAATAACCAACTAAGCTAAATACCTTTACACGTGTTGCTCACACTGATGGCCAGTCGCGCATGAGTCACGCGTCCCTACATGAACTCACTCTGTGACGTGTAATGATACGTGTCAAGGCCTGGGAAGTTATATCAATAACTTCACAACTTTAGGTGAGTCTACTAGACACTAGGTCAGACACAAGTCCTAACGTCAACGCCTTCGTTGACTGCACCAGAGTCTGCTCGGATGCGCACATTTATATAATAAATAAATATGTAACTAACAATAACTGAATTTAAACAGTACAACAATGCAAGGTATACTTGCCTGACAAGAGAGCTGTAAATGTAATATCCAGATGTCAAATACCAAGTGTCGGGAACTATGGCCTCAGAAGGAAAGTCTCCGGATGCTGAAATAAACATCACTAACAGTCTCAAAAGATATCAAATAGCTAGAAACGTCTATCCTTTCGTCCAATTTGGACACAGGGACAAAAATGACAGTTTTCGGTCAAAGTAGGATCCACATGTGGGCCGCTTTGCACCGAAAAACGTGTCAGGGTCAAAGGTCTCCAAATTCGCCAAACTTAGTGTCAACAAGTCCAGAACGTCGATACGAACCCAACGGAATGTCCAGATCTGGATTCCGATGTGCGGATCACAAAATCGCCCGTTAAGTGGAGCCTGTGGGGCCCACGATACGCGATTTTGTCAACGTTCTCAGAATTGAACCAAACATGGCTCACAGGACCAGCGTATTGCTACGAGTCCGATGGCGCAAGTCTCGTTTCGATCCGACGTGTGTACACAAAGTTACAGCGTGTTCCAGAACTGACGGATATGGGGCGGTGTCGGCGGATACGTGTTGATTTCGGTGTGCACGCACATCCAAATCAAATTCTCCGAATTTCTACACGTCCGTATCAACGTCGCGCATGTTTCGGTAAAGACCGCGTGCGAGCAAGTCGTCCCGTTTGGTGGGACGTACTCAGTTCCGGGGTGAATCGGGTCGTTGTTTTTCCTGTTTTTGGATCGCGGTTCGCGATCGCCACAGGACGCGATGCTCCGAGCGGTTTGCACAGGCACCGAGGGGGTCACACAGCCTACGTGATGCAACTGACGGAATTAAAAACGAAACTACGAGGAGATAGATCGGGTTACCTGAACAGGGCTCCAGAAACTTGCGTTTCTCGTGTCCGACACGTGTCCGACACGTGTCCGACACGTGTCAGGGTCACAGACGGCTGTATCCGTGTCCTCCCTAGGGCATCTGAACGCTGGGGTGTCGCCGGAGTCGACTGGCCTCGATGGGGCGAGCTGCTCGGCTGAGTCGCGGGGACGCACAGGCTGTCGGGGGAGTTTGTCGAGGAGAGGGAACTGAGGAGAGAGGGAGAGGGGAGGCGGAGGCGGCTGAGAGAGGGGAGGTAGAGGCGAACTGAGAGAGGAGAGGTGGAGGCGAACTGAAGTCGGGGGTCGACGACCGGAGATGATAATAGTGGTGGTGGCGGGTGATGATGATGGTGGTGGTGGCAGAAATGGCAGGGTGGGGAGGAAGAGGGGAGGAGCTGGGGGAGAAGAGGGAGGCGGAGGCGTCGGGTGGAAGAGGGCGGCCGCCGCGGGGGGGGGGGGGAGGGGAGTGGCTGGCCGCGGGGACGCTCGGGGAAGGAGGAGGAGAATAGGAGGAAGAGGAGCTGGGGGAGAAGAGGGCCAGCGGGGGGGAGGGGAAAGAGGAGGAGAGCGCCGCGGGGTGGGGGAGGCTCCGGCGGCGGGGCTCGCCGCCGGCGGCCGGGGGGGTGGGGTTCGGCTGGATCTGGGGGGTTTTGGGTTTTTTTGATTTTTATTTTATTTTCTTTTTCTTTTATTTTCTTTTTATAGAAAAATATATTAATTTAATAAGAAAAATATCTAGAGATATTTTTGGGATATTTGTAGGATATTTCCGGGATATTTCTGAGATATTTTCGGGATCTTTTCGGGTGGATCCCGTCTCCAAATGGACGGCGCAGGTTCACCGGCCAATGAGGGGATGCCACCTCATACTGCAAATTTGCAGAAACGTCCCTGTAGTTTCATAAATTGCGTAAAGGCCCTATTTTGGGAAATTGCGCAATTACAAAATTGTCTGGGAAAATACCCGATTCCTGAAAATGCTAAAAATGCACAGAATTGAGGGAAATTGCTGTGTGAGGGTCCTGAGGGGGTGGGGGTGAGTTTGGGCAGAGGTTGGGCCTGATTTCTGGGGGATACGGGTCACCGTATTTAATTAATTAATAAATACTGCGCACGGTGTTCTCTAATTATTTAGAGGCAGGTAGGGCCATAATTTTTCTACGGTGTCAATACACTAAATATAGTATACTCAGTGTAGAATATTACGTATTTTTGTTTGGGCAAAACAGGTGCATGTTGGGCCTCAAATCCCTATGGGTACAGAGATGGGTAAAGAGCAGGAAATAAAATAGGAAATAAATACGGCTTTTGTAACGATATTTGTGCGTCTCAAACGAGGCTCATTTTAGCACATATGTGAGTTGCACAAAGTTCAGAAAAATAGTCTGACATGTCTATGACAGGTATATGAACTTTGTTCGGGGATAACAGTCAAAGTAAAGCTCCAAATAATTCGGTGATGGACAGGTGCGCAAGTCAACAGGATATGCAAGCAAAATTAATTAAAATATTGCCATAAATCCTAAATGGCTAAAAATAATTCCAAAATACTAGAATCTGGTCGAGGGGGTTTACAATCTACCCAACTTATAAAAATTTTGTCCTCGAAATTAAAACTAAGCCATGGTAGAAGTCAGAGTCGGCATAAGATATAATTTAACAAAGTAATTTATATCTTGGTCTACGGATAGGTTCGAAAAATGTTTACGCATGTCGTACTCGCGCTTCCAAGTAGATTCTCTTGGCGCGTCACACTTCCATGCTACGCGGATCAAGAGAATAGACTGGTTCTTCAATACCTTTTTCTCGATGGTCAAGGGTTTCCACGGGTTGCTCTTGATACCACAGGTCTTGGCCTAATGGTGATATCCTCAAAAAGACATGATCGTCCTCTTTGAATTCTAAGGGATGATGATTACGGTCTGTCTACTGCTTCTGTCTGTCTTGCATTGCTTGCCAGTATCCTTGTATTTACTCAACTGTCTCTATGGTGTTGACCACAAACTCTGGTTACGTGAATCCTTATCTGGTATAATGCTGACTGGTATGTCGTGCAATCTTACGATTTGTCTCATATATAAGTTAGCTAAAACTTTTGCAGACTGGCCAACTCTATAGGTAAGAAAATTGCTGACTTGGTGGGTCGGTCCATAGGAATTCTGGATCCTTACAAGTCAACCTAGTCATAGGTGCTGCTATCCATTCAGGAGTCAATCAATTTGTTTATTCAGGTAAAATCCTTTTAGACTCCTGTCAGCCAAAATGATACATTCTTCATCGTAACACTTGAGTTCTAACTTGACCCAAGTTACGAGGCAAAAATAAAATTATGCTGTCATAGGGATGTATGTATCAGGATCGTAAGTAGGTAGGGAAGGGTCATACTAGGGATAACACAGTTTTAAACTGCAATCTAATATAATAATAGGGTTTGGTAATTACCCAAGGAACAAACATAAATGGTTACAAAAACAAACAATACACTTCGCATTTATACTAAGCACGAGGTTTTGTTTTTCCGAAATAAGGGAAAACGGAAAGCAATAATCAAGAGTTCAAAGGGGGAGATAATAGATTAGAAGTGTGGAGATCAAGGCGTTTAAAGAATCCAATGGGAATTGTCAAGGCAGTTGTGAATTAAAATCCTATTTTGGTAATCCCTATTCACATATTCGTATCAGTATAGCTAGGTAGCTGATACGATATGCTCAGACATATCTAGAGGACAAGTACATCCGTCTACTAATCACTATATATCTCAATCCACATAAAGTAGTTAAACGAAGGACGAACCAAGTGCACTATGGTTGATCAGACCGTAATACACTGATTCTGAAATATATTAGTGTAGTACTCCAATAATACATATGTTATGAACAAGCTTGATAAAGAATAAGCTTGCAAAACTAGGCTATAGTAGCAGTATAAGTCAAGGTAGTATAGTAAATATAAGTACGCTAGATTATGATATGAGAAATTACAAAACAATTCAAATTCACAAAAAGACAAGACTCTACAATTTCTACAGTTTTTATTCTAATTCCTTGTCTAAGTCGCTAGTTGACCCAAAAGAGGTATGGCCTTCTAAGTTCTACAATCTTAATAACCACAATAGGCTGTCTGCCTAAAACAGAGATTTCAAGAAAGTCCACGTAAAGCAAGGGTTCGAGGTTGTCTGCGTAAGACAGGGATAAAATAATTTGGCGTAAGGTAGAAATCTGAAACTGTCTGCGTAAAACAAAATTTCAAATTGTCTAGCAAAGGTAGGGATCCAAGTAGTTTGGCGCAAATCAGGGATTCAACTGTCGGCGTACAATAGGTTTCAGAGTTATCCGCGTAAAACAGAGAAGCGTAAAGTAGAGCTTCAGAGCTGTCCGCGTAAAAAGTCTGTGCGTAACATTCTGCGTAAAAGTCTGGGTGAAAGTCTGGGCGTAAAAGTTTTGCGCTAAAAATCTACGCCTAAACTTAGCGGATCGTAAAGTCTGTATAAAAGTCTGCCTAAAAGGTTTGCGTAAAATCTACCAGCGTAAAAAGTCTAGCATACGTTGCCCCGTAAAGTTGTACAAGAACTAATGAGTTTGTTAGTTAAGTTAATGAATCCTATCCTTTGACAAAAGTACTTGCACAACGATCGAGTGGTCGGTTGTGACGATGAATTTGTACGGGAACCCAGGTTGTCGTTTAGTGACTTATTGGATACAAGTCATCTACGCTCGCGGTGAGACCAAAACTAGATGTCCTGTCAAAAGCTGTTTCTTTTTGCACAGGGCTCGAGGCGTATCTCTGCATTTAATACACGGGATTTGGTCATGGATGGGGAAAGCTAAGGCTGTAACAAATACGCTCACATCCTATCATATATTCTACGCCTAGTCAGGTTACTCTACGCTGGTTATCTACTATTCTAGAATTATCAGGTTTACACAGGGCAGTTACCTACGTGGCTTGCATGACGCAGGATAAGGAAGACTAAGAGATCGAGGGTAGCGGTTGTCATAACTGCGGTATAAAGGAGAATCTCCTGCATAATCTGGTTTTCATGCCAACAAGAAAGTCATTAGGCTTTTACGCCAACTAGGCAGTTGTTTGGTTCTTATGCCAACAAGGGTCGAATGGGTTTTACGCCAACAAGGGTAAAGGGTCTCTGGCGTAAAACTGGGTTTATCTAAACATAGGATGAGGTTTCAGTCCTAGTGTTCAACCTTAGATTTCTATGGGTTTCTCAAGACTAGGGTCAATACTTATGATCAATTGTCTAACTAATCCTTGTAATATTTATACTACTCTCAAGTCATACGTAAATATGTCAAGGAACAATGGTAAGTTAATCTATAGGTAGTGATGCTAGGGTTTATTAGGTAGTAGGGAAGACTAGGGTTTATTAGGGAATATGGAAGACTAGGGTTCCTTAAGTAATCTGAACTTAATGATATGTCAATGCCCTAGTTGTGTTCTTAATAGGAATACTACTCTAATTATCATCCTATCAACAGGGATTCCTATATTCTAGTAGGGGCTATACTTAAGGAATTGTTAGGGAAGCACAGGATTCAAGCAGGATGAAATTATGTAAGTAGGACAGACTGGAAGGAAGATAAGTCATAGTCAATTATGGATGAGATCCTATACTTTAATCCTAGGTGCAGGCTTGCTCGGTACAGTAACGTAACCGAGACAATATGCTCTGACCTGCATGGGCCACCACTAAAAACATGTCACGCCCCAATCCCAAAATACGTAGGACTAGGATACGTAACCATGCCAGCCGCATGTATATATGGCAACTCCAATATATGGAAACCATATATACGAGCGTACGCTGTATAATGAACAATAATTCATAAGTGGTAAAACTATCACCAGTCACAGGGTAATATCTAGATCTCATCCACAGAAATCAAATATGAATGAATAGCCAATAACCATGTAACTAAATCTCAATAACAAATATCTAAAGAATGACAGTCGGATGGAAACAAATCCACTGCAGAAATATAATATAAAAGGAACCAGAATACACACCATAAAGAACAACATCTGACAATCACGAGGCTCGAAGAGAAGACCTCCTCGGAATATACGTAACATGTCCGGATCTGCTCTCCTGCGAATAATCAAGAACATATACACCTGGCAGGGGACCAGGTCCTCAGAGGGACATAACAAGATACAGAAAATCATGCCATAATGTAAATACTGAATAAATAAAGGGAGGTGTGCTAACCATCTAAGTAAATGCAATTTAAAGACCTGATAGTACGCATGGGAATGTGTAGGCATGACATATGCTGACGTAATTCACCAATCGTCATGACTGGCTAGTATATGTGTCATATGCCCCCGGACACACGGGTAACTCTGCAATCGTCCATCTCCGAGGAGCATAGAACGAAGGATATAACAACAAGGAGGGGGTGTCCCATACGTCTACTAGTATCTTTCCCGCCCAATATAGATGTACAAGTCGTAAAAACGATGTGGACATCTCCTACTATGATGCAAGTCTCAATAAAATAACCAACTAAGCTAAATACCTTTACACGTGTTGCTCACACTGATGGCCAGTTGCGCATGAGTTACGCGTCCCTACATGAACTCACTCTGTGACGTGTAATGATACGTGTCAAGGCCTGGGAAGTTATATCAATAACTTCACAACTTTAGGTGAGTCTACTAGAGACTAGGTCAGACACAAGTCCTAACGTCAACGCCTTCGTTGACTGCACCCGAGTCTGCTCGAACGCGCACATTTATATAATAAATAAAAATGTAACTAACAATAACTGAATTTAAATAGTACAACAAGGCAAGGTATACTTGCCTGGCAAGAGAGCTGTAAATGTAATATCCAGATGTCAAATACCAAGTGTCGGGAACTATGGCCTCAGAAGGAAAGTCTCCGGATGCTGAAATAAACATCACTAACAGTCTCAGAAAATATCAAATAGCTAGAAACGCCTGTCCTTTCGTCCAATTTGGACACAGGGGCAAAAATAACAGTTTCCGGTCAAAGTGGGGTCCACATGTGGGCCGCTTTGCACCGAAAAATATGTCAGGGTCAAAGGTCTCCAAATTCGCCAAACTTAGTGTAAACAAGTCCAGAACGTCGATACGAACCCAACGGAATGTCCAGATCTGGATTCCGATGTGCGGATCACAAAATCGCCCGTCAAGTGGAGCATGTGGGGCCCACGATACGCGATTTTGTCAACGTTCTCAGAATTGAACCAAACTTGGCTCACAGGACCAGCGTATTGCTACGAGTCCGATGGCGTAAGTCTCGTTTCGATCCGACGTGTGTACACAAAGTTACAGCGTGTTCCAGAACTGACGGATACGGGACAGTGTCGGCGAATACGCGTTGATTCCGGTGTGCACGCACATCCAAATCAACTTCTCCGAATTCCTACACGTCCGTATCAACGTCGCGCACGTTTCGGTAAAGATCGCGTGCGACCAAGTCATCCCGTTTGGCGGGGCGTACTCAGTTCCGGGGTGAATCGGGTCATTGTTTTTTCTGTTTTTGGATCGCAGTTCGCGATCGCCACAGGACGCGATGCTCCGAGCGGTTTGCACGGGCACCGAGGGGGTCACACAGCCTACGCGATGCAACTGACGGAATTATAAAAGGAACTACGAGAAGATAGATTGGGTTACCTGAACAGGGCTCCAGAAACTTGCGTTTCTCGTGTCCGACACGTGTCCGACACGTGTCAGGGTCAGAGACGGCTGTATCCGTGTCCTCCCTAGGGCATCTGAACGCTGGGGTGTCGCCGGAGTCGACTGGCCTCGACGGGGCGATCTGCTCGGCTGAGTCGCGGGGGACGCACCGGCTGTCGGGGGAGTTTGTCGAGGAGAGGGAACTGAGGAGAGAGGGAGAGGGGAGGCGGAGGCGGCTGAGAGAGGGGAGGTGGAGGCGGACTGAGAGAGGGGAGGTGGAGGCGGACTGAAGTCGGGGGTCGACGGCCGAAGATGATGATGGTGGTGGTGGCGGGTGATGCTGATGGTGGTGGTGGCGGAAATGGCAGGGTGGGGAGGAAGAGGGGAGGAGCTGGGGGAGAAGAGGGAGGCGGAGGCGTCGGGTGGCAGAGGGCGGCCGCCGCAGGGGGGGGGAGGGGAGTGACTGGCCGCGGGGACGCTCGGGGAAGGAGGAGGAGAATAGGAGGAAGAGGAGCTGGAGGAGAAGAGGGCCAGTGGGAGGGGGGAAGAGGAGGAGACAGCGCCGCGGGGTGGGGGAGGCTCCGGCGGCGGGGCTCGCCGCTGGCGGCCGGGGGGGTGGGGTTCGGCTGGATCTGGGGGGTTTTGGTTTTTTTTTAATTTTTTTTCTTTTTATAGAAAAATATATTAATTTAATAAGAAAAATATCTAGAGATATTTTTGGGATATTTGTAGGATATTTCCGGGATATTTCTGAGATATTTTCGGGATCTTTTTAGGTGGATCCCGTCTCCAAATGGACGGCGCAGGTTCACCGGCCAATGAGGGGATGCCACCTCATACTGCAAATTTGCAGAAACGTCCCTGTAGTTTCATAAATTGTGTAAAGGCCCTATTTTGGGAAATTGCGCAATTACGAAATTGTCTGGGAAAACATCCGATTATTTAGAGGCAGGTAGGGCCATAATTTTTCTACGGTGTCAATACACTAAATGTAGTATACTCAGTGTAGAATATTATCGTATTTTTGTTTGGGCAAAACAGGTGCATGTTGGGCCTCAAATCCCTAGGGGTACAGAGATGGGTAAAGAGCAGGAAATAAAATAGAAAATAAATACGGCTTTTGTAACGATATTTGTGCGTCTCAAACGAGGCTAATTTTAGCACATCTGTGAGTTGCACAAAGTTCAGAAAAATAGTCTGACATGTCTATGACAGGTATGTGAACTTTGTTCGGGGATAACAGTCAAAGTAAAGCTCCAAATAATTCGGTGATGGACAGGTGCGCAAGTCAACAGGATATGCAAGCAAAATTAATTAAAATATTGCCATAAATCCTAAATGGCTAAAAATAATTCCAAAATACTGGAATCTGGTCGAGAGGGTTTACATCATCTATATCTAACCCTAACCCTTTATTTTCCTCTAACCTAGTTGTGTAGAAGTTACTTTGGGAGTAGAGCTTGGATTTGAGAGCTTGGAAGCTAGTTTGGAGCTTTTAGGGCTTTTTGAGGACTTCGACCTTGGAATTTTAACTCCCAAGAGGTAAACCATAACTTTCCTCTTAGTGATTACTCTAACATAGTGTAATTAGTAGTTTAGAACCTCCCTAAACCTTAGGGATACCCATGGGAGAAAGTTAGAACTTGTTTGGATAGGTTTGGAGACTTTGACATAGGATTTTGTGTCAATTTTGGGTAAAATCCGAGATTGGCCCATTTTGGGTGTTGCCCTAGGTTAGACGGACCTAGATAGACGTGCTTGGGTGTCTTGAGGGTAGGTAGGTATCCCCGTTCGGACACATGAGGTCGTATCACGGAATTTTTGACGTTTCGGGCAATTTGGGAGTTTTCCTTCGACGTGGGTTCCACGTGCATGTGGAATTTTGCCATGAACCTAGAATCGGAGAGTTAGCATTTTTGTGAGGTTCTAGACATCGATTAGAACTCATGGGTAAATTTTGGGTCGATTCCGATTAGATTTGGCGTGCGTTTCGTGAGGTAACGCAAACCGCACTCCACGTGTTCGTCAAAATGACCAAATGGCCATTTCGACTTGGTTTCTAGGTTTCGGGCTTGTGCGCTGGTTGGTTTAGCCTTGGGGAGTGTGTATTAGAATTTTTAAGTTTATATATATATATATATATATATATATATATATATATATATATGTGTGTGTGGGGGGGGGGTGAGTGTGCGTATAGGTGTTGGTGGTTGTGTGTGTGGTTGTATGTGGTTGTGTATGTGTGTGTTTATATAGATATATATATATAGGTATATATATATACGTATGTGCGTGAGTATATATATATATATATATATATATATATATATATAATATGTGTGTGTGAGCTTATATATATATATGGATGTGTGTTTGAGTGAGTGAGTGAGTGAGTAAGTGAGTAGGAGCAGCAGCAGCTAGTAGGAGCAGCAGTAGCAGCTAGTGGCAGCAGCAGCAGGTAGTAGCAGCAGCAGTTGAGTGAGATATATATATATATATATATATATATATAGTGAGTTGAGAAGGGTAAGGTAAGGTATCTCAATACCTTGAGATATTAAGATACTCAAGGTATTGGGTATCGGGGCAAGATATTGGATTTTTGCCTAGGAATGGGATTAGAGTTGATTTTATATGTATAGATATATATACATATACGTGTTAGGGTATATATTAGAGGGTATAGGCGGGGTATATAGCGTAGGTTGAGATATCGAATACCGAGGGTATCCCGATATCTCAAAAGGACGAGTTTGAGGGTTTACTAGCTTAATGAGCTAGTTTTGACCTAAAATTTTAGGGGCACCCTAGTTTGACCTAGAGTTGACCGTAATTGTCCCGGTTGACTGCCAAAGTCAACCTGTGACCTAGTTTCGGCCTAGAGTTGACTTTTTGGACCCCGGGTTGACTTTTGACCCAGATTTTACCGGTTTGACCCGTTTGACCTAGAACAACCCTAGAAGCTTGTTTTTAGTTATTTTATATCTGTTTAACTCTTTAGAATCCCGTTTAACCTTGCTTTTCGTAATAGGTCTTTGCGACGCCAGTCCAGATCTCGATCCTCACTTGTTGCTCAGGACGTCAGGCGAGTACCTACCTCTGATTGTTTCCATTTCATGATAGCGTATATATCACCTGTTCTATAACTGTTAATACTTGATTCTGATATATTGTTTCACGAGCTAGTACTAGTTGGATCCCGTCATGAGATGTTATCCCCCTTACCGTGTTCAGCGGGTACTCTATCACGTGTATTTTATCATGTGCTTCGAGTATTGATTCTCATGTGCTTCATGTGCTTCGTGTGCTCTCGCTTTCATGTGCGCGAGTTATTTATCATATACGTAGCGTGTCGTGGTTGGATCCAAGAGTATTAGTTGGGGAGGTAAGTAGAAGTTGGTTATGTGATCAAATCCAAACAGTATTCATGTGTATGTCGGTTATGCAACTCACGCATAACGAAGTTATCGTAGAATGAATCATGTGCAACCCAAGCCTATCACAAAACGAACTTGTGCTCAAGGCACTTAGCTAGTATTCCTATTTTCTCACATGTAGTTACTTCTCTACTACTTGTATTGTTTCCTAGTTTTATATTGCAGTTACTTTATCAATTCTACCATGTATTTACTTTCCTGTGCATCTTGTATTCTTTTCTAGTGCTAGTCATATACACCTTACCATGTATTTGGAGTTGCTTTCAGAGTTATGTACTTCGCTCCAATCCTGACTGAATATATTTTTCCAGAGGATCATGAGGACTTTTGCCCGACTTACTATGGGCCAGGTGTCGACGATTGTTGCGAACTTGAGATAGAGGAGGAGCCTGTCCCAGCTGAGGAGACGCCGCTAGCGCCCTAGTATAGCTAGGTGGGTTTCACTGGGTTTGTTCCCAGTTGGTTTTGGATGACTGTATTATTTATTTTGCTGCTGTGAGATATTGTAGACTCTTAGACTTGGACTGTATATTTTGGATATTGTACTTGCTCTCTTTGGTTCTTTGTTTCTTTTGTTGATATCTTATCGTGCTTTTACTCTTCCCCTAGTTATTGTGATTGAGTTTATGTATATATTGTAATGTTATCCTCCTTTTGGAGAGGTTATCTTGACATGTTATTGTGATATATAGATAGTTGTGACCTAGACAGCGTTCTACCGCCGATTATGCGGCGTAGGCTGGACGTACCCACGACTCATGCCCGATTTTTCGGGTGCGGGTCGTGATATAGTCAGTAGCCACGCTTGATAACTCCACTTGCGCAATCATAGCAACCAAGTTACGTAATCAAAGGAACCAAGTTTTAGCTATACCTTGCTATATTGGTTCGAATTAGTTCTGCTTTCAAGCTCCAATTCCAGTCATGCGTCAAGTCCTGCCAGAGCAGTGACCTTCATGCGCAAAGCCCCCATGCGCCAAGTCATGCCATGCGCATAAGCCTCTATGCATTCTGCATGCGTCCAAGATACTATGCGGCCAAATCTTGCCAACCGCCAAGAACTGTCATGCGCTAAGTCTCGTTATGCGCATACTCTGCAATCCTTGATCAACTTGTAATCTTTCTTCCAACTGGAATGTGCGTCAATCAAATGCCAACTCCTCCATTCTAGAAAATTATAGGTTCTGCAACTCACGTTCAACATTTGACAAATGACTCATTCCCTCATCCAAATGTTCGAAGTGTATCCCGTCAATCTTCTCAAGTTTGTGAATACTTGTTGCCGAAAAGATTTGATCGGATGTTAAACATCTTTCAACGAATCTTGCTTTGAGATTGTTGGTCCCGAGACAGATCAAAGATGGTAGAAAGCAGGCCATAGCAAAGCTGCTAGCGAGACCCGAAGGTCCGCTCTCTACTGGAACCCAAGTTATCGTCGAGATCAGAGATTCACACAAGAGTTCCTCATCTGATATTTCTTGATTCCAACGAAGCACGATCCAAGAACATGTTACAAACAGGCTCAGAAAAAAATAAAAATTACATCAAACAACAAGTAAAACGCTCTTCTCTTTACGTTCGCAGACGCTACAATGAGAAAGAACGAAGCAAAGAAAAACTAAAGAGAAGCTCCTTGCTGGGATGGTCAAAACCACCGTTGCTCAAAGCAAGATTCGTCGTACAGACGATCTGCCCCCAGGAACCAGCAAGTTCACAAAAGAACTTCAGGAACGCTCAAAGTCATCTTTGAAAACACTCGAAAACACCAAGTGAGAGGGAGACACTCTGGGCTGCATATGATCTGGTGTTCTCAGTTTTCCATCTGTATTCTCTCTCCTCAAATGAAAGATGATATCCTCTATACAAATAGAAGAAAACAGCACATATGCGGCCTGAGGAAACTCCAGGCCGCATAAGTGCTGACCGACCAGATCTCCCAAATCCGAGTGTCAGAGCCGTCGACACCGTAAGTCACGCTACTCTGCACGACGCAAACAGCGTCGCTAAACGACGAAAGCAGCTGCTCGCGTCGCCTGACACGCTGTAGTGCTCGAGGCAGACAACACCACCAAACGCCGAAAGCAGGTTATGTCCCCTCCACGTCAGACTCTCCACAAGCCGCATGGGCACTGAGCCGCATGGGCACCGAGCCGCATACGCACCGATCCGTATGCGCACTTGTCTGCATGGCCTCTGACCGCATAAGCACCTGACCGCATGGCCCCTAGCCGCATGTGCTCCAGGCCACATGCGCTCCAGGCCGCATGGCTCCACGAAGCATGCTCCTGAGCAAGCAACCGTGCGTGTAACTCGCGCATAAAGGAGCGTACGAGCGTCATACGATGATGCTGACGTGCTAAGTGCTCTAACAAAGTATCACTTTGCGCCCTTGAGTACGAGCCCGAGTTCGAGTCCAAGTCGCTAATCCCCTGCAGGGCTTAGCTCTTAAGAAAAACTTTCCAAAAGTGGTGACAAAATAAAGATTATCATAATGGAGTTCACACTTAAACCCTTTAGAAAAAGTCAACCCACATGGACCTCCACATCATGTGCATATACCAATACTAAGCATAGCTATATATTTCTATATATTGAGATGTATACATTGGTGGTTTTCCAATGTGGAATTAAAAACTCCCAAAGCCAAGTAGAAAACACCAACAATTAGTAGAGATTCTTTGGAAAAGTTTGCTACCCACTTATTGTTGTTGAGTTTGTCTTTGAAAAAGAGAGTCAAATTTCAACCAAAGAGTTGAAAGTTTCTCCAAAAACATTTCAAACCAACACAACCATTGCTCCTATTTTTTTTTTTGGGTCACAACCTAGTTAAACACTCACCACATTTCTTCTTCTATATACATGTGTTTTTATAAAAACACTACAAAACTTACTCGTGATTGTCCAAATTTTTTTGTTTTATTTACAAGTTTGCCACTAGCAAAAAATTACTAAGAACTGCTCACTACATAGTATATAAGCCAACTTTTTTTTTTTTTTTTGCCTTTTTTCTTCTTCCTCTTTTCTCTCCCAAATTTCAAAATCCAATATTCTATAGAAGTTGTGGTCCTAAGTCTCACTCCAGATATTGTTCCCAATCAATGTTCATGTCTAAATTTCATCTTCTAGTAACTAAATTTTGATTTATGATTTATTTTGGACAAATTTACGAAGTTTTAAACCTATTTTAAGATTTCGAACTTTACGAATTCGTCCAGTCGCGAGAGGGACGATACGATGATGGACCGTAAAAAATTCTAACAGTTCGGTCTATAATAAGGAGTCTCAAAAAATTTGACAATCATGTCTATTGATATGACTACTTTTTTTTGACAATCCTTTCTATAATCAGAACTCTAAAAAAATTTTACAGGCTTCGAGGAATGTTATCCCTCACCCTGCTTTCAGCAGTGTTGGTTCACCAAGATTTGATCCGGCTGTTGCCCATCATCCTATGTTACATCACATGCCAGTTCCTGGACATTTTCCACCACATCCTGTAGTTTTTTTTGTTTTTTTTTTTTTTTTTACAATCAAGAATTTCAGAATACATCCGAGTAGAATCAGAGGAAGCATAACAGAGATGTTCGGAGGCAAGCACGTTATCTACCTTATTTGCTTGTCGATGGACATATGCAAAGAATATACCCGATAGCTGATTGATAGCTGCTCGTCCTTCCTCTATTGCCATGTCGAACTCTCCACAGAATGTGCAGCTCATTGTGGCCGATTGCATCAAGTATAATTTTGCAATCTCCTTCAATTATGACATTTTCGTAATGTTTTTTCCTGCATAACTCGGGATTTTGCAATCATGCAGGGGTTGCCGAGAGACGTACATCCATCTCAACCAATCATCACATTCCATGCTATATATCTAGATGAACAATATACACAATTTCACTTTGCACCATCGAGAGCCTAATTATGGCGCTGGCCTTGGAATGGGATTGCCTGGTAAGATATTTTTCCTTAATTCTAATTCCTTTTATAACTTCATCTTGAGGTTTGAATGAATGGAATTGAGAATATGCAGGCTAGTGTTATCTATTTATTCTTTCGTAAGAGTTAGTTTAAAAAAAAAAAAAATTGATAGTGGCACCTGAAAGTTGATTATTAACATAACATTATCTTAACTTAATTATAGCTCTGACCTACAATAAAAGAAAGAATGATACAATTTTTTTTTTTACAATACTGACAACATACATGACAACATACAGGAGGACTGTAAAAATTTTCTACAGTCCTGATAACATACACTACTGTATCAAGTATAAATTTTCTACAGTCCCGAGCCTTCCCAGTCGCGACTGTGACGGATTTTCTTCGAAACCTTAAAATGAGATTGAAACTTTAAAAATTTGCTCAAAGTTTATCCTAAATCTATTTTATGTTACTACACTACGTTATTTGGACATTAACAAGGATTTTAAAAAAATATATGAAAATGAAATCAAAATAAAATTTTAAAATTAGAGATGGAGAAGATGGAGGAAGAAGTTTGGGAAGAAGATTTGTATCTTGATTGTGAAGAAACTGTGTGACATCTCAAGGATTGATTCATGCTTGGAATTGGAGAAGGTGGAGAAGGAAAAAGTTTAGGGTTTTGAAGTTGTCACATCCTGCGTCCGGTTGATTTGAGCACGAGTTGTGAACGTTCAGCCTACGCCGCAATGTCGCCGGTAGTCAGCTGTTCTAGACCTCAATAGTCAACGAATGCACACGATTATCAATCTTGCTCAATCACAAAAACTAAAGGAAGATAAAGACAAGAACGAAACACACACACACACGCACGCGATCACCCAGTCCACTAGCAACCTTTTAGTACATCATATATATCAACTTTTTTCGAAGACAAATTCGGTAAAATAACCTCATACACAAATATACATATGATACATCTAAATACAATCAAATCTAATCTTCTAAGTTATCCAAATCTCATCATCTGATCCAATGTCATCTCCATGTCATCGCATAATATGTCAACATCCAGTCAGGATTGGAACAAAGTACAATACTCAATATAGAACATATAATAAAATGAGTAAATAATATAATAAACATAATCTGAAAATAAATGTGAACAACATGAACAAGACATGAAAATGCAACAAGTAACTAATGGGATTGAAATACCTGTTTCAACATGTGGACAACTAGGGGTAAAGTAAGGCACACCGCACGTGAAATGTACGATGGCTATCAGTCACGTAAGACAATGGGAAGAGTCGAGGTAGTCCACATGTCTACTTGTTTAATTTCCCTCCTGACACGATAACACGATCACGATACGAAATAATAACAAGACACAAAGATCAAGCTTGAGCCGTGTATGCTACTGTGTCAAGAATATGCCAATAAAGAAAAGTATATAATAATGCACTGCACGTAGCATCTTGGTCTTCAATGGTGAACGGCGACAACATTGGCAAATTTGATTCGATGGAGAGATAAGCAAAAAGTAGAATACTTGCCTCCGTCTAATGTGGTAGTTGCTCTAAATCCACCTAGAAAATAATATCCTCATTAGAATTGATTCTAGAAATCATTATCCTAACTTTAAAATCTTTATTCTTTTATTATTCCTAGTTTGAGAAGCTTTTAAAAATTCATAACTAATCTTGAGTACATTTCCTTTGTTCCTAACCAAAAGTTGTTACAATACTTTATTTCAAGTCTTGATTATGTAATTATCTATTTCAATTCTTGTTACTAGAATTATTTCTAAACTTATATTCAAATTATTACTGCTCATTATCACTTAAAACATAATTTAGCTATATAAAAACACTAAATATCTCTGCTATAGGCTCCGACCCAAAGCATTTTAAATAAAGTCCTGAAATCAATATTGGGCCCGAACCACAATTTTAGTTTTATAATAGAAACTCCTCAAATATCCTTACTCTGTAAATTTTCTGAGTTCAAATCACCATTGATGACTCCCAGCTCAAATTAACCATAGAAATTTCCCGCTAGTTCCTATTCACAGAAGTGAACAACTGAAATTACTCCCTGATAAAAGAGAAAACTCCCGCCAATTATTGAAATCAAGAATGAAAAGAAAAATGAATTCTCCTCTTTGACCCGACACAACAGACACAAGTCTCTGATACTGTGTCGAATCATGGACACAAGTCTCCGTGTTATTCTGGACACGAACACAGATACACATGGACCACAACGGAATCAAGAAAGGGAAGACAGAGAAGGACAATACCTGTGTTAGTTGGTGTCAAAGAAGTCTCGGTGTCTGGCCTTGTTCGGACACAAACAGATCCACTGATACTGTCCTACTGTGAAATTTCATCGAACACAGATCGGTCATCAAAATAAAAACAACCGAAACTCATCGAGACAAAGAAGAAGAGATTAAATGATCAAATCAAAAAATCGAAATCGATCAATACTCAAAACTGAATCAAAGAACACCAAATTAGAACACTGTATCAAAGAACATCAAGAAGACTTATCGATCAGATCTGTGAGTTCGTGGAGTCGCTTTGATGACAGAGAAGAGGGTTCAGATCAGTCGGAGAAACTGAACCCGCACAAAGAATATAAACTCCCTGGAGAAGCTCTCCATCACCGCCGCTCGAAGCTTGCAGATAGATGGCATGTCGGAGCTATGGCTGCTCACCAGTGCGGTTCGCCATAGCCGAGCTCGGTTGAGGAATGGAAGCGGTCTCAGCCTCGTGTGCTTGAAGGAGGAGAAGAATGACGAGGGCAGACGGTTACTAAGGAGAATGAAGTTTCTTGATTTTTTAGGGGATCGACTGAGTATTGGGCTCGGAATCCCTAATGGGAAATTGGTTTGGAAAAATGGAGCGGATAGTTGGATTTTTAAACAGAGAATGGAAAACTCAATTGGGCTGATCCCTTGGCTTAGTAAATTTTTAGGAAATGAATAGTATATGGGCCAGGTCCTATATGCAAGCATTTAATGAAAAATTCTAGATTAATTTATTAAACACATGTTTTAAGAGGTTAGTTAGGGCTTCTTCTAGAGACTTCTTGGTCTCCAAGGCAATCTTATAGTAATTTACTCTATTACCAATCTTTTATTATATATTACTAAATTGTCATTCTTTATCGTTTAATAAATACCAAATAATCATTTGTTTTAAGAAAATATTTCGAACTAGAAAATTATCCCCTTAATATTTCTTTTTGGTATTTTAAAATTTTAATTCGAGATTTTATCTAATAAAATGAGTCTTTAAATTAAGAAAAATAATTTTATTTAAGATTTGCGGGAACGGGAGGTTACAAAAGTAAAGGAATAAGGAAAAAAATTTTGAAGAGAGAGAGAGAGTGAAAGTTAGAATGTTTACATTTGGAGGCATTGTGGGGTGGTGTAACTCCTCTATCCACACCCCCCCCCCCCCCCCCACCAAAAAAAAAAAAAATCAATAAATAATTTTCTAGCAATTTTCTCAAAAGAAATTAATTTTAAAATTAATTAATAGCACAAATGGTAAAGAGAATGGTAGATTTTTAATTGATAAAAAAAGTCCTAGATATTTTTAAGTTCTAAGAAAATATCTTCTAACCACCACTAACTAACTTGTAACTATCCAATAACCTTAACTATCTAGTTTCTAGAGTCTTTTACCTAAGCCCTATAAATACCCCTAATTTTTTCAATGGATCAATTCACAACCCATTTCCACACTGTAGACCCAACCCAGTCCGTGGAGAGCCCATCATCTGTTGGTTTAAAAGAAAGGAAAACTTCTCCGTTCCCTTTAATTTCCCACCACAGTCAAGAAGTGTAACGGTCGTAACCATCTCTCTCGAGCTCATGGCTATGGCGATCCTCGGTGGACTTCTCCGACGAACCACTCCGGTTGAGTGATGTCTACACCGATGTTGATGCCGCATATGGATTCTTGAAGCTCTGTTGGCGAGTTTCCTTTCCTCCGCCGACGGTTCACAACCTCGTAGGTGATCCACGACTGAGCTCGATGCGTTCGATCATCTTTTTCGCCTTCGGTGAGTCATCATCTTCCTCCTTCCTTTTTGTTCTTTTTTTTCTTTGATCGAATTTGAGTTGGTTCGATTGTTGTCACGACCCGCTCCCACCTTTGGGATACGAGTACATGACCAAGCTGTCATATCTCAGAACCAGAATATTGTAGAACGGGGGCAGACAAAGCCAGCTACATATACTAGAGTACTCCAGTACTCAGAGATACGATCACGGCTGTTAATAGACATTGGGGGTTAATACTATAAACCAACAGTTAATCCTAGGTCAAGCAATCCTAGTGTCTTAATCACAAGCAAGAATCCACAATATACAAGATATATGATTATTAGAAGCAAGATAATAAAGCGTCATAAACCATATATACATAGATGATCATGAAGTTAGTCATACAAAATGAAGAACTAGCATGAGTATAAGTCATACACGATCAACTATATCTATAGTCTAGAATATGCTAATCATGTCATGACCTATAGGCGATGTATTAAGTCTAAAATATGAGCTAAACAGGTGCTCGGGGATAAACGCCACAAAAGAATATGTATAATAAGCAGGAGAACAAAATAGAAACTCACTCAATCGGTCTAGTGCTCCTAGTGGTCACCATCTACGGGAATAAATGGAAGATCCTCTGGCACTGCTATCGGGTCTGGCCAAGCAAAACCAGTAGGGTCAGACCCCAAATAACAAGTACCAAAAAGGAGGCCAATTATGAACTAAAAACCAACATGCAACACAAAACTGCAATATCCTAAGCAACATGTAATCACTAGGATAATAATAAGTGCACCAGGAAACATAAAAGAAAACGAGAAACAGGTAAAAAAACAGGACATGTGGCATATACATGAATCATATAAGCATATACCAGGTCATGTCAAGTAAACCGAAACATGGAAAGTAAACTAGAGAATGTGAACAGGTATAAGGTCATGTCAGGTAAACTGGAATAGGGGGCATGTAAGGGATCATGAACATTACAGGAGTAACATGTAAGAAGCAGTGCATATAAAAGTAAATTGGCAGGCAGGACAATGTGAGTCAAGTTAATAAGCATGTAACTAACACGAGGCAAGATCTAGAATTAGAGAAAGAACTAGCAAGACAATAGAAGGACTACATCCAACAATCAAGGCCAACCAAGAAGTACGGCTTGATACCTTAACTAACTAGGGTTATTACAAGTCCTGGTTACTAACAAATGCAATAGTGAGAATTTATATGGTTGCATGCCCTGTAGACTGTCCTAGCTATCCAAGCAATACTGGAAAGTAGCTATAGTGGATATATGACCAACACGGCTGGAATCCTAATAAGGAGTCTCTGCTCGAAGGTGAGCTCATATATATGTAACACCAACGACAGATTAAATGGTACCACTCGACGGTGAGCTAAATAGTACAGAAAAGTAATAAACATGTAATGGTGCCCCACTCAATGGTGTGCTAGAAATGTGCCCCAGTCGACGGCGTGCTACAAATTATTCTGGCTAATATCAAGATAATGGGATTGCATGCAAACTAGAGATTCTCCCCTTCCGATGCTCTAATCATTAAAGCTAGTTATTAATCCTTAGTAGTTTTTTTTAGGATTCTAGGTGTGGCATTCCACAAAATTTTATCCTAGACATGATGTTCGACTGACAATAAATTGACAGGCACATGTAAGACAAGACGGGAATACAACCTGTCATGCCCCAAATCCAGAATACTGGAGAGCGGGAGAATGATTCAGCTAACCACACCTTGCGGAATACCGAAGCAACATATTATTTGTTAAGGTTGTTTAGAGACAAGGGGGTGCATACTACAATCAAGTCTTCTAGGGTCAAGAACTTCTATATCTCAATCATTCAAACAAGTAGCAATAAAATAGAATATTTCAGAATAAGCAGTAAGGCGTCCCCAACGTCGCATCAGAATATTCTAGAGATCTAGCAAATACGAGTGATATGCCAGATACACAATCAAAAGTATACATGACAGTGAGTCAGCTACAGTCTGAATATATTATATGTCATGTTGGGAACTAGTGTCTAGTTTATCCGACTAACAGGTGCCGGTTGGCTAAACGCCCCAAAAGATTATATTTTACAAAAGACGAGTAGTGGATAAAGGAACCAACTCGTGATCCTCAGCAGCCATCCTTTTGGTGCGTGCCATCGGTGAGGGAGAGATACGCTTGATCCTCAGGTACTGGCTCTAAACCTGGCCATACAAAATTATACTACCATATTTTTTAGGAAATGGTATTTTGGTCATTTTATAATTAATTAAATATTATGCATGTTGTATATTTATTTATTGTTAGATGTTATATTTGATTTTGGACTTGTGTTAGTGGAGCTAACTAGATTAGAATAGACTCATGGACCAACATTAATTCTAGTTAGATTTGAGCCCAACAAACAAGCCTATTCATAAGGAGGATGACATAATTAGTTAAACCATTTGGATTATAACCTTCCCTCCTTAATTAATTCCTTCATGAAAAGCCCATAGGGATATTTTAGACTTTTTATACTTGCTTGCATCTTAAGCAAGGGCTGACCATTGGGGGGGGGGGGTAGGAGAGAGACTCTCTCTTCATTTATTTCATTTCAATTCTGATCTAAAATTTTCCTCTTCCAAATTTCTTCATCCCTACACCAATTCCTACCAAATTCCTTCCCAATTCCTTCTCTATGCACCATTAGAGGCTATTGGAACAAGGAGGAGGTAAGGATCTACAAGGAGAAGGAAGGAGCACAAGTAGAAGGCTCTTGGCACTCTTTTGGAGACTTGTATTATGAATCCATCTCCTAATATGTACAATTAAGTTTTTCCTCTTTAATTAGACTCTAAATTTGTATTTTAATATTTAGGAACCCTCCCATGTACTAAGGCTACCAATAGGAAGTGGAATTAGGTTCATAGGTGGCCTATGGAGGAAGTTGTGGTATGTTTTGTGCCAAATTTGAGAAAATTCCGAGATTGGCACATCATGTATTTGTCAATAGGTCAATTGGACCAAATTGACATATGTTTGGTTGTGTGAGACTAGTGTCGTGTCCACAATTGGATACGTATAGGCCGTATCATAATAATTTGGCGATACAGGTTAATTTGGGAGTTTTTTCTTTAATACGGGGGTTTAAGCATGTCACATTTTGACACGGACATGTAGTGGAATAACTAGCACTTTATATTACTCTTAATTATGATATTGGACTTGCCCGTGTCCTTTGGAATATATTTGGTGATGTGTTGGAGCCGTATCGCAAGCGTATCATAGATTGAGTGTGATACGGTTGCGGTGCACTCCACGTGTTTGTTGTTTTGTATTATATTTTAATTTGACTTGGATATAGCTATTAGAGTATTGTATTTGAGTTGTTATATGTTATATATATTTATATATGGTTTCTATATACATCTATCTATGTTTCTATTATATTTAGTGTATTTTGGTTGTGTTCTAGTTGTATGTAGAAAGAGGGGTTTCCTTATGAGCATGTGTTAGAGTTGTGCTCACTGATTTGGGTCTATGGACTGATTAGGAGTATTGTATTCGACAATGAGGAGTTGTAAGAAATATCTGATTCATATAGGGACTGTTATGGAGGGGTGAACTGACAAGGAGGCAAGAGGGAGAGTGTTCATTGTCAGTTGACAGTGAAGAGTATCGGGTTGGGCTGTGCACCAAGTGCACAACAGTCGGGTTTGCTGCCATCTGCAAGTGGTTTATGCAATGGCAAGTTGCAGTTGGTATGCTGCTTAGAGCAGCAACAGCTGTGTTGGGTTCTTGCCCGACTGTAGAGGGGAGAACTATGCACACTGTGGTGCACAGTCGGATATTATACTGCTGTGTAATAGCAGTTAGGCTCTGGATATTATAGCAGCAACAATGAGGAGGTAGTAGTATTATTGCTGCAGTTGTACAGTCAAGAGAGGGTGAACAATGAGTTCAGCAGAGTAGGAGGAAACCTGTAATTGATGTGCATGAAACATCAAGCAGTGCCTGGACTGTGTTCGATCACAGTGAAGGCAACAAGGATCAGCTGCAAGAGCAGCAGCAGGTAAACCTTGAGTTCGAGATATTGTGATCAGTTGTGAGTTGTTGCAACATTAGAGTAGATGGCAGTTAACAGTATTAGAGACTGTGGTTATAAACTGCATTTGGGCAGCAACATCATGGAGGTAGAGGGAAAGGTATGTTAGTGTTGGTTAAGTTAGTATATGTCAGTTGTTTGTTTATTATGTTGTGAAGAGTTAGTGATAGTTTAGTGTTATTTGTTTTGAGTTGTTGGATACTGATAGGAAGTAATGTAGTAATGGCAGGTGATGTTATATATTGGACTGGGTTAAGTTAAGGTAATAACTAGATTTTAGGATACTAGTTATATAAGCATTAGTTATAGCTTAGATGCATATATACACCTGAGTTAAGTATAAATGTGGATAGCTAGTTAAGGGTTTAGCAAAGTTTAGAATTACTTTGTGATACCAAGGTAATTGTAGGTATTGGTTATGGGTATCAAGATGAGGGTAGCTAGTGTAATACCAAGTTGGCTTAAAGCCAAGGTATCCTATAGTACTAGTTAGCTAGGAATACTAGTATATTTTATATTTATTATAGTACTTTCTTATATTATATTACGTTTCTTACGATACGGTATAGTACTAGTATCCTATAGCTAGTATAGCCTAGTTACATAGTGTATGGACCCAATATCCTAGAAATAGACTCATACAACCTAGAAATAGCTAGTTTGACCAAGTTTGACCTAGTTTGACTATTTTGATCTAGAAATGGCTTTATGACCTAGAATTTGACTAGTTTAACTTGTATTCATTCCAAAACCTTATATTGATGTAATATTCCATATTTAGATCTTCGAGGCACTATTCTGGACATCTTTGATACTGTTTACCGGATTCCAGGTAGGTACATTCTCTGATATTTTTTATTTATGATATCCTCTATGTTTCTTGTATTTAGTATAGATATCCTTGATTGCTTGACACGATGGTTACATGGATTGGTATATCCGGATCTCGTCATGAGATGTTATTTTTTGGTATTTATGGTCTATCTTGTGCAAGCCTTATTCCTCATCCTTCTTGTATATGTACAAACATTGATTCTTGGGGAGACTAGCTACCTACCAAGTGAATTCCGTGTTATAACGTACCATGGTTGGATCCACTATACCAGTCAGGGCAGGGAGTGTTAGTATAGATATATGATCATACCCCTCCTTGTGCATGTCCTTGTGAGTGTTGATCATACACCGCACATATGATTAATCAGGCCCTAATCCTTGTGCAACTTTCCAAGCCGATCACATGTTGAAGCTGGTACTCATTCACATATTAGTAGTAGTAGTAGTAGTAGTAGTAGTAGTAGTAGTAGTAGTAGTAGTATTTCTTGATCATTTTCATGATACTCATTTCCTTGTATTTAATTCTAGTATTTCTATTTTGTATATCTCTTGTACTTGTATATTGTATCTTGTATATTCACTCTATTTACTGTTACATAGTTTTTATCATTTATTGGAACTGCTGTTAGAGGTGTACTTTGCTCGTTTCTTGACTGGATATTTTTTTCCAGATGAACCTTAGGAGTGGTATCCCACTCACTACGGGCCTCAAGACGTAGTTGGCTTAGAGCCAGAGACTTGGCTCAAGAGGGTCTCATCCTGGTTGAGACAGACGACCCAGTACCTGTAGCTCAGTAGATAGGTTTATTGTACTAGATTTGTCTCCAGCATTTGACATTAGTATTTCTTATTATATTTGATGACTTATTGGATATTATTTTGCTTGGTGAGTTGAATTTGACTCTTCACTTCTTTATATCATATTCGTGCGATTGTTCCATCTTATAGATCCATGATTGTGTATTTATACTTTATTGGTGGCATTATATATCTTGATGATCATTATTGTTAGATAGATAGTTTACCCAAACAACGTTCTACCGCCAATGCTGCGGCGTAGGCTGGACGTTGTTCACTACTAGTGTCCCTACACCGGGTGCGAGTCGTAACACATTTTTAGTGGTGGCCCATGTAGGTCCTCGAGGTCGCAATTAGTGTGATTCATAGTGGTGCATTAGGAGCCTGTTTCAGGATATCGGATACAGGCTATAATCTGAGAATACTCAATCACATCTAGGAAAAACTCTATTGTTCATTTCAACTACTCTTCCTTGATATTGATATTTGATCTTTAAATATCCTTCTTTGAATACATTATATCATGTGCCATATTTATTCTTTCCTTTAGCTTTGCCTCAAGATGCCACCTAAGACTCGATCACAGCAGAAATGAGCAGTTTCTGAGAGATCTGCAACTTTCCGAGAGCCTATACCAGTCACTTCTCTGGTGATTGGCGTATCAGCTGTGTTCGGGGGTCTACATCCATCTTAGAGGACTGTTCTAGCTATGTTTGAGGGACTTTCACTTCCACCTTCTGTGCCGACAAATGCAACTCAGGTGTTTGCATTATTTTGCGAGATGATGGATGCTCAGAGGACCCAGTCAGAGGCTCACCAGAGGCAGACCGACGTGTTACGATGGGGTATTGAGAGTGCTTATTAGCTTGCCCTTGCTATAGTAGAGAGAGGAGCTCCGGTCCAGCAGTAGGTTGCTCCACAGGTTGCCCAGTTTCGGCCGGATAATATCCAGGACTTCAGGAAGCTAGAACCTCGGGTCTTCAAGGGAATAGAGGGCATCGTTTATGCTGATGATTGGATCGAGAATATCGTACGTCTCATGAGGGTATCTTGTCTTGCTGAGGATCTGAAGGTTGAGGCAGTAGGACTTCAGCTATTCGACATCGCCCATACTTGGTTTAGGAATGAGTCACTTCTTGCTGATGCGGGACAGCCTTAGGAGGTGTTCAAGGACCTCTTCAAGAGAAAGTTCTTTGCTCGGGCGGACAGATTGGACTTGGGAAGGCAGTTTGAGAGCCTTACTCAGGGGAGCATGTACGTGAAGGAGTACACCACAGATTTTGGTAGGCTGAGCCGATTTGCGAAGTATTTGGTGAGGGAGCCAGAGGTTCGGGCTATCCGCTTCCGCGAGGGTCTGAACTGGAAAGTGAAGATTCTCATTCCGTCTTTCTATGAGATGTATTCGGAGATACTTGTGGAGGCACACAAGGTTGAGCAGGAGTTAAGCATGAAACCCAAAAGAGACCGTAATTCTTTTTTGGGGGCTAATAGCAGCACATGGCCTGCTAAGCGTCCTCATTTTTAGTCTAGGTCTTTTTAGCAGCCACACCAGACTCCAACTAGGGCGCCGGTTTACCAGGCACCACAACAGTAGTAAAGACAGTCACAACAAGCTTCCTGCCACTTCTGCAAGAAGCCCGACCACATCTGGGAAGTTTGCAGGAAGAGGTTGGGAGTTTATTTGTATTATGGCGTCGAGGGGCATCAGCTGAGGGATTATCCTTCTAACCCTCGTCGTATAGTTCAGGGAGCAGCTCCAGCTCAGAGAACACAGGCGAGGACACCTGTAGTACAACCGAGGGGACCGTCGCTTTCGACCTAGCAACAGCGTTATGTCCAGCACCAACATCAAGGGGGTACACCCCAGGGACGAGCATTTTCTATCACGGTCGAGGAGGCCGAGCCCAACAGAGATGTCATCTCATGTTCTATTCTTCTTGATTCTATTCCAGCTTTAGCATTGTTTGATAGTGGTACTTTCCATAGTTTTGTATATGTTTCTTTTGCTCTGAAGCATTATTTGGTAGCTGAATCTTTGCTTAGTGTCATGCCCCAGTCCCAAGATATATACAACTAGGAATACGTAACCATGCTAGCCGTATGTATATGGAGACTCCAATATATGGAAACCATAACACATATGTACGCTATATTATGAATATCAAATCCACAAGTGGTAAATATGTCACAAGTCATAGGGTATAACTAAATCTCATCTACTATAATCATAATTAGATAGATAACCAATAACTATGTAACTAAATCTCAATATGAAGTATCAAAGGATGATAGTCGGGTGGAAACAAATCCACTACCAAACTAGAATATAAAATAAACAATATAAGTACATCAACTAACAATCAATGCGACTCGAAGAGAAGACCTCCTCGAAAGATAAGTAGTAAGTCCTGATCCGCACTCCTGTGAATAATCATGATCGTCTATATCTGGAAAGGGACCAGGTCCTCAGAGGGACATAACAAGATACATAGAAGCATGCCAATAAGGTACTGAAAATAAACATCCAAGGGTCGCCTAACCATCTATGTGAATGCAGTTTGAGAATAACTTTCTAACAAGTGGGCTATCTGGCCATAAATGAGATTGGCATGATTCTCTCGGAGAATCAAGGGCCTACAAAGCATGTCGTCTTTTGAACGGCAGAGGCCGTCTGATAATATAGGGGTCATCACGACCGCGCATCTCCGACGGAGCGTACGGGTTACACAAGGAAAGTGCAAAGGAGCCCAAATGCCTTACTTGTTGTTCTCCCCACCCCATGCTCTAAGCATGTCATATCCATGACACGATAATACCTCTAATAACTGGCAAGTCTTCTAGCTTACAAAGTTTCTATCGACAGTTATCCCTAACGCACGTCCCATACGTACTGGAGGCTAGCCTGTCACGCAAGTCTGTGTCCTACATGAGACTCACACTCGTGTAACAGATGTGTCACAGCCAATGAAACCTAATGATGCCTCATGATAATGGGGTGGTCTCATAAACTATGTCACATGCATATACATAATAAAAACAGAATACGACGCTACCCTCTTTGCACCCAAGTTTTCTTGGACGTGCAATTTATATAGCAGTTAAAATATATGAACTAATAAGCAGAAATAAGATGCATGCAATATATAGAATATAAATTACAGTACAATGGTAAGGTATACTTGCCTGGCAAGAAAGCTGCATAGTACCAATAACTTGCTCCTGAAGTCTCGCAGAACAATCCAATGGTCCTATATACATATAATATAATACAATACAACATCAGCCATTACACTAGCACATACATAACCATAATTACACTGGACTCAGAGGGTACGCTAGGGGTCACACTGGTCAACTAACAGGGTCAACTGTGCGTCTAATTACGCGGGTGTCCTATATTAAATAATGTATCAAAATTAGACAGTCAACTAACATATGTCTAAGTCAGAACGTTAATGTACACAAGACAGTCAACTAACATGTTCTTAGGGTTACTTGGTTAAACATAAATATGGAATATCCATAATTAACCTAGGGCCAGACAAAATAAATACATATATAATCATAATTATTTCTTAGCATTTAATCACTCACCTATATATATATATATATATATATATATATATATATATATATATATATATATATATATATATATATATATATATATCCATCTATTCATATATATATCAAACTAATATTATGTGCATACACACACACACGTACGAGCACACTAGGTTAACCGACATGATCTACAATCCTATTGTCACGACCCGCACCCGGTATAGGGGCACGAGTGCGTGGGTACGTCCAGCCTACGCCACCAATAAAAATGTGTCACGACCCACACCCAGATTTTGGGACACGAGTACGTGGGTACGTCCAGCCTACGCCGCAGCATCGGCGGTAGAACGCTGTCAAGGTCACAATACTATCTAATCATTCTCACACGAGCATCCAACTCCATAAGGAATCACAGATATCACAATATAATATAAAATATACTCAATCACATAAACTAAAGCACGATAAGATATCGAAGAAATAAATAAATCAAAATGCAACTCAAGTCTAAAATAGAAATAATCTAACTCAACAGTAATATCCAAGTCTCAACTAAATATGCCGGAGATAAATCTGGTACCAAAAACTGCTAAAAGAAACTAACTAAATAACTATTGATCCCGACTAGACCTCTCAGGAATCACACCTGTGCTACCAAGTCCAAGTTTGCAGCTACTCTTCCTGTGGTCCATAATATATCGGACACCAGTCCTCTAAGGCGCAGTCTGGAAAAATATTTCCAGTCAGGATGGAGCAAAGTACATCTCAAATAACAGTTCCAATTAATTGATAAGGACTATAAAACAATAAATAGATGATGCTATATACCGAGAGAAGGCAATAAATAAATGCAATGGCAAAATAAAGAGACAGACAATATAGGCAATATGGTACAGTCAGTGCATATACGAAATGAAAGGAAAGAGGTACAAAATCATATACGAGTGATGTGGTATATGAACTAAAATAGAGAACTGTAACTATTCTAAGTATTTGAAATCATAGTTTTGAAATATGATCGGCTTGGGAACTTGTTCGATGGCTACATGGTCTGGCTAATCATACGTGAGGTGTATGATTAACACTGTTAAATGTCTACACTTGTACGATAGGTATTTTGATCACATCTCTCACTATCAATTTTCCCGTCCCCAACTAGTACTGTGGATCCAATCATGATACGTCACGATACACGATCAATATCCAATATATCATGTACAATATCTAATATCAATGTCTAATATCAATGTTATGTACAATGTCAATACGATAACCAATGTAACATCTCATGACTAAAGATCCAATCTATATACTAGTCCGTATAGCACATTGTCAAAAATTAGATGTAACATTTCTAAATACTTGAATTAAAGAAATTATCAAATAATAAAAATTATCAGATAATGTACTCGCCTGGGGTCCTACTGCTGGTATGAATCAGAGTCCAAGTCACAGTCCAAATAGCCTATGTATTACAATTTTACCATGTCAAAAGATAATTTACTTTAATTTATTTAATTCTTAAATAATTACTCTAAAATTCTATTTTAATCTTATTATTCTGATTTTTAGGTTAATTCCTAAATTTTGTCCAAAGGAACTGAATTTTATCAACTCGAGACTCATGGCACGTAAATTGAGGCAATTTGTTGACCGAAAAGTCAACCGACACAAACTCGAATTTCATGCATGAATTCCTGTAGATTTCAGTGTCAAAAACATGCTAGAATTTATAGCTCGTCCGAATTCAAATTCGTTTGGGAATTATGGCACATACAAATTTTGTATCGTGCAACGATGGTTAAATTCTAACCTAGAAGTTCTACAGAATTAACAGTATAAAAATACTTTGAACTAAATTCTAAAAAAAACATATGTCTATGATCTCGACATTAGCTTTTTGAAACTTTAAACGGTTCATGATTCTGATTCCTGGTTCTCCCGAAATCGCAAAAATATCGAGACACGTCTATTTTCGGACATACTGTACTCTACGAATTTTTCAGAATTTAATAATCATAATTTCATAAAACAATTTATATAATCAGAAAGCTAACCTCAATATCATTCTAACGCAAGAAACTAGACCTCGTTTGGAGTCCGGAGCTATGCGCAATGGCTTGTGGAAGATGAAGGAACCCTAGATGGCAATTCTCCAAAACCTCTCTCTAAAATAATGGGATAATTAGGGTTATTATAATATATATATTAGAGAGAGATATACCTGCGGCTGAATGGATATTTATAGGCTGACACGTGTCAGAATCTTATTGGATGATTTTGGTTATATTATTTGTTTTTTATTTGCCTTTATCAAAACATTATTTAAGTCGTTTTAAATCTAAATAACTCAAAATAAATATTAAAAATAATCATAAAAATCTGGAAAAATTACAGAAAATATATTTTGAATTTAAAAACTCTAGAAAAATATTTGGGAAAATTTTATATTCATAGTTTTCTACTATAATTAGGAGAAGCTCTAAACATTTGTTTTACCCATATAACTAAAAATAAATACTAAAATTATTCCAAAAATTCTGAAATAATTCCAAAAATTATATAACAATATTATAAACCCTAGAAATAACGTGGGTCCATTCTATATTCCTGAGCTTGCACAATAAATTCTACAAGTCCTAAAAATTAGTTATTAGTCTAAATAACTCCCAATAAATACTAAAAGTATTCAGAAAATTTCCAAAATATTCTAGAAAATATATTTGACTATTTAGAACATAAAATAAAATTTTGGAATATTTTAAATTAAGTTTGACCCTAAAATAAATTCTTGAAAGTCCTAGAAAATTAGTGTTACTAGTTTTTAATTAACTAAAAATTATAAAAAAATCTCACTAGCCCCAAATTAACCTAAAAATAACATTTAGGCTAGAATTTCAAAATACAGAGGTTACACCTATCAACTAACTAAACTGAACCAATATGCTAACCTAGATGTCATTCACACAAACATACATATAAAATAAAAGGAGAGGGACATGTTCGAACCTCGGGGTTAGCATGCACGGACACGAGGATCGAGGTGATTGCTGCAGGTCGTCTTCGACGAGGGTGACGGTCCACGATGACGACGATGATATCGATGTTGATGATGAGATGATGATGATGGTAATGATTATAATGATTAGGGGTGATGATGATGGTGATGATGATGTTGATGATGAAGGGGATGATGAGGGTGAGGATGATGATGATTATGATGATGAGGGGGAGGAGGCTGCTTCGGCCAGGGGGGAGGTCCGACGAGGAGGAGGAACTGCTGGGACGAGTTACGGGTAGAGAAGTCGGTCATGGTGAAGATTTTGTGGGGGATCAGGGACGGTCGGCTTTGGCATATTGGCCGGGGATGATGGAGAGGACAGGAAGAGGAGGAGGAAGAAGATGAAGAGGAGATTAATGGTGGTGGTGCTGGTGGTGCTGATGGTCGGGTTTCGGTGATGGTGGGTCGGCGGGCTAATATGAACGGAGGCGTTTATTGGCGATGGTGGTATAGAGGATCCGGCGAGGGAGGTCGACGGAGGAAGTGAGGGCAGTGGTGGTCGAGGTGTAGGAAGGTGGAGGAACATCGGGGGTTAGGTGGTTCAGACGTAGGGAGTCATCTCCGCGAGATGCTGGTCTCCGGTCGGCGCTTCTCCGGTCGACGGGCTGGCAGCGAAAAGAAGGGGATGAAGAAGATGAAGAGGGAAATGGCGGTGGTGGCTCTGTGATCTTCGGCGAGGGGGTGAACGGCTGCTGTCGAGGGGATCAAGCGAGTGGAGAGGAGGAGTAGGATCCAGGGACGATTGGGCTCCGGTCGACTGTTGGTGAAGGACCGGAGAAGGAGGTGGAGGATATGCTGCTGGCGGAGGAGGTCGGTCTCTGGCGTGCGGGGAAGAGGAGGAAGGAGATGAACAGGAAGAGAAGGGGGAGGTCGACTAGGTGTTGGTTTAGGTATTGGAAAAATAAGGAAAAAGAAAAAGTTGTATATTTATACATGTAGAAAATTAGGGTTTTGGGTGTTGACCTAGGAAGTTGGGTTGGTCAACATCCTACTTGGGATGGGCTTGGCTTCACATGGGGATTTTTGGAGGTCTAGGATTGCATGGTTTCAAAATGGAGGGCCAATGTTGATGTGGGTTAGTGTTGAGTGATACACACTCCAAAAATCATGGGAAAAATTCACATAAAGGAAAAATGGGTTTCTTTATGTGTTTGGTCCAAGGGTGTGGACACCTTAATGCACTTTTGCATAAAAGTGCCCAACAATTAGAAAATTGCACAAAGATGGAAATTAGATTAAATTAATTAAAATTAATACAAACGGTGTTCTAAAATTAATTAGAAGTACATGGGGCTAAAATTAGGTGGGACACAAGTGTCATAGACGTAGAGGACTCATGATAGAATATTATCATAGATTGGGTTGCACAAAACGGGTTAAGATTGTGTCTCCAATTTCGATTGGAACGCACAAGGATACAAAGTTAAATTTATTTAGAATTAAATATAAATGTCTGCGATAAATATTGTGCGGCTAAAATATAGCACAAGAGAGCATAATTACAAGTTATACAAAGGTCAGAATAGCTGACTGACACGTCTAGGACAAGGGTGTAAAATTTGTAGGAAGGCAATGGCTTGTGTAGTGCTTCCATTATCGAAGTAGCGATAAGGTGCACTAAGTGATATAAATATTATAAAATTATCTAAAACATAATGTTCTATTTATAATTGGATCCAAAATTAGCCCTAGTTTCACTATCTAAGCTAAGTAGGCCTAATTTTGGTCGAGTGGGTTTATACTTAGGACTTGCAAGATCATGATTGGAGGAGGCATTATCCTGGTTAGTGATATTTACAAGGATCGAAAAGTTACTCTGGAAGGCCGAGAGCTGAGTGCGTGTCTACTTGTAATGCCACTCTCGAGCTACGATATTGTACTCAAGATGGATTAGTTGAGTACACACCATGCTAGTATAGATTGCAGTCACCATGCTAGTATAGATTGCAGTGGAGGTAGAGTTTTGCTTAGCCCGCCAGGAGAGCCAAAGTTTAAGTTTGCTAGGGGAGCTTCGGAGCAGGAAGAAGGCATTATCTGTGGAGCTATGGTAGAAGACAAGGAGTTACCGCATCCTTTGATAGCAAAATTCTTGGATGTGTTTTCTGAGGAATTGCCAGGATTGCCGCCAGATCAAGATGTTGAGTTCTCTATAGACTTGGTGCCAGGTGCAGAGCCAATTTTATAGCATGTCTATAGAGTGAACAAAAGTGAGCTGGTCGAGCTGAAGAAGTAATTGGATGAACTGTAGGATAAGGGGTTTATCAGATCCAGTTCTTCACTAATGGGAGCCCCAGTATTATTTATACCAAAAAAGGATGGATCGGTGTGCATGTGCATAGATTACATGGCATTAAATAATCTCACTATCAAGAGTAAATACTCGTTGCCATAGATTGATGACCTGTTCGATCAGTTGAGTGGCGCCAAGGTATTTTCCAAGATAGACTTGAGATCAGGCTACCACCAGGTGAAAGTGAAGCCGGAGGACATTCCGAAGACTTCTTTTAGGACTCAGTACGGCCAATACGAGTTTATGATGATGCTGTTTGGGTTGACTAATGTCCCGGCAGTATTTTTGAATTTGATGAACAAGGTGTTCCACCACTACCTTGACACGTTCATGGTGGTGTTCATCGATGACATACTCATATACTCGAAGACACCAGTGGAGCATGAGAAGCATCTGCGGATTATGTTAGATGTGCTGAGAAAGAAGAAGTTGTGTGTGAAGCTATCCAAGTGTGAGTTCTTTCTGGATAAGGTGGAGTTCTTGGGACATGTTGTGACTGGTGATGGGATTTCAGTGGATCCGAAGAAGATCACAGTAGTGGAGTCTTGGAAGACCCCGAGTTCAGTGGCAGAGATCATAAGTTTCTTGGGTTTAGCAGGCTACTACATAAAGTTTGATCAAGATTTTTCAAGGATTGCCGAGACGATGACCAGACTCGCTAGGAAGGACGCAGAGTTTGCTTGGACAGAGGAGTGCCAGATTGCTTTTGAAGAATTAAAGATGAGATTGACGTCTACCCCTATTTTGACGTTGCTATCAGGGTCTGGAGGTTTCACTATCCATAGTGATGCATCGGGGAAAGGGCTGGGTTGTGTTCTTCAGCAGAATAGAAAAGTGATTGCCTATGCATCTAGGAAATTATGTCATCATGAAAAGAACTATCATACCCACAATTTGGAGTAGGCAGCAGTCATCTTTGCCTTAAAGTTGTGAAAATATTATTTATACGGAGAGCGTGTGGAGATCTTCACAGATCACAAAAGCTTAAATTGTGTTTTTACTCAGAAGGAGCTGAATATGAGGCAGTGTCGGTGGCTGGAACTGATGAAGAATTTTGACATATCCTTATAGTATCATCCGGGGAAAACCAATATAGTTGTCGATGCCTCGAGCAGGTATCCGGTAGCTATGTTTTTGACGTAGGACCGATATTTGTTGGAGAACCTAGAAAGTTTGGGCATTGAGGTGATCGTACTTGGTTTTGCATGCCGATGTGGGGGTTGCAGATATACTCAGAGTTGATGGACATGATCAAGGCAGCCCAGTATGAGGATGTGTCTCTGAGGAGCATCAGAGCTCAGGTGAGAGCATGATTGGTGGATAATTTTACCATTGTTGAGGATGGTTCTTTACGGCATGGTGCTAGATTATGTGTGCCTAGTGGGGAGCTTCATAAGAAGGTATTGCAGGAAGCGCATCGCTCTCAGTATTCCATGAACCTATGTGCCAACAAGATGTACCAGGATATGCAAAAGAGTGTGTGGTGGTATGGCATGGAGAGGGAGGTGGCACAGTTTGTATCAAGATGCTTAGTGTGCCAGCAGGTGAAAGCCGAGAGGTAGAGGACAGGTGGTTTACTTCAGCCATTACCCATTCCAGAGTGGAAGTGGGAGCATATTACTATGGATTTTGTGTCCGGACTTCCACGATCTCCAGGAGAAAAAGATGCAATTTTGGTCATCATTGACAGGTTGACCAAGTCGGCCTACTTTTTGCCTTTCAAGGTGGGTTTGTCTACGGAGAAGCTGGCAGAGATATATGTGAGACAGATTATCAGGATACATGGGGTTACCATCAGCATAGTCTCGAATCGGGATAGTCGTTTAACTTCTTATTTTTGGAGGAGTTTGCAGGCGAGTTTGGGCACCCAGCTCAAGTTCAGTACTATATCACCCCCAGACAGATGGACAGTCAGAGAGGACCATTCAGACTCTTGAGGATATGTTGTGCACCCGTGTACTAGATTTTAGATAATCTTGGGAGGACCATCTCTATTTGGTAGAGTTTTCTTACAACAACAGCTACCAGGCTAGTATAGAGATATCACTATTTGAGGCTCTATATGGTCGAAGATGTCGTACTCCCTTATCATGGGACGATATTGGAGAAAGAGCTTTGCTAGAGCCAAAGATGGTTGTGGATGCAGCAGAAAATGTTAAGTTGATCAGAGACAGACTTCGAGTGGCACAGGACAGACAACGACATTGGGCCGATAGCCACTGGAGACCTTTGGAGTTTGAGGTATAGTTTTAGATTTTTGTTTTGTGTCAATATTGGTTGTTTGTTATAGATTAAGTTCTTAAGGTTGTGTTTTATTTTAGGTTGGAGGTCTGGTATTTCTGAGGATTTCTCCGATACGAGGAATGATTCATTTCAGTGGAGGCGGAAAGCTTAGTCCGCGATTCATCGAACCCTTTAGTATTCTTGAGAGAGTCGGTACAGTTGCTTACAAACTAGATGTAAACCTCCTCATTTATTTTTATAGATAGACTAGTTTTGGGTTAGAAATTTTAGTTTAGCATCTGGTGTTTGAGGTTTAGAATTAGTTGCAGTTGTTTGGTTCTGTATTTAAACCCTTTGTGCACCCTAACGTTGTTGCAATATTCGGAGCCCAACAATAGCCCATAATTTCTAACTTATTGTTGTACTCTTGACTTGACAAGCCAACTTAGGTGCTGGACTTTTTTGTTACTCAAAATCATAATCCCTTGTGCTCTAATTTAATTGCACAACTTTCCGTATCGGAAACCCATTCTTTAATCCCGTGTCGCGTACCTTTGTCGTTGCCATCAATTTTGAGATTCAAACTCAAACCGTTTAGCCGACCTAATTAAAGGGGTCCAAGACTGACACCAAGCCTACACCTTTCATGACCCTTGTGTCACTCCATATTAAGACCCCATGTGCCTCCATTTAATTTAAGAGCACATGATATTTTATTTTAATTAAATTGGGGATACCAACTTTGACTAATCCTAACTTAACCCCAATTTAACCTAATATCCCATTTATTAAGCCCATGCAAACCACACAATACCCCCTCACCCTACAAAATACTAAATACCACTTTCCACACCATTTTTGTATTATTTTATATGTTTGTGCAAATATCCAAAGTTAAGGGGCTCATTTGCAAAAGTGTTAATAGGTGTCATCACCTCATTGGCCCAAGCCAATGAAGAAGCCTCCCTCTCCCTCCTTTGACCGGTCTAACCCCACCCCTCTCTCTCCTTTGTGTGAACAAAATTCTCCATGTTAAATCTGAGCCCTCCATTCAAAATGGGGACTCATCCTCACCATACACTCAATACACACCCCTCCTATTTAATCCCTCCTCACTTCACTCTTCCCCATGACGGCCCTAATCCCAATATATTGGAAACCACCCCCTCTCTTTCCTCCCTCTTCAAACACAACCCCAGCCGAATTCTTTTCCTCCCTTTTTCTTCTTCTTCTTCTTCTTCTTCTTCTTCATTTTCAAATAACTCCACCACCCACTACACCCCTACTCCGGCTTCTTCTCCGACTGCCCCCCCCCCCGCACCACCAAGCTTCTCCACCCGTTGCACCACTACACCTGTCGTCTGGTCGACACCCCCGCTGCTTCCAACAGCTATCACCGTGCCTCCACCACCATTCCTGCTGCCACTCCCTCTCCAACCTCTACTGCAACCGCCGATCACAGCGAGTCATCCACGTCCGGCCTCCCGCTGCACTCACGACCAGCCACCCCGCTGACATCTCCAGCAGCCATCACCGGCCATCCCCGCGTCGACCAACCACCGTCAACCTCTGCCTGAGTCACTTCCCTCCGGCAGCAGCGCATCATCATCATCAACAACATCATCACCATCATCACCTTCATCGTCATCATCATCACCATTAACACCACCACCATCTCCGGCCCACGAGCGGCGAGCCACTCGCCGTCGACTACAGCAACCGGCCAGCACCACCACCACGCCGCCAAGGTGAGCTTCTCCCCTTTTCCTTGTAGTGTAGTGGTATATATTGTTTGGGTTATATATATCTTAGGTAGGCTCCTGTATAATGTTTTGAGTTTTAGGGTTTAAGAGTTTGCTATTTGAGTTTAGGGTTTATGAATGCTAGGTATGATAATTTAGGGTATTGTTCAATTTAATTTATGCATATTGATTATTGTTGATGAGTATATTTAAATTATTGCAAAATGATACTATGATTTATCATCGAGGAGCAGGTGATTTACTGTAAAATGGTGTGTGATATCAAACCATTAATCTGTGATTGAGGACTGATAATTAATGATGAGTTTAATCGAGGAGTAGTTTTTATTGTGGAATGGTAATGATTATATATATTTGAGGGTTTAATAAATAATTAATAATTTATTCGAGGATGATGTTTAAAATATGCGGGATAATGTCTGTGAAGACCAGGAAAAAATCTGAGGACTGAACATACTTGAACTACTGAACATCGTGATAAATATAGTAAGATTGAGGATTTGTCTGATAATTTTATACAGGAGATTAATCGGATGAGATATAAACTACCTTAGTTAACCTTGGTCAACCCTCTAGCTTAGTGTCTATGTGAGTTGTAACAGAGATTGAAACATATGCTAGACGTGTCACCTCTTATTTTAGCCTCGTGATAGTTTGTTAATTGAGCTTGTGTCCCGTCTCTAGGTACTACGGGACCCGCGGACTTGGACGTTGCACCGGAGCCCCATCTTCAGCAGCCGGATCCAAGCAAGTGTACCTTGCCACCCTGTATTTCATTTACCAGATATTTATTTATTTATTATATGCATTTTGCATATTTTGGTTTAGAACCATTACTTCGCGTCCGGGTCATAACCGGGTGCAGACGTTCGTCGGTAACGTCTAATAACGATTGATAGATGTCCGCAACACGCTGATGTACATACTTGGTTACATCATAACCCTAGGATACATTCAGACACTATCATCGTGCCAGATTTCCTGTATCCTGATACTGACAGCATGACCAAAATTTGGGACGACCTTAGGGTCACGTTTGTTGATAGTTACTTCAGTATGATGAGACTGCTAGATAGAGGTTCAGGTTCAGCGCACACTCGTTGACCGCTTGGGAAGGGGAAGACAGTTACTAGACGTTTGGGCTCCTCTGCACGCGCTCTTATATGTATATGTTCTATTTCTGTAGTGTTCCTGTATCCGGAGTAGTTGTATCACCTGTGTGACTCTTTGCCCGAAGCTGCGGTACGTCCTGTGTGTTTTCGTGTTCGAAGCTACGGTTTTATTTTGGACAGTCCACGCGTCGAACATTGTCTTCAAAATGTGTCTCACTTAGGTGGTTATGCTATATTATACCGTTGTTGCACTTGTACTTTCTATTATACTATGGCATGCTGTATTTTTGTACCTTGTTACGTCCCTCTGAGGACCTGGTCCCCTGCCAGTTTTACAGTATAGACGATTACGGAGCCTTTTGGAGTTGCTGATGGAGTTGCTTGTCTGGCAGGCTTTGGTACCAGGTACTTATCATTTCTACCGGAGATATGGTTATTATTTTATATTGTTTATTTATCTGTTGATGTATCCTAGTTTTATAGACTCATATTCTTCTCGAGTTTATTCGAGTTTGTGTGTTACTGGGCGGCCGACTCTCGTACATATAGCTCATTCTTGTGTATTTCTGTTCTTTGTGGATTGAGACATAGACATTTATATTTACAAGATTATTTAGATAGTAACAATTATAGTACATCTTATATGTATTCAAGTCGAACCAGAGTCTGTTCGAATGCGTAGCTGGCATGTTGCGTATTCCTGGTCCGACGTATTTTGGGACTGGGGCATGACATATTTTTATGGTGGCCCATGTAGGTCAAGAGCATATCGTTTTGGTTACGTTACTGTACCGAACGAGCCTGCAATTTAGGATTTATGTTGAATAGGATCTTAATCCATAATCAATTTTTAAAACTCCCTTTGTATTTGATTATCGCCCTTGGACTTCCAAATTGTATTCGTCCTTTTACATCATTATCGTTATCATTGTTTCTCATCTCCTTTACTTCAGAAAGATGAATGCTTGTGCTTGACGGTTCCCTCCCGAAGAAGATCGTAGTCAGACGACAGAAGACATGAATTGTGTAATATTCTCTGAGAAGATTGTTACCCTCAGTAGGGTAGGTTGATAGGTTCTTTTTAGATGCTAGAACTAGTGGAGATGTTAGCAAGAGAATTGGACCTAGAAGTATGTTCCTAGAACTGGTAAAACCCTAATTTTAGTTGAGATAGCAGTAATTTGGGAAGTACTGGGAGCTAGAAAGATCGTTGATCCTAACCCTCTCGAATAATTTATGGAAATGCATAGCCAGATGCTAGGAATTAGTTGTAGCACATGATAAAAATACCAGGAACGATATTATGAACTGGAGAAGATAAAATTTTAGGCTCTCACCTGGAAGATGATGATCTGGTACCAGGAATTCTAGCATATGCTTGGGTGATACCATTATGATAATTGCACTATGTGACTTGGAGCAATAAATAACGGAAAGAAGAAATTTGAGGAATACAATTGTAGGAAGAAATTTGATGAGAAGAGTAATTATACATTAGGAAAGAAAGATATTTTTTTTGGAGGATTAGTGTTGTAAATAGAACGGAAGGATTTATTATGAGGTTAAGTATAGACTATGACATTGTCCTAGGCATGAGTTGGTTGAGCCAATACCACGCGACGCTAGATTATCGACGTGGTTGCACTATATTTAGACCACCAGATTACCCTAAGTTTGATTTCTTCAGGGAGCCCGGGAGCATGGTGCCCATCTACCTTAGAGGCACAGATTATGGAAGGTAAACCGGTATACCCTCACTTTATATCAGAGTTTAAGGATGTGTTTCCAGAGGATCTTCCATGCCTGCCACCTGACAGGGAGATAGAGTTCACTATAGAGTTGACTCTCAGGGCCGAGTCAGTTACTTCCCCGTCCACAGACTAGCACCGAAGGAGTTGGTTGAGTTAAAGGTTCAAGTAGATGATGTCTTAGATAAGGGTTTCATTCGGGCTAGTATTTCTCCATGGGGAGCACCCATCTTATTTGTACCAAAGAAGGACGTGACGGTACATTTGTGTATCGATTACAGGACATTAAATGCTATAACGATAAAGAACAAGTACCCACTGCCACGCATCGATGATTTATTTGATCAGCTTAGTGGTGCATGTGTATTCCTAAAGATCGATCTCAGATCCGGCTATCATCAGATCAAGGTACGGAGAGAGGACATTCTGAAGATGGCTTTTCGGACAAAGTACGGGCACTATGAGTTTTTAGTCATGCTGTTTGCTTTAACCAACGCGCCAGCAGTATTTATAAGTCTGATGAACAATATTTTCCACCAGTACTTAGACAAGTTCATGGTGGTATTTATCGACGACATCTTGGTATATTCCAAGAGCCAGGAGGAGCACGAGAGACATCTCAGGATTGTATTGGAGACGCTGAGGCAGGAGAGACTGTATGCCAAGCTCAGCAAATGTGAGTTCTGCTTGGATAGAGTACCATTTCTGGGACACATAATCATCGGAGATGGACTATTAGTTGACCCAGAGAAGATAGCTACAGTAGAGACGTGTCCTACCCCTACATCAGTTACAGAGATAAGGAGTTTTCTTGGACTTGTCGGATATTATCGAAGGTTCGTGGAAAACTTCTCGAGGATCGCTGCGCCTATGACACGACTGATGCGTAAAGGCGAGGAGTTTATTTGGACAGAGAAGTGTCAGACGACTTTCGATGAATTGAAGAAGTGTCTTACATCAGCACCGATTTTGACACTTTCTTTAGGATCGGGAGGATTTATAGTATACAGTGATGCGTCTGGGAGCGGATTAGGATGTGTACTGATGCAACATGGCAAGGTGATAGCCTACGCATTGAGACAGCTGAGAGTTCATGAGAAGAACTATCCGACGCACGATCTAGAGCTAGCTGCAGTGATATTTGCACGAAAGCTATGTCGGCACGACCTTTATGGAGAGTGTATTGAGATTTACACAGATCACAAAAGTCTGAAGTATGTCTACATTCAGAAGGATCAACATGAGACACAGACGATGGCTAGAGTTGATGACAGACTATGATATAGAGTTGCAGTACTACCCTGGCAAGGCAAATATAGTAGCAGATGCCTTAAGCAGGAAGCCCATGGCATACTTTTTGACGACTCAGCAGAAATTACTAGAGAATCTTCAGGATCTTGGGATAGAGATTATATTGTCAGGCATGGAAGGACATGTGGCTAGTCTCAAGGTTTACTCTACATTGATTGAGAGGATCAAGGTAGCCCTGCCTACATATGCAAGATTTCGATGACTGTGCGAGAGGACAGAGGCCGGCATGCAGACGGGACTCAGGATTCATGAAGACGGAACATTGAGGTGTGGAGATCGCATATACGTTCTGACTGGCGAGCTACGCCAGAAGTTGATGATCGAGGCTCATAGATCAATTTATTCTATTCATCCTGGGGTACGAAGATGTACCGAGATTTGAGACAATACTACTGGTGGCATAGGATTTTTAGGAAGATGGTGAGATTCGTGGCGAGATGTTTGGTCTGTCAGCAAGTCAAGGTTGAACATTAGAGGACTGCAAGACTATTGCAGCTGCTTCCCATTCTCGAGTGGAAGTGGGAACATATTACCATGGACTTCATCACAGGATTCTCGATGATCCCTAGCGGGAAGGATGCAGTTTGCGTTATCATAGACCGACTCACCAAGTCTGCACATTTTTTTGCCCTTTAGAGTTGGGCAGCCTACGAAGATATTAGCTGACATATATATGAGGCAGATAATACGACTACATGGAGTGCCTGTCAGTATTGTATCTGATCGTGATTCCAGATTCATGTCATATTTTTGGCGGAGTATGCAGGAGAGTCTAGGAACTCGTCTTAAGTTCATCACTACATATCATCCACAGACTAATGGTCAGTCATAGCGTACGATTCAGATACTAGAGGATATGTTGAGAGCGTGCATGATCGACTTTGGAGGATCTTGGGAGGACCATCTACACTTGGTAGAATTCTCCTACAACAATAGCTACCAGGACAGCATACAGATGGCACCTTATAAGGCATTGTACGACAGGAAGTGTAGGCCACCGGTATGTTGGAGTGACGTGGGAGAGCGTCAGATACTTGGTCCAAAGTTGGTGACACAGACAGTAGAGAAAGTAAAGCATATTCAGAGCCACCTGCGTACAGCACAGGACAGACAGAAGTATTGGGCAGATGCGCACCGCAGACCTTTAAAGTTTAAATAGGGTGACCATATATTTTTAAAGATATCGCCCACTCGTAGTACCATCAGATTCGGGGCCAGAGGCAAGCTGAGTCCGAGGTACATCAGACCTTTTGACATCTTGGAACAAGTTGGCGATGTGGCTTATCGTCTTGCATTGCCTCCATCATTAGAAGGAGTGCACGACGTATTTCATGTATCGTAGTTGAGAAGATACATGGCAGATCCTAGCCACATGCTTGATCATTCAGAGATTATAGTCGGGCCCAGTTTATCTTATGCAGAGCAGCCAGTGGGGATACTCGATCGCAGTGAGAAGACTTTGAGGGGTCAGATTATTCGACTGGTCAGGGTTGCATGGAAGCATCATTCGTCAGGCGAGTCTACCTGGGAGTGCGATGATTCCATTCGGCAGCGCTTCCCGTATCTATTTGAGGATCAAGGTACGAATTTACGTACTGCATTCGATTACCAGTTTACTTTTAAATTCTTGTAGCTGTTAGTCATACTTTACTTTTAATTTCGGGGAAACAATTTTTCTAAGTTGGGAAGGATGTAAACTCCCTCATTTATTTTTATAGATAGACTAGTTTTGGGTTAGAAATTTTAGTTTAGCATCTGGTGTTTGAGGTTTAGAATTAGTTGCAGTTGTTTGGTTCTGTATTTAAACCCTTGGTGCACCCTATCGTTGTTGCAATATTTGGAGCCCAACAATAGCCCATAATTTCTAACTTATTATTGCACTCTTGACTTGACAAGCCAACTTAGGCGCTGGACTTTTCCGTCACTCAAAATCATAATCCCTTGTGCTCTAATTTAATTGCACAACTTTCCGTATCTGAAACCCATTCTTTAATCCTGTGTCGCGTACCTTTGTCGTTGCCATCAATTTTGAGATACAAACTCAACCCGTTTAGCTGACCCAATTAAAGGGGTCCAAGACTGACACCAAGCCTACATATTTCATGACCCTTGTGTCACTCTATATTGAGACCCCATGTGCCCTCATTTAATTTAAGAGCACATGATATTTTATTTTAATTAAATTGGGGATACCAACTTTGACTAATCCCAACTTAATCCCAATTTAACCCAATATCCCATTTATTAAGCCCATGTAAACCACACAATATCCCCTCACCTTACAAAATACCAAACACCACTTCCCACACCAATTTTCTATTATTTTATATGTTTGTGCAAATACCCAAAGTTAAGGGCTCATTTGCAAAAGTGTTAATAGGTGTCATCACCTTATTGGTCCAAGCTAATGAAGAAGCCTCCTTCTCCCTCCCTTAACCGGTCCAACCCCACCCCTCTCTCTCCTTTGTGTGAACAAAATCCTCCATGTTGAATCTGAGCCTCCATTCAAAATGGGGACTCGTCCTCACCACACACTCTTACACATGCCGGCCCTAATCCAAACATATTGGAAACCACCCCCTCTCTCTCTCCTCCCTCTTCCAACACAACCCCAGCCGAATTCTTCTCCTCCCTTTTTCTTCTTCTTCTTCTTCTTCTTCTTCTTCTTCTTCTTCTTCTTCTTTCCTTTCCCTTCTTCTCCTTCTTCAAATAACTCCACCACCCACTACACCCCTACTCCGGCTTCTTCTTCGACTGCCCCCCACGCACCACCGAGCTCTTCTACCCGTTGTACCGCTACACCTCTCCTCTGGTCGATACCCCCGCTGCCTCCAGCAGCCATCACCGTGCCTCCACCTCCATTTCCGCTGCCACTCCCACTCCAACCTCCATTGCAACCGCCGATCCTAGCGAGTCATCCACGACCGGCCTCCGGCTGCACTCACGACCGGCTACCCCGCTGACATCTCCAGCAGCCATCATCGGCCATCCCTACGTCGACCAACCACCGTCGACCTCTGCTTGAGACCCTCCCCTTCCACAGCAGCGCATCATCATCATCATCAACATCATCACCATCATCATCATCATCATTAACACCACCACCATCTCCGGCCCACGAGCGGTGATCCACCCGCCGTTGACCACAGCAACCGGCCAGCACCACCACCATACCGCCAAGGTGAGCTTCTCCTCATCTCCTTGTAGTGTAGTAGTATATATTGTTTGGGTTATATATAACTTAGTTAGGTTCCTGTAAAATGTTTTGAGTTTTAGGGTTTAAGAGTTTGCTATTTGAGTTTAGGGTTTATGAATGCTAGGTATAATAATTTAGGGTATTGTTCAATTTAATTTATGTATATTGATTATTGTTGATGAGCAGTTTTAAATTGTTGCAAAATAATACTATAATTTATCATCAAGGAGCAGGTAATTTATTGTGAAATGGTGTATGATATCAAACCATTAATCTTTGATTGAGGACTGATAATTAATGATGAGTTTAATCGAGGAGTAGTTTTTATTGTGGAATGGTAATGATTGTATATATTTGAGGGTTAATAAATAATTAATAATTTATTCGAGGATGATGTTTAAAATATGCGGGATAACGTCTGTGAAGACCAGGGAAAAATCTGAGGACTGAACATACTTGAACTACTGAACATCGTGATGAATATAGTAAGATTGAGGATTTTTCTGATGATTTTATACAAGAGATTAATCGAATGAGATGTAAACTACCTTAGTCAACCTTGGTCAACCCTCTAGCTTAGTGTCTATGTGAGTTGTAATAGAGATTGAAACATATGCTAGACGTGTGTCACCTCTTATTTTAGCCTCGTGATAGTCCGTTGATTGAGCTTGCGTCTCGTTTCTAGGTACTACGGGACCCGCGGAGTTGGACGTTGTACCGGAGCCCCATCTTCAGCAGCCGGATCCAAACAAGTGTACCTTGCCACCCTGTATTTTATTTACCAGATATTTATTTATTTATTATATACATTTTGCGCGTTTTGGTTTAGAACCGTTACTTCACGTCCGGGTCATAACGTGGTGCAGATGTTCGTCGATAACGTCTGGTAACGATTGATAGATGTTCGCAACACCCTGATGTACATACTTGGTTACATCATAACCCTAGGACACATTCAGAAACTGTCATCGTGCCAAATTTCCTGTATCCTGATACTGACAGCATGACCAAAATCTGGGATGACCTTAGGGTCGCGTTTGTTGATAGTTACTTCAGTTTGATGAGACTGCTAGATAGAGGTTCAGGTTCAGGTTCAGCGCACACTCGTTGACCGCTTGGGAAGGGGAAGACAGTTACTAGATGTTTGGGTTCCTCTGCACGCACTTATATATGTATATGTTCTATTTCTGTAGTGTTCCTGTATCCATTGTAGTTGTATCACCCGTGTGACTCTTTGCCCGGAGCTATGGTACGTCCTGTGTGTTTTCGTGTCCGGAGCTACAATTTTATTTTGGATAGCCCACGCATCGAACATTGTCTTCAAACTGTGTCTCACTTAGGTGGTTATGCTATATTACACCTTCGTTGCACTTGTACTTTCTGTTATACTATGGCATGCTGTATTTTTGTACCTTGCTACGTCTCTCTGAGGACCTGGTCCCCTGCCAGTTTTGCAGCATAGACGATTACGGAGCCTTTTGGAGTTGCTGACGGAGTTGCTTGTCTGGCAGGCTTTGGTACCAGGTACTTATATCAGATATGGTTATTATTTTATATTGTTTATTTATCTGCTGATGTAGCCTTGTTTTATAGACTTATATTCTTCTCTAGTTTATTTGGGTTTGTGTGTTACTGGGCGGCCGACTCTAGCACTTATAGCTCATTCTTGTGTATTTTTGTTCTTTGTGGATTGAGATGTAGACATTTATATTTATAGGATTATTTAGATAGTAACCATTATAGTACATCTTATACGTATTCGAGTCAGACGAGAGTCTGGTCGAATGCGTAGCTGGCATGTTGCGTATTCCTGGTACTACATATTTTGGGACTGGGGCGTGACACTAGACTTGCCACCTGCATTGGAGGAAGTGAACAACGTATTTCACATGTCATAATTGAGATAGTACATGGCGGGTCCTAGTCACGTATTGGATCACTCGAAGATAGAGGTGGTCCCTACTCTTAGCTATCTAGAGCAGCCAGTTGAGATTCTGGATCGGAGAGAGAAGGTGCTAAGGAACCAGACCATTCCCTTGGTACGCGTCACATGGAGGTATCACTCTTCGAGTGAGTCTACTTGGAAGAGGGAGGATGAAATGCGAGAGCGTTACCCATATTTGTTTGTACCTTGAGGTATGTTCTTTCCTGATTCTGTTTTAGTTTCTGGGGGTAGTTTCATCTTTGAATTTTGAGGACAAAATTATTTTAAGGGGGTTAGACTTGTCACTACCACATTTTCTAGGAAAGAATATTTTGGTTATTTTATAATTAATTAAATATTATTTTATTATTTATTTATTATTAGATGTTATATTTGATTTTGGACTTATGTTAGTGGACCTAACTAGATTAGAGTAGACTCATGGACCAATATTAATTCTAGTTAGATTTGAGCCCAACAAACAAGCCCATTCATTAGGAGGATGACTTAATTAGTTAAACCATTTGGATTAGAACCTTTCCTCTTTAATTAATTCCTTCTTGACAAGCCCATAGGGATATTTTAGATTTTTCATACTTGCTTGCATCTCAAGCAAGGGTCGACCTTGAGGGAGGGGGGGGAGAAGAGAGACTCTCTCTCTCTTCATTCATTTCATTTCAATTCTAGATCTAAAATTTTTTTCTTCCAAATTCCTTCATCTCTATATCAATATCTATCCAAATTCCTTCCCAATTCCTTCTCTACTCACTATTGAAGGCTATTAGAATAAGAAGGAGGCAAGGATCTACAAGGAGGAGGAAAGAGCACAAATAGAAGGCTCTTGACACTCTTTTGGAGACTTGTATTAGGAATTCATCTTCCAATAGATAAAATTCAATTTTTTCTCTCTAATTAGACTCTAAATATATAGTTTAATTATTAAAAACTCTTCCATGTACTAAGGCTACCCATAGAAAGTGGAATTAGGTTCATAGGAGGCCTATGGAGGAAGTTATGGTGTATTTTGTGCCAAATTTGGAGGAATTTCGAGATTGGCACATCATATGTTTGTCAATAGGTCAATTAGACAAAATTAACATGTGTTTAGTTGTGTAAGACTAGTATTATGTCCATAATTGGATACATGTTGGTTGTATCATGATAATTTGGTGATACTGGTTGATTTGGAAGTTTTTTCTTTGATACGGGGGTTTAAGCATATCATATTTGGACACAGACACGTAGTGGTATAGATAGTACTTTATATTACTCTTAATTATGATATTAGACTTGCCCGTGTCCTTTGGGATATATTTGGTGATGTGTTGGAGCCGTATCGCAAGCGTATCATAGATTGAGTATGATACGGTTGCGGTGCACTCCACGTGTTTGTTGTTTTGTATTATATTTTAATTTGACTTGGATATAGCTATTAGAGTATTGTATTTGAGTTGTTATATGTTATATATATTTATATATGGTTTCTATATACATCTATCTATGTTTCTATTATATTTAGTGTATTTTGGTTGTGTTCTAATTGTATGTAGAAAGAGGGGTTTCCTTATGAGCATGTGTTAGAGTTATGCTCACTGATTTGGTTCTATGGACTGATTAGGAGTATTGTATTCGACAATAAGGAGTTGTAGGAAATATCTGATTCATATAGGGACTGTTATGGAGGGGTGAACTGACAAGGAGGCAAGAGGGAGAGTGTTCATTGTCAGTTGACAGTGAAGAGTATCGGGTTGGGCTGTGCACCAAGTGCACAACAGTCGGGTTTGCTGCCATCTGCAAGTGGTTTATGCAATGGCAAGTTGCAGTTGGTGTGCTGCTTAGAGCAGCAACAACCGTGTTAGGTTCTTGCCCGACTGTAGAGGGGAGAACTATGCACACTGTGGTGCACAGTCGGATATTATACTGCTGTGTAATAGCAGTTAGGCTCTGGATATTATAGCAGCAACAATGAGGAGGTAGTAGTATTATTGCTGCAGTTGTACAGTCAAGAGAGGGTGAACAATGAGTTCAGCAGAGTAGGAGGAAACCTGTAATTGATGTGCATGAAACATCAAGCAGTGCCTGGACTGTGTTCGATCACAGTGAAGGCAACAAGGATCAGCTGCAAGAGCAGCAGCAGGTAAACCTTGAGTTCGAGATGTTGTGATCAGTTGTGAGTTGTTGCAACATTAGAGTAGATGGCAGTTAATAGTATTGGAGACTGTAGTTATAAACTGCATTTGGGCAGCAGCAGCATGGAGGTAGAGGGAAAGGTATGCTAGTGTTAGTTAAGTTAGTATATGTCAGTTGTATATTTATTATGTTGTGAAGAGTTAGTGATAGTTGAGTGTTATATGTTTTGAGTTGTTGGATACTGATAGGAAGTAATGTAGTAATGGCAGGTGATGTTATATATTAGACTTGGTTAAGTTAAGGTAATAACTAAATTTTAGGATACTAGTTATATAAGCATTAATTATAGCTTAGATACAGATATACACCTGAGTTAAGTATATATGTGGATAGCTAGTTAAGGGTTTAGCTAAGTTTAGAATTACTTTGTGATACCAAGGTAATTGTAGGTATTGGCTATGGGTATCAAGATAAGGGTAACTAGTGCGATACCAAGTTGGCTCAAAGCCAAGGTATCCTATAGTACTAGTTAGCTAGGAATACTAGTATATTTTATATTTGTTATAGTACTTTTTGTATAATATTACATATCTTATGATACGGTACAATACTAGTATCCTATAGCTAGTATAGCCTAGTTACATAGTGTATGTATCCAATATCCTAGAAATATACTCATACAACATAGAAATAGCTAGTTTGACCAAGTTTGACTAGTTTAACTTAGAGTTGACCTAGTTTGACTTAAAGTTGACCTAGTTTGACTGTTTTAACATAGAAATGGCTTTATGACCTAGAATTTGACTAGTTTAACTTGTATTCATTCTAAAATCTTGTATTGATATAATATTTCATATTTAGGTCTCTGAGGCACCATTTCGGACATCTTTGATACTGTTCACCGGATTCCAGGCAAGTACATTATCTGATAGTTTTCCATTTATGATTTCCTCTATGTTTTTTGTATTTAGTTTATATATCCTTAATTTCTTGACACGATGGTTAGACAGATTGGTATATTCGGATCTCATCATGAGATGTTATTCCTTGGTATTTATGGTGTATCTTGTGCAAGTCTTGTTCCTCGTTCTTCTTGTACATGTACATACATTGATTCTTGGGGCAACTAGCTACCAACCCAGTAAATCATGTGTCATAACGTACCATGGTTGGATCCACTATACCAGTCGGGACGGGGAGTGTTAGTGTAGATATGTGATTATACCCCTCCTTGTGCATGTCCTTGTGAGTGTTGATCATACACTGCACGTATGATTAACCAGGCCCTAATCCTTGTGCAAGTTTTCAAGCCGATCACATGTTGAAGCTGGTACTCATTCACATAGTATTAGTATTTCTTGCTCATTTTTATGATACTCATTTCCTTGTATTTAATTCCAGTATTTCTATTTTGTATATCGCTTGTACTTGTATATTACATCTTGTATATTCACTCTATTTACTATTACATAGTTTTTATCATTTATTAGAATTGTTGTTAGAGGTGTACTTTGCTCCTTTCTTGACTGGATATATCTTTCCCAGATGACACTATGGAGTGGTATCCCACTCACTGCGGGCCACAGGACGTAGTTGGCTTAGAGTCAGAAACTTTAGCCCAGGAGGGTCTCATCCCGGTTGAGACAGACGACCCAGTACCTGTAGCTCACTAGATAGGTTTATTGTACTGGATTTGTCTCCAGCATTTGACATTAATATTTTTTATTATATTTGATGACTCATTGGATATTATTTTGCCTGGTGAGTTGTATTTGACTCTTTAGTTCTTTATATCATATCCGTACGATTGTTCCATCTTATAGATCTGTGATTGAGTATTTATACTTTATTGGTGGTATTATATATCTTGATGATCATTATTGCTAGATAGATAGTTTACCCAAACAACGTTCTACCATCGATACTGCGGCATAGGCTGGACGTTGTTCACTACTCGCGCCCCTACACTGGGTGCGGGTCATGACACAAAACCTGTGGGGTCAGACACCAAATAGCAAGTACCACAAGAAAGTACGAAATAAAGAAACAAAACCATTTCTATAGCATTAGATGCTTAACCAACAATCAATGGCATATGCCCCATCCATGACATGACACGATACCCCTTTACCAAACAAGGATAGGAAGTGCCGCATCATATTTAGATAGAATACGTCCCTTGATTATGGTCAAGCTAGAATAATTCTGCATCGTAGTTTTAGTCCACAGACTATTGTAATACAATAACGCAACCCAACAACCAAACAAGGATATGAGTTGAACTATCAGGTCACGACAGTCTATGTCCCTAATTCCACTTAACAGAAGGCGCAATACACAAGCAGAGACACAATATTAAGTAAAATAACATTGTGATAATAATTGTTTGATAATAAACGAAAGAAATAGAAACGAGGTTTATACGAAACCCGCTCTTTGGTTTACAAACAAGATTGTATAATTAATCCTATACGAGGATGTCGAGTATAATTTTTTAATCTGGGTAAATATTGCTATAGGGGTCCAATCTGCAGTCGATCACTTTGTCCCTTGGACCACACGATGATGAAGAAGTGCCGTAGAAGACAGAAGAAGCTTCGAAGGTTGCAAAGGAGAGTGGATGCTCGATGCCAAAGTCGTCAATCACTACTCTTTGCTTGAGCTCTGGATTCTTCTCTTTTTCGACCTTGTTTTTTTCCACTTAAATCTGCGACCAATTTTTGACCGTTTTCTCCACCTTGGACCTCTGTCAATAGAAGTCTCTATTTATAGAGTTTTAGTGATAGTGACCACCCAGTCGGCGTAGAAACCGAGTAGTGGAAAGTAAAACACCCTTTTATACGATGGTTACAATAATCGTTGCCCGCGTATAGATGACCTTTTGAATGAGCGTGTGACGCATGTCCTATTAAGAGACAACGCGTATAACTGCTGCGAAGATCACAGCATAAAAGCCACGTAGGTAGTTATCCCTCGCGTAGAAAAGGTTGGCGTAGAAGCCAATAACTGTCACTATGGCATAGATGCCAAAGAGTTATCAAACCGGCATAGAAGCCGAGTAGGCGTAGAAGCAGAGTAGGCATAGAAGCCAAGTGGGCGTAGAAGCCGAGTTGGCGTAAAAGATAGCTGATCCTCCTCCCCTGACTGAGGCCTTGAGCGAATTCTGGACCGAATAGCCTTAATACGCAGCAATGCAAATGTGGCATGAGTTGACGTATTCCAAGGAGATAGCGTACAGCGTGCTCCCATAGCTGAGAATAGCCCGATGGCGTAATGTGCCAAAGTGATGATGTGGACGTTTTTAGCTGAAATTATGGCTTTTGGAGATATAGTCAAATCTCTTGCATTAGATACAGAGATCTGCCCCCATCCTGCGCATTAAATGCAGAGGCGTGTCTCGAAGATCTACCATCATTCTACGTATTAAATGCAGAGATGTGCCTCGAGCCTTGTACGAAGAGCAGCTGATAACGTGGCAGTCTGTTCATTTTGTGCGGAGCGTAATAAGCTCACGTCTGCCTGTGTAAAACTAGGCAGCGTATTCCAGAGGCGTGTCTCAAAGATCTGTCATTATTCTGCGCATTAAATGCAGAGACGTGCCTCGAGGAATTGCCATTATTCTGCGCATTAAATGCAGAGACGTGTCTCGAGGAATTGCCATTACTCTGCGCATTAAATGCAGAGACGTGCCTCAAGCTCTGTACAAAGAGCAGCTTTTGACATGGCAGTCTATTTGTCTTCTGCGGAGCGTAAGAAGCTCATGTCTGCCTGTGTAAAACTAGGCAGCGTATTCCCTTGTATGCGTAAAAGCAGTTTACGCCAAGAAAATAGCACTAAACGACAGCCTGGGTTGCTGTGTCGCGCTATTATTATAGCCGTCGTCTGGGTAGTCGTGCGGTACTCTTTGTCAGGAGTCAGACGTCAGGTTCACTGCATGATTTAACAGGTTCATTTTAGAGAATACGAAGCGTTCCTCGTACACTTCAATGATGCATTAAAAGCGGATGAGTTTTACGCCATAAAGGCGATGTAGCACCCTTTTTATGCTGAAGCAACCTGGATATACTGCATTACGCGGATAGTCCTTGAGCTTATATTTTACGCTGTGCTCAGCAGAGAAGCTTTGTTGCACTTTGATGGCTCTGAAGTCATCTTTTTACGCTGTCCAGCATTAACATGTTGTGTATAGCTATCCAGCGTATTTTTCATGCTTCTACAAGACCCCCTTCAAAGCTTTCAAATTCCTCATAATTTGAAATGCTTTGAATGAAGCATGAAACGGTCAAGTCTGACACATTTTTCAAGGCTAACTTCTTGGCGGATTATAGGGGATTTATTAGAATTTGGTGTGATCTCTTTTGCCTATATAAAGGCTGAGGAGTTAACCTGTCCTTCCCACATTTCCTTCACCACACAGAGATGATGGCCGGAGTTCATCGGGTCGACTTGAGTGAAAATGAGACCATGTTCTTCCAGCATGTAAGAAGTCGAAAAAGACTGCATCTTCGAGCAAATGTCCTCTGCAACGATGGATCATGGAAGGATATCATAGCCTCCTTTGCTCGAGATAATCAGCAACTTTGTATGGCGGTTCTTCAGGAGAGAGAAAAGGTCTCATTTGACCACACAGCTTGTAAGCTGTATCTTCTCCTATCGTTCGTGGACGAAAGAAGACAAACTAGCCCTGTCCTCGAGTATTGAGTTGGGTGAAATACCTCAACTCAATCTGTCATGGCGTACGGAGCATGGGATCTGTATAATTTAGGCAGGCCCAGTTTTTTATCGTCCCGCCATTTATCATTTTCTTTTTAATCGGTCGCGGAAACCGACTAACTGCTGAAGAAGACGGAAGAAGATCTCCACCAATGCGAGAACCTGGCAGAACAGATTCTGGGGGTGGCCTTCCGATGACGATGAGGAAATCCTTTATAGACGGGATTTTCCTCATATATAATCATGAAAAATAAAGAAAAAACCCTTTATAGAATGGATTTCCCTCATATGTAATCATGTTTTAATAAAATTGTCTTCTTCTGTGCATATGATTATTTGCCATATACTTTGCTGTGAAGTCTGAATATGTGTAGCTTCGACACGTCTTGTAACTTTATGCCGACTCTGATAGAAAGAGTGCTAGGTCCCGTCCTGTCTTTTACGCATAACTAAGGATGCACAGAAAGCCGCTTAGCATTCGAGTATTCGAACTATTCTGCTGTTAGGAATGAGGAACCGCGTAGAATTCTGAACTGTCACTTCTGATAAACAGAATTCTTGTTCAGACCATCATCTTCAAGAATGATTTCTCGAAAATCCTTTGGAACAAGGTGAGAAATGGCTGTCAAAAACTGAGTCACCATATTGAACTGTAGATGAAATATTCAGACTGGATTCTGGATGAACCTCCAATCGACCCATAAAGAAGAGTAATTTTCAATGTTGAACTCTGTATGCTTTGGGTACTTGGGATATTTTGGGGTCAAGAAGGAGTATCTTCTGTGTGAACTCTTGCAATTGACCGCCTTGAGGATTGTTCAGATATACGCGTACTCAGGCCTGCATATTTTCAGATATGCAAAAAGTCATAGATCTGTAACTGTAGATGAGCATAAAATCATAAGTTCGTAACCTCTCGAGCGTAAAAGCTGCTGAGCATGAGAGCATCCGGACGTAGAAACTGTAGATTTGTAGCCTCCAAAAAGAAAATCTTCCGAGTCTGAAGTTGTGGATTTGTTGCCTCTGAGCGTAAAAGCCACCGAGTGTGAAATCGTAGATTTGTAGCTTCTGAGCGTGAAGTCGTAGGTTTGTAGCCTCTCCAGCATAAAAGCTACCGAGCATAAAAGCATCCGGGCATAAAACCATAGACTTATAGCCTGTGAGCGTAAAACCATAGATCTGTAGCTGTCGAGCGTAGAAAGCTCCTTAGCATAAAAATCACGAATCTGCTTTGCATGAAAACTTTTCGAATTTGCTGACTGTCCGCCTTCTCTGAGTAATAGGCTCACGTAGTCCCCAATCATAACCGAATATTAAATGTCAGATTTGGTTCGAGATTCGAGGAGTTCATCCGAACTCTATATATACCCCAAGGTTTTTAGAGAAAAACTTTTCATCCGTCTTTTGCAAAAGAAAGCCTTCGATTGTTCGAGTTCTCTCCTCCGTCTCCTCTCCGAGCATTCAGAGCTTTCAGCAATGGCCCCGAAACCGATCTCCTCCTCTAAGGGAAAGAAGACCGACTCTTCTTCTCGCTCTTCTGCCCAAGCGAGAGCGGCTTCCGTCGGGCAAGGCGAGCTTCATTCTGAGCGAAGTGTCCCGCCGACGAGCAGTGCACCCGGCCTTAAAGGTAGAGTTTTTGGGACAAAAAAGAACGACTGAAATCCTTCTCACACGTTGTACGTGAACGCGCTAGGTCGTCTTATGTGCTGATAGCCTCTTCGAGGAAGATGATGCACAGAGATATTTCATCTTTTACGCCCATATTTCTAATGTGTCAGCGTAAAAACTCTATATTTTCGCAGTCTGGCGTAAAAGCACAGATTGTCGAAACTTGGCGTTTACCATAAAATTTAAGTGTTACGCTTCTGGATAAAAATTTTGGCGTAATAACTCAAACTTTGGCAGTCTGGCGTAAAACACAGACTGTCAGATTTTTTTTTTGTATACTGTCAGTCTTGATTTTTACGCCCTAGAATAAGATTCCAGCGTAAAAGATCAAGTTTTTACAGTCTTGGCGTAAAGCACAGACTGTTGATTTTTGGCATATGCTGCAAGATTGTCTAGTATAGAAACTGACGTGTCTTTCTTGCATTTTGTAGTTAACTTGCATGCGTCTCCGTTGGCTGAGGTGATGGGTTCCGCTGCCGGGATGCTTCATTCCAACTACCTGGAGGATTTATCCCACGTGACATTTCCCATCTCTGGACCCCAATATCCTGAAGGAAGGGGAATCCTTATATCGGCTCAAGGCGAGCAAACGCTGTTAAACATGATCAACGGAGAGCCCCTGACATACATAGACGGGGACCAATACATAAAGTCGGCTTTTCTCTTCGGGGACATGATTGACAAGCAGTCCCAGATGAAGCCCAAGAAAGAACTCTGGGTTTTCCCTGCCGGGAGCTTGGTTCTGTATCTGCCCAAGATGCTGAGAGACTATCCCATCTCGGCATTCTTCCATGCTACACATCCCAGGAGGATGTCGTGGACGCTGACTCCCGATCTTCACGGCCGGCCGGGGAAGATATTTTATCTGAAAGGAGCTGACCAGGGGTCGTTTGTCAGCCGTCCTTCCGGTTCTGTGATGCCGTTCATGGGACAGTACCCGGGCAGTGTCCCGAGTGAAGATGCTCCAGCCGGTCCAATTATCGACTTTTTACAATGATTTCATGGGGCACGGAGGAGTATACCCTAAGGTGAACCCTCGGACAAGTGGGTGGATCACCCCTACAAATCTTCGATGGGCTCGCTTAGCTGAATGGGCCCTGAAGCATTTTTAGACCGAGCTAGAGGGCATTGGTCTGTACGCAGCTGTGAGTGCTACTAGTGTTGGGTTACCTCTCAACCCTAGACAGTTTCTAGCTTTGATGGAGCGATATATCTCGCTCATCGGGACTTTTGCCACTCCACTAGGGGAGTTTAGATTGGCCCTCCACGAGATGGCAGAGATCTCGAGACTGCCTATGGGAGATACTCCATATGAAGAGTATGTTCCCACAAATCGGGAGTTGGGGGATTCCCACTACCTTGCTTGCACCACTTTTAATGGTGAGCCCTCAGATTTGGCTCATACCAATAAATGGGTGTCCTACCTCTTCTTTCACCGGGCCAGGACTACTAAGCCTGAGAAGGTCTTGGATACGAAGGATCAGCCTTTGAATTTTCTGAGCGTGCTTAGTTCTCAGGTAGTCGACGATCTTATGGAAGACGCTGGGGCTCCGGACCAGATCCTCGACGAAGGGATAGGGAAATATCCTGCAGGCACTAAGGCCTACAGTTATTTGAGGCATTGCCGCATGCCTCTGTCCAAGGAAGCTCAACTGGCTGGCTTCCTCTCTATATGGCTGCGCCGATTGGTGGTACCCGGGATTGCATCTACGAACCGCATTCACCGCAACACACTATGGCCTGCAGTGCGTCTGGTGTTCGGGGCAAGACTGGGCTTGCTCTCTGCCATGGTGTGCCGCATACAAGCTGGCCTGAGGGCCCTTACTGATGGGCTGCTTGCTGATGAAACTCGGCGTGATAGCTTTCCCAGGGTAGAATTACCATACCTGTATTTGATGGGATAGTTAATTCTCCATAACCCCAGGGAGATGTCTCCTGGCCCTGGCAGTAGTTCGGGGGGTAGTTTCTTGTTGAATTACAAGAATTCTACCTGGAACGTGACCACAGTTCTAGACTGTCCGTGGGTGCTGAACTTCAGTCACAGCTGGAAGCTTTTCTGCACTGTCCCCTCTGTATATCTCAATCAACAGGGGATCAGACTTCAGGATATAGGCGACGGGAAGACCGTTCTTTCTCCTGAGACTTTTAATTGGTTGGTCTGCATTAGACCTTTCTATTTACTGTATAGAAGTGAAGACCATTGCTTCTTGGAGCCCTACCTGCCTAGTCGATTTGTCAGCCAATTCGGGTACGACCAGTTGCACGTGGGCAATGCCGTCACCAGCTTCAGGTCCAGGGGCGGACTCATTGATGGAGCGAGAGGATGGCGATACTTTATCATGGGTTGCACTGGAGCAATTTTTACCGTGCCCGTCATTTCGCTCTCCACGGAGCTGCCCATTCTCCACTCGTATGCCTAGTTCTATGTGGCAACCAACACCTTCCATCGCGATTTTGACATACGTGGAAGTTTTAGGATGCCCTCTTCTAAGTCTGGGGGAATAGTCAAAATCCCTTCCGTTTTCTCTGATGAGGGTGAAGATTCCATCAATCCAGATGAGCCTCTGTTGGCGGTACCGAGAGGTAAAATACCTCCGCCCACAGGGCCTCTAGTAATCTCTGGGAAGCGAAGGGCTCCTGCTCCGAAGGAGACTTCCCCTCGTAAGAGGAAGAAGAAGACGGTTACTCGTCCTCTCAGGATTCCCAAAAATGAGGCTCCTAGAAGTGAGCCTGCATCTCCCCCTGTTGGGGATGATTCTTTGATGGGAGGTCCCTCGCCTTTTAGAGAGAACCTCTACAGTTCCGGCTGGCAATGCCGGAGAATTCCTTCTTGAGGCTGCTGTCGCTGCTACCGCTTCAGGTAGTGGAACGAGATCGCCTTCGGGGCTGAGCCGAATAAGGATATCTTTATCCAGATCAGCATCGAGAGAAACCCCTGCCGTGTCTGTCAGTGCACCCAGCGAGATTCCAGCCGATGAACCTCGGTTGGAACTTGACGAGGACCTGGAAGAATATTTGCCAGTGTCGGTTAACACACCGCCTTCTTCAGGTATGACAGCTTGCTTAGCATCATTAAGAAATGATTTACCTGAACTGGCTGCAGACGTAACATATATGCCATCGGCCAAGGGTAAATGTCATCTTCATGCCTCTTTTTTAGGAAAATTAACATCATGTTGATATTAACTTTCTTTTGTCTTCTTTTCAGGGGAAGATATCCACGGGAAGGGCAGTGTCGACGCGCCTTTTGGCACTATTTCAGGTCTTGGCAACGACATGGAGGTACCCGGCTTCGAAGAGGAAATATTTTCGGGTGCCGGCTCGCCTGAGACGATTCCGATATCTCAAGAGGAGGATGAGCCTGTCATTGCGATAATGCCTCCTTTGAGTACGCCGGTCACTTCGTCCGGTGTTGGCGCATCTTCTTTTGTCGCACCACCTATTGAGGTGACGGATGTGGCAACATCGTCTGCGATCGTTCCTGGAGGGAGGTTCGCCAATATTGCTGCCACTCCCAGCGTTCATTAGAATCTAGTCATGCTAATTGAGCAGTATACTGGTATCTTCTACAGCACTATGAAAATATTGATATCAATGGTGTTGGAGAAGAATCTGAGCTTTGAGGCTCTGAGGAGGTCCTCTCAGTTCGCGATAGTGCCGATCAGAGACTTTAATGACACTGGGGTGGCTGACACACTGGAGGAGATAGTTAATGGTTTGGAGCACCCCATTAACGAATATCTGCAGCTATCTCGAGGCAGCATCGACGACCTGATCCAGGCTGAATATGACTCCTTGACTGCGCAACTTACTGAGCAGATGGAAGGCCTAAATAAATCCATCCAGACACATCAGCAGGAGATGGATAAAGAAAAAGATGTCTTGGAGGAGGTCATTCCTCTTCAAACAAAGTGCCAGGCTGAGCATGAAGGGAATGTAGCGAGGGTCCACAAACTGGAAGCAAAACTCGCTCAGGCAAAGGAGTGGGCTTCTCAGTCGTCGGAAGCTCTAGATGTGGTGAATGGTCGACTGGGCCTAGCTCAATAGAACTTGGTATGTGCAGGAGTCGCCTGTGCTGGTTTTGTTCGGGCTAGATCCGAACTGTCCCTCCTGAGCAATGATGAGGCACGGCTCGAGTGGGCCCGCGCTATTGCTCTGAGCTCCAGGACTGAGAAGATGACCCCGCTGGTGCAGCAGATTCGCGACCTGACCGCTCCCCCCAAATGATGTACTTTTTTGCTTTCTAATATAATTTTGCTCTTTCTGGGAATAATAAAGAGGCTTTCATCTGACTTTGTAGACCCATCATTTTGGAATATAAACGACAGCTTTGGGTGAAAGTGATATCAGAGGTAATATGGACGTGATATACTCTCGGTAAGTTTTAGCAGGACATATCTATTCAGAGGTTTTATGGACATGATAGAATATGCTTCAGCTAAAATTTGTACATAAAACACTATCAGAGGTAATATGGACGTGATAGGTCTTGAAGTTCCAAATTAGTTAAATATATCTATTCAGAGGTTATATGGACATGATAGAATATGCTCCAACTAGTTTCGTTTTGGAAGTAGTTTTGTCAGAATGAGATCTTCGTCATACTCTATTTGAGCAAAGGAGGTTAAGCATAGTACCTCTTCAGGAATTTGTCATTGATATGAGCCATCAACAAGTCTCCATTAGGCTTGGCTAACCTGTAAGCGCCGTTTGATAAAGTTGTCTCGATCACATAAGAGCCTTCCCATTTGGGCTAGAATTTACCCTTACTCCTGTGAGTAAGAATCATCGGCCTTCTCACAGCTAAAACTAGCTCGCCAACTTTGAACACTCTTTCCTTTACTTTTTGGTTAAAAGATCTGAAAATGCGTGCCTGGTAGAACGCGATGCATTGTTGAGCTTGGAGGCGTTTCTCATCTAATCATTCTAACTATTGAAGCCTTAACAGGTCATTCTTTTCTTGAGTCAACTCATTAGCCACTGCTATCTTGAGTGACGGAATTTGGACTTCGATGGGGAGAACTGCTTCACTCCCGTAAACCAATGAGAATGGGATGCAACCTGTCGGTGCTCGTACCGTTGTACGGTATACCGAGAGACATTCTCCTAGCTTCTCATTCCAATCACTCTTGTTCGAAGAGACAAACTTTTTCAAGAGTTTAATAATGGTTTTGTTGAAAGCTTCCACTAAACCATTAGCAACAGGATTATATGCCATAGAGGCTACATTTTGTATCCGATTTTTATCGCAAAATTGATGAAATGCTTGGTTGTTGAACTGAGGTCCATTGTCATGAATTATCCTTTGGGGTATCCCAAAGCGATAAATGATATGATGCTTGATGAAGCTGATCACATTAGATGCCTTTACCTCAGCAAGAGGGATCACCTCTACCCATTTGGAGAAATAATTTGTGATGGCCAGTATGAACCGGTAACCTCTGGAAGAAGACGGGTGAATATGACCAATGATATCCATACCCCATGCTTCGAAAGGCCAGGATGCAACCGTAGGATATAGATGTTCAGAAGGTTGATGGATAAATTCTGCGTGGACCTGACAGGCTCTGCATTGTCTTGCATACTTTATTGCATCTGTGATCATAGTAGGCCAGTAATAGCCCATTCTCCTGATACGATCCTGTAGCTTAGGACCGGGTTGATGCGCTCCGCATACGCCGTCGTGAGCTTCACGGATAATCCGCTGTGCCTCGTCACCGGAGAGACATCTCAATAGCAGTCCATCGTAGGTCCGGCGATATAGACACTGTGAAGATGCCTCAAAATAGAAGCGTAATGATCGTCTTTTGACGGATACTGCTTCTTTGGGATCCTCCGGTAAGATTTCGTATGCCACAAAATCTATAAAGGGACTTCTCCAGTCTCTCCTACGAGGATCAGTGTTCACAGCGTAGCTGCTTTCTATGTGAAAGTTATTTTTCATACAGAATAAATCTCTGTTAAGAAGGATCACCGAATTCTGCCTTCTTATAGGAGTAGCTAAATCTGTAGCTAAACTGGCTAGGGCATCAGCTTCCAAATTCTGAGATCGGGACACATGTTCTAGGAAGAATCCTTTGAATGTCATGGCTATCTCGACCGTTTCTCGGTGATAGGGGATGAGGTCTGGATTTCGGACTTCATATATTCCTCTGACTTGATTGACGATCAGCAGAGGATCACCGAAAGCTTCCAGAGATTCGACGCCGAATTCTTTAGCAACTTGGAGGCCGATTAGTAGAGTGTTATACTCTGCCACATTGTTGGAACAGGGCTCGCTGAGAGAATATGCTCGATAGATGACGAGTTTATCAGGAGTAACCAGGACAATCCCTACTCCTGAAACCACGTTTACCCTGGGACCAGTCCTGGAGGCACCATCGAAGAATAGTTGCCATGCATCACCTTCCATTGCGGAATTATATTCTGTAACTTCGTCGAGAATGTCCTCGTACAGTTTGGAGGTCTCCGGGATCGGATAAGCAGCTAGGAAATCAGCCAACGCTTGGCCTTTGATGGACTTCTGAGGGACGTACACCATGTCATACGGTGTTAATAATATCGCCCAAGTCGCGAGTCGGGAATTAAGAACACTTGGCTTGTTCATCAATACCCGAAGAGGATTGATCCTGGAGATGATGTGGATGGTTTGGCCTGTGACATAGTGCCGTATTTTTTGGATAGCAAACATCAGAGCCAAGCATTCTTTTTCCACTGGATTGTACCGGTGTTCGGCTCCGACTATCATCCTACTGAGGTAGTAGATAGCCTGTTCATGACCCATATCGTTCTTCTGTGTGAGAAGAGCTCCCAGAGAATGATCCATCGCTCGAACGTACAGCAAGAATGGTCTTCCTATGATGGAAGGCACCAGAACTGGCGGACTAGTGAGGTAGCATTTGATATCATTAAATGCTTGCTGACAGGCTTCGTCCCATACGAAGGATATACCTTTCTTCATGAGACGAGAAAAAGGCTGACATCTCCCAGAGAGGTTGGATATGAATCTCCGGATATAAGCCAAACGACCTTGAAATCCCCTGAGTTCTCTCAGATTATGGGGCAATCGTATTTCTTAAGATGGCCTTGACTTTATCAGGGTCCACTTGAATGCCTTTGGTGGTAATGACAAATCCCAGGAATTTGCCACTAGATACACCCAGAAAGGACTTTGTAGGATTCATTTTGAGTTGATGTTGGCACATCAACTCGAATACTGTCTTCAAGTCTTGGATGTGATTATCCTTGAGGCGACTTTTGACAGCTACATCGTCCACGTAATATTCCACTGTCTTGCGTAAATGCTCATGGAATATGTTACTCATAGCCCGTTGGTACGTAGCTCCGGCATTCTTCAATCCGAAGGGCATGACCGTATAGCAATATACCCCCAATAGTGTCCGAAAGGCAGTATGCTTCTCGTCTTCAGGATGCATCTTGATTTGATTATATCCTGAAAATCCGTCCATGAAAGACATGCGTTCAAAACTGCATGTATTGTCAATCATGACATCTGTGATGGGAAGAGGAAACTCATCCTTGGGGCAGGCTGTATTCAGATCTCGGTAATCGATGCAGACACGTACTTTTCCATTTTTCTTCATGACCGGGACAATATTGGCGACCCAGTCGGGATGTTGTTCTTTCTGGATGAAACCGCAGGCTATCAACTTCTTGATTTCAGCTTCAATGGCATCCAACATATCCGGGCGAAATCGGCGTTGGTGCTGCTTCACAGTCTTCAAATCAGGCAATATATTCAGTTTATGAGTAGCCACCTTTGGATCAAGACCTGGCATGTCCTCATAATTCTACGCAAAGACGTCGATGTATTCTTTTATCAGCTGGATAACTTCTTCCCTTTCTTCTTCGGAAAGATTATTACTGATAAATATCGGCTTTGGCGAAAGTTCATCCCCAACGTCAATCTGGATAACTTTATCTTCAGTGGGAGGTTCTCTCTGCTCGAAGCGAAATTCCCATTATGTATCCATTTGTTGAGCCCAAGCGTCATTCTCAAACAATTCAGATTCTTGTTCGTCTGCTTCGAAGGAATCTGTCACTACCATATTTACTGATAATGTTCGTTCGAGAGCATCAGATGAGTCGGAGGACGACGGGCCATTCTGAAAAGAGGAAAAAATATCCTCGTTTGACTCAGAAGTTGCAAGGGAGGTGGTATACCATAACCCAAAATAAGTTCGTTGACAGTAGGGATTACCGTGGAGCGGCATTCGTCTGCCTTTCCTGTAGTTGAGACCTGGTTCCAGCTTCAAGTCATAACCCATACTTTGCATGATCTTCAAAGCTTGTGGGCTGTATCTGTGAACTTGCATTTTACCAGCATCGTCATCGAAAGAATCTTCTTGTACAGTCGGTTTATTGCACATGCGACCGAAGACTATTGAACGCTGACTGCTGCAGGCAGGAGGGACAATAAAGATAGAATCCTCATGTGGTCCATATGTCATGGTGACATTAGATGATGATGCTACTTCCTACATATACGGATGATAGGAATCTATAGCTTCCAAGAATTTTTGTTCTATAGGTTCTATATCGTCATGGGGAGAGGATTCCTGATTCAGAATTTGAGTGTCAATATACTGGAAAAGAGGATCTTTATTATCATCAGAAACCACTTTCCCGGTTGTATTTACATCACTCGGCTGTTTGTTGCGCCGAAGGTTGATGACCAAGGGTGGAGGCTTCTGGTTCAGAGTGATCACTAGAGGATCACCTCTTTTTCCTGACCTGGTTTTGTTCAGGTGGACAGCCACAGGCTCCGTGGCTTTTGGACAAGTAGTTTGCCCTTTCACCTTGATTGACAGAGGTTGCTTGGCAGAGGGTTCTTCTGGCTCCCCATGGGATTCCTTCTCTGCTTCACCTGACACCTCTTCCATGTAGTTTTGAGAGTACAACATGGCATTAGAGTAGTAGGATTCTACTCCTTTAAACGGGTTCAGGTCAGCAAACTCCGTTTGTACTGTTCCTTAGGCATCTACATATTTAAAGCATTGATGTAGAGTCAAAGGAACGATGTTGTGGTCGTGGATCCAAGGTCTGCCCAGCAGAATGTTGTAGGATACCTCCGAATCAATGACATAACATGTGGCCACTGATCTAAGGTCGCCAATCTGGATCCTTAGACGAATTTTCTCCAACGGCTTACTTTTCCTGGCGTTGAAACCCACGATTGTAGTGGTGGTGTAAGCCAATTCGCTGGTAGGAATCCTCAGCGGTCTGAGCAGACTATGAGGAATGATGCTGATTGATAATCCTGGATCTATGTGAATCTGGTCGACCTCCATGGAACCGACATATCCGGTGTAATAGAGGGTCTGTCATGCCTGTTATGCTTTAATAGCATGTCATCTTGAGTGAAAGTGATATTCGGGACCACCTCCATCACACTGTGACATTGAGGTTATTCTACGGGTTCTTCGTCAGGGGACTTGAGCTGGGTCAAGTATGCCTTCGCCTGCATTAATGCTTCACTCAGGGCTTGACGAGTGTCTTGAGAGAGCCTGAGTAGTTCGAAGATGGACAACCTGGCTGGTGTATTAGCCAATTGGGCCAGGATATTGAAGTAGTATGGCTTCTCTAAACCTTTGTTTTGAATATTTTTCAAAGGTTTATAGAAACGCACTTCTTTTTGCTTCCCTTTGTCCGCCGGAATTGGTCTCGAAGGACCGGCCTCTGGTATGGCGGATTCTGGTTTCGAAGGCTTGGCAGCTGAAGCGTTTGCCGGTGCATCTTCCTGACTTACTCCATAGTCCTTGAGGTAAGCTTTCCCTGACCGGGTTCCAGTAGCCAAGACCTCGTCTTCTGATATCGAGTGTATCGTAACCATGTGACATGGTTTACGCTTCGAGTTCTTTTTAGATTTAGCCTTAGCAGCTTGAGTCTCCTCCTCGATCTCTGGCACCAGATCTGGATGAACCCACATAATCTCGCCTCGCTGGGTAGTTAGGGGTACCAGGTCATGATTTTGACCTCTAGCTGGAGGGAGATTAACAATGTTCATCGTTGTCCGGGACATAGGTGTAACACCATCCGGGACTTCTTGGAGAGACAGATTGCCAAATTATAGAGAGATCATGTTGGCTGTGACCGTCTTCTCGCTGTTGCGCAGAGTGATGGCCGTAGCATCGATCAGCTCCTGGATCTTCCTCTTCAGTACATAACATGCCTTTGTAGGGTGGTGTATGTATCTATGGAAGATGCAGTACTTGGGGTTATTAGTACTGCCGACTTCGTTATGCCGCTTTTCCTCAGGAAGGGTAATCTTGCCGCTTTTGACGAGACACTCGAATATGCTCAGAATATCGTCGTTGTCGAAAGAGTATACTTCAATGGGCCTGGAAGTCCCAGGTTTCGTCTGTGTGGTTGCCGCAATCTTTTGCCTGGATGTATTGATTGCCAGAGCTTCTTTTCCTTTGGAACCACGAGGATGGTCGCTGTTGGGGGATGACCTCTTGCCTCTATCGGAGGTAGTGATCATGATGCCATTATCATGGGCCTTCCGACTGTTGTCCTCGGCGGCTATCGCTGAAAGATTGAACGAGGGTCAATCATGGAACTGATTTGGTCCTGTGAACACCGAGATTACGGGAAGAAGGTTCTTCCTGCAAATGTCCACCAATGCCGAGTCTGGAACTCCGGAAGGCATTTGCAAAGTGGCTTGACAAAAACGTTCGATGAAGGTGCGAACGTCCTCTTTTTCCTTCTGCTTCACCTCGATGAGAGAGGACATAGACATGTCCATCCCTCCCTCATATAATCGTGATAAGAATAAAGCCTTGAAGTCTTCGAAGGAAGTAATGCAGTTGTCCGCCAGGCTGCGGTACCACCGATAAGCCACTCCCGAGAGGCAGCCCTTGAACACCCGAGTGAGTAGGGCGTCATCCCCTTGTAATAACACCGTCATCATACTGAAGTAGTTCATGTACTGACTCGGTGATGTTTTTCCCTCGAACAAAGCCATAGTCTTTGGTTTGTATTTAGGAGGGAAAGGGGCCTCTTCCCAGATAGCCGGGTAAGGCTGGTTGATTCCTAATTTCTTGAGCTGGTCTTTATGCTTCAAGGCATCAAATTAGGCTTTCAACTCCCGTACTGCCTGCATCAGATTTTTAGTCGGTAGCGGGACCACGGAGTGATGAGGAATCGATTGCGTCGCGACTCCAAAGGGAGGTAATACATTCTCCAAGTGAGGAAGCGGAGGAACTGCTGACTCCTGATCTAGAGCAGGCTCTTGGATTGCGTTGGATGGTGGTAAGTCCACCCCCACACGTATCTGAGTTGGAGGGACCGATGCTTGAGCCATAGTAGCTGTGTGTTGAGTCAGCATCATCTGGTGCATGTTCTCCATCATGGATTGTATTTCTTTCAGAGATGTCTCAAGTACAGTAATGCGTTGCTCAGTGCTCCCCGACGGGGAAGCTTCCTCGCGTTCATCTCCAACGGCATAAACTCCCCTATCCCTGGGTGTCATTGAAGGATCAGTATAGGTCTCTGTAGAAGTTGACTCTATACTTTCAGTATCTGATTCGGGAGACTGGCGACCCCCAGCTTCGGAATTAGAAGAGTACGAAGTTGGTTGTCGTGACCTCGAACGGGTGTTTCGGAACACCCCAGCTTCAGTGTTCCTAAGGAGTTTGTTGAATCTCCTTCGGCTCGGAGTTCTAGAGGGCTGACGTCTTGAGCTCGATCTTCCTCTAGGTATGTGTGAAGCTATGTTCACAGATGCATGTGTGGGCTCTTCTTCCTGGAAAGACGGAGAGTAGTTCAACCGGTCGAAAACCGACCATTTTGCTTCAGAACAACAATAATTAACTACAATCCTATGACTATTACATTAGTGCTCGTTAGGAGGCGTAATAGACATGTTGGAAGATCCCCTATCCTTGCGTTTCTGGATCAGATACTCACGCAGGTCAGAAGGATTTACAGAAAAAGAAGATGGCTTGTTCCTTCTGTTCACATCAGTGGGCATTTGGATGCTGGGAACCATAGTTTTTCTTGTGCCACCCGTATACAACAGGTTGGCCATCTGAGTAGCGGATAATCCCCGAGGAGGGTGTCTTTCCGCAAATTGAGCCTGCTTTACACTGAGAGACTTCCTCTGGCATAATTTTGGCTGATGTAAAGCTGAGAAGGTCCTCAGTCGGCCATCAGCTCCTCGCGTAATCCGGAGGGCGGGCAGATTCTTCCCTTGCTGGTGTAAAGGCCGAGAAGTTGAGCAGTCCGTCGCTTGCTTTCCCTTGCGTAGATTGCAGGGATCATCTGCTTTTTTGCGGAGGGCAGATGCATTTTTACGCGTGGAGCGCGTTTGGAATTTCTGATTTGGCGCTAAGACATTGTCAGAAATTATGTCTGCCACATCATCAACGGGAGACTGGATTTTACGCGCAGAGCGCGAAGTAGGCTTCGGGACTAGCGCTACGACATTGTCCAAAGTTTTGTCAGCCACGTCAGGGACGTGAGACAGAGTTTTACGCGCAGAGCGCGAAATAGACTTTTGGACTAGCGCTGAGGCATTGTCCAAAGTTTTGTCAGCCACGTCAGGGATGGGAGACTGGATTTTACGCGCAGAGCGTGGAGTAGGCTTCTGGACTAGCGCTGAGGCATTGTCCGAAGTTTTGTCTGCCATGTCAGGGACGGGAGACAGAATTTTATGCGCAGAGCGCGAAATAGGCTTCTGGACTAGCGCTGAGGCATTATCCGAAGTTTTGTCAGCCACGTCAGGGACGGAAGACAGAGTTTTACGCGCAGAGCGCGAAGGTTGTGCAGCTACAACCTGGTCGGTCGGAGAGATCGGAGAGTCGGCAGGAGTGGTAGGGGATGTCTTGGTCATCCAGACCTTACGCAGCTTCCTGTGGTCTTGAACAGAGAGAGAGTGAGAGCTACCCCCTACTCGAAGCATATCTTTGTAGGCAGACTGGTCGAACTGGACGACCAGGGTCTTCTTCATGGATCCTACGGATACCGCATCGTGTTGAGCAATTGCTTCCTCATCAGAAGAGAAAGATGTCCCCAGCAGAGTCGCCATCTTGTGTTTGATAATAACCGAAAGAAATGGAAACAAGGTTTATACGAAACCCGCTCTTTGGTTTATAAACAAGATTGTACAATTAATCCTATACGAGGATATCGAGTATAATTTTTTAATCTGGATAAATATTGCTATAAGAGTCTGATCTGCAGTCGATCACTTTGTCCCTTGGACCACACGATGATGAAGAAGTGCCGTAGAAGACAGAAGAAGTTTCAAAGGTTGCAAAGGAGAGTGGATGCTCGATGCCAAAGTCGTCAATCACTACTCTTTGCTTGAGCTCTGGATTCTTCTCTTTTTCGACCTTGTTTTTCTCCACTTAAATCTGCGACCAATTTTTGACCGTTTTCTCCACCCTGGACCTCTGTCAATAGAGGTCTCTATTTATAGAGTTTTAGTGACAGTGACCACCCAATCGGTGTAGAAACCGAGTAGTGAAAAGTATAGCACCCTTTTACACGATGGTTACAATAACCGTTGCCCGCGTATAGATGATCTTTTGAATGAGCATGTGATGCGTGTCCTATTAAGAGACAACGCGTATAACTGCTGCGAAGATAACGGCATAAAAGCCACGTAGGTAGTTATCCCTCGCGTAGAAAAGGTTGGCGTAGAAGCCAAAGAGTTATCAAACCGGTATAGAAGCCGAGTAGGCGTAGAAGCCGAGTAGGCATAGAAGCCGAGTAGGCATAGAAGCCGAGTGGGCGTAGAAGCCGAGTGGGCGTAGAAGATAGCTGATCCTCCTCCCCTGACTGAGGCCTTGAGCGAATTCTGAACCGAATAGCTGTCACGCCCCAGTCCCAAAATACATAGGACTAGGATACGTAACCATGCCAGCCGCCCGTATATATGGCAACTCCAATATATGGAAACCATATATACGCGCGTACGCTGTATAATGAACAATAGTTCACCAGTGGTATAATTAATCATAAGTCACAGGGTAATATCTAAATCTCATCCACAGAAATCACATAAACATATGAATAACCAATAACCATGAAACTAGATCTCAATATAGATATCTAAGAATGACAGTCAGATGGAAACAAATCTACTGCCGAAATAGAATATAAAAAGGAACCAGATACACACCATATAAGAACCACATCTGACAATCACGAGGCTCGAAGAGAAGACCTCCTCGGAATATACGTAACCTGTCCGGATCTGTGCTCCTGTGAATACTCAAGAAAATATACACCTGGCAGGGGACCAGGTCCTCAGAGGGACATAGCAAGATACATAAAAATGACATGCCATAATATAAATACTGAATAAATAAATGGGGTGGGCTAACCATCTAAGTGAATGCAATTTAAAGGCCTTGTAGTACGCATGGGAATGTGTGGCTAGACATATGCTGACGTAATTCACCAATCGTCGGGACTGGCTAGTATATATGTCATATGCCCCCAGACTCATGGGCACTCTGCAATCGTCCATCTCCGAGGAGCATGGAACGAAGGATATAACATCAGGGAGGGGGTGTCCCATACGCCTACTAGTATCTTTCTTGCCCAATAAAGATGTACAAGTCGTGTAAACGACGTGGACATCTCATACTATGATGCAAGTCTCTATGAAATAAACAACTGAGCTACATACCGCTACACGTGTTGCTCACACTGATGGCCAGTCGCGCGTGAGGCATGCGTCCCTACATGAACTCACTCTGTGACGTGTAATGATACGTGTCAAGGCCTGGGAAATTATATCAATAACTTCACAACTTTAGGTGGGTCTACTAGACACTAAGTCAGATACTACTCCTAACATCAACGCCTTCGTTGACTGCACCCGAGTCTGCTCGGACGCGCATATTTATATAATGAATAAATATGTAACTAACAATAACTGAATTTAAACAGTACAACAAGGCAAGGTATACTTGCCTGGCAAGAGAGCTGTAAATGTAATATCCAGATGTCAAGTACCAAGTGTCAGAAACTATGGTCTCAGAGTGAACGTCTCCTGATGCTGAAATAAATATCACTAACAGTCTCAGAAAATATCAAATAGCTAGAAACGCCTGTCCTTAAGTCAAATTTGGACACAGGGGCAAAAATGACAGTTTCCGGTCAAAGCGAGGTCCACATATGGGCCCACTTTACCCCGAAAAATGTGTCAGGGTCAAAGGTCTCCAAATTCGCCAAACTTAGTGTCAATAAGTCCAGAACGTCGATACGAACCCAACGGAACTTTCAGAATTGGATTCCGATGAGCCGGTCACAAAATCGTCCGTCAGGTGGAGCCTGTGGGGCCCATGATACGGAATTTTGCCAACATTCTCAGAATCGAACCAAACTTGGGTCACAGGACCAGCGTATTGCTACGAGTCCGATGGCACAAGTTTCGTCTCGATCCAACGTGCGTACACAAAGTTGCAGCATGTTCCAGAATAGGCGGATACGGTGCGGTGTCGGCGGATACGCGTTGATTCTGGTGTACACGCACATCCGAATCAACTTCTCCGAATTCCTACACGTCCGTATCAACGTCGCGCACGTTTCGGTAAAGACCGCGCGCGACCAAGTCGTCCCGTTTGGCGGGGCGTACCCAGTTCCGGGGTGAATCGGATCATTGTTTTTCCTGTATTTGGATCGCGGTTCGCGATCGCCACAGGACGCGATGCTCCGAGCGGGTTGCACGGGCACCGAGATGGTTACACAGTCTACACGATGCAACTGACAGAATTGAAATCGGAATTACGAGGTGAGAGAAATCGTTACCTGAACAGGGCTTCGTGAAATCTGAATTTTACGTGTCCGTGAGTCGTCTTGACACAGGATTTGTGTCCTGGACGTGTCCAGCTGCTGTGTCCAGTTCTGCTCGAGTCGGGGTCATCGCGGGGTGGTCCGGAGCTGCTGCGGTCAGGGCTCCGGGGTCGTCAGTTCGTCGACGGAGGAGCTGGGTCGTCGCTGCTGTGTCGAGGGCTGGGGCTGTTCGTGGGCGGAGCTCAGGGATCATCAGGCGAAGGGGAGGAGGAGATGCTGGGGATGGAGGGTGGTAGTGAGCGGTGGAAGGTGGTGGAGAAGTAGGCCGCGGAGTCGGGGCTGAGATGGGGTGGCGGTGGTCGGGGCTCCGACCGGGGAAGAGGTGAGATGGTGGAGGGCTGTGATGGGGGTCGTCAGGCGGAGGGAGTGGAAGGGCGGTGGTGATGGCGAGTGGCGGCGGAGGGGAAAGGCTCGGGGGAGGGCGGCTGAGGAGAGAGGAGGTCGTTGAGGCCGACGCGGGGGAAGGGATGGCGATGATGATGATGGTGGTGGTGGCGGCTGTCTGGAAGGCTGGGAGGGAAGAGGGGCTACTGTCGAGGCTGGCGGTCGGGGCTGGATCCGGTGGGGGATGGAGAAGAAAGGGGAGGGCTCAGTCGAGAGGAAAGGGGACTCGCCTCGGGGCGAGGTCGGAGTGGCTCCGGCGAGGAGGAGCTCGAGGGTGGCGGAGGGCGGCTCGCCGCGGTGGGGGGGCTCGGGGAAGGAGGAGGCTGAGGAGAGAGGGAAGGTCGGGGGCCAGCGGGGGCTCGGCTCCTGCCAGGGGCGGCGGAGCAACTCCGGCGGGGGGGGGGGGGGGGGGGGCTCGCTGCCGGCGGGGGAAGGGGGTGTTCGGCTGTCGGGTTAGGGATTTTTAGGATTTGTTTATCTTTTTATTTCCTTTTTCTTTTTCTTTTATAGAAAATTATATTAATTAAATAAGGAAAATATCTAGAGATATTTTTGGGATATTTGTAGGATATTTCCGGGATATTTCCGAGATATTTTCGGGATCTTTTCGGGTGGGTCCCGTCTCCAAATGGACGGTGAAGGTTCACCGGCCAATGAGGGGGTGGCACCTCGCGCTGCAAATTGCAGGAAAGTCCCGTAGTTTCATAAATTGTAGAATTGTCCTATTTTTGGGAAATTACGCAATTACGAAATTGTCTGGGAAAACACCCGATTCTGAAAAATACTAAAATTCACAGGATTGAAAGGAAAAGCTGTGTGAGGGTCCTGAGGGGGTAGGGATGAGTCTGGGCAGGGACTGGTCCTGGTTTTGGAGTGATACGGGCCATCGTATTTAATTAATTAATAAATACTGCGCACGGTGTTCTCTATTTATTTAGAGGCAGGTAGGGTCATAATTTCTCTACGGTGTCAATACACTAAATGTAGTATACTCAGTGTAGAAAATTAACGTATTTTTGTTTGGGCAAAACAGGTGTATGTTGGGCCTCAAATCTCTATTGGTACAGAGGTGGGTAAAGAGCAGGAAATTAAATAGGAAATAAATACGGACTTTTGTAACCATATTTGTGCGTCTCAACCGAGGCTCAAAACGGAGTATCTGGGAGTTGCACAAAATACAGGAAAATAGACTAGCATGTCTAGGAGGGGTATGCGAACTTCGTTCGGGGATAACAGTCAAGGTAAAGCTCCAAATAATTTGGTGAGGGACAGGTGCACAAGTCAATAGGATATGTAAGCAAAATAATTTAATAAATTATAATAAATCCTAAATTGTTAAAATAATCCTAAAAATACTGAAATCTGGTCGAGGGGGTTTACAATCTACCCAACTTATAAAAATTTCGTTCTCGAAATTAAAACTAAGCCGGGATAGAAGTCAAAGGCGGCAATAGATATAATTTAACAAAGTAATTTATATCTTGGCTTACGAATAGGTTTGAAAAATGTTACCGCATGTCGTTCACACGCTTCCGAGTAGATTCTCTTGGTGCACCATGCTTTCATGTCACGCGGACCAAGGGAAAAGACTGATTTCTCAATACCTTTTCTCGATGATCAAGGATTTCTACGGGTTGCTCTTGATATGACAAGCTCGGCCTAACGGTGATCTCCGAAAGGTTGAGAACATGACTGCTGTCAGTCACATATCGCCTGAGTTGCGTCACGTAGAATTCTTCAAGTACTCTCTCAAGTGAAAGTGGTAGCGCAAGTTGATATGCCACTACCCCCACTCTTTCTAGCATGTCAATGGTCCAATATACCTTGAACTCAACTTGCTGCGTCCTCCGAATCGAATGATGCCTCTAGTAGGTGATATTTCCAAGATGACATGATCGTCTTCTTTGAATTCCAAGGGATGATGATGACGGTCTGTCCACTGATTCTGTTTGTCTTGCGCTGCTTGCAGCGTCCTTGTATTTACTTAACTGTCTCTACGGGGTTGACCACCAATTCTGGTCACGCGAATATAAGTAATGTCTTCATATCTTCAGAGTAATCATGACGGTTGCAAGTTCCAAATCCTTCTCATGTACTCATAATTGTCTAGATGCATATACCATTACCTTGCCATCCTGTATTAATACGCATCCCAAACTTTTTCCTGATGCGTCTGTAGATCACAACCGCCTGATCCGGATGGAATAGTCAATAAGGGTGTTGTGGTCAGTCGTTTCTTCAACTCCTCGAAAGCGGCTTGACACTCGTTGGTCCATAGGAACTCTTAATCGTTATAAGTCAACCTAGTCATAGGTGCTGCTATCCTTTCAGGAGTCATTCAATTATTCATCCGGGTAAAATCCATTTAGACTCTTGATAGCAAAATGATACATCCTTTATCGTAATACTTGGGTTCTGAACTTGACCCAAGTTATGAGGCAAAAATTTTATGCTGTCATAATGATGCACGTATCAGAAACGCAACAAAACGTAGGTAGGTAGCGAAGGTTATTCTAAAAAATAGTACAGTTTTTAAACTGCAATCTAATCTAATAATAAATTTTGGTAAATACCCAAGAAACAAACAGAAATGGCTATAGAAACAATACACTTTCGTATTTATACTAAGGACGAGGTTTCGTCTTTCCGAAATAAGGGAAGACAGAAAATAATAATCAAGAGTTCAAGGGGAAGGTAATAGATTATGAGTGTGGGGATCAATGCGTTTAAAGAATTCAATGGAATTTGTCAAAGCAGTTATGGATTGAAAAATTATTTTTGGTAATTCCTATTCACATGCTCGTATCAGTACAGTTATGTAACTGATACGATATGCTCAGACATATCAAGAGGGTAAGTACATTTGTCTACTAATCACTATATATCTCAATCCACATAAAGTAATTATGCGAAGGGCGAATCAAAATGCACTAAGGTTGATCAGACCGTAATACACTGATTCTGAATAGACAATTGTATTAGTGGGGTAGATCAGGCCCCAATAACACATGTGTCATGAACAAGCTCGATAAAGAATAAGCTTGCAAAACTAGGCTATAATAGCAGTATAAGTCAAGGTAGTACAGTAATTATAAGTACGCTAGATTATCATATGAGAAATTATAACATAATTCACAATCACAAAAAGAGATCAGACTCTACAATCTCTACAGTTATCAAACTCCTAGTCTAAGATGCTAGTTGACCTAAAAGAGGTATGGCCTTCTAAGTTCTACAATCTTAATAAACACTATAGGCTGTCTGCCTAAAACAGAGATTTCAAGAAAGTCTGCGTAAGTAGAGGTTCGAGGTTGTCTGCGTAAAGCAGAGATAAAATAGTTTGGCGTAACGCAAGGCTTCAGAGCTATCCGCGTAAAACAGAGAAGCGTAAGGTAGAGCTTCAGAGCTGTCCGCGTAATAAGTCTGTGCGTAAAAGTCTGGGTGAAAGGTTTCTGCATAAAGTCTGAAATATTTTACAGCGTAAAGTTGTACGAGATACTCATGAGTTTGTCAGTTGAATTTGTGAAATCTGACATCTGACAAAAGTACTTGTACAACGATCGAGTGGACGGTTTGATGATGATGAATTTGCACGGAGTCCCAGGTTGTCGTTTAGTGACTTTATTGGATACAAGTCATACGCTTGAGGTGAGACAAAATCAGATGTCCTGTCAGAAAGTTATTTCTTTTTGCACAGGGCTCGAGGCGTATCTCTGCCTTTAATGCACGAGATTGGGTCATGGCTGGAGAAAGCTAAGGCTGTAACAATACGCTCATATTCTATTCTTAGGTTCTACGCCTAGTCAGGTTACTCTACGCGCTGTTTATCTATGAATTATCAGGTTTACGCAGGACAGTTACCTACGTGGCTTGCATGACGCAGGGTAAGGAAGACTAAGGGATCGTGGGTAGCGGTTGTCCTAACTGTGGCGTAAAGGAGTCAATCTCTTACATAATTTGGTTTTTACGTCAACAAGAAAGTCATCTGACTTTTACGCCAACTAGGCAGTTGTTTGGTTCTTATGCCAACAACGGTCAAATGGGTTTGACACCAACAAGGGTAAAGGGTCTCTGGCGTAAAACTGGGTTTATCTAAACATAGGATGAGGTTTCAGTCCTAGTGTTCAACCTTAGATTTCTATGGGTTTCTCAAGACTAGGGTCAATACTTATGATCAATTGTCTAACTAATCCTAGTAATATTTATACTACTCTCAAGTCATACGTAAATATGTCAAGGAACAATGGTAAGTTAATCTATAGGTAGTGATGCTAGGGTTTATTAGGTAGTAGGGAAGACTAGGGTTCATTAGGGAATATGGAAGACTAGGGTTCCTTAAGTAATCTGAACTTAATGATATGTCAATGCCCTAGTTGTGTTCTTAATAGGAATACTACTCTAATTATCATCCTATCAATAGGGATTCCTATATTCTGGTAGGGGCTATACTTAAGGATTTATCAGGGAAGCACATGAATCAAGCAGGATGCAATTATGTAAGTAGAACAGACTGGAAGGAAGATAAGTCATAGTCAATTATGGATGAGATCCTATCCTCTAATCCTATGTGCAGGCTTGCTCGGTACAATAACGTAACCGAGACAATATGCTCTGACCTGCATGGGCCACCACTAAAAATATGTCATGCCCCAGTCCCAAAATACGTAGGACTAGGATACGTAACCATGCCAGCCGCCCGTATATATGGCAACTCCAATATATGGAAACCATATATACGCGCGTATGTTGTATAATGAATAATAGTTCACCAGTGGTATAATTATCACAAGTCACAGGGTAATATCTAAATCTCATCCACAGAAATCATATAAACATATGAATAACCAATAACCATGAAACTAGATCTCAATACAGATATCTAAGAATGACAGTCAGATGGAAACAAATCTACTGCCGAAATAGAATATAAAAAGGAACCAGATACACACCATATAAGAACTACATCTGACAATCACGAGGCTCGAAGAGAAGACCTCCTCGGAATATACGTAACCTGTCCGGATCTGTGCTCCTGTGAATACTCAAGAAAATATACACCTGGCAGGGGACCAGGTCCTCAGAGGGACATAGCAAGATACATAAAAATGACATGCCATAATATAAATACTGAATAAATAAATGGGTTGGGCTAACCATCTAAGTGAATGCAATTTAAAGACCTTGTAGTACGCATGGGAATATGTGGCTAGACATATGCTGTCGTAATTCACCAATCGTCGGGACTGGCTAGTATACGTGTCATATGCCCCCAGACTCATGTGCACTCTGCAATCGTCCATCTCCGAGGAGCATGGAACGAAGGATATAACATCATGGAGGGGGTGTCCCATACGCCTACTAGTATCTTTCTCGCCCAATATAGATGTACAAGTCGTGAAAACGACGTGGACATCTCATACTATGATGCAAGTCTCTATGAAATAAACAACTGAGCTACATACCGCTACACGTGTTGCTCACACTGATGGCCAGTCGCACGTGAGGCACGCGTCCCTACATAAACTCACTCTGTGACGTGTAATGATACGTGTCAAGGCCTGGGAAGTTATATCAATAACTTCACAACTTTAGGTGGGTCTACTAGTCACTAAGTCAGATACTACTCCTAACGTCAACGCCTTCGTTGACTGCACCCGAGTCTGCTCGGACGCGCACATTTATATAATGAATAAATATGTAACTAAAAATAACCGAATTTAAACAGTACAACAAGGCAAGGTATACTTGCCTGGCAAGAGAGCTGTAAATGTAATATCCAGATGTCAAGTACCAAGTGTCAGAAACTATGGCCTCAGAATGAACGTCTCCTGATGCTGAAATAAATATCACTAACAGTCTCAGAAAATATCAAATAGCTAGAAACGCCTGTCCTTAAGTCAAATTTGGACACAGGGGCAAAAATGACAGTTTTCGGTCAAAGCGGGGTCCACATGTGGGCCCACTTTGCACCAAAAAATATGTCAGGGTCAAAGGACTCCAAATTCGCCAAATTTAGTGTCAACAAGTCCAAAACGTCGATACGAACCCAACAGAACTTCCAGAATTGGATTTCGATGAGCCGGTCACAAAATCGCCCGTCAGGTGGAGCCTGTGGGGCCCACGATACGGGATTTTGCCAACGTTCTTAGAATCGAATCAAACTTGGGTCACAGGACCAGCGTATTGCTACGAGTCCGATGGCGCAAGTTTCGTCTCGATTTGACGTGTGTACACAAAGTTGCAGCGTGTTCCAGAACAGGCAGATACGGGGCGGTGTTGGCGGATACGCGTTGATTCCGGTGTGCACGCACATCCGAATCAACTTCTCCGAATTCCTACACGTCCGTATCAACTTCGTGCACGTTTCGATAAAGACCGCGCGCGATCGAGTCATCCCGTTTGGCGGGGCGTACCCAGTTCCGGGGTGAATCGGGTCATTGTTTTTCTTTTATTTGGATCGCGGTTCACGATCGCCACAGGACGCGATGCTCCGAGCGGGTTGCACTGGCACCGAGATGGTTACACAGTCTACACGACGCAACTGACGAAATTGAAATCGGAATTACGAGGTGAGAGAAATCGTTACCTGAACAGGGCTCCGTGAAATCTGAATTTCACGTATCCGTGAGTCGTCTTGACACAGGATTTGTGTCCTGGACGTGTCCGGGCCGTGTCCAGCTGCTGTTTCCGGTTCGGCTCGAGTCGGGGTCGTCGCGGGGTAGTCCGGAGCTGCTGCGGTCAGGGCTCTGGGGTCGTCAGTTCGTCGACGGAGGAGCTGGGTCGTCGCTGCTGTGTCGAGGGCTGGGGCTGTTCGTGGGCGGAGCTCAGGGATCATCAGGCGAAGGGGAGGAGGAGATGTTGGGGATGGAGGGTGGTAGTGAGCGGCGGGAGGTGGTGGAGAAGTAGGCCGCGGAGTCGGGGCTGAGTTGGGGTGGCGGTGGTCGGGGCTCCGACCGGGGAAGAGGTGAGATGGTGGAGGGCTGTGATGGGGGTCGTCAGGCGGAGGGAGTGGAAGGGCGGTGGTGATGGCGAGTGGCGACGGAGGGGAAAGGCTCGAGGGAGGGCGACTGAGGAGAGAGGAGGTCGTTGAGGCCGACGCGGGGGAAGGGATGGCGATGATGATGATGGTGGTGGTGGCGGCTGTCTGGAAGGCTGGGAGGGAAGAGGGGCTACTGTCGAGGCCGGCGGTCGGGGCTGGATCCGGTGGGGGATGGAGGAGAAAGGGGAGGGCTCAGTCGAGAGGAAAGGGGACTCGCCTCGGGGCGAGGTCGGAGTGGCTCCGGCGAGGAGGAGCTCGAGGGTGGCGGAGGGCGGCTCGCCGCGGTGGGGGGGCTCGGGGAAGGAGGAGGCTGAGGAGAGAGGGAAGGTCGGGGGCCAGCGGGGGCTCGGCTCCGGCCAGGGGCGGCGGAGCAACTCCGGCGGGGGGGGCTCGCTGCCGGCGGGGGAAGGGGGGTTCGGCTGTAGGGTTAGGGATTTTTAGGATTTGTTTTTCTTTTTATTTTCTTTTTCTTTTTATTTTATAGAAAATTATATTAATTAAATAAGGAAAATATCTAGAGATATTTTTGGGATATTTGTAGGATATTTCCGGGATATTTCCGAGATATTTCCGGGATCTTTTTGGGTGGGTGGCACCTCGCGCTGCAAATTGCAGGAAAGTCCCTGTAGTTTCATAAATTGCAGAATTGTCCTATTTTTGGGAAATTGCGCAATTACAAAATTGTTTGGAAAAACACCCGATTTCGAAAAATACTAAAATTCATAGGATTGAAGGGAAAAGCTGTGTGAGGGTCCTGAGGGGGTAGGGGTGAGCCTGGGCAGGGACTGGTCCTGGTTTTGGAGTGATACGGGCCATCGTATTTAATTAATTAATAAATATTGCGCACGGTGTTCTCTATTTATTTAGAGGCAGGTAGGGTCATAATTTCTCTGCGGTGTCAATACACTAAATGTAGTATACTCAGTGTAGAAAATTAACGTATTTTTGTTTGGGCAAAATAGGTGTATGTTGGGCCTCAAATCTCTATTGGTACAGAGGTGGGTAAAGAGCAGGAAATTAAATAGGAAATAAATACGGACTTTTGTAACCATATTTTTGCGTCTCAACCGAGGCTCAAAACGGAGTATCTGGGAGTTGCACAAAATACAGGAAAATAGACTAGCATGTCTAGGAGGGGTATGCGAACTTCGTTCGGGGATAACAGTCAAGGTAAAGCTCCAAATAATTTGGTGAGGGACAGGTGCACAAGTCAATAGGATATGTAAGCAAAATAATTTAATAAATTGCAATAAATCCTAAATTGTTAAAATAATCCTAAAAATACTGAAATCTGGTCGAGGGGGTTTACAATCTACCCAACTTATAAAAATTTCGTCCTCAAAATTAAAACTAAGCCGGGATAGAAGTCAAAGGCGGCAATAGATATAATTTAACAAAGTAATTTATATCTTGGCTTACGAATAGGTTTGAAAAATGTTTACGCATGTCGTTCACACGCTTCCGAGTAGATTCTCCTGGCGCACCATAATTTCATGTCACACGGACCAAGGGAAAAGACTAATTTCTCAATACCTTTTCTCGATAATCAAGGATTTCTACGGGTTGCTCTTGATATGACAAGCTCGGCCTAACGGTGATCTCCGAAAGGTTGAGAACATGACTGCTGTCAGTCACATATCGCCTGAGTTGCGTCACGTGGAATTCTTTAAGTACTCTCTCAAGTGAAAGTGGTAGCGCAAGTTGATATGCCACTACCCCCACTCTTTCTAGCATGTCAATGGTCCAATATACCTTGGACTCAACTTGCTGCATCCTCCGAATCGAATGGTGCCTCTAGTAGGTAATATTTCCAAGATGACATGATCGTCTTCTTTGAATTCCAAGGGATGATAATGACGGTCTGTCCACTGATTCTGTTTGTCTTGCGCTGCTTGCAGCGTCCTTGTATTTACTTAACTGTCTCTACGGGGTTGACCACCAATTCTGGTCACGCGAATCCTTGTCTGGTAAAATGCTGACTGGTATGCCGTGCAATCTTAGGATTTGCCTCATATAAGTAATGTCTTCATATCTTCAGAGTAATCACGACGGTTGCAAGTTCCAAATCCTTCTCATGTACTCATAATTGTCTAGATGCATATACCATTACCTTGCCATCCTGTATTAATACGCATCCCAAACTTTTTCCTGATGCGTCTGTAGATCACAACCGCCTGATCCGAATGGAATAGTCAATACAGGTGTTGTGGTCAGTCGCTTCTTCAACTCCTCGAAAGCAGCTTGACACTCGTTGGTCCATAGGAACTCTTAATCGTTATAAGTCAACCTAGTCATAGGTGCTGTTATCCTTTCAGGAGTCATTCAATTATTCATCCGGGTAAAATCCATTTAGACTCCTGATAGCAAAATAATACATCCTTTATCGTAATACTTGGGTTCTGAACTTTACCCAAGTTACGAGGCAAAAATTTTATGCTGTTATAATGATGCATATATCAGAAACGCAACAAAACGTAGGTAGGTAGCGAAGGTTATTCTAAAAAATAGTACAGTTTTTAAACTGCAATCTAATCTAATAATAAAGTTTGGTAAATACCCAAGAAACAAACAGAAATGGCTACAGAAATAATACACTTTCGTATTTATACTAAGGACGAGGTTTCGTCTTTCCGAAATAAGGGAAGACGGAAAACAATAATCAAGAGTTCAAGGGGAAGGTAATAGATTATGAGTGTGGGGATCAATGCATTTAAAGAATTCAATGGGATTTGTTAAAGCAGTTGTGGATTGAAATATTATTTTTGGTAATTCCTATTCACATGCTCGTATCAGTACAGTTATGTAACTGATACGATATGCTCAGACATATCTAGAGGGTAAGTACATTTGTCTACTAATCACTATATATCTCAATCCACATAAAGTAATTATGCGAAGGGCGAATCAAAATGTACTAAGGTTGATCAGACCATAATACACTGATTCTGAATAGACAATTGTATTAGTAGGGTGGATCAGGCCCCAATAACGCATGTGTCATGAACAAGCTCGATAAAGAATAAGCTTGCAAAACTAGGCTATAATAGCAGTATAAGTCAAGGTAGTACAGTAATTATAAGTACGCTAGATTATGATATGAGAAATTATAACATAATTCACAATCACAAAAAGAGACCAGACTCTACAATCTTTACAGTTATCAAACTCCTAGTCTAAGATGCTAGTTGACCTAAAAGAGTTATGGCCTTCTAAGTTCTACAATCTTAATAAACACTATAGGCTGTCTGCCTAAAACAGAGATTTCAAGAAAGTCTGCGTAAGTAGAGGTTCGAGGTTGTCTGCGTAAAGCAGAGATAAAATAGTTTGGCATAACGCAAGGCTTCAGAGCTATCCGCCTAAAACAGAGAAGCGTAAGGTAGAGCTTCAGAGCTGTCTGCGTAATAAGTTTGTGCGTAAAAGTCTGGGTGAAAGATTTCTGCATAAAGTCTGAAATATTTTACAGCGTAAAGTTGTACGAGATACTCATGAGTTTGTCAGTTGAATTTGTGAAATCTGACATCTGACAAAAGTACTTGTACAACGATCGAGTGGACGGTTTGATGATGATGAATTTGCACGGAGTCCCAGGTTGTCGTTTAGTGACTTTATTGGATACAAGTCATACGCTTGAGGTGAGACAAAATTAGATGTCCTGTCAGAAAGTTGTTTCTTTTTGCACAGGGCTCGAGGCGTATCTCTGCCTTTAATGCACAAGATTGGGTCATGGCTGGAGAAAGCTAAGGCTGTAACAATACGCTCACATTCTATTCTTAGGTTCTACGCCTAGTCAGGTTACTCTACGCTGTTTATCTATGAATCATCAGGTTTACGCAGGACAGTTAACTACGTGGCTTGCATGACGCAGGGTAAGGAAGACTAAGGGATCGTGGGTAGCGGTTGTCCTAACTGTGGCGTAAAGGAGTCAATCTCTTGCATAATTTGGTTTTTACGTCAACAAGAAAGTCATCTGACTTTTACGCCAACTAGGCAGTTGTTTGGTTCTTATGCCAACAACGGTCAAATGGGTTTGACGCCAACAAGGGTAAAGGGTCTCTGGCGTAAAACTGGGTTTATCTAAACATAGGATGAGGTTTCAGTCCTAGTGTTCAACCTTAGATTTCTATGGGTTTCTCAAGACTAGGGTCAATACTTATGATCAATTGTCTAACTAATCCTAGTAATATTTATACTACTCTCAAGTCATACGTAAATATGTCAAGGAACAATGGTAAGTTAATCTATAGGTAGTGATGCTAGGGTTTATTAGGTAGTAGGGAAGACTAGGGTTCATTAGGGAATATGGAAGACTAGGGTTCCTTAAGTAATCTGAACTTAATGATATGTCAATGCCCTAGTTGTGTTCTTAATAGGAATACTACTCTAATTATCATCCTATCAACAGGGATTCCTATATTCTGGTAGGGGCTATACTTAAGGATTTATCAGGGAAGCACATGAATCAAGCAGGATGCAATTATGTAAGTAGGACAGACTGGAAGGAAGATAAGTCATAGTCAATTATGGATGAGATCCTATCCTCTAATCCTATGTGCAGGCTTGCTCGGTACAGTAACGTAACCTAGACAATATGCTCTGACCTGCATGGGCCACCACTAAAAATATGTCACGCCCCAGTCCCAAAATACGTAGGACTAGGATACGTAACCATGCCAGCCGCCCGTATATATGGCAACTCCAATATATAAAAACCATATATACGCGCGTACGCTGTATAATGAACAATAGTTCACCAGTGGTATAATTAATCACAAGTCACAAGGTAATATCTAAATCTCATCCACAGAAATCACATAAATATATGAATAACCAATAACCATGAAACTAGATCTCAATACAGATATCTAAGAATGACAGTCAGATGGAAACAAATCTACTGCCGAAATAGAATATAAAAAGGAACCAGATACACACCATATAAGAACCACATCTGACAATCACGAGGCTCGAAGAGAAGACCTCCTCGGAATATACGTAACCTGTCCGGATCTGTGCTCCTGTGAATACTCAAGAAAATATACACCTGGCAGGGGACCAGGTCCTCAGAGGGACATAGCAAGATACATAAAAATGACATGCCATAATATAAATACTGAATAAATAAATGGGGTGGGCTAACCATCTAAGTGAATGCAATTTAAAGACCTTGTAGTATGCATGGGAATGTGTGGCTAGACATATGCTGACGTAATTCACCAATCGTCGGGAATGGCTAGTATATGTGTCATATGCCCCCAGACTCATGGGCACTCTGCAATCGTCCATCTCCAAGGAGCATGGAACGAAGGATATAACATCATGGAGGGGGTGTCCCATACGCCTACTAGTATCTTTCTCGCCCAATATAGATGTATAAGTCATGAAAATGACGTGGACATCTCATACTATGATGCAAGTCTCTATGAAATAAACAACTGAGCTACATACCGCTACACGTGTTGCTGACACTGATGGCCAATCGCGCGTGAGGCACGCATCCCTACATGAACTCACTCTGTGACGTGTAATGATACGTGTCAAGGCCTGGGAAGTTATATCAATAACTTCACAACTTTAGGTGGGTCTACTAGACACTAAGTCAGATACTACTCCTAACGTCAACGCCTTCGTTGACTGCACCCGAGTCTGCTCGGACGCGCACATTTATATAATGAATAAATATGTAACTAACAATAACTGAATTTAAACAGTACAACAAGGCAAGGTATACTTGCCTGGCAAGAGAGCTGTAAATGTAATATCCAGATGTCAAGTACCAAGTGTCAGAAACTATGGCCTCAGAATGAACGTCTCATGATGCTGAAATAAACATCACTAACAGTCTCAAAAAATATCAAATAGCTAGAAACGCCTGTCCTTAAGTCAAATTTGGACACAAGGGCAAAAATGACAGTTTCCGGTCAAAGCGGGGTCCACATGTGGGCCCATTTTGCACCGAAAAATGTGTCAGGGTCAAAGGTCTCCAAATTCGCCAAACTTAGTGTCAACAAGTCCAGAACGTCGATACGAACCCAACGGAACTTCCAGAATTAGATTCCGATGAGCCGGTCACAAAATCGCCCGTCAGGTGGAGCCTATGGGGCCCACGATACGGAATTTTGCCAACGTTCTCAGAATCGAACCAAACTTGGGTCACAGGACCAGCGTATTGCTACGAGTCCGATGGCGCAAGTTTTGTCTCGATCCGACGTGTGTACACAAAATTGCAGCGTATTCCAGAACAGGCGGATACGGGGCAGTGTCAACGGATACGCGTTGATTGCGGTGTGCACGCACATCCGAATCAACTTCTCCGAATTCCTACACGCCCGTATCAACGTCGCACATATTTCGGTAAAGACCGTGCGCGACCAAGTCGTCCCGTTTGGCGGGATGTACCCAGTTCCGGGGTGAATCGGGTCGTTGTTTTTCCTGTATTTGGATCGCGGTTCACGATCGCCACAGGACGTGATGCTCCGAGTGGGTTGCACGGGCACCGAGATGGTTACACAGTCTACATGACGTAACTGACGGAATTGAAATCGGAATTACGAGGTGAGAAAAATCGTTACCTGAACAGGGCTCCGTGAAATCTGAATTTCACGTGTCCGTGAGTCGTCTTGACACAGGATTTGTGTCCTGGACGTGTCCGGGCCGTATCCAGCTCCTGTGTCCGGTTCTGCTCGAGTCGGGGTCATCGCGGGGTGGTCCGGAGCTGCTGCGGTCAGGGCTCCGGGGTCGTCAGTTCGTCGACGGAGGAGCTGGGTCATCGCTGCTGTGTCGAGGGCTGGGGCTGGTCGTGGGCGGAGCTCAGGGATCATCAGGTGAAGGGGAGGAGGAGATGCTGGGGATGGAGGGTGGTAGTGAGCGGCGGGAGGTGGTGGAGAAGTAGGTCGCGGAGTCGGGGCTGAGATGGGGTGGCGGTGGTCGGGGCTCCGACCGGGGAAGAGGTGAGATGGTGGAGGGCTGTGATGGGGGTCGTCAGGCGGAGGGAGTGGAAGGGCGGTGGTGATGGCGAGTGGCGGCAGAGGGGAAAGGCTCGGGGGAGGGCGGCTGAGGAGAGGGGAGGTCGTTGAGGCCGGCGCGGGGGAAGGGATGGCGATGATGATGATGGTGGTGGTGGCGGCTGTCTGGAAGGCTGGGAGGGAAGAGGGGCTACTGTCGAGGCCGGCGGTCGGGGCTGGATCCGGTGGGGGATGGAGGAGAAAGGGGAGGGCTCAGTCGAGAGGAAAGGGGACTCGCCGCGGGGCGAGGTCGGAGTGGCTCCGGCGAGGAGGAGCTCGAGGGTGGCGGAGGGCGGCTCGCCGCGGTGGGCGGGCTCGGGGAAGGAGGAGGCTGAGGAGAGAGGGAAGGTCGGGAGCCAGCGGGGGCTCGGCTCCGGCCAGGGGCGGCGGAGCAACTCCGGCGGGGGGGGGGGGGGGTCGCTGCCGGCGGGGGAAGGGGGGGTTAGGCTGTAGGGTTAGGGATTTTTAGGATTTGTTTTTCTTTTTATTTTCTTTTTCTTTTTCTTTTATAGAAAATTATATTAATTAAATAAGGAAAATATCTAGAGATATTTTTGGGATATTTGTAGGATATTTCCGGGATATTTTCGAGATATTTTTGGGATCTTTTCGGGTGGGTCCCGTCTCCAAATGGACGGTGCAGGTTCACCGGCCAATGAGGGGGTGGCACCTCGTGCTGTAAATTGCAGAAAAGTCCCTGTAGTTTCATAAATTGCAGAATTGTCCTATTTTTGGGAAATTGTGCAATTACAAAATTGTCTGGAAAAACACCCGATTCCGAAAAATACTAAAATTCACAGGATTGAAGGGAAAAGCTGTGTGAGGGTCCTGAGGGGGTGGGGGTGAGTCTGGGCAGGGACTGGTCCTGGTTTTGGAGTGATACGGGCCATCGTATTTAATTAATTAATAAATACTGCGCATGTTGTTCTCTATTTATTTAGAGGCAGGTAGGGTCATAATTTCTCTACGGTGTCAATACACTAAATATAGTATACTCAGTGTAGAAAATTAACGTATTTTTGTTTGGGCAAAACAGGTGTATGTTGGGCCTCAAATCTCTTTTGGTACAGAGGTGGGTAAAGAGCAAGAAATTAAATAGGAAATAAATACGAACTTTTGTAACCATATTTGTGCGTCTCAACCGAGGCTCAAAACGGAGTATCTGGGAGTTGCACAAAATACAGAAAAATAGACTAGCATGTCTAGGAGGGGTATGCGAACTTCGTTCGGGGATAACAGTCAAGGTAAAGCTCCAAATAATTTGGTGAGGGACAGGTGCACAAGTCAATAGGATATGTAAGCAAAATAATTTAATAAATTGTAATAAATCCTAAATTATTAAAATAATCCTAAAAATACTGAAATCTGGTCGAGGGGGTTTACAATAGCCTTAATACGTAGCAATGCAAATGTGGCCTGAGTTGGCGTATTCCAAGGAGATAGCGTACAGCGTGCTCCCATAGCTGAGAATAGCCCGATGGCGTAATGTGCCAAAGTGATAATTTGGACATTTTTAGCCGAAATTACGGCTTTTGGAGATATAATCAAATCTCTTGCATTAAATGCAGAGATCTGCCCCCATCCTGCGCATTAAATGCAGAGGCGTATCTCGAAGATCTGCCATCATTCTGCATATTAAATGCAGAGACGTGCCTCGAGCCTTGTACGAAGAGCAGCTGATGACGTGGCAGTCTGTTCATTTTGTGCGGAGCGTAAGAAGCTCACGTCTTCCTATGTAAAACTAGGCAGCGTATTTCAGAGGCGTGTCTCGAAGATCTGCCATTATTTTGCGTATTAAATGCAGAGACGTGCCTCGAGGAATTGCCATTATTCTGCGTATTAAATGCAGAGACGTGTCTCGAGGAATTGCCATCACTCTGCGCATTAAATGCAGAGACGTGCCTCGAGCTCTGTACGAAGAGAAGCTTTTGACGTGGCAGTCTGTTTGTCTTCTGCGGAGAGTAAGAAGCTCATGGCTGCCTGTGTAAAACTAGGCAGCGTATTCCCTTGTATGCATAAAAGCAGTTTACGCCAAGGAAATGGCACTAAACGACAGCCTGGGTTGTTGTGCCGTGCCATCATTATAGCCGTCGTCTGGGTAGTCGTGCGGTACTCTTTGTCAGGAGTCAGACGTTAGGTTCACTGTATGATTTTATAGGTTCATTTCGGCGAATACGAAGCGTTCCTCGTACACTTCAATGCTGCATTAAAAGCGGATGAGTTTTACGCCATAAAGGCGATGTAGCACCCTTTTTACGCTGAAGCAGCCTGGACATACTGTATTACACGGATAGTCCTTGAGCTTATATTTTACGCTATTCTCAACGGAGAAGCTCTGTTGCACTTTGATGGCTCTGAAGTCATCTTTTTACGGTGCCCAGCATTAACATGCTGCGTATAGCTATCCAGCGTATTTTTTATGCTTCTACAATAATTAGCTTCGATCCGTGTCCCGTTGTAATACACCAACGTAACTCAACAACCAAACAAGGACATGAGTAAAACTTTTATATTGCAACGGTCTACTTTTCTAACTAAAACAGATTTAACGGCCAAACATGTGTTATGGCTTGATATATGATCTCTGAATTATCCCAGTAATGCAATATATAAGTATCCTCAGATTGTGTCATAACCGATCGGGGCTGGCTGAACCAATGATATACAAGAAAGAATATATGATGCACCAGTCCCTTACAAGGGCCCTGAGATAATTTAATGATCAGTAGCAGTTACAGGCTTTCTATAGGAAAGACACTGGCTCGGCTTATAATTAAGTCAGATACTGTACTCCACTAGTGCGGATGACATACAGTATCCGTGGTGGCCTGCCGTTACTCCCAGCTAACTTAGGGTGGTTAGACATGCACGATCTCGAGATACCGTTCCCTCCCAATGATCTACAAATTAAGTTTCCTAGTTAACCCTAGGTGATTTAGAATCTCATACCGTGGTCACATGAACATTCCTTCCTAAATTTTGTACTTCAAGTACGGGCACTCTTGATACGAATCAACATTGTCTCTTAAAGTTAAATCTGGATTCACCCAAGTGTGATGCAACAATTAATACTATCTAGCCACGGCTAAAGTTATTATCCAACTACCAAATTCGTGAAAGAAAATAATTACATAAATTATGTAGCAAGTGTATGTGGCTCAACGGCTCAATATATATTGGGTAGCACCCTTGGTGTGATCAAGTGTATCAGCACGGATAAAATAGTCAGGGCAGGAACAAGTTCAAGTATCAAGGAAAAGGATAAGTTATCAAGTAGCAAGTTATTCAGGATAAGACAAGCAAATAATGGTCATAATAATTTGTTACTATATTATATCGATAGATAAAATAAGAGTAGTGCGAGAATCCCTCGAGATCAGACCCACAATCATTAAACCAAACAAGGACCGGGATTACAGACCCTCCCTCGAGTTGAACTACGCCCCTTATTCTGTCCAACGTATAATAAGGTGATCCAGGGAAGTAGCCTAATCAGCAAGTAAGTACATGTAGGGCCATATCTACAGACTCATGCCAAGTGCTTAGTCATTTAGCACATGGTCACATCTGAGTCATACAAGTCATTTCTAAGTTAACACATAACATCATAATCATTTAATCAAACAGAAACATTAAACCAAACATGTGTCAAAGTGAGTAAGAAACAATAGACGCATAGAAGCAAAGGCGCATAGCAATGTACCGCATAACGTCGAGGCCGCATAGGGTCAAGGCCGTATAAAGTCAAGGCGCATAGGGTCAAAGTTGCATAAAGTCAAGGCCGTATAGACAGAGCAAAGTCCAATCTTCAGGAAACGTGTGAGGTGACAGACAAATAAATGCAAGTCAAGTCAAGTCAGAAAAGTGATTAACGTGACAAACAATAAAAGTGCGTAAAAAGAAAAGACAAATTATGAAAAGTCGTGCTGAGTCAATCAGAAGTTATGCGTTTAGAAGAAGTGGGACGCATAGCTCCTGGCCGCATGTCCGACTAGGCCGCATGCTCCTCTAGGCCGCATTCACACTTGACCGCATTAAATCTTTTTGGACTTAGTAAAATTTTATTCGTTCAAGTTCATGCACTTGGGCAAGGGCGTATGACAAATTCAGTCATGTGTCCAACAAGGTTAGCTGCATTTTGACTCGAAATAAGAAGTCCAGACTGCATAGTACTTTGTGCCGCATAACACTCCTTCATCTTCGCCAAACAACAGCTTTTCGGCCATGGCCAAAAGCTAAAAAAATAAGATTTTGTTTCTTCCATAGAAATCTCAAATAATGTCAAAATCTACCAAAGTAAAGTTTTAAACTACTCAAAATTAAGTTCTCATCAACATAGAACAATGAATTTTTGAAAAGATTAAGTTTTAAGAGATCAAAACCAAAGAACATCAAGAACACACAAAAAAATCCTAAAACTTAAAATTTAGATCTACACTAAACCATCCACCAAATCCAAAAATACCAAGTTCTAAATGCATGAGAAAACATATAAGGAACGTAATGGAACAAAAATATAAAGGGTTTCTCTATTTCTTGCAAGACGTACTTGCCTATGGAGGGGGAGAGGAAAACCTAAGAAAGAGAATGGAAGAGGAAAAAAAATAAGAGGAGAGAGAGAGAGAAGTTGGGTTATATATGGAGAGTTTAAGGTTTGGCCCATGGGTTCAACTCATGATAAAACCAAGCCAAACAAATAACCCAAGAGCCAAGTGAACCAAAGAATGGGTCTAGTCTCTCTACAACATATAACTATGCTAGTAAAAAAATAATTACGCTCCAAATACGTATATTGAGAACGGGGAGTGACACAACCAAATGGTTATAGGTGTCACGCTCCAATCTCCAAAATACGTAGGACTAGGACACGAAAGCATGCCAGCCGTATGGATATGGCAACTCCAATATATGGAAACCAAAATCCACACGTGCGCTGTAATATGAATATCAAATCCACAAGTGGTATAAACATATATCACAAGTCACAGGGTATAACCAAAATCTCATCCACTAAAAATCAAATATAAATAAATAACCAATATCTATGAAACCAGATCTTAATATAAAGTATCTAAAGATGATAGTTGGATGAAAACAAATCCACTACCAACTCGAATATATAAGTGCAACAGAACAAACACAATATAAGAATATCAACTAGCAATCACCAGGCTCGAAGAGAAGGCATCCTCGAAATATAAGTAACCAGTCTGGATCTGCGCTCCTGCGAATACTCATGAACATTTACACCTGGAAAGGGACCAGGTCCTCAGAGGGACATAACAAGATACATAGAAGCATGCCAATAAAGTACTAAAATAAATATCCAATGGGTCGCCTAACCATCTATGTGAATACAGTTTGAGAACAACTTTCCAACAAGTGGGCTATCTGGCTAAAATAGGATTGGCATGGTTCTCTTGGAGATTCAGGGGCCTACAAAGCATGTCGTCTTTTGAACGGCAGAGGCCGCCTGATAATATATAATATATAGTGGTCATCATGATCGCGCATCTCCGACGGAGCGTACGGGTTAAACAAAGAAAGTGCAAAGGAGCCCAAATGCCTTACTTGTTGTTCTTCTCACCCCATGCTCTAAGCATGTCATATTCATGACACAATTTGGTTCATAGCTTATCTTTAGTACAATAGCCCAACCATGAAACTAAACAAGGACAAGGATTGGACCACCGTACTACAATAGGCTATATCCCTGGACTACTAATAACTGCTAAGTCTTCTAGCATACAATATTTCTGACAGCAGTTATCCCTAACGCACGGCCCATACGTACAGGAGGCCAGACCTGTCACGCAGTCCGTGATCTATATGAGACTCACACTCGTGTAATAGCTGTGTCACGGCCAATGAAAACTAACGATGCTTCATGATGATGGGGCGGTCTCATAAACAAGGTCAATGCATATACATAATAAAAACATATCACGACGACACCGTCGTTGCACCCAAGTTTCCCTTGGATGCACATTTTATATAGCAGTTAAAATATATGAACTGAAGACAGAAAATAAATATGCATGCAATATATGGAATATGAATAACAGTACAATGGCAAGGTATGCTTGCCTGGCAAGAGAGCTGCAAAATGTAACATCCAGATGTCAAACACCAAGAGTCAGAAACTATAGCCTCAGAATAAACGTCTCCGGATGCTGAAATAAACATCACCAATGTTCCCAGAATAAGCAAAATAGCTAGAAATTACTACCCTTTCGTCCAATTTGGATACAGGGGCAAAACGGTAATTTTGGGTCAAAGTAGGCTCCACAAGTGGGCCACTTTGTACCAAAAAGTGTGCCAGGGGTAACGGTCTCTAAAAGGGATAAATTATAGGTCAAAAAAACTCTAAATATCATTACAAAGTCAACGGTATGTCCAAATATAGATTCTGATGAGCCGAACACAATTTTACCAAAAAGTCAACTGTGGGGTCCGCCAATAGGCGGCTTGGTCAACTGTCTCAGAATTACGTAAAAATTGGGTCACAGGACCAGCGCGATACCACGAGTCCAGTGGTGCAAGTTTCGTTGCATTCTGACGAGCGTGCACTAAATGGCGCAAGATTTTGCAAAAGTCGCGATACGGAGAATTTCCGCGGATACGGGTTGATTCCGACGCGTACACGCGTCCAAATCAGTTTTCGTGAAAGCCCACATGTCCGGGTATACTATGCGCACCTTTTGGTACACGACGTTGCGGTCCCGTTTGGCGGGGCGCGCTCCGTATCACAATTTTTGGAAGATGGAAAAAGTATGTTTTTATGATTTTCTATCTGATTTATTTCTACATACAGCAACAAATAAATTATTGTATTTGACAGAAAATAAATTAGGTTAGGTGATCTTCGCATACCAAAAAGAAAAACCAAATTTGGATATCTGTGGTGGGAGATACGAGTCCGTGAATATGGGTCATCGCAACAGAATTTCTAAAATTAAAAATGGTCATTTTTCTTTGACTTGGCATCAATTTTTACCTAGGTTTGTGCGTTGTTCGAGATAAACTAATATACAATATTGGAAGGGGGATAGGTCGTGAACATACCGGTGAAGACGGGGTCGAGTTGGTCGAGCGAGGGCGCGGGAAACAGGGCTTGAACAGGATTTTGCTGTTGCAAAACGCTGTCGCGGCGCGCGGTTGAAGCGGTCGGCCGTGGGCGGCTACTCCGGCGACTGTGCGGGTGGCTCTAGTCGGCGTCGGGGTTGGCGTCGTTCAGGGCTCCTCAAGTCGAGATGGTTTAGGGTTCGGGTTTGGGAAAGAGATATTTATAGATAAGGAAAGGGGGGGTCGAACTCCTACGCGCGAGGGGCTGCATTTTACAGCTGCTGCTGCTAATTCTTAAGGGGTTGCTAGTGGGTTTAGAATACATGGTTTGGGTTTTAGAGTAGTGGGTTTTGTGATCAATTAAGGATTTATCTTTTTTTTCCTTTTTCTTTCTTTCTTATTCTTTCTTTTTCTAATTTTCTTTTTCTATTTTCTTTTCTTATTTATAATTCCTTTTAATAACCCTTATATATATATATATATATATATATATATTCTAGAAATTATTTTTAGTGCATACAATAATCTATCAAGTGTCCACAGGGTCTCCTACATGGAATAAATTAGGAAAAATTACGGTTGGTCCATAAAACCTCTAAATGCATAATTACCTAAAAATAAAAAAAATCTAAAAATTCTGTTTCTTCTATTTAGCTAATAAATATTATAAATCAATTAAATATTTAATTAAATATTTAATACTGTTTTTAAAATTAGGGGTTTTACATTCTACCCAACTTATAAAAATTTCGTTCTCGAAATTAAAACTAAGCCACTATATAAGTCAAGGATGGTATAAGATATGGATTTACAGCTTATTCTGTACCTTCCTCAATCCTAACCTCGATAATTTTCCAATTGTCACGGGGATGTTTGGAGGGCTATAATTTGTATTGTTTTAAAATGCAAGGCTAGGTTTAATTGAGTGGACGATGTTGCGTGTTGCACATTCCAAAAATTATGAAAAAAAATTATATGAACGAAAAATAGGTTTCTTCATGTGTCATGTCCAATGGTGTGGATACCTTTTTGCATTTTTGCATAAAAGCGCCCAACAATTAAAAAATTGCACAAAGATGGAAATTAAATTTAATTAATCAAAATTAATGCGCAAGCTTGAATTAATTAGAAGTACATGGGGATAACATTAGGTGGGACACAAGTGTCATGGGCATAGAGGACTCAGAGTAGAATATTGTCATAGATTGGGTTGTACGAAACGATCAAGATTGTGTCTCCAATTTCGATTGGAACGCACAAGGATATAAGTTAGAATTTATTTAGAATTAAGAAATAACGTTCGCGACGACTGTTGTGCGACTAAAATGTAGCACAAGAGAGCATAATTATAAGTCACGCAAAGGTCATAATAGAAGGCGGGCATGTCTAGGACAAGGGTGTAGAATTTGTAGAAAGGCAGTGGCTAGTGTAGTGCTCCAATTATCGAAGCAACGGTAAGGTGCGCTAAGTGATATAATTATTGCAAAATTAAATAAAAATACCGTGTTCTATTTCTAATTGAATTCAAACCAGCCTTAGTCTCACTATCTAAGCCAAGTAGGTCTAATTTTGGGTGAAGGGGTTTATAATCTACCCAACTCAAAAACAATTTCATCTTCTAAATTAAAATAAGGCATAATTTGTTAATTCTTTCACATTCGCATGTAAGGCAAGTCAATCGCAATCTCTTCCAAAATTTAAAATCTATTCAAATCTATCGCAATCACTTTCAAAATTAAGGTAACCTCTGTTTAATCAAAATTTAACATATTGTTATCTCTTCTTAATTTTTAAATAATCATATCCAAATTTAAGCTAAATCTATATGACATCTTCAAGATTTAAATAACCCATATCAAATTTTTACATCACGATCTTCAACTATCATAATTTCCTCTAGAAAATAATTCTAATCAAATATTATTTCTATTTCCCACTTAAGAAATTCGTACTCTTCAAATTTTAGTTTCAATTTACATCCCCAATATTTTAAATAGGTAATCCAACAATCAAAATTTAACCTTTAATTCAAATCATCAGATTTGGAATTCAATCTGTCCATGTTCATGTTTAGAGTTCTATTTATTTTCTTCAAGATTTAAGTCAATGATTCAACCTTCAATATTCTAAATTTAAATCATGTGCTCAAAGTATAAATATTTGGTCCTCCATATCAAGATTTCAAAATTCATTAAAATTCTCATCATCTTAGTCATTCTTCTAAAATTTTCAAAATTAAAATGGCTTGAACCTCTTCCAATCTAATCTTACTCGATCACAATCTAAAAGAAATTTCTCTCAAGTTGACAATGCACTGCTACCCAACTTAGAATTTACCCATCTATCACATAAGGCTCTTACATTTAAGAAAACTTATTCCTCAAATTTACTTAATCATGTTACTCAATCCTCAAAATTTTAACTCCAAATATATCATATATGATATATCCTTTAATTTCGGAAAATAATAATCAAGTAATGGGATTGGCCTATAGGGTATATCTCGTACTCTCTGTGTATCAACTCATACCAAGTACAAGGTTCGTCTTTCCGAAATAAGGGAAGACGGAAAAAATAATAAAGAGTTCAAAGTGGAGGTGATAGAATACAAGTATGGGGATCAAGGCGGTTAGAGAATTCAAAAGGGAATTGTCAAGGCAGTTGTGGATTAAAATCCTATTTTGGTAAATTCCCATTCACATGCTCATATCAGTACAGTTATGTAGCCGATACGATATGCTCGAACATGTCTAGAGGGCAAGTACATTCGTCTAAGAAGATAAGTCAATTTTTATCTCAATCCACGTAAAGTAGTTATGCGAAGGGCAAACCAAGCGCACTAAGGTTAGCTAGACCTTAATACACTGATCCTGAAATATATTAGTGTGGGCCCCCCAATAATACATATGTCATGAACAAGCTCGATAAAGAATAAGCTTGCAAAAACAAGGCTATAATAGCAACATAAGTCAAGGTAGTACAGCAAATATAAATATGCTGGATTATGATGAAAGAAGGTACATAACAATTCAAGTTCACAAAGAAGATAAGACTCTATAATCTCTACAGTTGTCATACTGACTCCTTGTCTAAGTCGATAGTCGACAAAATAGGGTATGGGCCTCTAAATTCTACAGTCTGAATAAACACTATCGTCTTTATGCTAGCACACAATTGATGTCATTTAGTTATACTTCATCAATGGGTCAAGAGGACTATGAGATACTAGGTTATGAGGCATACTACCCAACTTAAAAGAATTAAACTAATACTGTAACTGTCTTGAGGAGATCCTATAAAATAATATTGTTCTTGTAAATAAAGTAGAAACTCTTATTGGAGTACACGAGGAAAAGATCTTGGTACTTATTAGGGTATCCTATTGCATTATATAGGTAATGGTCATCTTAAGTCTTAATCATCGTGCTTATAGAACAAAGGTGTCAATATTGAGAATGGAAGGGTTACTGGCTCTCAAGTGAAATATGATATAACTTGTTACGTGATCTACAACTAGAAGATGAACAACTCAACTATTAGGTTCTAACTACAAGGCACATAATCTCAAAATTTAACATTACAACTGTAATCCTAGCACTATGTATCCTTAACATAAAAGAAATCATTTGGCCTATAATCAGAGGTTTCAAGTGGCACGAGTTGAAAGATGAAGAATATAAGAACATAATTAGTCATCGCACAACTAGCGAGCGCTAAGGGTTCGGAGAAACAAGTCATAAAACTAAATAGAAAGACTCTAGATAATGTCATAGTTTCTTGAGGGAAGGTGGTTGCTAATCTCTGTGTTCGAGGTATGATCAAGGATAATATTATATTCATTCTTCTTGGTTTCCTAAGACACTGTCTGCTAATATCAAGACAAGAATCTAAATTTATGGTCCTCTAATACTATCTTACTCATGAAAGTTAGTTTCAGTCCTAATATTCAACCTTGAATTTTTATTGGTTTCTCAATGCTAGGGTCAAACAATATGGTCAAATTTCTAACTAACCCTAGTAGTATCTATACTACTCTCAAGTCTTCATAAATACATCAAGGAGTAATGGTAAACCAATCTCTAGATAAGGGACGCTAGGGTTCATTAGGTATTCGGATCTTAGTGATGTGTCAATACTCTAGTTGTATTCTTAATAGGAAGGTTACCCTAGTTATTATCTAACAATATGGATTTCTATATTCTATGAGGGGCTATACTCAAGGAACTATTAGGGAAGCACATAAATCGAGCAGGACGCAGCTATTCAAATAGAATAGATTGGGAGGAAGGTAAATCATAGTCAATTGTAGATGAGATCCTATACTCTATTCCTAGGTGCAGGCTTGTTCGGTACGGTGACGTAACCGAGACAATATGCTCTTGACCTGCATGGGCCACCACTAAAAATATGTCACGCCCCAGTCCCCAAAATACGTAGGACTAGGACACGTAAGCATGCCAGCCATATGGATATGGCAACTCCAATATATGGAAACCAAAATCCACACGTACGTTGTAATATGAATATCAAATACACAAGTGGTATAAACATATGTCACAAGTCAAAGGGTATAATCTAAATCTCATCTACTAAAAATCAAATATAAATAAATAACCAATATCTATGAAACCAGATCTCAATATAAAGTATCTAAAGATGATAGTTGGATGGAAACAAATCCACTACCAACTCGAATATATAAGTGCAACACAACAAACACAATATAAGAATATTAACTAGCAATCACCAGGCTCGAAGAGAAGACATCCTCAAAATATAAGTAACCAGTCTGGATCTGTGCTCCTGCGAATACTCATGAACATTTACACCTGGAAAGGGACCAGGTCCTCAGAGGGACATAACAAGATACATAGAAGCATGCCAATAAAGTACTAAAATAAATATCCAATGGGTCGCCTAACCATCTATGTGAATACAGTTTGAGAACAACTTTCCAACAAGTGGGCTATCTGGCTAAAATAGGATTGGCATGGTTCTCTTGGAGATTCAGGGGCCTACAAAGCATGTCGTCTTTTGAACGGCAGAGGCCGCCTGATAATATATAATATATAGTGGTCATCATGATCGCGCATCTCCGACGGAGCGTACGGGTTAAACAAAGAAAGTGCAAAGGAGCCCAAATGCCTTACTTGTTGTTCTTCTCACCCCATGCTCTAAGCATGTCATATTCATGACACAATTTGGTTCATAGCTTATCTTTAGTACAATAGCCCAACCATGAAACTAAACAAGGACAAGGATTGGACCACCGTACTACAATAGGCTATATCCCTGGACTACTAATAACTGCTAAGTCTTCTAGCATACAATATTTCTGACAGCAGTTATCCCTAACGCACGGCCCATACGTACAGGAGGCCAGACCTGTCACGCAATCCGTGATCTATATGAGACTCACACTCGTGTAATAGCTGTGTCACGGCCAATGAAAACTAACGATGCTTCATGATGATGGGGCGGTCTCATAAACAAGGTCAATGCATATACATAATAAAAATATATCACGACGACACCGTCGTTGCACCCAAGTTTCCCTTGGATGCGCATTTTATATAGCAGTTAAAATATATGAACTAAAGACAGAAAATAAAGATGCATATAACATATGGAATACGAATAACAGTACAATGACAAGATATATTTGCCTGGCAAGAGAGCTGCAAAATGTAACGTCCAGATGTCAAACACCAAGGGTCGGAAACTATGGCCTCAGAATGAATGTCTCCGAATGCTGAAATAAATATCACCAACATTTCTAGAATAAGCGAAATAGCTAGAAATCACTACCCTTTCGTCCAATTTGGACACAGGGACAAAACAGAAATTTTGGGTCAAAGCGGGCTCCACATGTGGGCCACTTTGCACCGAAAAGCGTGCCAGGGGTAATGGTCTCTAAAAGGGACAAATTATAGGTCAAATAAACTCTAAATGTCAGTACGAACTCAACGGTATATCCAAATATGAATTCCGATGAGCCGAACATAATTTTGCCTAAAAAGTCAATCGTGGGGCCCGCCAATAGGCAACTTGGTTAACTGTCTCAGAATTGCATGAAAATTGGGTCACAGGACTAACGCGATATCACGAGTCCAGTGGCGCAAGTTTCGTCACATTCTGACTAGCGTGCACTAAATGGCGCAGGGTTTTGCAAAAGTCGCAACACGGGAAATTTTTGCGGATACGGGCTGATTCCGACGCACACACGCGTCCAAATCAGTTTTCGCGAAAGCCCACATGTCCGGATATACTGTGCGCACCTTTTGGTACACTTGGTACATGACGGGGCGGTCCCGTTTGGCGGGGCGATCTCCATATCGCAATTTTTGGAAGATGGAAAAATTATGTTTTCATGATTTTCTATCTGATTTATTTCTACATACAGCAATAAATAAATTATTGTATTTAACAGGAAATAAACTAGGTTAGGTGGTCTTCGCATAAAGAAAAACCAAATTCGAATATCTGTGGTAGGAGATACGAGTCCGTGAACATGGGTCATCGCAACAGAATTTCTAAAATTAAATATGGTCGTTTTTCTTTGACTTGGCGTCGATTTTTACCTAGGTTTGCGTACTGTTCGAGATAAACTAATGTATAGTATTGGAAGGGGGATAGGTCGTGAACATACCGGTGAAGACGGGGTCGAGTTTGGTCGAGCGAGGGCACGGGAAACAGGGCTTGAACATGGCTTCGCTGTTGCAAAACGCTATCGCGGCGCGCGGTTGAAGCTGTCGGCTGTGGGCGGCTACTTCGACGACTGTGAGGGTGGCTCTGGTCGGCGTTGGGGTTGGCGGCGGTTAGGGTTCCTCAAGTCGAGATGGTTTAGGGTTAGGGTTTGGGAAAGAGATATTTATAGATAAGGAAAAGGTGGGGGGGGGGGTCAAACTCCTACGCGCGGGGGGCTGCATTTTGCAACTGCTGCTGCTAATTCTTAAGGGGTTGCTAGTGGGTTTAGAATATAGGGTTTGGGTTTTAGAGTAGTGGGTTTTGTGATCCATTAAGGATTTATCTTTTTTTTTCCTTTTTCTTTCTTTCTTATTCTTTCTTTTTCTAATTCTCTTTTTCTATTTTCTTTTCTTATTTCTAATTCCTTTTAATAACCCTTATATATATATATGCATATATATATATATACATATAAAAATTCTAGAAATTATTTTTAGTGCATACAATAAACTATCAAGTGTCCACAGGATCTCCTACATGGAATAAATTAGAAAAAATTACGGTTGGTCCATAAAACCTCTAAATGCACAATTACCTAAAAATAAAAAATCCAAAAATTATGTTTCTTCTATTTAGCTAATAAATATTATAAATCAATTAAATAATTAATTAAATACTTAATACGATTTTTAAAATTAGGGATTTTACAATAGGAATGACGAGCGTGCACTATAACAAGCCACAACAGGAAATATACAAGATAGGAATCGGGAGTGCGCTACTACGAGCCACTATCTAGCTTGTACTGGAGAACGAACATGAGTGCACTACGACGAGTCACTATCAGGCAGGCAGGATAATGTACAGCGCACCACGACGGGTTACTATCAGGCATGTACTAGGCATGTGTGTAATGGGTAGGTATCCCCAAACTATACCATGTAACATGTACTGGACGGATGTATAAAGGGTAGGTATCCCCTAAATATACCAGGAGGAGGGTCTGGACATATTTATAAAGGGTAGGTGTCCCCTAACTATACATTCTATCAAGACTGGACAATGCAGTAAATTAAACATGTTAGGCAGTATGCGCACAACAGCCAGGCAAAGAGTAATAAAAATATAATGGAAAAGGAATCATATGAAAACAAGTACAAAATCGGTACACCGTCGGTATACACTAGTACACCGTCGGTGTGTCGGTTAGAGGGTAGCCAGAAAAGCAAAAAAATTAAGACAGGTAAATCGGTATACCATTGGTATACACCAGTATATCGTCGGTATGCCGGCTAAAGTCACAGCAGGTTTCTGATTCTAATAAATCGGTATACCATCGGTACAGACCAGTATACCATCGGTATGCCGATTTAGATCACATCAAGTTTCTTGATTCCAAGTCAGGAAAAAATTGGTATACCGTCGGTGTGCCGATTCCCATAGGCAATTCTAGAGAAAGTCCAAGGAAAGTCGATTTCCGGAACCGAAATTACGTCCCAAAATTCAGAGAAACTGGTCTAAGAAGATGTCGATAGTAAGGGTAAGACTCATATAGCATGTAGACTAGGTCTCATGTCAATCATTCCAGTTATCGTTTTTGATACCAAGTTTTCTAACAGGTAAATACCAGGATTTCTACAGAAAAAGTCAAAACCAAGCGCAAGCCATTTTTTGAAGCATGCACAAGGATGAAAATTACTAGAGAAACATTTAACAAAATAAGCTCCATGAAATTCTAAGTACTCAAAGTCAAGGAAAGCGAAAATGGGAATAAAAGACTTTTGTTCAAAAGTTTGGCTAGATGCACTTGCCTCAAGTCAATCTTATAGCCTAAATCTTTAACTCCACCATCAAGAGGGGTTCATAAACCACACTCTTAGGCCTCAAGAACAAGCTTCTAGCTCTCAAAGTAATGGAAAGGAAATGAAGAAGTGAAGAAAGAAAGAAAATAGAGAGGAGAGAGAAAATTAATTTATATATATATAGGAGGTGATTTAATCGTGACCGTCCGATCTGCCTCGTCACCGGTCCAAGTCACGAGTTAAATTGATCTCGTCCGTTCAATAAAAAACCAAGAAACCATTGGATAATAGAAACTATCAATCATTATTCATAAAAATATCTAATAAAAATATCTCAAAAAAATCTCAAAAGCAAAACAAATATCTGTCGGAAGGTATAGCATCGGTATGCCATAGTATACCGATGGTATACCGGTCAGGTAGTAAAATTTTAGTTTTGAGAAAATTCCAAGATTCCACAAGATCCAATAAAGCACAGTTACTAATAAAAAAATGTATTTGTAGACCAATACCGATACTGTGAGACGAGTCTCACAAGCTCAGTCTACGCCGCAGCATCGATGGTAATACAGTGTCTATGATAAACAATGGTCCACAACAAGTACACAATTCGTATATCATCTACAACTAAGTCATGACAAAAAAATTAAACTAATAGTCTCAATAATTTTTTTAAAGTAATAATCCCCTACAACTCAAGATAGTCTCGGGAACAAACCCGATAGAAATAAAATAAAATACAACTAGAAACTAAAGTCCACTAAGCCTACTAGCTAAAAATAATACAAAAAAGCATAAGAAAGATAATATGCTACTTTGCATCTGTAAAAACAACCAGCTCGTTGGTAACATTAGTGTCACCAAGGTACTCACCATAGACCTCAGGGCAAATTACGTCTTATAAAGTTGAAAAATATTATCCAGGCAGGATTGGAGCAAGAACACCATAACACTATATTGCATATTATAATATACAAGCATGAAGAACAACAGTAAAGAAAAGGTGAACTATAACATGATACTATATGATAAGAGGAGTACTACTATGTCGCGGAAACAGTTTGAGAGTACAACCATGACAAGGAACAGTTGAGGGTACAACTATGACACGAAACCAATATGAGAGTACAACTAAGATAAGACAGACCACTGGGAAATATGACAACAGGGATAAAGTTTCGTGTCCTGTGTGTTTTAGAATACATGTTTTTCGCATGTGGACAGCTTAGAATATCCAGCAGTCTTACGTGTGGTGCACAACTAATATTAAACAATCAATATATAGGGAGTCTGTAAATAATTCGTTGACCACATGCTTACTCATTGTATTCTTCTGCCCGACTCGCTCATAATACATTTTCTCAATAACATAATAACGATACGGTAAACAATAGTCAAGGTAACAATAATTCAAGTATGAACATGTATATACAATGACAATTCTAGCTCTCGTGCACAAGCAATAATCATGGTAAATCTAGAATAACGACAACATATTATATAAAGAAGTAACAACGACACGAAGATACATGCAGCATAAAATAAAGGCAACATAGGTCACAGTGATACTTGTCTGCTCCTATAGATGATGAAGTCACAACTCAAGACGTCGCCCGATCTACCCCATCACATAAATTAAACAAGTTAGATTTACAAAAGTGGTTGAATATATTTTCTATTTTAATATATTTTAATTATGATTAAAATAACCTAAAATACTATTTTAATCTTATTATACTCTGATTTTTAATGTTAACCCTAAGTTTTGGTTCAAAGAGCATCAAGTTTATAAATTCGAGATATGTGGCATGCAAATAGAGACGTTCTATTGACCAAAAAGTCAACTGAAATAATACCAAGATTTGAGTATAAAATTCTATAGATTTTAGTGGTACAAGAATGCTAGAATCGACAGTTTCATCGAATCTCGAATTATTAAAAAGTTATGGGCAATATGGCTTACAAATTATAGTTTTGGTGGTTCATTGGTTACCCCTAGTTTCAATGAATTAAACAGAATAATAAACTACTCTATTAAATTTTGGAAAAAAATATATATCATATATTTTCATGTCAGGTTTTCGAAACTTCAACCAGATCATGAAAACGAGTTCAGGATCTCCTAAAATCTAGAAAACATCGAAACATATCAAATTTTGGATAACTGACACTCTAGGAATTTTACATAATTATAGGATAAAAAATAATTAAAATAAATTTTATATATGGAAATTTTACCTCGATATGGTTCTAACTCTAGAAATGGGGATGCATTTGGAGTTCGGAGTTAGGAGATATTGTCCTTCTAAGTCACTACGGCTGTTGAAAAATGATACTGATTTTGTGACAAAATTTTGGGCTGTTTTTGACGAACAAGAGAGAGATTTTGAATGATAGGAAAGAAAAGTAAAGGGATTATATATGTATTTATTTAAGATTTATTTACTTTAATAGATAACATTTAATTTAAATAGGTAGGAGTTGATTTGTTAGGATATGATATGGATGGAGTTGCATTCCTAGTAGATTTAGGATTATGATTATGATTAATTTAAAATATAGTTTGGATTATAATCTTATATAGAATAAAATATAATACAAATAATTTATATCTAATCTTATTTATATCTATTAACACTAAAATAACATATATCAAATATTAAGTGTATATATAATCCAAATAGCTTCAAATAAATATTGAATATTTTCAGAAAAATCCAAATAAACTAAGAAAATATGTATATCATAAAATAAATGTTGGTAGTAAAATATGCATGTATGGTTCTACAATAAATTCTGAAAGCCCTAGAAAATTAGGTTTATTTTAATTATCTAAAATTTCTAAAAAAATTCAAAAATTATGAAATAGTCCGAATATGTTTTTAACCTTAATTTTGATCCTCTATGAGCCATATGAAGCCTAGTGTTACATTATTGTCACTGTAAAATTATACTTAGTATTTCAAAACAAAAATTCTTACAAAATTTACTAGTGTATTATAATTATTAATCTTGTACGGTATTTTGGACAGCAGATGCTAAAATCGTTTTCTCCAAGCATAGTGACGAATGAGACATTTCGACCGGAGTTCTTCATCGAAGATTGGTCGATCGTCGGGAACGACAAGTTGGTCAGTGAGTTTTCTTTTTGTCTCCGGTTTTATTTTCCTTTGTCAATTTTTAATTCGATCAGTTAAAACTTTTGTTCCAAACCAGTTCACCAACCGATCGACTAAAATCCACAGAGAAACCTTGTGTCAGGCCGGCGGGATCTAAGGAGTAGCACTCATTTCGGTCACCATAGAGGACGTGTCGCTGATCGACTCTTTGTCTCAACCAGCAGCAACTCCGTCTTTTGATCGACGAACTCCAGGATCCAATCTTCTTTTTCGTAGGTGACGTTCATGGTTGCAACGTTCCTGTCGAACTCGAGCGTTGTTGAGCTCGATCGGCTCTTCGACATGCTCTATTCCAGCAACATGGGTCCCCTCCCATCAAGTGTCGTCCCCTCCGGCATAATCGACGATTGGATTTGAGCTCTGGTAAGTCTCATCGGTAGATTCCTCATATCAGTAACAGAGCTAGCATCTAAAATTAAGGGGGCTGAACTTTACGTATAGCTTAGACGATACAAGAACATTAGCTTCACACCGCCGAAAATACTAATTTTTAAGAATTTATTTATTCCTTAATTGTTGCATTCGTCAAATCCAAAGAATAGAATAAAACATAACTAAGAAAACATTTCAAAAAAACAACAACTTGAATACATAATCTTTGAAGCAACTGTAAATATATCTATAGGACTTGTGTCATCATTATCCAATTAAGTAATTTGTTTACGAAGTCATAGCAAGCTTTTAGCAATTCAGCATATCATATCCATAGCACATCCACATGTAAGCAGAATATGCTTAACTGATTCTAAAGCACCTTCAAATTGCTTCAACTATTTTTTTTTTGCATATACAATGTTGAACAAAACTTCCACACAATGTTTGTTCACTACCAGCCCATAAAAACTAAATCCTACAATTCGTGTGAACTCTAGTAATTTTCTTTAAGGGAAAAAAAGATGTTATTGATAAGATAAAATTGAAAAAAAGAACATCCATATTCAGAGATCCAAGTTTTTGAGTTTGGAGATTTTAGGGGTCTCAACAAAAAATGCTACAACAATTTTTTTTTTTTTTTTTTTTTTGGGAAAAAACCCGAAGAAGATATTAGATGTAAATGAGCAGAAGAAAGTGGAAGATGTGGACTTACTTCTAGTCCTGATGCATATACATCATCTAGAAAACTGATCCTGTCATAATATATGCCCTCCAGAGATGGTAAATGAAAAGCAAGCAGCACAGACAATAACACCAAATATCTTAATTTCAAGGTCAGTCTTGAACAAAACAAGCACATATCAAAAATCAAAGAGAGGCAACATGCAAGAAAAGAAGAAGAAATTTGTCCCTGAAATCTTTATTACCTACTCAATCATGAACTACTACTTTTAGAGTGAGCACATTTTTCTCCATATTGGCTCTGTGGGAAGAAGTCATAGCTAGTTTTGTAGGGTCGATTGCTACTTTGTTCACATGCTGTGCAAATATCCCTAAAAAAAAATTCAAAATTTTATTTTTCCACTTTTTTAGGCCAGGCTGCAGCCCACCCATGCCCTAATTGGGCTCCACCTCTGCCTCAGATTGATTTCTTCGATTCTTAATTCCTCACCCCTTCAAGTCTTAATACAAGTTTTGGGTTTGTGCTTCCATATTGTACGTCAGGTGTTTGATATATTATCTCTAAAGACAACGAGCTCCAAGGAGTGCGAGATCTAGCCATCGATGTCTCCGGTGAGTATTTTTAAAAAAAATTATTGATTCTTCTCATTCTCTTAATATACTCCTAACATCGTTTCTTCTTGATCGATGTTGTGACCTCGCCTGGATCACTATTGGACAGTTGAGCATGAGTTGTGATGGAAAAAAAAAAAAATTTCTTCTTATCTTTTATTTTTACTGTTATTTTAGATAGAGAGCATATTTCTGTTTTATTAGTTAGAATTTAAGATAAGTCTTCAGATATTGGCTTTATCTTCTTTTATTTCTTGAGAGTATAAATAGTTTGAAACTTCATAAATTATAGATAGAAAAATTAAAAATGAGAAATATATTTTGAGTTTATATGGTGCGATGTCAAAATCCTAAAGTGGATCTCTCTATCTTATTTGCTTATGTGCTTCTATCTCCGCTTCCGATGTTGACGTCTCCAACGGTATTCATAATTATTATTTTATATTTCTATTATAATTTTTGTGATAAATTTATAATAGTTGATTGTTCATATTTCGTTTAAAACTTCCACGTCCAAATCTTCTCAAATCCCTAATTTCATAACAATCATCTCTCATTTGGGTCTTCGTCCCTCGTCAAATTGGTATCAGAGCTAAACCCTGATTTAGAAATATTTTTATATGCAGGTAAGACCCAAAAAAATTATCTACTGATTTTTTTTTTGCAATAATTTTGTGCAAAATTTGATACTATATATGATAAGATGCTTGCCGAAATGAAAAAGTTGTTTAAAATTTTTTACAATCATAGTAAAGTAGAAACTATTGCTAAAGATGATCATATGGCCTTAAAAAATTTATTAATTGAACCTAACAAACCTAAAACAATTGAGTTATCTACACAAGTAGAGTTCCATCCGGAGTCAGTCACGTCGTTAGTGTACCCATTGGTTGAATCCAAGAAACCTATCATAATTAAGACACAAATTAGGTATGGGATTGAAACCAGGTTTATGTCACACCCCAATCCCAAAATACGTCAGACTATGAATACGTAGCATGCCAGCCGTATGTATATAACACTCCAATATGTTAGAAAAATCATAACACACACGTACGCTGTATATGAATAAATAATTCACAAGTGGTGCATATATTGTCAACACAAGTCACATGCATCTATATCTCATCGACAGGCACAAGTAAAGGAATATCAAAATAAATAATTAAAGAAGTCTCAAGTACTAAGTAGTAAATGAATAATAGTCGGGTGGAGACAAATTCACTACCAATCGACTAAATCAAAACTAAAATGATAGAAGAGATCAAAATACCAATATAAAATAATGTCAGATAAAAGAAACTACAACTAAGATATCCATCAGCAATGAACTATCACTGGTACTCAGAAGTTAAGACCTCCTCGATAGAGAATAAAGCATCAGGTCCGGGTCTGTACTCCTGCGGATACTCCTGATCGTCTATACCTGGAAAGGGACCAGGTCCTTAGAGGGATGTAACAAGATATAGAAAATAGTATGCCATAATATACTAAAAGTAAACATTCAAGAGGGACGCCTAACCAGTCTATGTGAATGCAGTTTAAGAACAACTTTTTCGCGTATGAACTATCTGGCTAAAATAATGGGATTGCCATAGTTCTCTTGGAGAACCAGGTGCCACGAGCGTAACGTCGTGGACGTCATAGGCCTGCAATAAACAATGGGGGCATAACGACTCGCGTCTCCGGCGGAGCTCACGACCAAAATAAGGAAAGGTGTAAAGGAGTCACATACGCTTACTCATTGTTCTTCCCACCCAATGCTACTAACATTTCATATCCATAACACGCAACACCTCTAGTAACTACCAAGTCTGCTAAATATGATATTTCTATTGGCAGCTATTCCTTAACCGTCGCACGACCTTTACGTATAGGTAGCCAGCGTAAAACACAAGTCAGTATCCTACATGTGACTCACAACTCGTGTAAAAAGGTGTCATGGCCAATGAAACATAATAATGCCTCAAATTATGGGGTGGTCTCATAAAACTAGGTCAACATGTATAATATAAATAAAAGACAAATGACGACGCAATCGTCGTTGCACCCAAGTATTCTTGGATGCGCAATTTTATATAGCAAAATAAATACAAATAAATAAAAGAAAATAATTATGCAGCAAATGAATGTAACTAAATAGTAATATGGCAAGGTATACTTGCCTGACAAGCAATCTGTGAAATGTAGACGTCCAGCCGACAAGCACAAGGAACCAGAAAGTGGGGGATCTGAAGAAATATCTCCGGTTGTTGAAATAAATATCACCAACATATCTGAAATCAGCGAGATATTCAAAAAACTCTATCCTTTCGTCCAATTTGGATATAGGGGCAAAACGGTAATTTTGGGCCAAATCGGAGTCCAAATATGACCCACTTTGCACCAAAATACGTGCCAGAGGTAAGGTCTCTAAATGGGACAAATTATAGGTAGAACAAATCCTAAACGATGATACAAACTCAACGGTATGTCCAATTTTGGATTCCAGTGAGCCGATCACAATTTCGTCTATCAAAAACCGTAGGGCCCGCGAATAGGCGGCTCGGCCAACTATCTCAAAATTGCGTGAAACCTGGGTCACAAGACTAGCGTGATACTACCAATCGAATGGCGCAAGTTTTGTTGCGTTCCGACGAGCGTGCGCCAACTAATGAAAAAAATTGCAAAACTGCGATACGGAAAACTTTTCACGGATACGAGTTAATTATGACGCGCACACGCGTCCGAATCACCTTTTATGAAAGCCCGTATGTCAGGATATATCATACGCTCCTTTCAAAATAATTGGTATATGACGTGGTGGTCCGGTTTGTCAGGACGTACTCTGTATCACAAGTTTTCAAGTTATATATAAAACAGAATTCATGGATTTTTTCTAATTTTAACGCAGTTTTTAGTACCGAAGTAATGGTCGATAATATGCAAATAGTATATCGTTGTGATCTTGGTAATATAGGTTATCAGAAGAGTAAATAAAAACTAAATTATATTTACAAAATTAAAAGAAAATGGCCTTCCAATATAGGGCTTTCAACCTAAAATCTGTGAATCAAGAACACGTCAAAACTGTGTTTTTTTAATGATTTTTTTTGCGTTTTTTTGCTGATTTAAACAGAAATTCACGTGTAAGGTTACATAGTTGTAAACTGTAAACCCCCTGATTTTTAGATAGGGTATTTTGATAATTATTAATTTATTTTATTAAAAGAATTATTTATTTAAATAATTTAAATCATTAAAATAATTTCTAGAACTTAGAAGCTCTTTAGTGTAGCCTTAATGCCATAAATACATCACTAGCTTTTTTCGTCAAACCAACTTGTCTAACTCATACACAAAATCACATACCCACCCCCTACCTTCCTACACATCAAACACCAAACACCAAAACCTATTTTTAGAAGAATGAATTCAGCATATAACCCCTATCATTTTATCTCTCCACTCACACCAAAGTATGCAACCCTTAAACTCTTTCTCTCCCCACTAACAAAAGTTATAACCCCAAACTCTTCCTCTTCCAACTAGGCTGTCCATAACCCCCCTCTCTTTACCTCCCCCATTCAAACTACCTGAAGAACATTTTTTTCTAACCCTCTCCTACCCATTTTCTCTTCAGAAACCATCTCCAAATTCATTCTTCATCTCCCTCCATACCTCCATCTATCCAGCCCTACCTAGGCTGAATTCGAATTCAGCAATACCCCCACCAATTCGGCCATATCTTCCTCTACAGTAATTATCTTTCTCTAAAGTATAGTATGATTCTTTATATCTCTGTTCCTCACACTTTCTATTCACAAACCTTCAATCAAAACTCACTCTACGTTTCTCAAAATAGCCCCGCCATAAGAGGTGTCCAGGCTGAATCTGAATTTAGCATAACCACTTCTCAGGCCACTCCACTACCTCCACAGTCTCCAAACCACCACCACAGCACCCAAATATCCTCCCCTCATTCAGACCTTGGCGAGCACCTCCATCACCCTTTGGATCGCCTCCTTCGAGCCAAGGTCGACAATAGTGGTAGTGTAACCCCCCCGGAGGTCAAAAACTTTGTCGGAGTTCAACCAACCATCGTATACACCAAGTTTTAGTGAGTTTTTCTTTAACCTTTCTCAACCTCTCTTTTTTTCATGATGATTATGGTTGTAGAGGTGTCATGAACACATCTTGATGTAATCTAATAATCACCCTCCCCTTGTGTGCAATCCATGCATTAACCTACTTAGCAAACCTAGTACATGCATATGGTTGCATGAAAGTTGTGATATTGAAAATAAGATTTTTGCACCCTAGTAATTTAATATTCAGAATTATATAAATAATATTCAGATTAATATACATATTAAAATATATTTTTTTGTGATTTATTAGATGAATAATGGATGGGTAGGTTGCATGGTTAATAATGGTGAACTAGTGTATATGTTTGTATTAAAATTGTAATATGAAAAATGTGTTAATTCACTATAGTTAATTAAATTTCAGAATGTTAATAATAATAAACAGAAATATATATGTATTAATACGTTTATTTAGTGGCTTGGTTGATGAACTAATGAAGGGTAGAGTGCATGCATGGTAGTGTGACTATGTATAGTTATATTGCATGCAAATATATAAACTTGAATATAAAAAGTGTGCATGAATATATTAATAATTAAAATAAATTTTAGAATATTAAACTTAATTATTTCCGTATTTTAAGATGTTAAATAGCGGAATAAAGTATTTCATGCATGTTTAATTAATCGGTTAACGTTGTATAGCGTCTTGCGACATTGAAACATACCTACGTACGTGTAGGAATATGCTGTTTAACACACGAAATGCCTATACATACTCTGGTATATCAATGTACGAGATCCTCACGACGTAGTAGAGTAGCGTAGCACGTTGTTCGAGGCCATACTAATATTTAGATTGTTGGCAAGGTATGCCAAATATTGGTTGATCTTGCACAACGATCACTTGGTTAGTTTTGGAGACGGATGTGTAGAAGAAACAGTATACTGATCAAAAAAATTTGTTCCAAAATCAAAAGAGCTGCTAGTTGAGTGGTATTGATTGGAATACGTTGAATGGACAACTTGGATCTGCCACACCTTCAGTTGAGAACATTGGTCAGGCAGCCCCACAACAACAACCAAAAGGCAAGTGTACCTTGCCAAACTTGCAGTAGATCTTGTTGTATTATTTGTTTGAGTTTACTTTCATATATACATTCTTGTGATTTACTTGTTCACCCTAGGATCGTGAGATGTTGCTTAGCGTCCGAACGAGATTCGGGGGTCGATGTCATACGCGGAGTCGAGCAACGTCACTTAGAGAGTTGATACCACGATCCCATTTTACGTGCTTGCACTACTAGCACGACAGACTATATGACACCTGATACTGATTACATGAGACATAGTTCGTCTTGATATATTTTTTGGTATCAGTATTCTGTGTAGGACTATAGGCTTCTTGACATTTACAGACATACTTATATACTCGTACTTATGACTCGTGGTGATAGATAGAGGTCTTGGCCCTGCGTGTTACTATGTGATACGTGAGGTTACATGGGAGGGGAGAGTCACACAATACTATAGCTGATTTTGGTTATATATATATATATATATATATATATATATATATATATATATATATATATATATATATATATATATATACTTATTTACTGGAGAGTGCCTTAGTCTCTGTACCAGAGCTTTGGCACATGTACTGGCCCTTCGAGATACTCCTTGTCGCTATGGTTCCCCGACACAGAGCCTGTAGTGGTTTTAGCCTGAGTATGAGTAATACTCTCATTTGCATATCACTTAGTTGGTTACGTAGCTTGTCCTTGAGGATCTATTTTTACTGTACTGCTTTTCTTTTGGCTTGAGTGTTTATTGTATCTTGCTATGTCCCTTGAGGACCTGGATCCGGATTATGTTCCCAGGTATAGACGAGGAGAGTTACCCCGAGGTTTACGGAACATAATCGCTGACATTGGAGCAGTACTTGCACCAGAGGATGAGGTTGTGCTGGAGGACTTCTCCTGAGTACTCAGTTATCTATTTAGTTAGTATGCTTAGAGTTATTGTTATATTTGGACTTGGACTTCTGGAAATATATTTGGTGCTATTTCTCTTTTATTTATTGTGACGGGTTGTTCCCCCAGAAACTACTTATCTTGGACTTGTTGTTGGACACTTTATTTATTTATTTATTATCTTGACTGGTCTATCATATTGTATTGTGATTGTTGACTGTGGATGAGATTAGAATTATATACTGTGATAGATGATGTAGACTTGTATTTATACTTATGACAGCTTAAGTGCACTCTAACGAGTCCATTAAATTGGGATTTTCCATTGGAGTTGTGTTGCTGGCCATTGCCACGTGGCTAGTCCCTTGATATTTTGGGACTGGGGCGTGACATAGTTTTTGTGGTGGCCCATGCAGGTCAAAAAAATATTGCTTCTTATTTCAATTACAGAACCGAACAAGCCTCTAATTAGGATAGAATAAATTTATACGATCTCATCCACATGTTGACACATCCTTAGCCTCTTTATCGAACTCAAAATAATTTTTTGGCTTGCATCATGCCTTGATTCCTCTATGCTATCCTCACGATTCACTTTGTATGCAGAGTAATGGATCCATGAACTAGCAACGAGACTCTCACAGATATATCGCAGGGTGCTGTGGTTACTTACGACAATGGTATAACGCCAACGGGTGAAGATCTATCCACTCAACAAAGAAACCGGCAGATCAGCGCACTTCGAGGTTCCGGAGAGACAATATTCCACCACCACCGCAATTCACTCCACAAACACCACTGATACCAGTTTTTCAGCCAGGATAGCCTATGGACGGGCAATAATTATTTCGGATGTTCTATGCAATAATACAAGCTCAGCAACAGATTCAGCAAGAGGCCCAACAATGCCATATAGAGAATCTGAGGGACAATATAGTGATAGCACTGGAGTAGGCGACTCCACCAGCTAGGCAACCATCGACGGGATCTATCACAGATTTTCGCCAACTGAAGCCACATACCTTTTCGGGCAAGGAGGGGCCTTCCGCGGTATATGAGTGGCTGACAAACATCCAACATCAATTGGAAGCATTTAAGCTTCCGAGGGAGCGTTAGATGACTGCTGTCAGAATACAGCTGACAGACAATGCACATCACTGGTGGCTCACTAAGGAGAAATGACTCGGACCAGACCGAGTTACTTGGGAAGAGTTCTCTAGACTCTTTCAGGAGATGTACATTCTATCTATTGCTCGATCGAAACTTCGGGACAAGTTCAATCATCTCACTCAGGGCAATATGATAGTGGAAGAGTATAATACGAAGTTCATCCGTTTGAGCCATTTCGCACATACACTAATTCTGACAGAAGAAGAGAAGACGGATAGATTATTTGACAGACTAAGCTTTGAGCTACAGAGACAGATTGGCTCGGTCGCATCTACATCTTATACGGATGTCCTTGCCGTAGCCTGACGTATGGAACACATCATCAGGAGAGAGTCCAGCCAGAAGTGGCCGCATGCACTAGCACCAGACCGAGCGCAGCAGGGAGGAGCTGCAAAGCTACCACAGATGAATCCACCACAGAGAGTATTTATACCACTAGCATTAGTCCTTCCTACTTGTTACTACTGTGGCAAGGTAGGCCATGTTGAGAAGGAATGCAGACGCAAATAGGGATTATGTTTAGCTTGTGGATCCTGACAGTATTCGGCTGGGGATTGCCCTAAGCGTCGAGAAGGAGCATCGATGGTACATCGACACGTTTTACCAGCACCGAGGCCAGCCCAGCGACCACCTAGGCTAGTTTATCCAGCCACCATAGCACCACAAACGGGAGATGAAGGATTCATACCACCAGCTCCAGGAGGGTATCAGTTGAGGCCACCTTGGCACCACAGGTAGCACTCTTCCAGCAGGCCCAGCAACAACAGAGGGCACCGACACATGGACATGGTCATGCTTATGCGATGACAGTGGAAGAGACACGGACTCGAGGAATAGCAAATATGGGTAAGTTTTAGTTAGCTATAGTGGATCATATTACTAGTACTATTTTAGCAGATGCTTGTTAGTTTCATCCTCTAGTCTATATTCCTAGTATTATACTAGCATGTGCTTGATAGTCTAGAGTGGTAATACGTAGGGTGTACCCAATAATTTTTCGTAGTCAAGACTTGCAAGTGAACTTATCACTTGAATTTTGCCTTCAGACAGACGGATCAATAGTGTCCAATTTTTCAGAAGCCTTAGTTTGTCTTAATTCTAATCAGAGTCTTTTAATCGTGGAAAATAAGTTTTTATTGCTTCCCTAAATATTATGTCTGTATGGGAACAAAATCCTCAACCTTCTTCTCAATTTTTCTTGCTCATGGTCCCTTATCCTTCATTTTTGTCGTTCCACAAACATGTCCTGCAACCATGCCAACTCTTTTGGAACACACCCTTCCTGACAAGTTACGGTTCGTTCATTTTAATTGCGAGGACGCAATTCTTTTAAGGTGGGTAGATTGTAAACCCCCTGATTTTCAGATAGGATTATTTTGGTAATTATAATTTTTTTATTAAAAAAATTATTTATTTAAATAATTTAAATTATTAAAACAATTTCTATAACTTAGAAGCCCTTTACTGTAGCCATAATGTCAGGAATATATCACTAGTTTTTTCTGTCAAACTAACTTGTCTAACTCATATACAACACCACACACCCATCTCCCACCTTCCTACACATCAAATACCATACACCAAAACCTAGTTTTAGAAGAATGAATTAAGCATGTAACCCCTATCCTTTTATCTTCCCACTCAAACCAAAGTATGTAACCCTCAAACTCTTCATCTCCCCACTAGCAAAAGTTGTAACCCCAAACTTTTTTCCTTACCACTAGGTTGTTCATAAAACCCTCTCTTTACCACCCCCATTTAAACTACCTGAAGAGCATTTTTTTCTAACCCTCTCCCACCCATTTTCTCTTTACAAACCATCTCCAAATTTCTTCTCCATCTTCCTCCACACCTCCATCTATCCAGCCCTAGCTAGGCTAAATTCGAATTCTGCAACACCCTCACCAATCCAGCCATATCTCCCTCCATAGTAAGTATCTTTCACTAAAGTTAGTATACTTCTTTATCTCTCTGTTCCTCACACTTTATCTTCACAAACCTTCCATCAAAACTCATTCTAAGTTTCTCAAAATAGCCCCACCATAAGAGGTGTCCAGGCTGAATCTGAATTCAGCATAACTACTTCTCAGGCCACTCCACCACCTCCATAGCCTCCAAATCACTAACACAATACCCAAATCTTTTCCCCTCATTCAGACCTTGGCGAGCACCTCCATCACCCTTTGGATCGTCTCCTTCGAGCCAAGGACGATGATAGTGGTAGTGCAACCCCCGAAGGTCAAAAACTTCGTCAGAGTTCAACCAACTATCGTATACACCAAGTTTTAGTGAGTTTTTCTTTAACCTTTCTCAACCTCTCTTTTCTTCATGATGATTATGGTTGTAGAGAAGTCATGAACACATCTTCATGTAATCTAATAATCCACCTTCCCTTGTGTGGAATCCATGCATCAACCTACTTAGCAAACCTAGTACATGCATATGGTTGCATGAAAGTTGTGATATTAAAAATGAGATTTTTGCACCCTAGTAATTTAATATTCAGAATTATATGAATAATTTTCAGATTAATATATATATTAAAATATATATTTTCGTGATTTATTTGATGAATAATGGATGGGTAGGTTGCATGGTTAATATTGGTGAACTAGTGTATATGTTTGTATTGATATTGTAATATAAAAATGTGTTATTTCACTATAGTTAATTAAATTTCCGAATGTTAATAATAATCAACAGAAATATATATGTATTAATATGTTTATTTAGTGGCTTGGTTGATGAACTAATGAAAGGTAGAGTGCATGCCTGGTAGTGGTGACTATGTATAGCTATATTGCATGCGAATATATAAACTTGAATATAAAAAATGTGCATGAATATATATTAATAATTAAAATAAATTTCACAATATTAAAGTTAATTATTTTCGTATTTTAAGATGTTAAATAGCGGAATAAAGTGGTTCCATGCATGTTTAATTAATCGGTTAACAACGTATAGCGCCTTGCGACATTGAAACATACCTACGTACGTGTAGGAATATGTTGTTTAACACACGAAAATGACTATACATACACGTGGTATATCAATGTACGAGATCCTCACTACGTAGTAGAGTAGCGTGGCACGTTGTTCGAGGCCATGCTAATATTTAGATTGTTGGCAAGGTACGCCAAATATTGGTTGTTCTTGCGCAACGATCACTTGGTTAGTTTTCATAATCGATAGTCGGGTGGTATGCTTTGGATGCATTTAGACATAAAAAGCAGTTGATTAGAATACGTTGATAGGACAACTTGGATCCGTCATACTTCCAGTTGACAATATTGGTCAGGCAGCCCCGCAACAACAACCAACAGTCAAGTATACCTTGCCAAACTTGCAGTAGATCATGTTGTATTATTTGCTTGAGTTTACTTTCATATGTACATTCTTGTGATTTACTTATTCATCCTAGGACCGTGAGACGTTGCTTAGCGTCCGAACAAGATTTGAGTGTCGACACCGAACGCGGAGTCGAGCAACGTCATTTAGAGAGTTAAAACCACGATCCCATTCTACATGCTTGTACTACTAGCACGACAGACCATAGGACACCTGACACTTATTACATGAGACATAGTTCGTCTTCATGTATTTCTTAGTTCCAGGATTCTATGTAGGAATGTAGGCTTCGTGATATTTACAGACATACTTATATACTTGTACTTATGACTCGTGGTGATAGATAGAGGTCTTGGCCCTACGTGTTACTATGTGATACGTGAGGTTACATGGAAAAGGTATATATATATATATATATATATATATATATATATATATATATACTTATTTTACTGGAGAGTGCCTTAGTCTTTGTACCGAGATTTGGCACATGTACTGGCCCTTCGAGATACTACTTGCCGCTATGGGTTCCCCGACACAAGGCTTGTAGTAGTTTCAGCCTGAGTATGAGTAATGCTCTCATTTGCATATCACTTAGTTGGTTACGTAGCTTGTCCTTGAGGATCTATTTTTACTGTACTGCTTTTCTTTTGCCTTGAGTGTTTATTGTACTTTGCTATGTCCCCTGAGGACCTGGATCCGGATTATGTCCCCAGGTATAGACGAGAAGAGTTACCCCGAGGTTTACGGGACATGAACTGACATTGGAGCAGTACTTGCACTAGAGGACGAGGTTGTGCCAGAGGACTTCTCCTGAGTACTCAGTTATCTATTTAGTTATTTATGCTTACATTTATTGTTATATTTGGAATTGGACTTCTGGAAATATATTTGGTGTTATTTCTCTTTTCTTTATTGTGATGGGTTGTTCCCCTAGAAACTACTTATCTTGGACTTGCTGTTGGACACTTTATTTATTTATTATCTTGACTGGTCTATCATATTGTATTATGATTGTTGATTGTGGATGAGATTAGAATTATATAATATAGAAAATGATATAGATTTATATTTATACTTATGACAGCTTAAGGGCACTCTAACGGGTCCATTAAATAGGGATTGCCCATTATAGTTATGTTGTTGGCCATTGCCACGTGGCTAGTCCCTTGGTATTGTAGGACTGGGATGTGACATAATTTTTCATGCATTTTTATTGCTAATTGAAACATAAATTCTTGTGTAAGGTTATATAGTTGTAAACTAAGTTAGGTGGTATATCCGTAAAATTTTACAGATCAAAAAATGATCGAACGTATTGAGAGAAATTATGCGGGAAAAGGGGTACCTTTAAGCGGACTGCTTGTCGCCGCGCGGGATGTACGGGGTCACAGTCGTGCACCGGGGTTCAATGTTAAGCGGCGGTCGAGCAGGTGGTCAAGGGACGCTGATGCGGCTCTAGGGAAGGCTGACGGAGGGAACATGAGATGAAGGTTAGGGTTAGGTTTCGGATAACTTTATGAGTATATATATAGTTATCGAGATGTGGTTTCGGCTCTAGGGAAGGTTTTCGCCCTGTTCCAGGTCGTGGGCTTCCAAGTCCTTTTTAGACTTAAGCAATTGGGGAGGGGTAATGGATTTCTATTGCTGTTATTTCTATTCGGTTGTAATTGAGGGGTTGTATTATATTTTATTATTATTCTTTGTTTTTCTTTCTTTATGGTATAAAGTTATAACCATACACATATACATATCTAAGTATATATGTATATATATATATATATATATAGCTTTTCCTACCATAAGTTAATTAGTTTATTTATTTATTTATTATTATTATTATTACCCTTATTATTCTATTTATTATTAATATTATTATTACTAATTATAGGTATGTTGTCATTATACGTTGTATTATTCCTATTATTATATAAAAAAATCCTAGAAAATTAGGGGAGGTTACATTCTACCCCACTTAAAGAAATTTTGTCCTCGAAATTAAAACTAAGGTACGGTAGAAAAAAAATTATGCGATAGGAAAAGAATAAAGTAAAATCAGACATTGTTCTTCGAATAGATGCAAAAATCGTTTGCACATGTCATCCTCGCGCTTCCAAGTGGATTCTCTTGGCGAGTGATGTCTCAATGCCACGCGAACCAAGGGAATAGACTGATTCCTCAACACCTCCACGATCAAGGATTTTTCCGAGTTGCTCTTGGTATGACAAGCTCGACCCAATGTTGATCTCGGAGTGATCGATTATATGAATGTTATCTGCCATATATCTCCTTAATTGTGACATATGGAATACTTCATGCACTCCCTCAAGTGAAGGTGGTAGTGCCAGTCGATACGCAAATTCTCCAACTCGCTCTAACACGTCGAAAGGTCTAATATACCTTGGACTCAACTTGCCGCGTCCTCCAAAGCGAATAGTACCTCTAGTTGGCGATATTCTTAAGAAGACATGATCGCCTTCCTTGAACTCCAAAGGATGACGGTGAAGATCTGCCCACTGCTTTTGTCTGTCTTGTGCTGCTCGCAAGTGCTCTTGTATCCTCTTTACCTTCTCTACAGTGCTGAAAACCAACTCTGGCCCCAAGATCTGAGTTCTCCTATGTCACTCCAACACACGAGAGACCTACACTTTCTTCCATACAAAGCTTCAAACGGAGCCATTTGGATGCTCGCTTGATAGCTATTATTGTAAGAAAAGTCCATAAGATGTAGGTGGTCCTCCTATGATCCTCCAAAGTCCAACATACATGCTCTCAATATATCCTCCAGCATCTGAATAGTATGCTCTGACTGCCCATCTGTCTGCGGGTGATAAGACGTACTGAACTTCAGACGAGTCCCAAGACTCTCCTGCATGCTTCTCCAAAAGTGAGATACGAAATGCGAGTCCCTGTCTAACACAATGCTAACCAGAATACCGTATAATCTCACGATCTATCGCATGTACAAGTCAACCGAAGCTTCTATAGACTGGCCAACTTGGAAAGGCAAGAAATGGGCGGACTTGGTGAGTCGATCCACGATCACCCAAATAGCATCTCGCCCACTTGGACTCTTCGTAAAACCAGTAACAAAGTCCATTGTGATGTGCTTCCACTTTCACTCAGGAATCGAAAGTGATTGTAGTAACCCTGCTGTCCTTTGGTGTTCAGCCTTGACCTGCTGACATACTAGACATTTGGCCACAAAGCGAGCTATCTCCCTTTTCATCCCATGCCACAAAAAGTGTTGCCGTAAGTCGCGGTACATCTTGGTGCCTCCAGGATGAATAGAATATATCGAACTATGAACTTCTGCCATCAGCTCCTGTCGAAGCTCCCCATTGGGAACATATAGACGATCACCGCATCGTAATGTCTCGTCCTCATGAATTCGCAATCATGTCTTCTCTCCAGCCTCTGTCCTCTCTCTCAACCTCCTGAATCTAGCATCCGTAGGCAAAGCTGCCTTGATCCTCTCTACTAGTGATAACTGCACTTCCAAGTTGGCTAGTGTCCCGTTTGATCTGAGTAATACAACCTCTATGCCAAGTGCTTGCAAGTCCGCCAGTAACTCCATCTGCGTCGTCAAGAATAACGCCGTAGGCTTTCGTCTTAACGCATCACTACCAGAAAAATCAAATTAGCGACGACCAAAAATGTCGCTAAATGACAAAAAAATGTTGCTAATCACGTTTCGCGATGTAATTAGCGATGTTTTACAGAAGTCGATAATAATTACGTCGCTGAAAGAAAAAATGTCACTAAACGTCGCTATACCGACGTTTTTTAGCGACTTAGACGTGTCGCTAACTTAGCGACATTTAGCGACTCTGAGTCACTAATTAGCGACGTAATTAAATGTCGCTAAACGTCGCTAATTAGCGACTTATATAGCGACGTAACAACGACGTCTTTAATGACCTGGCAGTACTGCCATGTCAGCAATTTGCGACGTACAACGACATATTTAGCGACGGCTAATGACACGTCGCTAAGTAGCGACTTGTTTAGCGACTTATAAAAACGTCGCTAGACGTCGCTAAATACGTCGCTAATTTTACAAAAAAAAAACTGAATTGTTCCAAATTATTATTCCTGCAATTTATAAATTTTTAATTAAAAATAGACCCGGAGCAACCCTCCATTGAATTCTATGGGTTCGCCGACCCCTTCGGTGGAACACTCAACACCGGATTAATAATATTTAATATGAATAAAAGTATCACAGTCATACAATTAATACACATAAATATTATAGACAGACAATAAAAGTATCACAGTAATAAAAGTATCACAGTATTACAGTCACACAAAATGGGCATAAACAGCGTCACAAAATACATAATATATAAGTATCAGAGTATCACAGTAACACAAAATGCATAATATATAAGTATATGAAACATCACAGTATCAATCTCGAGGATATCCAAAATGGGGCAGATACCAGTCCCTCAAATACTGCGCATAAACAGCGTTTATGTTATCAAGCTCCGCTATGGGTGCTGGGTGACTGGAACTCCCCGTCTGATATACAGCCGCGATAGGTGCTGGGTGACTGGAACTCCCCGTCTGAGATACAGCAGGTGGTATCTCTTCCTCCTTAACAGTATGAGGCATCACTTCCTCCATAACAGTAGGAGGCATCACTTCCTCCTTAACAGTAGGAGGTGTCGCTCTCTTGGGTGCCATCTGGTAAGATAGATGAAAACAAAGAATTAGATGACTCACAAAGAATTAGCTGTTTGTTGCAGTATAATAATGATACCATAATATCTATTGCTCAACATTTTGTCCTAACAATAAAAATACTATAAGATGTATCTAGTCAACCAACAGATACAAATCTATTGGTAGTGTTGATGATGGAGATGATAATACGAATGATGATGAATATTTATCCCTTTTAGTTTTGAGAAAGGTGATTATGGACATTAATAAATCATCTGTATGTTTGTATTGTAAAATAATGTATTTAACATTAATCAATCATGTTTAAGTGATTCTAAAGATAATATTAATCCCAAATACATGTGGCACCTTAGGCTAGAATGTATTTGTGAAGATAAGATTAACAAGCAGGATGAAAATATTATTTTTCATTTCTGTTATATCCTACTAGTGAATTTTTTATCATAGGTAAAATACTCGAACTTCTTTTTCATTAAAAAAAAGGAGAAAGAGCCACTAGTTCATAGGACAATCGATATAGAGTAGAGAAACAAATCAGCAAGAGTGTTTGAATTAGATCAAAATAGTGAATACTTAAGCGATGAGTTTCTAAATCACCTTAAAGATAAGCGATGAGTTTCTAAATCACTTGGGTCAAAGACCTTTCTTCTTAGCTCAGCGAGTATGCCTTAGTAAATATTATGAGCCTTATATACTAATCATTTCAAACCAATAAGATGTAAAAGTTAGAAACATACAGTTCTAACAATAACACCTAACCACTAAATAGTAAAATTAACCAATATACATATGCTACATATAAGTGAATATGACAACTAAACATATTTTAAAGATGTTGATCGTTCAATCAACCTAGACAATAATTTTTAGCATGTGTTGCAATTTCTAATACTTAAAAATTAACATAGGAAAGTATTAAAAAATTGATATTGAACAGTAAAAATAGATAATGTTTGGTTTATGAATATATAGGAATCAATCCTGATCAAAAACCCTAAACCTAACCCTAACCCTAACCCCAGGTAAAAAAAACCTAACCCTAACCCTAACCCTAACCCTAACCCTAACTCTAACCCCTGATCAAAAACCCTAAACCTAACCCCTGATCAAAACCCTAAACCTAACCCCCGATTAAAAACCCTAAACCTAACCCTAACCCTAACCCTAACCCCAGGTCAAAAAACCTAACCCTAACCCTAACCCTAACCCCAGGTCAAAAAACCTAACCCTAACCCTAACCCTAATCTGCGTCTGTGTCTACGTCTGTGTGTGTGTGTCGTGTGTGTGTCGTGTGTGTGTGTCTGCGTCTGTGTGTGTGTGTGTGTCGTGTGTGTCGTGTGTGTCTGTCAGTGTCTGTGTGCGTGTGTCTTGTCTGTGTGCGTGTGTCGTGTCTATCAAGTGTGTCTTGTGTCAGTGTCAAATGAGAGAGAGAGAGAGAGATTACCTAGAGCTCGAGGAGGAGGAGGGGGATGCCGGAGTAGCCGCAACCGTGGAGAGCCGGTCGCCGGAGAGGGGGGGGGCGGGGGAAATCAAAAAGTTTCAAAATTTTCGACAGATGGGGAAAAGAAAACTGAACCCTAATTAACCAAAATTTAGAGACGGTTAGCGACGTCAAATAACAACGTCGCTAAAATAAAAATTAGCGACGTCAAAGACGTCGCTAAATACGTTGCTAAATATTTTTGATAGATACGTCGCTAATTACGACGCTAAACATCGCTAAATCAGATATATTAGCGACGTTTAGCGAACTCAATTGAACTTATAGCGACTAATCTTTTAAAATCTTAATAAAAGTCGTTAAACGTCGCTAAATGTCGCCATTTAGCGACGTCTAGCGACGATTTTTACGGAGTCGCTAATTTAACGATGTTTTTACTAGGAGTCACTAAAATACGTCGCTAATCCCGCTTTTTCTAGTAGTGCATCTGCTACTACGTTAGCCTTGCCCGGGTGATAATGCAGCTCTATCTCGAAGTCCTTCATCAATTCAAGCCACCGACGTTGCCAAATATTCAGCTCCTGCGTGAAGACATACTTGAGGCTTTTGTGGTCAGTATAGATCTTCACTCGTTCCCCATATAAGTAATGTCTCCATAGCTTTAAAGCAAAAATAACTGCTGCAAGCTCCAAGTCATGAGTTGGATAATTTTTCTCATATACTCTTAACTGTCTAGATGCATATGCAATCACCTTGCTATGCTGCATCAATACGCATCCCAAGCCTTTTTCGGATGCGTCGCTATAGATCATGTAGACTCCTGATCCTGATGGAATAATCAATACTGGTGTTGTGGTCAGTCGCTTCTTCAACTCCTCAAAAGTGGCTTGACACTCATCCGTCCATATGAACTCTCCGTCCTTGTACGTCAATCGAGTCATAGGATCTGCTATCCTCGAGAAGTTTTCCATGAATCAACGGTAATAACCCCATAAGTCCAAGGAAACTCCTTACCTTTGATACTGATTTAGGAAATGGCCATGTCTCGACTGCTGAGATTTTCTCCGGATCTACTGAGATACCATCTCTAGTGACGACATGGCCAAGGAATGAGACCTTATCCAAGAAGAAATTATATTTACGGAGCTTCACATATAATTGCTCTCTCCTCAAGGTTTCTAAGACAATCTGTAGGTGCTTCTCATGCTCCACGTGGCTCTTCGAATAGACAAGGATGCTGTCTATGAAGACAACAACGAACTGGTCCAAATACTGATGAAAGACTTAATTCATCAAGTCCATAAAGACAGTTGGAGCATTGGTCAATCCAAAGGGCATGGCCAAAAACTCGTAGTGTCCGTATCTCATCCTAAATGTGGTCTTCGGAATGTCCTCCTTCTGCACCTTCACCTGGTGATATCCCAATCTTAATAATATCTTCGAGAATATCTTAGATCCACTAAGCTGATCTAATAAGTCATTGATGCATGGCAGAGGGTACTTATTCTTCACAGTCATAACATTCAAGGCTCTGTAGTCAATGCACATGCTTACTGACCCATCTTTCTTGGGTACAAACAACACTGAAGCTCCCCAGGGTGATGCACTTGGTCGGATGAAGCCTTTGTCCTCTAACTCCTTCAACTGTGCCTTCAGCTTATCCATCTCCTTCTTTGCCAATCTATAAATATGCGATGCTATGGGTGCTGCTCCTGGTGTCAACTCAATCGAGAACTCCATATCTCTGTCCGGAGGTAGTTCTGGCAAATACTCTGGAAAGACGTCCTCAAACTCTGAAATGATAGGGTGATAAATAACGTCGTGCAATGCCATCTGAACACTATCACAAACCTCTGTGGATCCTCGTATGAACTCGAGCTCCGGCTCGCCTGGTACCTTAAGGGAAATGCTTCCTCCGTAGCAGTCGAAGAAAGCGTGGTACTTGCTTAGCCAGTCCATCCAAAGTACAACATCAAAGTTTAGCATAGGAAAGACCAAGAGTCGACCCTTCATCTCTCTATCGTAAATCACTACAGGGCAAAATCTACAAACACGGCTAACATGTACAACTCCTCCCGTAGTGAGAATTCTAACACACTAGGCAAATGTATAGTGGTAATATTGTGCTTGGCAACAAAACTAGAAGATATGAACGAGTGCGTGTCTCCCGTATCAAATAATGTCATAGCAGGAAATATAGAAATAAGAGTAATACCTGCGATAACATCAATCCTCTACTCTGTATCATCCATCTCCATAGCAAAAACCTGTCCAGTCCTTTGAGCAAGTCCATGTGGTCGGGCCCTCGCAAACTGGTCCTCCTGGGTAGGTAGCAGTGGTCCTTGCTGAAATCCTCCGCCTGATGGAGGTCGAGGTGCTCCCGCTCCTGGTGCTCCTGGTCTCTTCATTTGCTGGGCTGGTCGCGGTGCTAGAAGTAGTGGCCTCTACATCGGTTGAGGAAGTGCCATGGTCTACTGCACCGGACAATCCCTCACTGAATGTTATCCCGATCCGTACCTCAAACACTAGCCCAGTCGAACTCGACAATCTCTCTGAATATGCCCTAAATTTTCACAGAGATGGCAAATGAGCTTCTCTCTGGGCCGATAGGGTGCCGCTCTCTGCAGCTGCTGTGGTTGCTGTTGCACAAAAGAGCATCTAATGGGCCCACCCTGAGGCACTCTAATTGATGCTGCCGGTGAAGGGCGTCTCAGTGTCTGCTGTGACTCCTTCAAAAGGAGCTCCTGACTTCTCGCTTCCTCCAGAACTGCCGCATAGGATATCCTCGATTGCGAAGTAGTAAAGCACCTGATGTCAGGGGATAGCCCACGGTGGAATCTCTTGGCCCTCTCTACTCAGTGGGAATCAACTTCTCACCGAAATGACTTAGCCGGCTAAATTCTGCGTCATACTCATCCACCATCATGTTCCTTTGCTTGAGGTGAAGGAACTGATCATAGAGGACATCACGAACATTGGTAGGGAAGAACCTCTTGTTGAAGAGTTCGCATAAATCCTCCCACATTAGGTCGGTGCCATACTGTCTCTGCTCAGCCTTCCACCAGTGGTGAGCGTTGTCCTCAAGTAACAGATCTACTGCTGTCATCCATAAGCCTTTGGGTAACTGTGATGCCTTCAGTAGCTTCTCGGTGCCGATAAGCCACTCGGAGACTTCCAGCGGTGTCTCCTTTCCTCTGAAGTGGTTTGGGTTCATTGAGTAAAACCCTTGACATTTTCCTCACAAGGTCGTAGCGCTGGGGCCGATGCGGGTACAGGGGATGGTATTGGAGGAGGTGGTCTGTTCAGTGCAGCCATAAGAGCTTGTCTCAACAGCTCATTCTGCTTCCATTGAGCCTGCATCATGGCCTGCATGAACTGGGTCGAGGTAACATTCCCGTCAAGATGCAAAAACTACAGAGGTGGCATGAAGGGTATCTGCGAAAAAACTGGGATGGTGGTGGAATACTCCTACCTTGGGGATTCACAATCTGCTGCGGCTGGTGCCCCACTGGAGGTACGAAAGGCTTAGGGTCTGTCTGAACTGATGGGAGTGTCTAGCCTGCCTGCAATGGCTGTCCCGGCTGGAGAGATATAGTCGGGGACATTAACGAGGAAGGCGAAACTCTTTATTCTGCCTGAGTCACTGAGTCGCCAGCTGTGACGGCGAGGTGAGCGGCATGTCCATTTGAAGGATTCATCTTGCTGGACACGAAGATAAGGACAATGTTAGAACAAGTTCAAGATAAATGCAATTCAAGCAGTCAAAAAGGGTACAGAATTAGAGTTCAAAGGAGGTGATTAAATAAGTGGATGGGATCATATTTTCTAATCCTATTTGCAGACTTGCTCGGTATAGTAACGTAACCAAGACAATATACTCTTGACCTGCATGGGCCACCACAGTTTATATTTAAAACAAAATTCAATTTTGATATGTATATATCATCCCTAAAAGAATTAAATAAGTCTTATCATTTTAGTGAGTTTAAAGCCTATTAAGTCTTCCAAATATTTTGAACGTGTCCCAATAATAATCAATCAGTGAACAATTTTTTTTTATTACAAATAACTGTAATAGTTTGTAGAAAATAGTAATTGATTGTTGGTACGATCATTTTGCTGCTTTGGATGCATCAAGACAACCATTAGTTATTGAGGAGCCTGATGATAGGTCCATGTTGGACATTTGCTTTCTACCTCCACAAGCACCAATACCATCGTGGAATTTCTTCTTCTTGTTAGAAGCCTCAATATTGACTACCTTGTCGAAGAAAAGGCCTCCGCCATGGTCGATTTGGAAGACATCACTTAGAGCATACTTCTCGGATTTTATGCTTACATGATTCACTAGGAGGTGAATATTTCGAAGCCGAGAAAATGATGGAAAACAAACATATATTTCTTCTTATCTTTTAGTATTTCTGTTATTTTATATAGATAGCATCTTTCTGTTTTATTAGTTATGAATTAAAATAAGCCCCTAGATTGATTTTATCTTCTTTTATTTCTTTACAGTTTATAAATAGTTTGTAACTTCATAAGTTATACATCAAAAATTGAAAATGAGAAATCTATTCTGAGTTTAGATTTTGCGATACTAAAATCCTAAAGTGGATCTCTCTATCTTATTTGTTTTTCCACTTTCGTAGTTGACGTCTCCAACCGTAATCCTAATTATTATTTTATATCTCTATTATACTTTTTGCGATGAATTTATAATAGTTAATTGTTCACAATTTGTTTAAAATTTCCGTATCCACAATTTTAAATTTTTTAAAAATAATAATTTTTTTTGGATCATTGTCCCGCGTCAAGTTGTCTTCGACTCCATTGAGAGCACGAGTGAGTTCTGTTCGCTGGTTTGAGCTTTTAGTCAAGTACGCCAGAACTACTCTGGATCCGACTGTTCGACACTGTCCTTGGGTTCGTCAACTTCCCTCTAAAGTGAAAACAGACTTTCTGCAGCAGTTCCGTGTCGAGCTCAGCGCTGAATCCGTGTCCCAGTGACCGGATGTAAGGTGAGCTTTGTCTCATTCTTTCTTTAATTCTTGAAAGAAGAGCAAGGGAATAATGATCTCTCTCCTGTATAGTCTTACTTTCTTTATCCATCCATTCATCTATCTATCTATCTATCTATCTATCATTTTAGTGGAGAATGAGAGAACCTTCTCTCTCCTGATATAATTTTGAAAGTAACATAAGTATACATGCTGGACCAATGGTCTTAATAGACTTAGTAAAAGAAATAATAAGGAATTAAGGTTAAATAAAAAACGAGTGAAATAAAACTTGATGAACATGCCAAACCAACTAGACTCAAACAATCAAATTATTTTAAAAGGTTTGGGCCGGTTATAATTATTTGGGGTTTTCGGTATTAAAAAGGACTTTTTAATTGGAATAATTGTTTGGGTTCCAGTTATTGACAGAGAGAGTTTCTTGGGCCTTAATAATATAAAACCAGAATTGATGCTAAATAAATAGAAAGTGGGCTTGTATATATTTAAATGAACTTGTAACAGTTTGGACCTGTTTTAGTATCTAATGGGGTTAACAAGAAAACCATTAATTTGTCTGTCAAGAAAGTTTGAGCCTGATTTTTAATTACAGTGTAAATGAGATTTTGTATATATATATATATATATATATATATATATATATATATATATATAAAGTAGTAGGTTTCTGTTCGGGTTGGGCCCATTTAACTAAATATCTTATAATCAGTATTGGCAGTAGGCTCAGAGTATTAATCTTTAGGTTTCAATACAAACATGTAAATATAATATGATTATCATTGGTCTATTCTTAATATTTAATGTGGGTTTTGGTTTCTCAGCCATGGGCCTTTAATTATGTTCCAAAGTAATATAACTTGGATTGAACTTAATAAAGAAGGGTGGGCTGGTTATATGGAATAAATTGATCTGGGGCAAGACTCTTTAAGGATTGTTTATGAACATTTAGCATACGTTAGAGAATCCAAAATAGAAATCAAAAGATGTATAGGAAACCTTATATTTGGAGTCTTGTATTTATAGGTGTGGATTAAGCTCACAACCTCGACAAATTTGGACAAACGGCAAGTACTTTATTACTTATGTTTCTCAATACATTATAAATGCTAGTTCCTTCATTTCCCAGACTTGTATCATATTGCGGCACGACTCTGATACGGATTGTACTTGAGTCTGATTCATGTCATTGTGATATTGTTCTTGATCTGGATTCCTGTATCTATTGTCTGAATCATATTGATTGTGTCACGGGATGGGTAAGTGCTAAGTATATGTAGCCAACCAGTCTGATGTCTGAATGATAGTCCGACATACACTGCACGTATGTTTGAGCTGTACCCTCTGAACCACCAGCCGGCTACATATCGAACAAAATATTTCAAATGCACTTAGTTACATGTGTGTTCATTCTTGTTTCACAGATGTTTCTCATGGTTTCTCGTATTGCAAGTTTCACTTCATTACATCATTCAGAGTCACATTTTCTGGTTTTATTTATTGTATTCATTCATTTTTCATAGCTTTATATTTGTATGGTGCGACATTTGTTTGGATGTACTTTACTCCAACCTTGACTAGATGTTGACATATTAGGTCTCGGAGATAGCGTTGGATCAGATGACGAATTTTAGTAGACTTAGAGATTAGATTAGTTATTTAATGTATAAAAATAGAGGATATGTTGTATGGTTCTTACACCAAATTTGTCTTCGAATTTGGATATTGTATGGTGTATATGAAACTATACTACTGGATTGGTGATCGTGGGTGCGTGTATTCTGGGTTCACTTTTCCTGTTTTATAGTTTTGTGGTTGATCAAGATTGACTTATCAATATTTGACGACAATTGGGGTTTAGAACAACTTACTACCGTCGATACTGTGGTGTAGGCTGGGTGTGCTCACAACCTATGTCCGATCATGCGGACGCGTGGCGTGACAGGTAGGGAGGGGTTGACAGCCCCTACCTGCCATGTGTAAAAGTTTCTCAAAACTAGGCTAGACCCGATATTGGGCAATCCCCGAGTAAGTTTTGTAGTGCCCTGATAAATACTCCTATATATTCCTCTATCCAACCTATCACCAGGAGGACAATTGCTAACAACTATACAAGCCTCCATCAAATTTTCTTCTGATTATGTTGCTGGTGTCGTTGTTGCATTTTACTATTCTTGTAGATAATAACTAAGTTCGGGTCACTCTCTCAAAGTTGTGTGCATTGATAAGAAGTCAGTACAATGGGGATTTTACCTCTAGGAGGATTCGAGAATAAGTCTTTACATAGACCTCGAATAATTTCTTAGGACATTGCTTCATACATGACTTTCCCAGAGTAACACAAATACTTTTATTTTGTTATTCTATTTTCCAAAAATAAAGAAAATTTTCTAACAATCTAAGAGATTATTTGTGTATTATATATTATAAAATATTCTGTACTATTATATATGTTTGTAGGAAAATTTACATTCAACATAGCAACTATTAACGCGTTAACTCATTTGTAGCAAAATTCTTAGCACAATGTTAACTTTTACATATCAATATATCAGTACATTTTGTTGGAAATCTGTCACGCTTCAGAACCAGAATACTGGAAAGCGGGACTGACAAGGCCAGCTACGTATACTTAGAGAACTCTGGTACTCCGTATATACGGCGAAGCTGTAAGAAATGATCGGTCACTACTATAAACCAACAGTCAAGCCTAGGTCCAACAAACCCTAGTGTCTCAATCACAAGAACAATTAGAATAATAACAAGATATAAAATCAGCTGAAATATAATAGTGAAGCATCCCAAACTATAATATACAGATGCTCATGATGCTAGTAAACACAAAATGAATAAACTAGCCAGAATCTGAGTCATACATGATCAACCCTAGGATATGTCAATCATGCTAATGCCCGTAGGCTAATTGATCAAACCAAAATATGACCTAAACACATGCTCGGTGGCTAAATGCCCACAAAATAGAATGTACATCAGGCTAGAGAAAAAAGAAAATTTACTCAAGCGGTCTGGGGCTCATGGTGGCCACCATCCTCAGGAAAGTACGAAAGATCCTCCTGTGCTGCTATTGGATTTGGCCATACAAAATAACTGGGGTCAGACCCCAAATAGCAACTACCACAAAGGAAGCCAATCTAGGAATTTAAACCAACAATACAAGCAATATAATATTGAAAAGTAAAAAATGAATGTAAAAGATCTCAGGATAATAAATACTATAAACCAACAATGAGACATATCCGGATCTGATAATCAATAAGAAACTAACAAGTAATGAAAGTAAAAGTGATCAAGTGAAGCCTAGACTATCCATTAACCATCAATCACGACAAATCACATAATTACAGCTTGATACCTTTAACTAACTAGGGTTACCATAATTCTTAAATTATTAACTTTATAATGCAACGCGATGCTAGAGTTTCTTCTGATCGCATGCCCCTGCAGTCCGTCCCTGATATCTATACACACAACCAACTTGATACTCCTCAAGATACGCCATAATATAAACCACTGGATACTCCTCGAGATAACATTATTAATAACCGGGATTGCATACAATCTAGGAAAATTCTTAGCCATGTACTAAGTGAATATCTAGTTATAATCTCTAGCAGTTTCTTGTATGAATCCGAATGTGACATTCTGCAGAATCTATCCCAGACATAATGCAGACAAATCAAGTTCTAATTATAATATAAACATGTTTAAGATACATTGCACATACGGACTCATGTATGCCATGACAACAACCATGCCACGTGTAATCAAGTGAAGCCAGGTAAAACCAAGTGAAACTATGTCAATCCAGGTGAAGCCAGGTAAAATAAAGTAAAACTATGTCAATCCAGGTGAAGCCAGGTAAAGCCATGTAAAATCAGGTAAATCTGTAAACCCCCTGATTTTTCAAAATTTTAAAAACTGGATTTTTCACAATTTTCTGGAATTTTCTGGGAATTTTTTGTAATTTAAAAATAGGGTTTTAATTATTCAATGATTTTTAAATGATAATAAATGATATTAAAATATTATGAAAATAATATTTTTGGATGTAAAATGAAAAACTGGACTTAGGGCAATTTTTCTGGAATTTATCGGACCCCAAACCTATTTTTAAAACACCTAAAACTAATTATTTAATTAATTAATTATTTATTAATTATTTACTGATTTTATTATTATTATTATTATTATTATTATTTTTATTTTTATATTTTTCGGCCCGCGGCCCGTTGGGCCGGCCCGGCCCAGCCCAACCCGAGCCCAGCCCTAGCGGGTCGGGTCGGATCCGCCAGACCCGCCCCGCAACCCGCTAGCCCGACCCCCCCCTCTCTCCCCACGACTCGGCCAGCCGCCGCGTTTCCCGCCGCCTCCGCCGCGCCCTCCGCCCGCTCCAGCCGCCCACGACCCCCACGCGCCGCCCGTCTCGGCCCCGACCCCCTCCGGCCACCCTATATAAACCCCCCCTCGGCTGAACCCGACCACCACCACTCTCCGCCGTACCCCCACCGCCGTCGACGCCGCCACGCTCCTCTTCGGCTCCCCTCCCCGTCGACGCCCGGACCGGCCAGCCACCGCAGCGATCCGCCCCTCCTTCCTTCTCCGTCGAGCCCAGCCGCAGTGCAACAGCAGCAGCAGCTCGGGCAGCCCGAGCCGCCTCCGGCCGCCGTGCTCGCCGCCGCCTCCTCCCCTCGAGCGCCGCGTCGCCTCGCCGCAGAGCCCCGGCCCCCTCCGTCGCAGCCCGGCCGCCCAGCGCCGTCCTCCGGCGAGAACCCTAACCCTAATTTGAATTCCTGTGTCCGACCGTGTCGGACACGTGTCGGACACAATCAAGTTCGGGTTTTCGGGTCCCCTTCAGGTACGTGTAACTTTTTGCTCGTAGCTCCGTTTTCGATTCCGCAAATTGCGTTGCGAAGCCTGTATGACCCTCTCGGTGTCCGGATAAACCGTTCGGGGCATCGCGTCCTGTGGTGATCGCACACCGCGATCCAAAAACAGGAAAAAACCAGATCCTGTTTCACCCCGGAACTGAGTACGCCCCGCCAAATGGGACGACTTGGTCGCGCGCGGTCTTCACAGATACGTGCGCATTGTCGATACGGACGTGTGGGATTTTGCGGAAGCTGATTCGGGTGTGCGTGCACACCGAAATCAACGCGTATCCGCGAACATCGCCCCGTATCCGTACTTTCTGGAACGTGCCCTAACTTTGTGTACACACGTCGGATCGAGACGAAACTTGCGCCATCGGACTCGTAGCGATACGCTGGTTTTTGGGTCAAGTTTGGTTCGATTCTGAGAACGTTGACGAAATCGCGTGTCGTGGGCCCCACAAGCCCCGCTCGAATGGCGATTTTGTTTTCGGCTCATCGGAATCCAATTATGAAAGTTCCGTTGGGTTCGTATCAGCGTTTCTGACCTGTTGACACTGAGTTTGGTGAATTGGGAGACCGTTGACCCGGACGTGTTTTTCGGTGCAAAGCGGGCCCACCAGTGGACCCCGTTTTGGCCCGAAACTGCCGTTTTTGTCTTTGTCTCCAAATTGGACCCAAGGACAGGCGTTTCTAGCTGAATGATATTTTCTGGATCTGATGGTGATGTTTGTTTTAGCAACCGGAATACCGCCTGCGAATCCAGCCGAAGTCAGAACCGCAACTGGAACCGGAACCACAGGCAAGTGTACCTTGCCAAACCCTGCAGCTTGCTAGTTATTTCCTGGACTTAATTATGCAATAGTGGGCAAGTAAAGCTTGCCAAATCTCAGTAATTCTTGACATAGTATCTTACTGGATTTCTTGTGGAATTAAATATAAACTTGTTTTAACTGCTTAACCTAGGAAGCGGGTGACGTGCTTAGTGACCGATCATAGTCGGGTGCCAACTCCGTACGCGGGGTTGTGTAACGTCACATAGACATGGATATCGAGACCCGACAATTCTTGTACTTGTCCTATCAAGTACACCAGAACCCAGGACACTTGACACTATTTCATGAGACAGAGTCTTCCTGAGACATTCAAGGTGATTCTGTATAGGATGCATGGTTATGACATAGACTTTACATTCTTAGACATTTGATCCATAGCTATCAGACTTGCTGCATTAGTTATAATTGTGCGTGACATGGACATGAGGCATCGTGGACATGAGACGTGGGATTACATTGGGTGGGGAGAGACACACAGACTACAGGCTGATATTATATATATAAAATATAGTATATTTCAGAGTATAATTCATAGTTATTGCCGCTACCGGCTCCCCGATACAGAGCTTGTAGTGGCTTCAGCCTGAGTTCTAGTGCTGCTCTCATATTGCATATCACTTAGCTGGTTACATAGCTTACCCTCTTGTTTAATTATCTGCTGCACTGTATTTATTTTGGCTTGTATTTTCTGTACCTTGCTGTCCCCTGAGGACCTGGATCCGGATTATGTCCCCAGGTACAGCTGAAGAGAGTTACCCAGAGGTGTACGGTACCGGAGCACTCCTTGGAGCAGAACAAGGAACAGAGGACGAAGTAGTGGCCGAAGATTTCTCCTGAGCACCGGCTTCAACTACACAGTATTTCTATTTCCAGTATTTTATTTCCTGTCTTTTCTCCTTAAATGTAACAGAATAATTTCTCGGATTGTTTCCCGAGATAACCTTATTTGATATTGTATATTTATTTCCATTGCATTATTTCTGGCAATTAATCTGTGTCAATCTGTGGATGAGATTAGTAATACCTGAGACTTGTAACTTATTACTGCTAGACTACAGCTTAAGCATGCCCTGATGGATCCATTAAATTGGGTTGTCCATCGGTGCGTGCTGCTGGCCATTGCGCACGTGCTCAGTCCCTCGTCATTTTGGGACTGGAGCGTGACATGGTTTTTGTGGTGGCCCATGCAGGTCTACGACTAAATTGTTCGGTTTCAACTTAGGGACCGAACAGGCCTGCAATAAAAATAGGATAAGTTTTTAGGATCTCATCCACTTGCTTGAATCGTTTTTGATATCTGTATCGTATTCGAACTAATTTTGACTTGCATCTTGCCTTGATTCCTGTGCGCCTCTTATTGGTTATTTTGGATGCAGGGAAATGGACCCACAAGAATGCAACGAGACTCCCGTCGGAACACCACAAGCTACAGGTGTCACCTACGATGACGAAGGGACACCAGTCGGAGGAGTTCCACCAACTCAACAGAGCCAGCAGGCAAGTCAACCTACCTCCCGATTCCGGCGCGATGACATCCCACCTCCGCCGCAGTTCATTCCACCAACGCCCGTACTCCCACAAGGACAGCCAATTGACGGGCAGCAGATATTCCAAATGATCTACGCGATGATGCAAGCTCAGCAACAAGTCCAACACGAGGCTCAGCGTCGCGAAGCTAACTTATGGAGGGACAGCATCGTAACTGTACTGGAGCAGGCCAACCTACCAACTCGACGGCCATCGACGGGCTCAATCATTGACTTCCGCCAACTGAAGCCCCGTATTTTCTCCGGCAAGGAAGAGCCCACAGAAGTTCATGAATGGCTCACCAACATTCGGCATCAACTTGAAGCAGCTGAGCTTCCACGGGAACGCTGGATGACTGCCGTCCGAATGCAATTGACAGGCAACGCGCACCACTGGTGGTTGTCTGAGGAGACGCGACTCGGACCAGACCGAGTCACTTGGGAGGAGTTCTTCAGACTCTTCCAAGAGATGTATATTCCGGCTATCGCTCGATCAGAACTGCGGGAAAAATTCAATCGCCTCACCCAGGACTCTATGACGGTGGAAGAGTACAACGCAGAATTCATTCGTCTGAGCCGCTTCGCCCCAACCCTGATCCCGACAGAGGAAGAGAAGGCCGAGAAGTTCTTCGACGGACTGAACTTCGAGCTACAGAGACTCATCAGATCCGTCGCACCTACATCCTACTCAGATGTTCTCGCTGCAGCCCGACGCCTGGAACGCGTCACCAGGAGGGAGTCTCGCCACAAGCGGCCAATCGCCTCAGCACCAGACAGAACATCACCAGGAAAATCTGCAAAGAGATCTCACACGTACCAGCCACCGAGGACAGCTTCGCAGACCCTTCCTACCTGTCACTACTGCGGCAAGATAGGCCATGTCGAGAAGGACTGCAGACGCAAGTTGGGATTGTGCCTGATTTGCGGCACCAATCAACACATAGCCAAGGACTGTCCCCAGCATCGAGATGGAGCACTAAGGGCAAACCAACCAGCTTTACCAGCACCGCGACCACCTCTGGCACCTCAGGCGACACTCTTCCAGCAAGCCCAGCAGCAGCAGAGGAATCTACCTCAAGGACGAGGACAAGCTTATGCGCTGACTGTGCAGGACGCTGATACGAGTAAGTGATTTGTAGTTATCCGTTTCTAGTCTTGTTTTAACTCGTGCCCGTTAGTTCGTAACCTCAGCCCCAACCTAATAATTTGCAACTTGTTAATAACAACCTGGTTTTCATAAAAGTTACAGTTTTCACTAAATTTTCCTGGAAAGTGTAAACTTTCAATTTTTAGGGAAACGGTATTTCCCTGAAGTCTCTTGTGATGTGTTTTTCAAACGATTCTTGCGACCGCGTCATCTCTGTTGACCGATTATTCTTTGATTGCGAGGACGCAATCCTCTTAAAGGGGGTAGATTGTAAACCTCCTGATTTTTTAAAATTTAAAAAACTGGATTTTTCACAATTTTCTGGAATTTTCTGGGAATTTTCTGTAATTTAAAAATAGGGTTTTAATTATTCAATGATTTTTAAATAATAATAAATGATATTAAAATATTATGAAAATAATATTTTTGGATGTAAAATAAAAAACTGGACTTAGGGCAATTTTTCTGGAATTTATCGGACCCCGGACCTATTTTTAAAACACCTAAAACTAATTATTTAATTAATTAATTATTTATTAATTATTTACTGATTTTATTATTATTATTATTATTATTATTATTATTATTATTATTATTTTTATATTTTTTGGCCCGCGGCCCGTTGGGCCGGCCCGGCCCAGCCCAACCCGAGCCCAGCCCTAGCGGGTCGGGTCGGATCCGCCAGATCCGACCCGCAACCCGCTAGCCCGACCCCCCCTCTCTCCCCACGACTCGGCCAGCCGCCGCGTTTCCCGCCGCCTCCGCCGCGCCCTCCTCCCGCTCCGGCCGCCCACGACCCCCACGCGCCGCCCGTCTCGGCCCCGACCCCCTTCGGCCACCCTATATAAACCCCCCCTCGGCTGAACTCGACCACCACCACTCTCCGCCGTACCCCCACCGCCGTCGACGCCGCCACGCTCCTCGTCGGCTCCCCTCCCCGTCGATGCCCGGACCGGCCAGTCACCGCAGCAATCCGCCCCTCCTTCCTTCTCCGTCGAGCCCAGCCGCAGCGCAACAGCAGCAGCAGCTCGGGCAGCCCGAGCCGCCTCCGGCCGCCGTGCTCGCCGCCGCCTCCTCCGCTCGAGCGCCGCGCCGCCTCGCCGCAGAGCCCCGGCCCCCTCCGCCGCAGCCCGGCCGCCCAGCGCCGTCCTCCGGCGAGAACCCTAACCCTAATTTGAATTCCTGTGTCCGACCGTGTCGGACACGTGTCGGACACAATCAAGTTCGGGTTTTCGGGTCCCCTTCAGGTACGTGTAACTTTTTGCTCGTAGCTCCGTTTTTGATTCCGCAAATTACGTTGCGAAGCCTGTATGACCCTCTCGGTGTCCGGACAAACCGTTCGGGGCATCGCGTCCTGTGGTGATCGCACACCGCGATCCAAAAACAGGAAAAAACCAGATCCTGTTTCACCCCGGAACTAAGTACGCCCCCCAAACGGGACGACTTGGTCGCGCGCGGTCTTCACAGATACGTGCGCATCGTCGATACGGACGTGTGAGATTTCGCGGAAGCTGATTCGGGTGTGCGTGCACACCGGAATCAACGCGTATCCGCGGACATCGCCCCGTATCTGTACTTTCTGGAACGCATCCTAACTTTGTGTACATATGTCGGATCGAGACAAAACTTGCGCCATCGGACTCGTAGCGATACGCTGGTCCTGTGGGTCAAGTTTGGTTCGATTCTGAGAACGTTGACGAAATCGCGTGTCGTGGGCCCCATAGGCCCCGCTCGACGGGCGATTTTGTGTTCGGCTCATCGGAATCCAATTCTGAAAGTTCCGTTGGGTTCGTATCAGCATTTCTGACCTGTTGACACTGAGTTTGGTGAATTGGGAGACCGTTGACCCGGACGCATTTTTCGGTGCAAAGCGGGCCCACCGGTGGACCCCGTTTTGGTCCGAAACTACCGTTTTTGTCTTTGTCTCCAAATTGGACCCAAGGATAGGCGTTTCTAGCTGATTGATATTTTCTAGATCTGATGGTGATGTTTGTTTCAGCAACTGGAATACCGCCTGCGAATCCAGCCGAAGTCAGAACCGCAACTGGAACCGGAACCACAGGCAAATGTACCTTGCCAAACCCTGCAGCTTGCTAGTTATTTCCTGGACTTAATTATGCAATAGTGGGCAAGTAAAGCTTGCCAAATCTCAGTAATTCTTGACATAGTATCTTACTGGATTTCTTGTGGAATTAAATATAAACTTGTTTTAACTGCTTAACCTAGGAAGCGGGTGACGTGCTTAGTGACCGATCATAGTCGGGTGCCAACTCCGTACGCGGGGTTGTGTAACGTCACATAGACATGGATATCGAGACCCGACAATTCTCGTACTTGTCCTATCAAGTACACCAGAACCCAGGACACTTGACACTATTTCATAAGACAGAGTCTTCCTGAGATATTCAAGGTGATTCCGTATAGGATGCATGATTATGACATAGACTTTACATTCTTAGACATTTGATCCATAGCTATCAGACTTGCTGCATTAGTTATAATCGTGCGTGACATGGACATGAGGCATCGTGGACATGAGACGTGGGATTACATTGGGTGGGGAGAGACACACAGACTACAGGCTGATATTATATATATAAAACATAGTATATTTCAGAGTATAATTCATAGTTATTGCCGCTACCGGCTCCCCGACACAGAGCTTGTAGTGGCTTCAGCCTGAGTTCTAGTGCTGCTCTCATATTGCATATCACTTAGCTGGTTACATAGCTTACCCTCTTGTTTAATTATCTGCTGCACTGTATTTATTTTGGCTTGTATTTTTTGTACCTTGCTGTCCCCTGAGGACCTAGATCCGGATTATGTCCCCAGGTACAGCTGAAGAGAGTTACCCAGAGGTGTACGGTACCAGAGCACTCCTTGGAGCAGAACAAGGAACAGAGGATGAAGTAGTGGCCGAAGATTTCTCCTGAGCACCGGCTTCAACTACACAGTATTTCCATTTCCAGCATTTCATTTCCTGTCTTTTCTCCTTAAATGTAACAGAATAATTTCTCGGATTGTTTCCCGAGATAACCTTATTTGATATTGCATATTTATTTCCATTGTATTATTTCTGGCAATTAATCTGTGTCAATCTGTGGATGAGATTAGTAATACCTGAGACTTGTAACTTATTACTGCTAGACTACAGCTTAAGCATGCCCTGATGGATCCATTAAATTGGGTTGTCCATCGGTGCGTGCTGCTGGCCATTGCGCACGTGCTCAGTCCCTCGTCATTTTGGGACTGGGGCGTGACAAAATCCATGCACAACCATGTGAAGCCATGTCCAACCAAATGAAACTAAGTGAAACCAATCAAGCCATGTCCGATGAAGCCATTTAAAGTCATGCTAAGTCAAGTCCAGTCTATCATGTCATCACGTGTAGCAGGGCAAAGCTGGGTGAAATCGAGTAAAGCCAAGTCAAGTCATGTCATCTGAAGCCATGTAAGTTCATGCCCAAATCTGGTCAAGTCACCGCGTGTCCAAGCAAAAGCCAAAAGTTTGAACATAAAATCATAAAAAATCAAGAATTTCTAAAGAAAGAGCATGATCGATATACCGTCGGTACAACCCAGTACACCGGTCCAAAGATAAAAAAACACAGTATGTTCTGAATTACAACAAATTGGTATACCGACAGTATACTGTAGTATACCATTGGTATGCCGTTCCAAGTAGACAAAAATTTACTGAAAAATATAGTTCCACAAATCGGTATACCGTCGGCATAGTCCAGTACACCGTCGGTATGCCTGTCAAGACAAATATCTAACAATGTCAGCAAGATCGGTATACCGTCGGTATAGTGTAGTACACCATCAGTATGCCGATAGGGTTCACAAAAAAAATCTAAAAATCAAGTCGCCTGAAATCGGTACATCGTCGATATGCCGATTTTCAAGAATAAACATGGTTAAATCAAGTCTAATTTTTGGGACCCAAATTAAACCCCAAAAATTACCAGAACCAAGTCTAACAAGAAGTCAAGTATAGGGTAAGTCTCATATCACAATATGAACTAAATATCACAGTCATAACTCCGGTACCGTTTCCGTTACCGGGCTACCAAAAAAGGACGAAACGAGATTCTACCAGAAATCAAATCGAGACGGTCACTAGGCTAGAAATTATGATATAAACAACTATAGAAAAGCAAGTCTAATCTAAAAAGTAATAACCAAGCTCCAGGAAAGTAAAATGACAGGAAGTAAAAGAAGTTCATGAAATCGGCAAGGTGTACTTGCCTAACGCGAGCTTCCAACCTAAATCTTCTAGTCCACCACCACGAAGGGGTTCAGAAATCACACTCCAGGTCTCAAGACCACACTTCCAAGCTCGAGAGAGAATAAAGAAGAGAGGAGAGAGAAAGAAGAAAATAAAATATCACAACTACTATTTATAGAGAAAATATCTCAAAAATATCTCGAAAGTAAAACAAATATCTGCCTGGCAGTATACCGTCGGTATACCGGTCAAGTAGTGAAGTTTCAATTTTGAGAATTTTTGGGCTTCCTCGAGATTCAATAAAATGCAATAACTAGCTCAAAATATGTATCCGCATAAAATACGAATACTGTGAGACATGTCTCAGTACTCTCCCCTCCTTAGAAAAATTTTGTCCTCAGAATTTACATAAGGATCCAAAAATCACTAACAAAAAAAAAAAAATCCAAAAAAGCCAGCTCAAAATCGAAAATAAACAAGAAACTCATGTGAGCTCAATTCAAGGCCAAAGAATTTCCCGCCCCAAGGAAGGCGCTGTTAAGCCCCTGCCCATCTGGCCTCAAGCTATCTTTTCCCGTAGGCAGTAGAGGACTCAAATATGGATTGTCAATAGTCTACGTCGAAAGCTTACGACACCTATCCTTTTCTTAGGGATAGAATCAAAGATTATTGTATGATCCAGGGAATATTGGATTCAAAACTAAGGCATAAGAAAATAAAGACTAAGAAGAATAAAAGGAAAAATTTAAATTTTTTGGGCAACAACAAGAAATCAGAAAGTAAAAAAAAACAGACATAACTTATAAACTAACAATCAATCACATGCACAGGCTAAGATAGGACATGGGGTATACGAATAAGTATACCTCCCAAGTCGAAGAAAAATGGATAACGAGTACCCATATTGTCCTCGCGCTCCCACGTTGACTCGCCCAGTGAGTGATGCCCCCAAGCAACACGAACTAACCTGATAGTCAGTTCTTGAGAACCTTCTCCCTCTGGTCCAAAATTGATACATGTCTCTCCTCATATGATAGGTCGGTACCAACGACCAACTCAGAATAATCCAGGATATGGCTCGGGTCTGATCTGCCTAATGTTGCTAGCAATCTTGAGCCACTCTGAGATGCTCTCTGATCTGCCTGATCAGTCCAACCGATTAAAAAATTATCTCTGGACCAAGCATCTGTCTCTCGCCAATGTCATCCCAAGCTAACGGTGATATGTATCTCATACCATATAAAGTCTCGAAGGGTGCCATCTGAATAATTGCCTGTAAGCTGTTGTTATAGGAGAACTCTACTAAATGCAAGTGATCCTCCCAAGATCCACCAAAGTCAAGTGTACAAGCTTGAAGCATATCCTCCAAAGTCTGAATAGTACGCTCCGACTGTCCGTCTGTCTACGGATGGTAGGCTAACTAAACTTCAACCTAGTACCCAAACTCTGCTATAGGCTCTGCCAAAAGTGATACGTGAACCACGAATCTCTATCTGAGACTATGCTAACTTAAACTCTATGCAATCTGACTATCTGTCTCATGTACATCTCAGCTAGCTGCTCTGTAGACTGGACCACTATGAAAGAAAGAAAGTAAGTAACCTTCGTGAGTCAATCCACTATAACCCATATAGCATCTCTGCTAGACGGGTATCTAGGAAGATCGGTCACAAAGTCCATAGTAATATGGTCCCACTTTCACTCCAAAATCGATAAAGGTTGAAGTAGTTCGGACGGTCTATGATGCTCAGCCTTGACCTGCTGACAGACTAAACATCGAGAAACAAACTGAGCTATCTCCCTCTTCATACCATTCCACCAGAAGTGATGACGAATATTCTGATACATCTTCGTCCCTCCTGGATGTACTGAGTACTGAGAACTGTGGGCCTCTGACGTAATCTCCTGCCGAATATCTCCTTTCGGTACACAAAGTCAACTCCCAAACCTGAGAGTTCCATCCTCATGAATGCTCAACTCTGGTCTGCGTCCTGACTCACACTCTGCTCTGAGCTGCTGAAGTCTGACATCACCAGTCTGCTATGCTCTGATACTCTCAACTATAGAAGACTGAACCTGCAGACTCACCATAAAACCGATATCACCAGGTAATACTACCTCGATACCCATTTCCTGTAGATCCTCCAAAATATGGCACTGCTCTATCAAGAAGTGAGCTCCTTCTCTCCTGCTTAAGGCATTTTCTACGACATTGGCCTTCCCTGAATGATACTGAAGGTCAAGATCGTAGTCCGATAATTACTCGAGCCACCTCCTCTGTCGCATGTTGAGTTCCTTCTGTGTGAACAAATATCTCAAGCTTTTGTGGTCTGTAAAGATCTCTACTCGATCACCACATAGGTAATGCCTCCAGAGCTTAAGTGCAAATACTACCGCTACTAACTCAAGATCATGAGTCGGATAACTCTTCTCATAGTCTCAAAGCTGCCGAGACGCATAAGCTATCACTCTGCCATACTGCACAAGGACACACCCTAATCCCATTCCTGAAGCATCACAATATACAGAGAACCCACCTGGTCCTACTGGAAGTGTCAGAATATGAGCCAAAATCAAACTCCGCTTGAGATTCTTGAAAGAAGTCTGACAAGCATCTGACCACTCAAAGCGTACATTCTTACACATCAGCCGTGTCAAGGGTGCAGAGATCCTCACAAAGTCTGCCACAAACTGCCTGTAGTAATCTACTAGACCCAAGAAACTGTACACATCTAAAGCTGTACGGGGTATTTGCCAACTCTCAATAGCCTCCACCTTCTTGGGATCCACCTCGACTCCTCCACCAGAAATGATATGTCCCAAGAATAAGATACGATCAAGCCAGAGCTCACACTTGCTGAACTTCATGTACAGCTGCTGCTCTCGAAGGATCTGAAGAACCGTACGAAGATACTGCTCATGCTCTTTCTTCCTCTGACTATAGACCAAGATATCATCAATAAACACTATCACAAACTAGTCTAGTTAAGGCTTGAAGATGCTACTCATGAGAGACATAAATATAGCTGGTGCATTGGTCGCTCCAAATGGCATAACTAGAAACTCCCAATGACCATATCTAGATCTGAACGCCGTCTTGGGTATGTACCACTCTTTAACTCTGATCTGGTGATACCCAGATCATAAATTAATCTTAGAAATATATAGTTTCCCCACTGAGCTGATTAAACAAGTCATCTATCCTAGGCAAGGGATACTTGTTCTTAATGGTTGCCATATTTAGTATTTTATAATCAATAACTAAACGCGATGAACCATCCTTATTTTTAACAAGAAGTAACAGGGCTCCCCAAGGTGATTCACTTGGTCTAATGAATTCCTTGGCTCTCAACTCCTCAATTATCCGGTACAAGATCTCCAACTCAGATTGTGACATCCTATAAACCCTCTCTGATATTGGCTCTGCTCCCGGGATCAAATCAATGTAGAACTCCAAGTCTCTAACTGGTGGTACACCTGGTAGCTTATCGAAAAATATGTCCAAAACTCACAAACTACCCTGATAAACTGCTCCTCCTCAGTCTCTGCCATCATCAATATAACCTCCGATGACTTTACTACACCTCTCAAGTATGAGAACTCCTTCCCATCAGGTTGTTAGCCCAATAATTATGTTGAGTTTTTGAATATGGCTAATCGATTAAGTTTAGCGTTATGGTAATCGATCAATCACTATAGTATCTTCTACTTAAACTCAGCATTGTCCAGATATGTAATATTTGCTTCTATATTTTTTTTATTCGTCTAACATGTACTTGCAGAAAGTAATAAGCAAGATCAGCAATGGACATATGCTATATGACGATGAGCCAAAGATGACGTTATACTTGAAGATTTTATCAAACCGTCTATGACTTATCTCGAGCGTCGCACATGGGAGTTCCGCTGCCCGGTCAGCAGACGGGGGTCGAGGGGACAGTGCCCCTCCTAGGGGTTCTGGGGTGAAGCCCCTGAAAGGTATTCAGATTTCCAGATCTGGTTATCTTTGGATAACTACTGTCAAGAAAAAAAGCGTCTTTAAGTCAGCAGATGTTTCAGAAGTTTGGCGTCATTAGTGCTCTTGGTTTTCATATATAATCTTATATTTTATTTGAGTCTAGGACTTATGTAAGTCGAGTCGCACTGGAATCCTAGAAAGCAACTCAGTCCACTCAAATAGCCTAAAATCCATCCACCCAGAAATTATTCCTAATATATCTTGAACCTATCTACCAAACTTGTCCACATACAAACTTGGATCTACCTAAAATAGGTAAACCGAACTCGGACCAAATTCTGTGCGAATTTGCCCTAAACTCGATCACCCTTTTTAGTAGAATATATCCAGTTGCACAATCCCTGATTTCTTGGCCCAACGTTCGAATTTTGAGTTAATACCTGACCGAACTCTGGCCGAATTCGGTTTGCCAATACCCTACAAATAGGATTGAATTTCCATATTCCTACTCACTTAACCATTCTTGATCTTTCTATCATATAGTGAGTAAACCCTCAGAGCCTAAACTTTTTTTATCTCCAAGATCAACTCCTAGCCTTCCTAGTGCCATATGTGGTCTTGGTCTAGAAGTCTATAGAGTTGTAAAGAGCTTAGTTCATCAAGCCCCAGTTCTGTGTCAAGTTGTGAGCCTTCGGATCAAAACTCATGGTGTGTGAAGTTGCGAGACTTCGGCTCAAATCTCGTGGTTCTAAGAAGTCGGCAAGCCTTCAGATCAAAGCTTGTGATTCACTATTGGTGATTATAGTGGATAAAACTCCGAGAAAGAGTTCTCGGGACTGGACTAGTCCTCTCAGAGGGAAACCAGTATACATTACAGTATTTGCGTTTGCTCTCTCTTTCTCTTACTTTATTATATTGTATATACACTGCTAGTTATTAACTGCCTTCACTCTGCTTAATTTTTAGATAGGTAGATTATACCGCTGTACTCTATTTACCCCTCCTTCTAGAGTTGCTTTATGGTCCTTCAATTGGTATCAGAGCTTGTAGTCTCTTATTTAGTTTCTGATCCTAATTTCTCCTTTAATTAATATCAGAGCTAGTTCTCTTGATATATGCTTAACATCCTAAGAGACTTATGGCAACTATTAGATCTATCTACACCAACAATATAGAAGGTCAGTCCACAAATAGGCCACCTCTATTTGATGAAACCAACTACACTTACTGCAGAATACGTATGGGTTTCTATCATAGATCACTAGACTTTGACCTTTGGTAAATAGATGAGGATGGCTACAAAAAGTCTGCTAAGATTATTATAGATGGTAATATCATAGATAAGCCTAAAGATAAGTATACTGATGTAGAAAAGAAACAATCCAGTATTGATGCTAGAGCTATTAATGCTTTATTTTGTGCCTTAGACAGTACAGAGTTCAATAGAGTATCTACATGTACCACTATGCATGTGATCTGAAAACTTCTCGAGGTAACTCATGAAGGAACTACTCAAGTGAAGGAGTCTAAGATAAGAAGACTCACACATGAATACGAGAAATTCAAGATGAAGTCAAATGAGACCATCATTCAGATGTTCACGGGATTTTTTGACATCGTCAATCCTCTATCCTCTCTCGGCAAGGAGTACAACTACTATGAAAATATATGCAAGGTGCTTAGAGGGCTTCCGAAGAACTGGAATCCAAAAGAAACGACGATCGTTGAAGGAAATGACCTTACTACAATAATGCTGGAAACACTAATGGGGAAGCTGATGACACATAAGCTGGACCTCAACGACCTCGAAGAAGGGTCAACTCCCAAAGTGAAGGCCATCGCACTCAAGGCGCATCATAAAAGATCCTCTGATGATGCTTCTGAAGATAAAGAAACCAACGATGATTCAGACAATGAGGATCTGGCCCAAATTTCTAGGAACTTCGTCAAACAATTCTTGAAGTTTGTGAAATCAAACCAAAAGAAGAAAGATCTTAAAGAAGAACCAATTTGTTACAACTGCAGAAGGCCATGCCACATGATAAAATATTGCTTCAAAGCAAAAAGGGAGAATCGATATGAACGATCAAACAAAGGAGAATATTCGTCTCACAAATATGCAAATACAACCATCTGGTATGAAAGTAAAGCTAGCAATTCGGAAGAAGATAGTCCTCGACATGCTGCAAAAGTATGCTTAGCGGCATTAACTAACGAGGTAAAAGATAATCCTTTACTTAAAGAGTTTTCTTATGATGAATTATCTAGTTATTTCAATGATTTGTTTGAAGATCACAAGAAGCTTATGGATAAGTATAAGCAAGCCAGAAAAAATATTAAATCTTATCAGTTTGAGAATAAAAAGCTTACTTGTCTACTAAAAGAAGTTAGAGACTATTCCTCTTCTGATGATTCTGTTTATATCTCCAAACTTAAGCTTAGCTTACAAGAAGCACTTGACTGCTTTGATGAAAGTAATCAAAAAAATGCTAAACTTGAGGATTTGGAGAAAGAGAGAAAGATGTACTCTAATGCCTCTCTTAGAATTGATGCTCTTATTGCTAAATATGATGATTTATATTCCACCTCTAAAACGTTAGAGATTAGATTGGAAAAGCAGATCATACAACCTACTACTCAGTCTAACACAAGACACATGGCTAAACAAAAGAGCACTCACAACAAGACACCAGCAAGTAAACCAAATGCTCTACACTATCATGCATGTAGAACACAACATACTTCACATAATCATGTATTTTATTATAAATATCCTCGCAAGATACATCACACCACTTCACATACTCATCCTTCTATACCAAACACAAATGCTTATGCTACATGTCATTATTGTGGTTTAAAAGGTCATATTTCACATCAATGCAAGGCTAAAAAATTGGTTGATATGAATATGTATAAGTGGGTTCCCAAAGCTAACAAATATGGATCCAAATCTTGGATACCAAAGTCTCTGCCTAATGATGTAGGTAGAACGCTTTGTGTCGGGATTTAGCACCGAGAAGAATGTTGGTGATTATAAAGCTACAAAGATTATCTACTAAGTAATTGTACCAACATAAGTATGTCCACTTGAGCCACTTTGGTAACGTGCTAATTAATTTTTCTTAAATGGCTAAAATTGTAGAATATAGCATTTTTTAATCAATATTTTACTACTATCTCTTATTGATATCCTTTAGTTATTATTTATTTTTAAATCAATATGAGATATATGAAACTATCATAATTAGGTTAATTCTCTTTTGATTCATGTCTAGTTATTGATTAGTTCACACTATAGAGTTATTTACTTTCTATTAGTATGACATAATTGTCTATGTATGCTTTATAACTTTTAGTAAGCTTTATTCATCAAGAATTAGGATTCTGGATTTTTAATTTTGTATGATGTTATAATTAGCATATATACCTATTAAATCTAAATTCTTTAAAAGTTAAGATTACTTTTGGTTATAAGCCGAAAGGGCCCTTCTGTCAAAAAGGTATAAATAGCCTAAGCGACACGGTACTTAAGTGTCTTCGGACCACCGCTAGCTGGGATCCGACCCCTACAGCTAACCTAAGATGATCAACACTTTATTGAATAATACTTTGTTAAGGTCTATTTATAATTATTTTTATAATACAACAGTGAATCTGAGCCCTACTCCTTGAATTTAAAGTTAACAACTTTTAGTATAAACTGTGACACTATGACTTTTAGTAAGCTCTATTGGGTTTTTCTAATTGTTTCAAAATTATGCCATTTAGTTTTAATTTGAGTTTAGACTTTGACTAGTTACAATGATATTAGAGAGAAGTTATTTAATTATCTCTTGCATATGACTAAATGTGCATATTTATTTATGCTTCTCTTGTATTATTGTTACCCAATATTTCTATATTAATGTACTGCATCTAGTTTCCTATAATTGGTATCTAATTTCCAATTAGTAAGTATATGGTTATGATATGGATGTAATTATTCTATATATGATGATATTCTAGCTATTTACTCTTTACCACATGATCATATTATATATACTACTCACATTGTCTTCATGATATATACTTCGTTTGCGGGGGAGCCATAAACAATATATTTTGACAAAGGAGGAGAAATATGTCAAATATGTACATATTCGTCAACGTCGTACTACGGGGGAGCTTATGCACATGTAGAAGCTTAGGTAATATCAGATGTATCAATATATCCTATTACGGGAGAGCTTCTTTTTGATCATGTCAAAGGGGTAGAAGTAAGTTTAAGTATGTAAGTATATGTTTAAGTAGTATACGTATAGTGATTTGTGCTTATTAATTTTGTTATATGCATCGATTATATATGTTTTAAACTTAAGTGATTTGCCATAATAAAAAAAGGGGAGATTGTTGGTCCAATATTTATGTTGAGTTTTTGAATATGGCTTATCGATTAAGTTTAGCATTATGGTAATCGATCAATCACCATAGTATTTTTTACTTAAACTCATCATTGTCCAGATATATACTATTTGCTTCTATATATTTCTTTGTTAGTCTAACATGTACTTGCAGAAAGAAATAAGCAAGATCAACAATGGACATATGCTATATGACGATGAGTCAAAGACGACGTTATACCAGAAGATTTCGTCCAACCGCTTACGACTTATCTGGAGCCTCACACCCAGTGGTTCCGCTGTCCGGTCAACGGACGGGGGTCGAGGGGGCAGCGCCCCTCGTGGGGGTTCGGAGGTAAAGCCCCTCAAAGGTATTCAGATTCCCATATCTGGTTATCTTTGGACAACTACCGTCAAAGGAAAAAAATATCTTCAAGTCAGCATATGTTTCAGAAGTTTGGCGTCATCAGTGCTCTTGGTTTTTATATGTATTCTTATATTTTATTTGAGTCTAGGACTTATGTAAGTTAAGTCGCACTGGCAACTAGAAATCAACTTAGTCCACTCAAATAGCCTAAAATTCATTAACCTAGAAATCAGGCCAAATATATCTTAAACCTATCTACCAAACTAGTTTACATACAAACTTTGATCTACCTAAAATAGGTAAACCGAACTCGGACAGCATTTGCCCCGAATTTGCACCAAACTCGGTCACCATTTTTAGTAGAATATATCCAGTTGCACAATCCCTGATTTCTTGGCCCAACGTTAGAGTTTTGAATTAATACCTGACCGAACTCTGGCCGAATTCGGTTTGCCAATACCCTATACATTGGATTGGATTTTCACATTCCTACTCACTCAACCATTCCCAATCTTTATATCCTATAGTGAGTAAACCCTCAGAGCCTAAACTTTTTTATCTCCAAGATCAACTCCTGTCACGCCCTAGTCCCAAAATATCGAGGGACTGGATGCGCGGCAATGGCCAGCAGCACACACCGATGGACAAATCCAATTTAATGGATCCATCGGGGCGTACTTAAGCTGTAATACAACAGTCAGGGTATACTATTCTCATCCACAGAAAGAATTTATCAAAATCAACAAAAGGAAATATATACATCAACATCAAGTCACAAGTACATAAATCGGGGAACAAACCCAATATAAGTCTGATACAACTGTCAAGATACAAAAACAAAGATATCAACAAAAGTACTGAGTATGGAATATATATATACTCAGAAATACCGTAGAAGTCACTCGACTGCTGGATCTGGTACTGCTCCAGTGCCTGCTACTACTTCTGCTCCTGCTAATGCTCCTGTCCTGAATATCTCTGGATCGAACTCGTTTGCTAATCCTGGGGACATAATCCGGATCCAGGTCCTCTGGGGACATAGCAAGGTACAAGAAAGCTCAAGCCATAATAATGCAGTACAGGAAATTAATGAACAATAAGGTAGACTATATAACCATCTAAGTGATATACAAAATAAGAGTAGCACTAGAACTCAGGCTGAAACCACTACAAGCTCTGTGTCGGGGAGCCGGTAGTAGTGATATTATATGGTTGTCTAGCTCGTAGTGAGACTAAGACACCGGCATAATATATATAATCAACCTGTAGCCTGTGTAACTCTTCCCACCCAATATAATCATACATCTCATGTCCACAACGTCTCATGTCCATGCCACGCAGGATCATAACTAATGCATCCAGTCATATAATATCTAAGCAAAGGAATAAGTCATAAAAACTGTATCCTATACAGAATCACCATGAATATCTCAGGACGATTCTGTATCATGAATAGTGTCAGGTGTCCTGGATAAAACGTACTTGATAATGCAAGTACGAGAATATAAAGGGTCACGATATCCATGTCTATGTGACTTTACACAACTTCGCGTACGGGGTTGGCACCCGACTATAATTGGACGCTAAGCACGTCACACGGCCCTAGGTTTAAGCATGTACAACAAGTATATATGTCAAGAAAATAAGTATCAAAACTGCAGAGATTGGCAAGATACACTTGCTTGGGTTTCCGGCTCCAATTGTAGCTCTGACTTCAGCAGGAATTGCAGGGACTGCTCCGGTTGCTGAAACAACCATCAGATCTAGAAAATATCAATCAGCTAGAAATGCCTGTCCTTGAGTCCAATTTGGAGACAAGGACAAAAATAACATTTTCGGGTCAAGCGGGGTCCACATGTGGGCCACTTTGTACCGAAAAACGCGTCAGGGTCAAAGGTCTCCAAATTAGTCCAACTTAGTGTCAGCAGGTCATGAACGATGATACGAACCCAACGAAACTTCTAGAATTGGATTCTGATGAGCCGTTCTCAAAATCGCCCGTCAAGTGGAGCCCGTGGGGCCCACGACATGTGATTTTGTCAACGTTCTCAGAATCGAACCAAACTTGGCTCATAGGACCAGCGTATTACTACGAGTCCGATGGCGCAAGTTTTGTCTCGATCCGACGTGTACACTAAGTTACAACGAGAACCAGAAAAGATGGATACGGGACGGTGTTCGCGGATACGCGTTGATTCCTGTGTGCACGCACATCCGAATCAGCTTTTACGAAATCCCGCATGTCCGTATCGACGACGCACACGTATCAGTGAAGACCGCACGCGACCAAGTCGTCCCGTTTGACGGGGCATACTCAGTTCCAGGATGAATCGGGGCGTTGGTTTTCCTGTTTTTGGATCGCGGTTCGCGATCGCCACAGGACGCGATGCAACGAGGGGGTCATGCAGGCTACGCGATGCAACTGACGAAAAAGAAATCGGGGTAGCGAGGAGTGAGTTACGAGTACCTGAACAGGGCTCCGAAAATCTAAATTTTTGTGTCCGACACGTGTCCGACACGTGTCCTGTGTCTCTGTTCGGTTCTAGGGTTAGGGTTTCGATCTTCCCGTCGGAGGAGCTCGTCGGGGCGGAGGCTGCGCCGAAGGCTGGCCGGAGGGCACGGCGGAGGCGGTCGGGGGTTCGTCGGCGTCGTCGCAGGCGGCTGCGGCCGGCTCAGGGCGGCGCTGCGGTTCTGCTGTGATTGCTGCTGCTTGTCGTCGAGGTGGCCGGAGGAAGCTCGCCAGAGCTGCTGCGGTGTCTGCTGGCGGCAGGCTCGGGAAGGGCTGGACAGGGCTGGGAGGCGAGGCTAGGGCTGAGGTGCTCGTCGGAGATGAAGGCGGTGGAGGAGCGGCCGGAAATGGCGGAGTGGAGGGGTTTAAATAGGGAGAAAGAAAGGGGAATCGGTGGCCGGCAGTTACGGGTAGGGGAGGAGGCGGCTGGGCGTCGAAGGGGCGGCCGGTGGGGATGCGAACGGAAGAGGCGGTGGCGGTTTCGTCGGAGAAGACGATCGGCCGCGGCGGAGGGGAGGCGAGCGGTCGGGGAGGAAGGAGATGAGAGGTTGCGGGTTCGGGTTCGGTCGGGCGGACCCGACCCGACCCGCTAAGGAACGGTTGGCCCGGTCGGTTCAGCTGGACTGGGTTCAGTCTGGTTCATTCCGGTTTGAACCCGGTTCAGCCCGATTTATTTTGGGTTTATATAATTAATTAATTAAAAATAGGTTTTTGGCTTTTAAAAATATTTTCGGGGTCCAATAAATTCTCAGAAAATTACCCTATGTCTAGTTTTTTATTTTATACCATAAAATATTATTTTCATAATATTTTAATATATTTTAAAAATATTTAATTTTTAATGCCAAAATACCCTGGTTTTTAATTAGTAAAAATTTCCGAAATTTCCCAGAAAATTCTGAAAAGTCCAGTTTTAAAAATCTTGAAAAATCAGGGGGTTTACAATCTACTCCCCTTAAGAGGATTGCGTCCTCGCAATCAAAGAATACCCGGTCAACAAAGATGACACGGTTGCAATTATTTTTTGAAGCACATTACAATCAAGAAAATCAAAATTGAGAGTGTAAGAATAACACATAGGAAAAATTATTTCCCTAAGTGATGGAAGTTATGAAATTTCCTGGATGAAGGAAATTTAGAAAATTACAATTTTAGAAAACCAGTTTTATCCTTTAAAAACTTATCAGGTTAACAGTTATAAAACATTCTAGGTTATTGGCAAGTTCAAAATTACTTAGATTAACATTAGGTTATTAATTATTAACAATTTAAAACTGTCAGGTCAAGTCTAGGGTCACGAACCAGCAGGCACGAACTACAGAAATGCTAGAAACGGAACTACAAAAACTTACTCACATTAGCTACTCCATGGTTCTGCGCGTCTCCCACAGTCATCACGAAAGCTTGTCCGCGTCCTCGCCGTCGATTCCTCTGCTACTGCTGAGCCTGCTGGAAGAGTAGTGCCTGGGGTATCAAAGGTGGCCTCGGCTGATACCCTCCTGGAGCTGGTGGTAGGACTTCTTAAACTTTCGTTTGTGGTGCTTCCAATATTGGATAGGTTGGCCTCGGTACTGGTAACACTTGCTGGTTAACCTTTGGTGCTCTTTCTCTACGCTCAGGATATTCCTTCACTAAATGCGGACTGGATCCGCAAACTAAATATAATCTCCTCTTCCGTCTGCACTCGATCTCTTTATGGCCTAGCTTGCGACAATATGGACATACATGTATTGCCTGTGGAGATGCTTCTGGTGGCTAGTGACTGTGAAGTCTTTTTGCAACTTCTTCTTGTGGTGCTCCGGCTGGTACTGATGTGGATGACCTCTTTAGACTGGTCTCTCTCCTGATGACGCGCTCCATGCGTCGTGCTGCAGCAAGGACGTCCGAGTAAGATGTAGGAGCAACGGATCCAATTAGTTTCTGTAGCTCAATATTTAGTCTGTCGAAGAACTTTTTAGCCTTCTCTTCTTCTGTCGGAATCAAGGTTGGGGCGAAGCGACTTAGATGAATGAACTCTTCATTGTACTCTTCTACTGTCATGTTGTCTTGAGTGAGGCGATTAAACTTGTCCTGAAGTTCTGATCGAGCGATGGCTGGAATGTACATCTCCAGAAAGAGTCTAGAGAACTCTTCCCAAGTGACTCGGTCTGGTCCAAGCCGTATCTCTTCAGATAGCCACCAGTGATGAGTATTGTCCGTCAATTGCATTCTGACGGCAGTCGTCCAACGTTCTCTTGGAATCTCAGCTGCTTCTAATTGATGTTGAGTGTTGGTGAGCCATTCATGAACTTTTGTGGGCTCTTCTTTGTCTGAGAAGGTACGGGCTTCAGCTGGCGAAAATCAGAAATAGAGCCCGTCGTTAGTCGTCGTGCTGGTAGATCTGCCTGCTCTAGTACAGTTACTAGACTGCGACTCAAAGCCTCTTGTTGAGCTTGCATTATTGCATAGATCATTTGAAACATCTGCTGCCCTTCCATGGCCTGTCCTTGTGGAATTACGGGCATTTGTGGAGTAAATTACATCGATGGTGGAATGTCATCTTGCTGATTCGCTTGACTGTGTTATTGAGCGGATTGACCTTCGTCAACTGGTGTTACTTCCTCTTCATTGGTTACCAAAACATCCCGTGGTGATATTGCAGGAGTCTCATCGTTTGCTCGTGAATCCATAACTCTGCAACCAAATTAAACAAAAAGAGGCGTACAGGAACCAAGGCAGGATGCAATTCAAGAAATTAATTCAAATCTGATATAGATATCAAGAACGTTTCAAGCAAGTGGATGAGATCCTAAAACTTATCCTATCTTATTGTAGGCCTGTTCGGTCCCTAAGTTGAAACCGAACAATTTAGTCGTTGACCTGCATGGGCTATCACAAAAACCATGTCACGCCCCAGTCCCAAAATATCGAGGGACTGGATGCGCGACAATGGCCAGCAGCACACACCGATGGACAAACCCAATTTAATGGATTCATCGGGTCGTACTTAAGCTGTAATACAACAGTCAGGGTATACTATTCTCATCCACAGAAAGAATTTATCAAAATCAACAAAAGGAAATATATACATCAACATCAAGTCACAAGTACATAAATCGGGGAACAAACCCAATATAAGTCTGATACAACTGTCAAGATACAAAAACAAAGATATCAACAAAAGTACTGAGTATGGAAACAGTATATACTCATAAATACCATAGAAGTCACTCGACTGCTGGATCTGGTACTGCTCCAGTGCCTGCTACTGTTCCTGCTTCTGCTCCTGCTAATGCTCCTGTCCTGAATATCTCTGGATCGAACTCGTCTGCTAATCTTGGGGACATAATCCGGATCCAGGTCCTCAGAGGACATAACAAGGTACAAGAAAGCTCAAGCCATAATAATGTAGTATAGGAAATAAATGAACAATAAGGTAGACTATATAACCATCTAAGTGATATGCAAAATAAGAGTAGCACAAGAACTCAGGCTGAAACCACTACAAGCTCTATGTCGGGGAGCCGGTAGCCGTGATATCATGTGGTTGTCTAGCTCATAGTGAGACTAAGACGCCGGCATAATATATATAATCAACCTGTAGCCTGTGTAACTCTTCCCACCCAATGTAATCATACGTCTCATATCCACAACGTCTCATGTCCATGCCACGCAGGATCATAACTAATGCATCCAGTCATATAATATCTAAGCAAAAGAATAAGTCATAAAAACTGTATCCTATACAGAATCACCATGAATATCTCAGGACAATTCTGTATCATGAATAGTGTCAGGTGTCCTGGGTAAAATGTACTTGATAATGCAAGTACGAGAATGCAAAGGGTCACGATATCCATGTCTATGTGACTTTACACAACTCCGCGTACGGGGTTGGCACCCGACTATAATCGAACGCTAAGCACGTCACACGGCCCTAGGTTTAAGCATGTACAACAAGTATATATGTCAAGGAAATAAGTATCAAAACTGCAGAGATTGGCAAGGTACACTTGCCTGGGTTTCCGGATCCAATTGTAGCTCTAACTTCAGCAGGAATTGCAGGGACTACTCCGGTTGCTGAAATAAATATCACCATCAGATCTAGAAAATATCAATCAGCTAGAAATGTCTGTCCTTGAGTCCAATTTGGAGACAAGAGCAAAAATAACATTTTTGGGTCAAGCGGGGTCCACATGTGGGCCACTTTGCATCGAAAAATACGTCAGGGTCAAAGGTCTCCAAATCAGTCCAACTTAGTGTCAGCAGGTCAGGAACGATGATACGAACCCAACAGAACTTCCAGAATTGGATTCCGATCAGCCGTTCTCAAAATTGCCCGTCAAGTGGAACCTGTGGGGCCCACGACACGCGATTTTGTCAACGTTCTCAGAATCGAACCAAACTTGCCTTACAGGACCAGCGTATTGCTATGAGTCCGATGGCGTAAGTTTCGTCTCGATCCGACGTGTATACTAAGTTACTGCGAGAACCAGAAAAGACGGATACGGGATGCTGTCCGCGGATACGCGTTGATTCCGGTGTGCACGCACATCCGAATCAGCTTCTGCAAAATCCCACACGTCCGTATCGACGACGCGTACGTATCAGTGAAGACCGCACGTGACCAAGTCATCCCGTTTGGCAGGGCGTACTCAGTTTCGGGGTGAATCGGGGCGTTGGTTTTCCTGTTTTTGGATTACGGTTCGCGATCGCTACAGGACGCGATGCACCAAGCGGGTTACACGGGCACCGAGGGGGTCATGCAGGCTACGCGATGCAACTAACGGAAAATAAATCGGGGTAGCAAGGAGTGAGTTACGAGTACCTGAACAGGGCTCCGAAAACCTGAATTTTTGTGTCCGACACGTGTCCGACACGTGTCCTGTGTCTCTGTTCGGTTCTAGGGTTAGGGTTTCGATCTTCCCGTCGGAGGAGCTCGCCGGGGCGGAGGCTGCGTCGAAGGCTGGCCGGAGGGCACGGCGGAGGCGGCCGGGGGTTCATCGGCGTCGTCGTAGGCGGCTGCGGCCGGCTCAGGGCGGCGCTGCGGTTCTGCTGTGATTGCTGCTGCTTGTCGTCGAGGTGGCCGGAGGAAGCTCGCCAGAGCTGCTACGGTGTCTGCTGGCGGCGGGCTCGGGAAGGGCTGGGAGGCGAGGCTAGGGCTGAAATGACAAAGTCAAGGGGTTTAAATAGGAAGAAAGGAAGGGGAATCGGTGGCCGGCGATTACGGGTAGGGGAGGAGGCGGCTGGGCGTCGAAGGGGCGGCCGGTGGGGATGCGAACAGAAGAGGCGGTGGCGGTTTCGTCGGAGAAGACGATCGGCCGCGGCGGAGGGGAGGCGAGCGGTCGGGGAGGAAGGAGATGAGAGGTTGCGGGTTCGGGCGGGAGCGGGTTCGGTCGGGCGGACCCAACCTGACCCGCTGTCATGACTCGCACCCGGATATTCGGGCACGAGTACGTCGGTACGTCCAGCCTACGCCGCAGTGTCGGCGGTAGTACGCTGTCTAGGGCATATCCACAGTTAATATAATCTAGCTCATTCACAATAATTAAGTAGGCAAGGAAAAATGATAGGAAAAGAATGCTAAGATTTCATAACTGAAAGTGACAACAGATCCAGAGTTTTATTACATAAATCAGAAGTTAAATCGGGGACAAACCCGATTACTAAGATGAAAGAAAAATAAATAACTACTGCTGGCTACTCCGCAGGAGTAGTCTCCTGCGTGGGAACCGGCTCCGCAACTGAATCACCTGCTGCCTCATAGGGGCCATAATAGGTAGGGGCAAGGTTCTCATCATCGCCTAAATCAACGGATCCAGTCAGGAAAGGAGCAAAGTACACAATGCACAATAAGATTTAAACTAAATATTTGTGACAGGTAGAAAATAACTGACTAAGCATCATGTTGAGAATATGCGTAAGTAAGTAATGAGATTAACAGAGAAATAATGCTATAAATCAGGACTAGAAGTAAAATATGGTTAATTGTTACAAACCAGAAATATGAGTAAAACAGGAATAAATGTGACAGGAAATGTAACTGTAACAAGACAACAAGAACTACAACAAGGCAAGAACTATGTGCGTGAACTTGTGTTTATTTTAGAATACATAGTTGGCATGTAGGGTTTATAAGGCTAATAAGGCCGTCTTAGACGACTAGCAGTCAGGAATAAACAAGTATAAGGCTGATGGTACAGTCACGTACCAACAGCTAGCAGTCACGACAGGGGGAAGGGTAAACTACATGCCTCCTAGTATTCTCCCACCCGACACGAAAAGCAAGACATAAAATCTAGTATTCAAGACATGAAATCTAGTATTCTAACTCTACGTGTAATCATCAATGGTACTAATAAAGCAGGAAATTTATTTATCACAATATAGAGATTAAACTTGAAGTGCAGGTACTTGCCTGATGTTTGGATCCGATTACAGTTTTGTGTCTCGGGAAAAATTTCTAGAAATAACTCCGGATGCTGAAATAAACATTACCATCATGCTCAGAAGATATCAAATAGCTAAAAACGCCTGTTCTTGAGTCCAATTTGGAGACAAGGGCAAAAACGACAGTTTCTGGTCAAAATGGGGTCCGCATGTGGGCCCGCTTTGCACCAAAAAATGTGTCAGGGTCAAGGTCTCCAAATTCACCAAACTTAGTATCAACAGGTCAGGAACGATGATACAAACCCAACGGAACTTCCAGAATTGGATTCCGATGAGCCGATCACAAAATCGCCAGTCGAGCGGGGCCTGTGGGGCCCATGACACGCGATTTCGTCAACGTTCTCAGAATCGAACCAAACTTGGGTCACAGGACCAGCGTATCGCTACGAGTCTGATGGCGCAAGTTTCGTCTCGATCCAAGATGTGTACACAAAGTTAGGGTGTGAATCAGAAAAGGCGGACACGGGACGGTGTCCGCGGATACGCGTTGATCCCGGTGTGCACGCACACCCTAATCGACTTTCGCGAAATCTCACACGTCCGTATTAATGCTGCGCACGTATCTGTGAAGACCGCGCACGACCAAGTCGTCCCGTTTGGCGGGGCGTACCCAGTTTTGGGGTGAATCGGGTCGATGTTTTTCCTGTATTTTGATCGCGGTGTGCGATCACCACAGGACGCGATGCTCCGAGCGGTTTGTCCGGGCACCGAGAGGGTCATACAGGCTTGGCAACGCAATTTACGGAATCGAAAACCGAGCTACGAGCAAGAAGATACACGCACCTGAACTGGGCTAAAAACCCGGGGTTTGAATCGTGTCCGACACGTGTCGGACACAGGAAATTAGGGTTAGGGTTAGGGCTTGGCTACGGTGGAGCTCCGACGGCCGGAGGAGGACGGCACTGCGGCGGGGGAGGCCGGAGGCGGCGCTGGCGGAGGCGGCGGGGCACTCGGGGAGGCAGGGCACCGCCAGGGAGGAGGCACGGCGGCCGGGCGGCAAGGTCCGGAGGCTGCGGGTGGAAAATGGGGGCCGTGCTCGGCTGCTGTTGGGAGGAGGAGTTGGGGGAGGAGCTGGAGGCCGGGGGCGATGCGGCGAGGCCAGGGCGGGGCACGGCGAGGGGAGGCAGTGGCACGGCGAGGTCTAGGGCGGTGGAGGGGTGCGGTGGTCGACGGGGGCTAGGGCGGAGGAAGGGGGAAATAAATAGGGGAAAGAGGCGGTCGGGGCTCCGGACGAGGCGGGCCGGAGTGGGCGATGTGGCCGCGGGGTGAGGGACACGCGGCCGGGCGAGGCGCCGCGTGGCCGGAGTCGGCGGCGCCGGATGCTGGGGGTTGACCGAGTCGGGGAGAGGGGTTCTGAACGGGTCGGGCGGGTTCGGGTCTGGCAGACCCGACCCGACCCGACCAGATAGCCCACGGGTTGGGCTGGGCTAGGATTTGGGCCGGGCTGGGCTGGGCTTGGGGATTTAAAATAAGTAAATAAATAAATAAATAAATAACTAATAAATAATAGTTAAATAATTAAAAAAATTAGTTTTTAAGTGTTTTAAAAATAGGTCCGGGGCCCAATAAATTCCAGAAAAATTATCCTAAGTCCAGTTTTTCATTTTACACCCAAAAATATTATTTTTATAATATTTTAATGTTATTTATTATCAATTAAAAATCATGTAATAATTCAAAATCCTGAATTTAATTACAGAAAATTCCCAGAAAATTCCAGAAAATTGCGAAAAATCCAATTTTAATATTTTTTGAAAAAATCAAGGGCTCACACCCGCTAAGGAACGGTCGGCCCGGTTGGTTCAGCTGGACTGGGTTCAGGCCGGTTCAGTCCGGTTTGAACCCGGTTCAGCCCGGTTTATTTTGGGTTTATATAATTAATTAATTAAAAATAGGTTTTTGGCTTTTAAAAATGTTTTCGGGGTCCAATAAATTCCCAGAAAATTACCCTATGTCTAGTTTTTCATTTTACACCATAAAATATTATTTTCATAATATTTTAATATAATTTAAAAATATTTAATTTTATTTAATGCCAAAATACCCTGGTTTTAATTAGTAAAAATTCCCGAAAATTCCCAGAAAATTCTGAAAAGTCCAGTTTTAAAAATCTTGAAAAATCAGGGGGTTTACAACTCCTATCCTTTCTAGTGCCAAGTGCGGTCTCAGTCTAGAAGTCTACAGAGTTATAAAGAGCATGGTTCCTCAAGCCCCAGTTCTGTGTGAAGTTGTAAGCCTTCAGATGAAAACTTGTGATTCACTATTGGTGATTATAATGGATAAAACTTCGAGTAAGAGTTCTCGGGACTGGACTAGTCCTCTCAGAGGAAAACCAGTATATATCGTAGTGTTTGTAATTGCTCTCTCTTTCTCTTACTTTATTATATTGTATATACACTGCTAGTTAATAACTTTCTTCACTCTGCTTATCTTTAATTGGGTAGATTATTTCGTTGTTCTCTATTCACCCCCTTTTTGATTTGCTTTAAGGTCCTTCACAGGTTTCCCGTAATGGAAACAACTATAGGAAGAAGAAAAAGATGACTGCCTCTGCTGAGGGAACGTCTGGGAAGACTGCTGAGATGATGCTGTCCTCCTCGAGTATCCAATCGTCAGGGATCTAACTATGAAGATGGTGCTGATGAATGAGATGTTGACCCTCTTGAAAAGTTGGGCTTCTTCTGACTTCCAACTCGATCGATAATCCTATACGATGTGTACTCATACCACCTGGCTGCCCGCATCACATCGTCAAAGGTCTGAAACTCATGCTGCTCCACTGCCAAGATAATCTCTAAATGGAGTCTATGTTGGAACCTCCTCGCCCTCTCCAACTCGGTCGCTACTAAAGTGGGAGCAAACCGAATAAGTCTCGCAAACTCCATCACGTAACTGTTAACGGTCCTGCTCTCTTGTCTGAGGTTGTTAAACCTCTGCTGAAGCTTGTAATGTGCCATCGCGTCAAAGTACCTCATATGGAACCTCTCAGTAAAAACTTTCCATGGAATCAGTACTGCGAGAGAAACCTCCTGTGCTGCCCACCAGTCACGAGCAAAATTTAACAACTGTAGCCTCACTACTGCTACATGCTCTCTATCCAAAATTCTTTCTGCCTCTAAGATGGCCTCAGTGTCCTGCAGCCAAGCATCAGACAAAATTGCGTCTTTTATACCATAAAAGTATAGAGGACTAAGACGCCTGAAGCTGGTCGCAGAATTATGGATCTGAGAAATATCTTACTTCAACACTGTCTGGACCGACTGAGTGAGTACATCACTCTGGTGCTGCTTGGTCGTCATGAAACCTCAAAGGACATCCATCAGTGCTCAGGCAACATCCTCTGGCTGCTCGGGCTGAACTGGGTGCACAGGTACTGCCTGCTAGTCCGGTACTATCGGCCAATCTTCGTCGGGATCTACTCTAGACTCTGCTCCTGAATGCTGAGGCCGATCTCCAGGAATATGTGGGGCTCCCGAATACTTACCCTCCTCGAGCTACACTCAACACATCTTGCCTATAGTAACCAAAATAGTGCCCCTGAAAGTTAAGGACACAAGAGTCAACCGAAGAACATGATAGATCAATGAATAAGCAGATATCAGATTAAGAATCAGGGACGTAGAAAATAACTAGCGATCAAGGGGAACAATTTTAAGATTAAGACATCTAGAAACAACAACAACCCCCACATATCTGTAAAAACCAAATCAAATCTACTCAGACAGACATAATCCGCTATGACAGACCTGCATGGGCCACCACTAAAACCGTATCACTCCCCTGAACCAGAATACTGAAGCGGGACTGACAAGGCTAGCTAAGTATACTTAGAGCACTCTGGTATGCTGTATATATGGTGAAGCTGTATGACATGAGGGGTCACTACTATAAACCAACAGTCAAGCCTAGGTCCAACAAACACTAGTGTCTCAATTACAAGAACAACAGGAATAATAACAAGATATAAGATTAGCTAAAATATAATAGTAAAGCATCTCAAACTATAATATACAGATGATCATGATGCTAGTAAACACATAATGAATAAACTAGCCAAAATCTGAGTCATATATGATCAACCCTAGGATATGTCAATCATGCTAATGCCCGTAGGCTAACTAATCAAACCAAAATATGAGATAAACACGTGCTTGGTGGCTAAATACCCACAAAGTAGAATGTACATCAGGGTGGAGAAATAAGAAAACCCACTCAAGCGGTCTGGTGCTCCTGGTGGCTACAATCCTCAAGAAAGTACAAAAGATCCTTTGGTGCGACTACTAGATCTTGCCATACAATATCAGTGGGGTCAGAACCCCAAATAGCAAGTACCACAAAGAAAACTAATCTAGGAACTTAAACCAACAATACAAGCAATACAATACTGAAAAGTAAAGACTGAATGTAAAAGATCACAGGATAATAAATACTGTAAACCTGCAATGAGACATATCCGGATCTTATAACCAATAAAAAAATAACAAGTAATGAAAGTAAAAGTGATCATGTGAAGCCTAGACTATCCACCAACCATCAATCATGACAAATCACATAAGTATGACTTGATACCTTTAACTAACTAGGGTTATTACAATCCTTAAATTACTAACTTTATAATGCAATGCGATGATAGAGTTTCTTCTGATTGCATTCCCCTGCTGTCCATCCGGGATATCCATACACACAACGAACTAGATACTCCTCAAGATATGCCACAATATAAACCACTGGATACTCTTCAAGATAACAGTATGAATAACCGGGACTGCATGCAATCTAGAAAAATCCCTAGCCATGTACTAAGTGAATCTCTAGTTATAATCCCTAGCAGTTTCTTGTATGAATTCGGGTATGGCATTCTGTAGAATCCATCCTAGACATGATGCAGAAAAATCAATTTCTAATAGTAACATAAACAGGTTTAATATACATTGTACATATGGACTAATATATGCCATGGCAACAACCATTCCATGTGTAATCAAGTAAAGCCAGGTAAAGCCAAGTGAAACCATGTCATCCAGGTAAAGCCAAGTAAAGCCAAGTGAAACCATGTCAATCTAGGTGAAGCCAGGTAAAGCCATGTGAAACCAGGTAAAGCCATGTACAACTATGTGAAGCCATGTCCAACCAGATGAAACCAAGTGAAACCAATCAAGCCATGTCCGATGAAGCCATGTAAAGTCATGCCAAGTCAAGTCCAGTCCATCATGTCATCATGTGTAGTAGGACAAAGCCGGAAGAAATTGAGTAAAGCCAAGTCAAGTCAAGTCAAGTCATGTCATCTGAAGCCATGTAAGTTCATGTCCAAATCTGGTCAAGTCATCGCGTGTCCAAGCAAAAGCCAAAAGTTTTAACATAAAATCACAAAAAACCAAGAATTCCTAAAGAAAGAGCACGATCGGTATATCGTCGGTACAACCTAGTACACTGTCAGTATAACCCAGTACACCGTCAGTACATGGGTCCAGATATAGAAAAAATACAGCAAGTTCTGGTTTCCAACAAATTGGTATACCATCTGTATACTATAGTATACCGTCGGTATGCCGTTCCAAGTAGGCAAAAGGTTACTGAAAAATAAAGTTCCACAAATCGGTATATTATCGGCACAGCCAGTACATCGTCGGTATGCTAGCCAAGATAAATATCTAACAATATTGATAAGATCGGTATACCATCGGTATACTGTAGTATACCGTTGGTATGCCAATTTTCAAGAATAAACATGGTTAAATCAAGTCTGATTTTCAGGACCCAAATCAAATCTCAAAAATTACCAGAACCAAGTCTAACCAGAAGTCAAGTCTAGGGTAAATCTCATATCACAATATGGACTAAATCTCACGGTCATAACTCCGGTACCATTGCCGTTACCGAGTTACCAAAAAAGGACGGAACAAGATTCTACCAGAAATCAAACCGAGACGGTAACTTGTCTAGAAATTATGATATAAACCATAATAGAAAAGCAAGTTGTCACGCCCCAGTCCCAATAATACGTAGGACTAGAACACGTAAGCATGCCAGCCGCATGGATATGGCACTCCAATATATGGAAACCATAACCCATACGTACGCTGTAATATGAATATAAACTCACATGTGGTATATATAATGTCACAAGTCACAGATATGCTAATCTCATCCACACAACAAGTCATAGAAAAGAAATACTAACTAGAATAAGGAGTCTGAAATATCCAGAAAACAATAGTCGGGTGGAGATAAATCCACTACCAAAGACTATATCCAAAACTAAAATGAGAGAGGAGTATAAAATCTCCAATATAAAATAATGTGAAGACAGAAGTGTATCAGCAAAAAGAATCTATCGCTAGATAATCAACGATGCTCAGAAGGTAAGTCCTCATCGGCAGAAAGGAATACGTCAGGTCCAGGCCCGAACTCCTGCAAATACTCAAGAACAAATACACCTGGCAGAGGACCAGGTCCTCAGAGGGACGTAACAAGATACAGAAAATACGAGCCAACTTGAACACAGTAAACATGCATATAATTTGAAAATAAATAAGTACGCTGTACCAGACAATCTATATGAATGCAAATGAGAATAACTTTTCGACGTATGGATAAGGGTAGGCTACTCGATCTACCTCACAACTCACACACACGTCAATGGACATCAGAAATCGACATACCGCGGGGGTAGCGACCAACGAGACTCCAGAAATCGACATACCGTGGGGGTAGCGACGAGCGCGACACACGCCCGTAGTGCGACTATATACTACGGTTTACCAGAGTGGTTAAAAGCCCATACGCCTAATGATTGTCCTCTATGATACTAGGTGCCATGTGTGTGTCAACATATCTAATACATAGTAATGACTGGAGAAAACTACACATGCAAGAATATACAGAAATGAAATAAATGAACAGAAATATAAATAGCATGCAAAGTACTGTAAACAATTTGGCAAGGTATCTTGCCTGGTAAGAAAGCTGCAAGGTGTATTATCCAGATGTCAACGCACAGGATCAAAAGCTATGGCCACAGAATAAATGTATCCGGATGCTAAAATAAACATCACCAATGTTCCCAGAATAAGCAAAATAGCTAAAAAGCACATCCCTTTCGTCCAATTTGGATACAGGAGCAAAACGGTAATTTCGGGCAAAAGTGGGGTCCACGTGTGGCCCACTTTGCACCGAAAAGCGTGCCGAGGGTAACAGTCTCTAAATGGGACAAACTATAGGTCAAACAACTCTAGATGTCAATATAAACCCAACGGTATATCCAAATGTGGATTCCGATGGGCCGAACACAATTTTGTCTAAAAAGTCAACTGTGGGGCCCGCCAATTGGTGATCTGGTCAAACGTCTCAGAAATGCGTGAAAATTGGGTCACAGGACCAGCGCGTTACCACGAGTCCAGTAGCGCAAGTTTCGTTGCAATCTGACAAGCGTGCACAAAATACGCGCGAGTTCTACAAAAGTTGCGACACGGTGTGTGTCCGCGGATACGGTCTGATTTCGGCACGCACACGCGTCCGAATCAGTCTCCACCAATTTTTACGTGTCCGGTTACGCTGTGTGCACCATTCGGTACATTTGGCACACGGCGGGGCGGTCCCGTTTGGCGGGGTGCGCTCCGTTTTCCAACTTTTGGAATTCTGGAAAAAGTGGGTGCACGCAGTTTTGTGACGAGTATAATTATGTCCACAGCGACTAATAGCATAGGATTATTTTACAGAAAATAAACTAGGTCAGGTATTCTACAGGTATCAAAAAGAATCACCAAATTCGGATCTCTGTGGTGGGAGATACGAACTCGGCAATATGGGTGGTCATTCGGGAATTCTGCGATTTCAGAATTGGGTCTGTCCGTCCACTTTGGACGCTGTTTTTCACCTAGGGGTACACGTTTTCCGAGGTTGGCTATAAAACAAATATTGGAGAGGGTTAAGGGATGCTCATACCGATGAAAATGGAACAGCGTTTGGTTGAGCGAGTCGACGGGAAATCACGCCGGAACGAAGGTGCCTCGAGTGAAAAACTGTAGTTCGCGAGGTCGGCGTCGACGGGATGGTTGGATGGCTTGGTGGGGCTTCTCTGGCTGCGGTGATGGCTCTAGATGGGAAGAGGAGGTCTGAAAATTTAGGTTAGGGTTTGAGAGAGAATTTATATATATATTATATATATATATTAATTAGGAGAGAGAGAGGGATGGTGCGGGTTTTGGCCGAAGGGGAGAAAGGGGTCGGGTTTGTGAGTATTCAAATTGTTAAAGGCTGAAGGGGACGGATGGTTTGGAAGAATTGCAAATGGCTGAAGGAAACGGTCCTAGCCAATAACTAAGTTGTTGAAGGAAACTAGTTGGGATTAGTTACTAAAGGAATATTATTATTACTATTATTATTATATTATTATTATTATTATATCTTATTTAATAATTCTTTTCCCTTTCTTTCTTTTAAATATATATATACACATATATATATTTGTATATATATATATATATATATATATATATATATATATATATATATATATATATTCACACACAAGAAAATTTAGAGATTAGGGTAATGCACAACATTAGGCTAGCAACTGCTCAAGGGGTCTCCTACATGGAATAAATTCCGAAAAATTCCTGATGGTCCCGTAAGTCCTCTAAGTGCCCGAACACCTAACATAAAAATTATTAAAAATCTATTTCTCTTATTTAGCCACTAAATACTATATTTAAATTATTAATTAATAATAAAAAATAATAAATACGATTTTTAGAAATAGGGGTTTTACATTCTACCCAACTTACAAAAATTTCGTCCTCGAAATTGACACTAACCCCTATTCATAATGATAACTATAACTATTACACTACATTGGTATCTAGTAGGACTCCTAAAACTCATGGTCTGCCATTCTAACACTTTCCCATCTATTGTCCATCCACTATTTTATCATCCTCTAACTCGTCTACACTACCCAACTTACAAGAATTCTACTAGTGGTCACCTTCTTTGAAGCTATTGTCTAGATTGTAAGGCAATTATATTTATTGGGTCGAGAATCTTGGGATACCTGTCTGGAATCTCATAACTATGACTTTTTTTATGACCGTCAAGTATCATAGTCTAACACTGCCACGCCACCTGGCCAGTATGGCTGCAAGTAATTCGACTACTCTACCATAATCGTCTGGCTGCAACTGTCGCTACCTCGCCAGCGATTTGTCATAGTCATCAGTTCGTAACAAGTTCCTTCAACTCTTTCCTAGGCATAGTCTAAGTTTTAGGGAACACTTAAGGTCTTGAATAACTATTAGGGGTATGATCTAGCTCAAATGATCTAACAATTTCTACTAGGCTACATGGTGCTACTTAAGGGTTAAACTACTAAAGAATACAGATATTGCTATAGTACATATATATATTAAGAACTCATCCTTAGTTATCAAGCATTACTAACACATTTATGTTTAACTAACAAAATAGGGGTGGGGTTAATATCAAATAATTCATAATGGCACGAAAGATATGACTATGATAGGAAGAGTTACGCACGAGATAAGGAATAAATATATAAAAGGAGGAGATGAGTCACCCAAGAGGGCGAGGTAAGGATAGGGGAAGAATACTACTACTGCTACTCCCGTCATCCATTAGCATCGCGTGTATGCCATCTGGGTAGAATAGAAATATATCCTCATAACTGCTAGACTATCATATATATAATTCTATATCTATTTGTGCATCTAAGATCTTGTGTCACAATGGGGTTATGAGTATGCAAAGACATTTGTAACTAAAAGGTCGTACCTGTATCTACGACTTCCTGTGTCTGTTCTCCCATACTTGTCATAATGAGTGCTTGGCCTTGTCCTTGGTTATTCAACTGGGGTCTAGTCCCCTCCATTTGTGCAGACTGTAGAAGTAGTGGTGGGTCCCTTTGGTCTTCTATACTTGAGGGTGTATGCAATATTCCTGATTCTACTGCCATAGACCTCTGGTTCTGCTGAGGGCATCTTCGGGTTTGATGGTGACTTGATCCACATATCATGCACAGCCCCAATCGACGATGACAGTCTCTATGAATATGACCTATCTTACCACAAAAGTGACAAGTACGGAGGTCCTTGGTTGGATATGGTACAAAATTATCTGGTTGCTGGCGTGTCAAAGGGTGTCGAATGGGTCCTCCTTGTTGTGTTCTTACTGGTACTTGATAAATTCTCTGTTGAATTCCGTTGCCTTTGCTGATGGCCTCCTGGATCCTGGCCTCTGTCAATAGCTCGGCATAAGAGATCCGGGACTGGGAGCTAGTGTAGTGCTGGAGCTCCTGAGTCAGCCCGCGGTGAAACCTCTTAGCCTTCTCCAAGTTATTAGGTATTAAGACTGTGCCATACTTACTAAGACGGCTAAATTTTGCGTCATACTCATCAACCGTCTTGTCCCCTTGCTCTAGGTGAAGGAACTGATCGTACAATGCGTCCCTTACAGTATCCGGGAAGTACTTCCTCTCAAAGCATTCCAAGAATTGTTCCCAAGTCTGACGCGTACCCAACTGGCACTCCATTGATTCCCACCAGTGATGCGCGTTGCCTTCTAACTGAGTCCTCACGCCTATCATCCATAGGTCAGAAGGTAATTGTGATGCCTCTAACAACTTCTTGGTATTGGCAATCCAATTTGTGGTCTCCTCTAGACTCTCATTGCCATTATATGGCTTAGGGCCCATCTGCACAAAGTCCTTGACTGAACCAACCCGAGCTTGTGGTACTGAAACTAGTGCCTGGGTTGGTGCAGGGGCTAGTGCAGCCATTCTCTCAAGCGCTGCCAGAAATTCTAGCCTTTGCTCTGCTGTTTGCTGCCTCTGCTCGGCTGCCTGCTGCCTTTGTTCCTGTATTATCATCTGGAAGAATTGGAACAGCTGTGTCTGGCCATCCTGCGGTGCTAGTGGAGCTGGAAATGTCCCATTAGGTATCGTGGAAGGAGTTGATGGAATTTGATTATTAGTCAGTCCATCCGGTCCGGGAAGAAGAGGTGTCGTTGAGGTCACTCCTAGTGGTTGGTCGTCGTCCCCTGGAGACGTGTTATCCCCGGTGGCGGCATGCCCATTATGCAAATTCATCTCTCTGCAAGAGATGGACGAAGGATTAAGAAGAGTATATGAATCAAGCAGGATGCAAGGACTTAAGTAGGACATGTTGGAAGGAAGGTAAGTTATAGTCAAGTGTGGATGAGATCTAAAATTCTAATCCTAGGTGCAGGCCCGCTCGGTACAGTGACGTAACTGAAACGGCTAACTTGACCTGCATGGGCCACCACAAAAACATGTCACACCCCAGTCCCAATAATACGTAGGACTAGAACACGTAAGCATGCCAGCCGCATGGATATGGCACTCCAATATATGGAAACCATAACCCATACGTACGCTGTAATATGAATATAAACTCACATGTGGTATATATAATGTCACAAGTCACAGATATGCTAATCTCATCCACACAACAAGTCATAGAAAAGAAATACTAACTAGAATAAGGAGTCTGAAATATCCAGAAAATAATAGTCGGGTGGAGACAAATCCACTACCAAAGACTATATCCAAAACTAAAATGAGAGAGGAGTATAAAATCTCCAATATAAAATAATGTGAAGACAGAAGTGTATCAGCGAAAAGAATCCATCGCTAGATAATCAACGATGCTCAGAAGGTAAGACCTCCTCGGCAGAAAGGAATGCGTCAGGTCCAGGCCCGTACTCCTGCAAATACTCAAGAGCAAATACACCTAGCAGAGGACCAGGTCCTCAGAGGGACGTAACAAGATACAGAAAATACGAGCCAACTTGAACACAGTAAACATGCATATAATTTGAAAATAAATAAGTACGCTGTACTAGACAATCTATATGAATGTAAATGAGGACAACTTTTTGACGTATGGACAAGGGTAGGCTACTCGATCTACCTCACAACTCACACACACGTCAATGGACATCAGAAATCGACATACCGCGGGGGTAGCGACCAGCGAGACTCCAAAAATTGACATACCGCGGGGGTAGCGACCAGCGCGACACACGCCCGTAGTGCGAGCTATATACTACGATTTACCAGAGTGGTTAAAAGCCCATACGCCTAATGATTATCCTCTATGATACTAGGTGCCATGTGTGTGTCAACATATCTAATACATAGTAATGACTGGAGAAAAACTACACATGCAAGAACTATACAGAAATGAAATAAATGAATAGAAATATAAATAGCATGCAAAGTACTGTAAACAATTTGGCAAGGTATCTTGCCTGGTAAGAAAGCTGCAAGGTGTACTGTCCAGATGTCAACGCACATGATCAAAAGCTATGACCACAGAACAAATGTATCCGGATGCTGAAATAAACATCACCAACGTTCCCAGAATAAGCAAAATAGCTAAAAAGCACATCCCTTTCGTCAATTTTGGACACAGGGGCAAAACGGTAATTTCGGGCAAAAGTGGGGTCCACGTGTGGCCCACTTTGCATCGAAAAGCGTGTCGAGGGTAACGGTCTCTAAATAGGACAAACTATAGGTCAAACAACTCTAGATGTCAATATGAACCCAACGGTATGTCCAAATATGGATTCCGATGGGCCGAACACAATTTTATCCAAAAAGTCAACTGTGGGGCCCGCCAATTGGCGATCTGGTCAACCGTCTCAGAAATGCGTGAAAATTGGGTCACAGGACCAGCGCGTTATCACGAGTCCAGTGGCATAAGTTTCGTCGCAATCTGACAAGCGTGCACAAAATATGCGCGAGTTCCACAAAAGTTGCGACACGGTGTGTGTCCGCGGATACGGTCTGATTCCGGCGTACACACGCGTCCGAATCAGTCCCTACAAATTTTCACGTGTTCGGTTACGCTGCATGCACCATTCGGTACACTTGGCACACGGCGGAGCTGTCCCGTTTGGCGGGGCGCGCTCCATTTTCCAACTTTTGGAATTCTGGAAAAAGTGGGTGCGCGCAGTTTTGTGACGAGTATAATTATGTCCACAACGACTAATAGCATAGGGTTATTTTACAGAAAATAAACTAGGTCAGGTATTCTACAGGTATCAAAAAGAATCACCGAATTTGGATCTCTGTGGTGGGAGATACGAACTCGACAATATGGGTGGTCATTCGGGAATTCTGCGATTCCAGAATTGGGTCTGTCCGTCCACTTTGGACGCTATTTTTCACCTAGGGGCACACGTTTTCCGAGGTTGGCTATAAAACAAATATTGGAGAGGGTTAAGGGATAATCATACCGATGAAAACGGAATAGCGTTTGGTTGAGCGAGTCGACGGAAAATCATGCCGGAACGAAGGTGCCTCGAGTGGGAAACTGCAGTTCGCGAGGTCGGCGTCGACGGGATGGTTGGATGGCTTGGTGGGGCTTCTCTGGCTGCGGTGACGGATCTAGATTGGAAGAGGAGGTCTGGAAATTTAGGTTAGGGTTTGAGAGAGAATTTATATATATATTATATATATATATTAATTAGGAGAGAGAGAGGGATGGTGCGGGTTTTGGCCGAAGGGGAGAAAGGGGTCGGGTTTGTGAGTATTCAAATTGTTAAAGGCTGAAGGGGACGGATGGTTTGGAAGAAGTGCAAATGGATGAAGGAAACGGTCCTAGCCAATAACTAAGTTGCTGAAGGAAACTAGTTGGGATTAGTTACTAAAGGAATATTATTATTACTATTATTATTATATTATTATTATTATTATATCTTATTTAATAATTCTTTTCCCTTTCTTTCTTTTAAATATATATATAGACATATATATATTTGTATATATATATATATATATGTATATATATATATATATATATGTATATATATATATATTCACACACAAGAAATTTTAGAGATTAGGGTAATGCACAACATTAGGCTAGCAACTGCTCAAGGGGTCTCCTACATGGAATAAATTCTGAAAAATTCTTGATGGTCCCGTAAGTCCTCTAATTGTCCGAACACCTAACATAAAAATTATTAAAAATTTATTTCTCCTATTTAGCCACTAAATACTATATTTAAATTATTAATTAATAATAAAAAAAAAATATGGTTTTTAGAAATAGGGGTTTTACACAAGTCTAAGCTAAAAAGCAATAACCAAGCTCCAGAAAAGTAAAATGACAGGAATTAAAAGAAGTTCACAAAATCGGTAAGGTGTACTTGCCTAACACAAGCTCCCAGCCTAAAAATTTTTTAGTCCACCACCACGAAGGGGTTCAGAAACCACACTCCAGGTCTTAAGACCACGCTTCGAAGCTCGAGAGAGAAGGGAGAAGAGAGGAGAGAGAGAGAGAAGAAAATAAAATATCATAACTACTATTTATAAAGAAAATATCTCAAAAATATCTTGAAAGTGAAACAAATGTCTGCCGGGCAATATACCGTAGGTATACTGTAGTGTACCATCGGTATACCGGTCAAGTAGTAAAGTTTCAATTTTAAAATTTTTTGGGCTTCCTCGAGATCCAATAAAATGTAATAACTAGCACAAAATACATATTCGCATAAAATACGAATAGAGTGAGAAGTCTCATTGAATCGGACATGCCCTGCGAGCGTTCCGACACCGTGTCTGAGAGTGCCCTTAGTGAAAACTTTAGGCCAACCCACATGAGATAACCAAATCCTGTCAAATGAACACCAAGCACTGATAAAGATAAGTATATGGCGATGACTACGTCACTTGGAGAAATTCCAACATTTATAACTCAGGTAAAATTACAAGATTGACAAAATCAATGTTGAACCCTTTGACCTACTAGATTCAACCCCCTCACCACACTCAAGCCGACGACTCCTCGATCAGATCTTCTTCTTCCTTTTGTCTTGGATGACGAGCCCTAAGAGCAAAGTACGGACTTTCTCTTATATTATCTTTGGACGAGCACCCCGAAACTCCAAGTTATGCTGTGCTTTGTGCCTCCACCCTCCTCCTATATTTATATGATAAGAGATCATATTTTAGGTCATAATAGCATTTTCTAAATAGAAAATCTTAAAATAAGAATCCTATTGCACCTAAATTAGCCCAACACCAATTTTGGACGTCCAAATATGGTCAAATTTAATATTTGATACAAATTTGAAATCTAATCAAATCATACATTTAATGTAGATTTCTAAATTATATCAAATCTTTGACCATATTTTGGGTTCTAAAATTCATCAAATCTAGACTGGACCCCAAAAATCTTTCCCTTTAGTCTGATGCGAGGGTGTTGACCTTATGGCTTTTCAACTAGACTCCATGCCTGTCGCCCCGCGAAAGAGTTCCTGCTCTCCCATGCCATCGATCTCCGATCCCCCGAGTTTCTTTGCATCTTCCTTCGTCTCCAGCTCTTCGACCGTCACGTTGATGCTAGCTGCCATACGTAGCACCTTCTATACCACTGGGATCCTGCCGACATCAATGACACGACTGACACCAAAGTTTGTGACTATCAGCCTCACCGTGAGTCCTGACTACCTTTCCCCAACTTTATTCTTCCACCGAAATGTGTTAACGTTCCAACGAGCTTCTTCACTACAAAAATACTGTTAAATAGCGACGGATCTCAGTGACAAAAAATAATCTATCGCCGAGTCAACGACAAAAATTTGACGAAAAAATGACTAAGTTATTTATATAAACAAAATATATTATTTTTTGTCACAAATCTATCACGTCCCAGTCCCAAAATATCAAGGCACTAGCCATGTGGCAATTGTCAGCAAAACAACTCCAATGGGCCAACCCAATTTAATGGACCCTTTAGAGTGCACTTAAGCTGTAATACATATAAATGGTCTACAAATACCTGTCACAATCTATATATCTAATTTCATCTACGATAAGCATCAAAATCACAAAGAGACATGTCTAGTGACAATAATATAAAATGATCTGTCCAACCAAAGCAATATAAATAATGTCACAGAGAATAACCCGTCATTTAAATGAAAAGGAAAATAACTCCAAGTACAATATCCAGAAGTCACTACAAGATCAAATATCTAAGAATACTAAACATAATAAATGAATGGTGAGAATATTGTGTGCTCAAGAGAAGTCCTCCGGAATAACCTCGTCCTCTGCAACCAGTACGTCTCCAATAGTAGCACCTGCCCCGTAAACCTCGGGATAGCTCTCGTTGTCTACACCTAGGGACATAATCTGGATCCAGGTCCTCACGGGACATAGCAAGGTACAATAAATACTTAAGCCAAAATATAATGCAGTAAGTAAGAACAGATCCCCAGGGCAAGCTATTTAACCAGCTAAGTAAAATACAAATGAGAACATCACTAGTACTCAGGCTGAGACCACTACAGGCTCTGTATCGGGGACCCCATAGCATCAAGTAGTATCTCGTAGGGCCAGTAAATGTGCCAAGCTCTAGTATAGAGACTAAAGCACCTCCAGTAACATAGTATATATATAACATAATCAACCTGTAGCATGTGTGTTTCTCCCCACCCAATGTAACCTGACGTCTCATGTCCATAACACGCATAATCATGACCTCTAGCTAATATAATGGGTCATAATAATATCTACTTAATTTGTAAGTCTCATATCACGAATCCGGTAAGCCTATACAGAATCACCATGAATAACTCAAGAATGATTCTGTCACATAAAATAGTGTCAAGTGTCCTATGGTATGGCATACTTGGTAAAGCAAGCACGTAAAAATAGAATCATAGAATCAACTCTCTAAGTGACGTTACACGACTATGCGTACGACGTCGACACCCGAATCTTGTTCGGACGCTAAGGAATGTCTCACGGTCCTAGGTTGAACAGGAACATCACAAGAATATATATATATATATATATATATATATATATATATATATATATATATATATATATATATATATATATATATAAGTAGATAATATAACATGATCTACTACAAGTTTGGCAATGTACACTTGCCTGAATTTTGAACTCCGTCAACTACTCCTGGAAAAGTATAAATATCACCAATATATATATAATCTGCACGTACACCTCCAGATGTTGAAACAAATATCACAAATATTCTCAGAATACTTAAAATATCTAGGATTAACTACCCATAAATCCAATTTGGACACAGGGGCAAAATTGACAGTTTTGGGTCAAAGCGGGGTCCACATGTGGCCCACTTAGCACCGAAAAATATGCCAGAGACAAAGTTCTCCAAATTTATTAAACTTAGTGTCTACGAGTCTAAAATGATGAAACAAACCCAACAAAATGTCCAGAACTAGATTTCGATGAGCCGATCATGAAATTGCCCGTCATGTGGAACTATGGGGCCCACAAAATGGTGTTTTATCAATGTTCTCAGATTCGAACCAAAATTGGGTCACAAGATCAGTGTAATACTGTGAATCCAATGGCATAAGTTTCATTATGAACCAACGAGTATACACAAAGTTATGGCAAGATATCAGAATAGGCTGATACGATATTTTTTGACGGATAAGCGTTGATTCTGGCATACACACACATCCAAATAAGGTTCCGTGAAAGCCCACACATCTGCATTTGCGTTATCCACCATTCGGTGCAATTCGCATGCGATGATGTAGTCTCGTTTGGCAGAACGCACCCCGTATCAAAGATTTTTGGTTCTATAAAATAATTTTTTTGATAATTTTCAATGTTAAATTAACCAAAACTATTTGAAGAGATTAAAACTCGATTATGTTGTCTTTAATCTAGAAAAGGAAATTCAAGTTTTGGTTTACTGGTTTGAATGAAAATGACTTTGGAAAACAAGGTGTTGGGACAGTTTCGAATGATCATGAAATCAAGTTTTTTCTTGATTTTGGATTGCGATTTGTGATCAACAGGAAACAAAATAAACTAAACTATTTGAAAAAAATTGAAGAGAGATAGGTTGTGAACATACCAGCGAAGATGAGACACAAAAGGGACGAGCGAGGAGGGAGAAAACTCTGCACAAAGGGAGGGACGCAGCTGCCTGTGCGCGCGCGGTTTGCCGCGCGACTGCTGTTATGCGCCTGCTATGCGCACGACTACGCACGGCGGCACTACGGGCGACGGTTCTGTCCGAGGGCGATTGTCGTGGGTAGTGGTGCTGGTGGCGTTGGTGTGGTTTAGGATTAGGGTTAGGGTTTTATGCATGTACTTGCTATATATATATATATATATATATATATATATATATATATATATATATATATATATGTATGCATATATAGATGGGAAGGGGACTAGCCACGGGTTGGGGTTTGGGTTAGGATAGCGGGTAGGGTAGTTTAGTTAGGTTAGAGTTAGGGTTTTATTCCTTTTATTTTCTTTTATTTTATTCATAATTATATATAGAAAATTCCCAAAAATAGTTAGGTACTTGGAAAATTTTTAGGAAATTTATATTTCTTCAAACAAATAATTTATAACCTAAATCATATTAATTAAAAGATATTTACTAAATGTTAATAAATATTTAATTAGTAAAATAAATTTATAAAATTCTATTTTTCTACTTAATATTATATTGGAAGCATGCAGGGGTTCGAATAATACAACTCGAGTGTCATACGCAAAATAGGACCACTCATAGTATGGATTTAGTTGGAAGCAATTGGTTGTGGTGGCGTGTTAAAATCGTACGCCACGACAAAAGGGTTAATTAATCATCATTTTTTCGTAATTGTGTCGCAAAAATTGTGCGACCAAAATAAAGCACGGGATTGCGAATTTGTGAGTGACAGTCATGGCAGGAGCCTAATTTGACTCGTCTAAGTCGAGCATGCTAGGTTAGTTGGAAGGAAAAGGCTAGTGTTGCACTCAAGATCTTAATACCATGGTGGTTGGTTTCCAAATTTCAATCAAATTATCGAATAAATATTTAAAATAAAAAAATAATTGTTAATTATCGAACTAACCCTAAATAAAAACCAGGGTGCTCACAAAATCCATCGCTGTTATTTCAGCGACGGATTAGCGACAAAAATATCTGTCTCGCAAAAACTTAAAATACCTAGCCGTGTTTTATTTCCCCCCATTCCTTCTCTCTCTCTCTCTCTCTCTCTCTCTCTCTCTCTCTCTCTCTCTCTCTCCCTCCCCCCAGCCCCGACTCCCTTCCCCTCTCCGGTGACCTCCCCCTCTCCGGCAGCCCCTCCCCCTCACTCCCTCTCACCGGAAGCCCCTTCCCCTCACCTGCCCTCTCCTCATCCTCCTCCTTCTCCGGCATCCGACCCCCTCTTCTCCTCCTCCTTCTCATCCTCCTCCTGCGCCCGACCCCCTCTCCCCCTCCCCCTCCTCCTCCTCCTCTATCGACTCCCGACCCCCTCTCCTCCTCCTTTCCTCCACCGACCCCCTCTCCTTCTCCTCCAACGTCCTATCCCCAAGCCCTCTTGATCCTCTACCTCGACCCCCTCCGCCTTTATCAGATCGTATCCTCCTCTGGCTAAGGTAACCCTAACCCTCATTTCGATTTGGTTAATTATTGTATTTGGATTATGGTGGTATGGACACACAACAGACACGATACACTCGACACGAACATGAAAAAAAAAATGGTTTGGTATTTTTGATACGTTGGACACGGACACAATATGCTAGACACGAACACGTATAGACACGTGCGATACGCTAGACACAGACACGATATGCTGGTTTATTGGCCTTCATGGGAAGCCATTTTCTAATTTTAAAGTCATAAAAGTATTACTTGTTCATATGTATATCTAATTTCTAAACATCCTAAGTTTATAATATACTGTACGCAAGAAATTAATATCTGATGGTTAGCAATGCACTTGGTTAATTGGCTATGTTAATAAATCCATTAAGACAACTAGAAATTATAATCAAGGATAATTAATAATACAGTTATAATCAAGGTTCAAAGTATCAGTATTGGTTATTTTAGATGAGTATCGCTATCGGCAGCATCAGAGGTATCAGACTAGACTCGTATCAAATTTTTTGGCATCGACAGTATCGTTAATATTAAAATAGTATGTGTATACACACAATAATAAATATTATATAATATATAATAAGATAGAATTAGATACTATAAAATGAGTGTGTGTATACACACACACTTTAATTTCTAGTTTTTATTATTGTTAATGGTATTTGCTCAAACCAATATATTTTCTTCTTAATTTTATTTTGGGACTGTCTAATTAGTGAATTTCTACTATGAATCACGTCTTTGTGGACAATTTTGCTCACTTTTCATAGTGGATATTAAGAACTTTGAATATACAACTAGCTTTCAATATCTTGGCTTAGGTTCCATGTCATGTGAAAAGTCTAATAATCTAATATTGATTGTTGCAAGTATATCTTAGATGATCTCAAATATCTTAACTCATATTGAATTTAATTAATCTATATTGTTTTAATTAATATATATGGTACATACAGAATCAATGAGTTGATACTTAGTTGACCGATCATGGATGTACAATCGGCGATATGAGAGTAGGATTGATTTGACAGATGATTTCATGGCGGACGTTGAGGAATTTCTCAAATACGCCCGTAGTCCACATCATTTCATGGATGGGAGGCTTATCAAGTGTCCTTGTGTCAAATATCGTAATATAACATTCAAAGAGGTAGATTTTGTGATGGAGCATCTCTACAAGAAGGGTTTCGTACCGAACTACAATGAGTGGGCAGCTCAAGGAGAACCTTTATTTTCGTAATATCATCATTCCTCCTTCAATACGGAGTTAGAAGAGTCCACTTTCAGAGATAACTTTGAATATCGACCGAGAAACCTAGCGCGTGAGTTGGTATTTGATGCGTCTGGTCCAAGTTTTAATCCAGAGGATCCTAATCCTGAAGCGAAAGAATTCTATCATATGTTCAAGAATATTGATACTCCGTTATACCCGAATTGTGATTCTCATTCTGTCCTGTCAGTGATAATGTGGATATTGAATCTAAAGTCTGATTTTAACTTGCCGTAGGAATGCTACGACCGGATAATTAAGTTTGTTAGAGAGTTATTGCCAAAAGGATCAAAGGAGTTTCCTGAGAACTTCTACAAGTCGAAGATGATGATACAAAAACTCGGATTAGGCTATAAAAAGATAGATTATTGTCGAAACAGTTGCATATTGTACTACAAGGAGAACAATGATAAAGATAAATATATTTTCTGTCATGCGTACTGGTATAAGCCAATTCGGGGCAAAGGAAAGTCAACTGCCTGAGCAAGGTTGCATTCCTACAAGTACATACAATTTTTGCAGATCACAAAGAGGCTTCATAGGATGTATATGTCCGTAAATACTGTATAACACATGACATAGCATAGCAAGGAACAAAATATGGATGAAGGATAATTATCTCATCCTTTTGATGGAGAGGCATAGAAATATTTTGATCTGTGTCTTCCTGAATTTGCTGCAGAGTCTAGGAATGTCCGTTTGGGTTTATGTTCTGATGGATTCACTCATTTCGGATAGTCAGAATCTTAGTACTCTTGTTGGCCAGTGGTTTTGACTCCTTACAATCTACCACCGTGGATGTGCATGAAGATTTCTTACATGTTCTTGACACTTATTATACTCAGTCCAAAAAATTCAAAGAAGAACATCAATATCTACTTGCAGCCTTTGGTGGATGAGTTGAAACAATTATGAAAATTCGGCATTCAGACATATCATATATCGAAGGAGCAGAACTTTCAGATGAGAGCGTCTCTCATGTGGACCATCAACGATTTTCCAACATATTGTCTACTTATTTCAGATTCTTCCCGATTAGGGCTGGAAATGATCTGGGGGAGATTATGCGAGACTACTTTGATGGCCCTTATATCAACTTCAGTGACATCCTGCTCGATCGATGATTCACTTGGCTGGAGAATCTTGGGGTATGTACATAAATTTTATTTATAATAATATATAATTTATTTGATTACAATGATAAAAAATATTTTTTTAATTTGCAAAGGTTGTACTGGTAGCCGGATTATAGAGATTGTGATATCCGAAAGTGCTACAAGACCATCGCCAGCAAGAGGTTGAGAGATATTATCAATGACCAGAAGGCGCGGGTGACACTTGGACCGGATTACTGCAAGGAGTGGCTGAAGACGGAGTACTGGGAGGAGATGAAGAAAAAGATGGACACCCCGACGTACAAGGCCAACTACGAGAAGGAAGGCTGCCCGTGCTAAGGGTGGTCTTCATACTGGTAGATCCATTCCGATCGTCGAGCATTTTCGACGGATGGTTAGTATTAACATTTTCTGCTAGATTAGTTTTTTTGTAATTCTATTTTTTTTGCTTACTTATTAATTGTTTAATTTTTATAGTGCGACGAGGTAGCTAGAGCCAAAGAAGACCCCAAGACCGTCGACTTCCCAGCAATCTTCCAGTGGACCCACAACAAAAAGAAGGATGGAAAGCTCGTAGATGAGCGGGCCGCCAAAGCATATGTAAGTTATCTTTATAAAATTTTGTCAATTTAATTAGATTATTTTTATAATTTTATTAGATTCTAGGTTTCTAGGTCAAAATAGTCAAACTAGGTCAACTCTAGGTCATTCAATTTCAAAAATACTAAGAAACAAAACTGTAAATACTTAAAATTACGCACCTTTGTTAATATCCTATTTTAAGAAATAATACTGTAAATACTATAAAGACTTAAAATTATAATTTCATTCAATTTACTTCAAACCTCATAGGAATGGTCCGATACCGATTTTGATACTTTGAACCTTAGTTAATATCTTATTTTAAGATATCATGGAAATCAAATATAGCAAATATAGCTAAAATTATATACATATATTATGATATCTAGTATCTAATATAATACTCTAACCAAAATCAAATATAGCACATATAACTCTAAAATCCTTATTCTAAACCTAATTATATAAATATAGGAGACGTATAAGACGTTAGAGAGGGGCGCTGAGAGCAGTACGTCGACTGAGAGAAATGATCGATGGGTACAAGCTGTTGGGAGAGAAAAATGCGACAACATGTATGGTACCAGATCGTTGGCATCGATATCGTCGGTTCTTTCCAGAGCTCCTCCGATGGCTACTCCAGCTCCATCAGTGCCCGGCTCCAGCATTCCTTCTGATGCGATATCTTTGGAGCAGCTCACAACGACTGTGCATAAGCTACATGGGCTGGTCTGACAGTTGATAGATACTCGTGATGCTACAGCACCTGCTCCTCCGACGGCTAATCCGACGGCTCCTCCGACAGCTACCACGTTGGGTCCTCCAGCTACTCCGACGGCTCCAGCTCCTCCGAAGGCATCGATGGTCCTCTAGCTCTTTTGACAATTCTTGTCACTGCTTCATCTGTCGTTGCTCCTGATGATCTATATGATATCATCGCTATGGTTGTGGCGCAGTACATGGCTACCAGACAGCCGCCGCCTACTCCGCTCCACCGTTGACTTGATTAATTTTTTGAGTTTGTAGGATTTTTTTTAGTTGGTTGTATTTTTTTGACTTGATTGTATTTATTTGACTTTGTGGGATTGTATAACAGTTATTTGTACATGTTTGGATTACTCTACTTTATTATTTCGACGTATATATAATATTTTGTATATGTTTGTGTGGTTTTATTAGTTTGTGTAAAATTTACTTGTGTGAAATTTATTTGTGTGGAAATTAGTAAATGTATAACATGTATATGCTCAGCAAAAATTGATTTCTGGGAAAAATATTACCTTTAGCGACGGACTGGCAACGTAATAGCGACGAAAAATCTAGAAATTCTCAGGTCAGGGATGGATTTTCGACGAAAAATCTAGAAATTCTCAGGACATCGACTACCCAGTGACAGAAAATTCCACCGCTAAAATGTCTGATACACACAAATGTGCCAAAGATGTATCAGAATTTGTCGCTATAATCCATCGTTAATCCGTCACGAAGAGTGATGGATTAGCGATGAACACTGTGAGCCCTGAATGTAGAAAAGCTTCTGGAAATTTTGGCAAATTTTGGCTCACATAATCCATCGCTAATCAGTAAGTAGTCAAAAAATCTAGTGATGTACTTAGTATGTCGTTGATCCATTACTGATTTTATGTCGCCCTGTCCGTCGCTAATCCGTCGATTGAGCGACGGACCAATGACAGAATTTTCGTAGCGACGTTTGTTATTCTGAGAAAATATATTCGTTGCTAATCTGTCGCTAAAATCAAATAGCGACAAAAAAATATATTTTAGCGACAGATAATTTCGTCTCTAAAATAGTGTATTTTAGTAGTGCTTCACCCTTGGCTGGCCCAACCAAGCGGACGGTACAATTCTTTCGAGATTTGAACTCCTGAATCTATCGTCGAATACCCCTCGAGCCTCCATCCGATGTCTGTGGCATGCCTGTACAACTCAGCGGCCTGAGCCAGTACATTCTACAACATAAATATCCTTGAGCCAACTATTGGGTACCTTTCGTAAGCATCCAATCTTTTTATCCAAACAAACTACGACAACCATCATCCGCCAGCCTCCCTATCGAAACTAAGTTATAGCGCAAACTCGGTACACATTGCACATCCTTGAGAACGAGCTTCGCACTAAGCTCTGTTGTCAAGTGCACATCACCGATGCCTACAACTGCAGCCGTTCTCTTGTTGTCCATCTTCACATGTCCAAATCTGCCATCGTGGTATGACGTGAAGATCTTCCTATATGGAGTGGCATGATATGACGCCTCCGTGTCCATGACCTAATCTCCATCATGACACATACTACAAGGTTCCTTTGCATCGGTTGCTGCGATGATGAGATCTCCCATAGCCGTGAGATTCTCCTGATCATCCTTACCTTTGGCCTTCTCAGCTTTGAGCTTTATGTAGTTCCTCTTGATATGACCCCTTTAGCCATAGTGACAGCAGCCCTCCTTGCGGTCCACAGGCGTAAGATTTTGAGAACTCTTCCCTGTCCTCGTTTATGACTTGGGTCTTCCCTTTCCGTAAGAAGCCACCAAACCAGACTCCTGCAACGATTCCACTTACTTACGCAGGATCTTCTCGTTCAACAAGCTGCTTTTGACTGCCTCCATCGTGACAACTCCACCAGGCACGTAGTTGCTCACCGACACCACCAACGTCTCCCAACTTTTCGACAGAGAACTCAATAGCAAAAGAGCCTGAAGCTCATCATCAATCACCATCTTTATCGCAGATAGCTGATTGATAATACCCTGAACCTCGTTCAGATGTTGTGCCACTGGGCCATACTCCGTGTACTTCGAGTTGACGAGTTCGCGAATCAAAAATACCTTGTTGCCAGCCGTCTTCCTTTCGTACCGCGAATGCAGCTTCTCCCACAATGCTTTTGTCGATCTCTCCATGGACACGTGATAAAATATCAAGTCATCCAGCCATTGGCGGATGAATCCGACGGCCTTCCGATCCAGTCGTTTCCACTCTTCAGCAGCTTTGTCCGATGGCTTAGCGTTGTCACCCTCCAACAGACCATACAAGTCCTTGTACCAGAGTAGATCCTCCATTCTTGGCTTCCAAATCGCCCAATTCTTCCTTGTAAGGGTGATCATACGAGTGTACATCTGCTCCGTAGACACAGTTGTCAGAATCAAAACTAGTAGCTCTGATACCAGATGTTGGAAATTGGACACACCCTACAAGCGTTCCGACACCTTGTCTGAGAGTGCCTGCAGCGGAAACTTTAGGCCAACCCACCTAAGATAACCGACCCCTGTCTAACGAACACCAAGCACAAATAAAGACAAGTATATGGTTGTGACTATTTTACTTGGACAAATCTCAATCTTTATAACTCAGGTGAAATTACAAGATTGACAAAATCAATATTGAACCCTTTGCCCTAATAGATTCACCCCCCTCACCACAGTCAAGAAGAAAAGAAAGAGATTACAATTAAAATTACTCACCAACCCGTAGCAATCTCCCTGAGCGAAGACGACGACTCCTCGATCAGATTTTCTTATTCCTTCTGTCTTGGATGACGAAGCCCTAAGAGCAAAGCACGGACTTTCTCTTAGATTTTCTGTGGACGAGCACCCGAAATCTCCAACTTGTGCTGTGCTTTGTTCCTCAACCCTCCTACTATATTTATAGGATGAGAAATCATATTTTAGGTCATAATAGCATTTCCTAAATAGAAAACCTTAAAGTAGGAATCTTATTCCACCTAAAATAGCCCAATATCAATTATGGACGTCCAAATATGGTCAAATTAAATATATGATACAAATTTGAAATCTAATCAAATCTTACATTTAATGTAGATTTCCAAATTATATCAAATCAAATCTTTGACCATATTTGGGCTCCAAAATTCACCAAATCCAGACTGGACCCCAACACATTTGTAGAAAAATTTGTTAACGGGTTAACTCACTGTTATAAATACTCATCAACATAGCTAATGCGACTTATTATTTTCGTGATAACTTCAGAGTCATTGCTTTTATGTGATACAAATTGTGATAAGACAAAGGATTAGCATCAGTAATAGCATATATATAAGGTTTTTTTTTTTTTTAATATTGTAGGCTAGTTCTGTCTTTATATTTGATTTTTTCTTATGCTTAAAATCATTTGTTGCTGCAAATTATGGTGATTGGTTAGTTTCGGGTTAAAAAAGAAATTAGTATATGGTATCAGATCCTAGAGCCAAGGAATCCTGCAGGGACCTTTGGTTCAGAATAGTAATTACTTACGAGTTCACAATTAGGAAGAATGATAAAGAGGCTCAGTTCACTATCAACATTTGGAGAGTATTTTCAAAGATTTATCATTGATTTGGGTTTCTTCCAAAATCATTCTTCCTTATTGATTTCGCTTGTATCTATTTTGAACAAGAATTAATTACTACGCACTGGGCTATTTTAGAAGCAAACTAATTAGTCAAGTGATAGCTATGCAATTAGAATATGATGAATTCCCATATAGATTTATTTAGTTTGATTGTTTATATAGTTGCTCTCTTCATTGGGTATGTAGTATATTAAATTGGAAGGTGATTGGTCATTCTGTTCTAAGTAATAACTGAATGGCTTTTGTGTTCTTAATCAGTTATTGAGATTATGGACTGAGGTTGTAAAGCTACTTCAGTTATTTTATCAAAATTTCTTTAACTAGCCTGCTGATTGAATGATAGTAAAGGACACTCAACAATTGAAAGTAGACTTAAAAACACCAGTCCAGAATATCTTCTACAGAAGTGCATAATGCACCCAAGTAAATGTCAGAAGCTAAAACTAATTTTATCTTATATCAGCTCTCGGCCTTGTGTATGCCAATTTGATAACTCTATATGATCTCTAACCAATATGTAATGCAAGTCTTCAAATTAGTGTTATGTATTAATGTGCTTAATGGTTACAATGGTACTCAACTCAGACTTTCTCGTGCAATAACTATATATTTTTTTCTTATGTATATTTTAGTAATCACTAATCATTCATGTATATTTTAGTAATCACTAATCATTCATGCACAAACATGTACAATGTTGGGTGTTGCGTATTTTTATTAGTGATTGCCTGGGTGCTATGCTGTATAAATCATACAAATGATCACTGTATCCAGCATAAAAGGATATGACTTCGACCGACTCACATTTGACATGTCAATTTATATTGGGAAAAGTTTCTTCCCGTGAAGCCAGTTTTGTTCCATTTTCTAGAAATTAAATTTCTCCTTCCCATGCTCTCGTCGATTTTTTAGGATTTCTAGAATCAACAATTAGAATTCCTAAAATTGAACACTGTTTGTTGAACTACAATTACTTTTTTAATCCACTTCGATAGTTGCATTTTTAATTCTTACTATGTTTACACTTTGATACTTATAAGTTGTTAATCCCAATTCGATACATAACATTGTCATTGGATATATATATATATATATATATATATATATATATATATATATAGAGAGAGAGAGAGAGAGAGAGAGAGAGAGAGAGAGAGAGAGAGAGAGAGAGAGAGAGAGAATAAGGGAGGTGAGATGGCACCTCACTCTCAAAACAAGGGTGGCGGTGACGTGGCACAATTCCAACCACACATTTCATAATTGACAAATTGCACTTAACCCCCTCCCCTTGTTTGTGTGGTTGGGATTGTGCCACATCACCGCCACCCTTGTTTTGAGAGTGAGGTGCCACCTCACCTCCCTTATTCTCTCTCTCTCTCTCTCTCTATATATATATATATATTCAAAGAAACTTCTCAGAGAAAGTTCACAACCTCAAAGACAAGGATTTACGTGGTTCGACCAAGATGCCTACTTCCACGGACGAGAGTGATTCAATTCCACTATGAAGAAGAAAAAAAATTACAATTGCTCTCAACACTTCTCTCATTTCTCTCAAGAACTCTCTACAAAAAAATCTCTCAAAAACTTTTGTGTTGAACTTATTCAACAATTTTTTTTTGCTCTCTTATGTCGAAATTATTCAACAATCATTGAGCACCATTTGAGATCTCTCAAGGAGAAACCTTTGGCCCCTTTATATAGCATACCATATGTTTATACATGAAAATCCAACATTATGTAGGAATATGAATCCAATCTTATTCTTCAAAGATATGGTCAAATCCAACATTATATAGGAATAATAATCCAATCTTATTCTTCAAAGATATGGTCAAAGGTCAAAGGTCAAAGTCAATCATCTTCAAAGATATGGTCAAATGGTCAAAGCTAATATTCTTCAAAGATATGGTCAAATATATTAGTCAATCTTCTTCAAAGATATGACAAATATATTTTTCTTAATATCTCCAACTCGGCAAGATTTTGCCACAAAATCGAGCCGACATACTTCTCCACCACATAGCTTCACCAAATCAAGCACTCGTCAATCCCACCCCGAAGGGATCTCAAGCAATAGAAAGAATTTGGAGCAAGTCCAAGTAATGTTGGAACTTGGCTCCAGGAACAACCTTAGTCAACATATCGGTGGGGTTGTCCTTGGTATGCACTTTTTCATGTACAATATCTCCGTCTTCTTTGACATCCCGTGTGAAGTGGTAGCGAACATCAATATACTTGGTCCTTGCATGATGGACTTAATTCTTTGCCAAGTGGATAGCACTAATGTTGTCACAATGCACATCAACTATATCCTACTTCACCCCCAAGTCATTAATCAAGCCGCGAAGCCATATGCCCTTTTCACTGCCTCTGTCAATGACATATACTTTGCTTCGATAGTCGACAAGGCAACCGTATCATGAAACATAGACCTCCAACTGACTGGGGCACCATGTAGATCAAACATGTATCTAGTAGTTGACCTACGCCTATCTAGATCGCCATCATAGTCCGAATCCATATATCCACTGATATGACTAAAGCCTTCACCAAAGTGTAATCCTACGTCAATGGTGCCCTTCAAGTACCTGAATATCCATTTCACAGCCTTCTAGTGCTTCTTTCCTGGATTAGCCATAAAACGACTAACCACACTTACGACCTGTGGAATGTCTGGTTGAGTGCACACCATAGCATAAAACAAGATGCCAACTGCACTCGCATATGAAACTCGAGCCATGTCATCCTTCTCTTCATTTGTAGTAGGGGATAACTTGGCTGAAAGCCTAAAATAACCAGCCAAGGTAGTAGAAACATACTTTACATCTTTCATACCAAAACGAGCAATGATCTTCTCAATATAGGACTTCCGTGATAAAGACAATATTCGTTTCTCCCTCTCCCTTTTAATCTCCATCCCCAAAATTTTCTTGGCTCATCCCAAGTCCTTCACCTCAAATTTTGAGTTAAGTTGAGACTTCAATTTATCTATCTCTACCATATTTTTTTGAAGCAATAAGCATATCATCCACATAAAGAAATAGATAGATATAACCTCCACCATGAAGTTTATGAAAGCAAACGCAATAATCATACTTACTTTGGATAAAATTATGGCATATCATGAAGGTGTCGAACTGCTTGTACCTCTGTCGAGGAGATTATTTCAACCCATACAATAATTTTTTCAACAAACACACATGATTTTCCTTACCAACCATCTTGAAGCCTTCCGGTTGATGCATATTAATTCTTCGTCAAGGTCGCCATGCAAGAATGTCGTCTTCACATCGAGTTGCTCCAACTCAAGATTATGATAAGCTACCAAGCTCAATAATACGCAAATAGAAGTGTGCTTGACCATCGGAGAAAATATCTTATTGTAGTCCACTCCCTCCTTCTGTGTGAAGCCCTTTGCTACTAATCTTGCCTTGAACTGAGTGCCACCTGACTCTGGATAAGCTTCCTTTTTCTTGTACACCCACTTGCAGGCTATAGCTCGCTTGCCCTTGGGCAGTGGAACCAAATCCCATGTACAGTCCTTGTGGAGAGACTCAATCTCTTCCTGCATAGCTACCATCCATCTCTCGCTGCTAATATCTTTGACAGCCTGTTTGAAGGGGATAGGATCGTCATCCTCTACTAACAGTGCATATGCCACCATATTCAACTGTCCATAGTGCTTGATCAGTTCATCAAATCCATACATGTGCACTGGCTTGACCGGTCTCCTTGGCCTAGAAGTAGCCAAAGAATCTTGCTGCTGGTATTACTTTTTCTCTGGTTGTTGTTCTTGTGAGGCTTGATGAACATCTTCAGAAACCTCCACCTCATCTGATGCATCATCAGATGACTTAATCTCAACAGTTTAAGATTTTCTAGATTCACCACTATCCTTTTCGGACTCACTCTTCTTGCTTGAGGTCAACATTGAAGACTCATCGAAGGTGACATCCCTGCTGATTAAGAACTTCTTATTCTCTAGACAGTAAAGATGGTATCCCTTCACTCCTTGTGCATATCCCAAGAAAATAGCCTTCTTGGCTCCTCGGGTCTAACTTAATATCGTTGACATGATAGTAAGATTTGTATGCAAACGTGCGCAAAATTCTGTAATCTACTGGTTTGTCGGTCATCTTCTCATATAGAGTCTTACAGTTTATAACCAGAGGTGGTGACCTATTAATCAAGTACCGTGCCATGTGTATAGTATCTGCCCACTATTCCTTGACTAAATCGGCAATATAAATCATACATCTTGCTTTCTCAAGCAAGGTTCGGTTCATCTTCTCTGCTAACCCATTTTGCTGTGGCATATTTCTGACTGTCCAATGTCGCACGATCCCTTCTTGAGCACATAAATCTTTGAAAGGTCCATAGGAATATTCAATACCATTGTGAGACCTTAATGTCTTTACCTTTCTGCCTATTCTGTTCTCCACCATCACTTTCCACTGTTTGAACTTTTTGAACACTTGATCTTTGATTTTGATAAAATACAGCCAAACATAACATGTATAATCATTAATAAAAGTAACTAGTATCTCGCTCCTTTCTTGGAAGGAATCCTGCTAGGTCCCCATACATCTGTATGCGCATAGTTGAGAATACCTTTCATCTTCTACTTGCTTGTACTGAAGGTCACCCTGTGTTGCTTGCCATAAATATAATGCTCACAAAAATTCATACTTGGCTTCTTCAAGTTCTTTAGTAATCCCTGCTTGCTTAGTAAGGTCAGGCCCTTCTCATTCATATGCCCAAGCCGTATATCCCAAAGATGTGTGTTTTCAGACGAATCTGATGTACTGACTGCTAAAGTCCCAGTCACAGTTCTTCCCAATAATATATAAATGTTACTATGTCGGTGACCTTTCATCACCATCAAAGAACCACGAACAACCCATAAGACTCTATCCTCGGCAATAAACTTGTTACCATTCGAGTCAAGCATACTAAGAGAAATAAGATTTTTTTTAAGGTCGAGAACATGTCTGACATTGGCCAAAGTTCACACAATTCCATCATGCATCTTTACCTTGATAGACCCAATTCCAACAGCTCGACATGTGTTGTTATTGTCTATCAAAACGGAACCACCATCCGTCCCCTGTAGGAAGAAAATCACTCCCTTTTTGGGCACATATGGTAGGAGCATCCAGAATTAAGAATCCAACGGTCACTCATATTGTCATGTGCCACCAAAAAATAGACTCCGTCACTATCGTCTTCTGAAGCGCAGTTTGCTTCATCACCTTCTCTTTCTGTCTTATTCTCCTTTTTCTTGTTCTTCTTCTTTGGACGTATACACTTATTTGCATAATGTCCTTTCTCATTATAGTTGAAGCCCTCTACCTTCTCAATAGGTACCTTGGACTTGGATCTCGACCTTCTGCTAGAAGATGCTCTATCATTTTTTCTCTCTCTTGCCATCAAACCTTGGGCCTGGTCTCCACCTTTTCTGCCATTAGAAGCCAACCTCCGTACCTCATTAGACAATAAGGCACTTGTATCTTCTTATATGGAAATTGAGTCCTTCCCATATAGTAATGTTTGAATAAGATTTTTTATAGGAATCGGGCACAAAAAAAAGGATCAGTGCCAAACGATCGTCATCTTCATATATGTCAACATCCTTTAGGTCAAAAATAATTTGATTGAATTTAGAAATATAATCTCGAATTGACGTACCTTCCTCCATCATAAGTCTGTAGAGCGACTTTAACATATAAAGTCGGTTGGTAAGAGTCTTCGTCATGTAGAGTGATTCCAACTTTAGCCAGAGCCTAGCGACGGTGGTTTTGTCCTTCACAGAGTAAACGATATCTTTTTCCGTACATAGGCAAATAGCGGCACATGCTTCGAGATCCATGTTATCCCAATCATCATCAGTCATGTCATTGGGCTTTTTCGACTTTCCACGTAAAGCCTTGTGAAGCTTTTGAGATATGAGAACGTCATTCATCTAGTTTTTCCAAAAGCCAAAATCATTTCTCCTATTGAACTTCTCAATTTTGTACTTCCCAATCTTGCTTGACGGAGCCATATCAAGAATTTACCCAACTAACTTTCTCTGAGAACTCCAACACTCTGATACCAATTGTTGGGCGCACAACAAAAATAGACCCAGGAAAATTAGAGAAACACATCAGAGAAAGTTCACAACCACAAAGACAAGGATTTACGTGGTTCGGCCAAGATGCCTACTTCTACGGACGAGGGTAATTCAATTCCACTATGAAGAAGAAAAATAATTATAATTTCTCTCAACACTTCTCTCCTTTCTCTCAAGAACTCTCTACAAAAAAACTCTCTCAAAAACTTTTGTGTTGAACTTATTCAACAATTTTTTTGCTCTCTTATGTCGAACTTATTGAACAATCATTAAGCACCATTTGAGATCTCTCAAGGAGAAACCTTTGGCCCCTTTATATAGCATACCATATGTCTATACATAAAAATCCAACATTATGTAGGAATATGAATCCAATCTTATTCTTCAAAGATATGGTCAAATCTAACATTATGTAGGAATAGTAATCCAATCTTATTCTTCAATGATATGGTCAAAGGTCAAAGTCAATCATCTTCAAAGATATGGTCAAGTGGTCAAAGCTAATATTCTTCAAAGATATGGCCAAATATATTAGTCAATCTCACAAATATATTTTTCTTTAATACACACACACACACACACACACACACACACACACACACACATATATATATATATATATATATATATATATATATATATAATCCAAGGGTTGTGGCCTAGTGGTTACAACGGGGGACTCCTGTGGGGGAGACTACAGTTCGATCCCCCCTTGGACGTCGGCTGGGTGGCTTTGTGCCACGGGCGTGCCAAGCCTACTTCGATGGGGTGGGGGATCCGTGTTGGGTGATCCGGATTATAGACCCTTCTCCGCGGAAGGGGGGGTTCCCTGTTGAACACTATGGATTGTAGACCCCAGTCCGCTCGGGTTGGCTGGGTGGCTCTGCCACGGATCCGAGTAGGCCAAGAATGGACATTATATATATATATATATATATATATATATATATATATATAGATTTTTGATATTACCCCCTGTTAGATTAAAAGATGAGAACACCCCCTGTAAGTATAGTTAATGAGTTTTGAAAGTGTCGCTAATAAGTTTTTAACGACACTTACAAGGGGTATTCTCAACTTTTAATCTAACATGGGGGTAATATCAATATCCCCCATCTAACATGGGGATAATATCAAAACCCCATATATATATATATATATATATATATATATATATATATATATTATTATTATTATTATTAAGTTGGCCACAAGAGTGCAAATAATACTAGTATGCACATATCGACATTTGGTATTGAACACATATCTTAGTAGTGTACATTGTGTTAATCTTGTTTATATTTTATGATATTATACAAATTGTTCTAAAGCCAATTATTTTGTTAAGAATAAAACATAGTTGCTAGCCAGGGCCGGCCCTGGCCCAGGACAGCCTGGGCGACCTCCCAGGGCCCATAGACCATAATGGCCAAAAAAATTAGTTAAAACATATATATACTAATAAATTTGTATCTAAAATAGAACTAGAATATACTATGGTCCTCTTTTAGCACAAAATAATTTTGTTGTAATGGTTATTATGTTAGACTTGTACATAAGGGGTCTTATGTTCAAGTTTTGGTGGAGCATTTTTTTTTAATTTACCTTTTTTAATTTACCTTTTTTAATTTTTAATTTTTAATTTTTAATTTTTAATTTTTAATTTTTAATTTTTATTAACATTATATATGGGGGCACCATTTTTAAAGTTCGCATAGGGCATCCATAAACTCAGGACCGGCCCTGTTGCTAGTTGCCAATAGAATTGTAGTTTCGGACAATAACTTCATGAAAATGAACTTTTCTCAGGAAAGTCATTTTTGGAGCATAATAGTATTTCAATACACAATTCTAAATTAATGGTGTTGTTCTTGATATGGAGCCCATTCTTAATCTAGAATTTCATTGGGCAAAAATATCTTTTTTGGATCTTATTGAGGATCTTGGTTTGATTAATTTTTAAAACCAACAGTTTATATTGCATATACATGGATGCACAATAATTCAAAACGTGGGATTGTAGAATCAATTATTTTTGGCATATTAAGGAGTGTTTATGTAATTGCGATTCCATAATATCGTTAGTTACAACTCAATAGCATTTAGCCCTTCTACTTGTTCAATTTGAGTGGTTTTTTTTTACAAATATTTTTTTACTAGGCTGGAATTGTTAATATTGCTAGAATACTTCTAATAAACTAGAAACATATTTCTTGATGGTAAAATTATTTTGTATATGTTTCCTTGCAAATTATTCTATAAGTTTGTACCAAATTATTCTATTCTAATATAGCTAGAAACATATTTCTTGATGGTGAAATATTTTGTATAAGACTTCTTGTTGTTAAAATTGACATACTGTAAGTAGACGCATCGTGAAAAAAAAAATATCTTGTTGTTTTAGACTACAAAAATATTATTTTCATAGTTGAATTTTTTTGAAATATTTACTTCTTTTGCATACCAAACAAAGGCTATTACATTTTGATATTAGGAATCACTAGTTCAATCTTGGTTAAGAAAATAGTTTAGTAATATTGTAAATCTCTTTGAATCTATGTTTTAAAGTAGAGATTAGTTTGGGTACAAGCCGAAAGGGTCATTCTGAGAAAAAAGGTGTAAATAGTCCTAAGCGTCACGGTATTTTATTGTCTTCGGACACCGATAGCTGGGATCCGGTTCCTACAGCTGACGCAAGTCTATCAACACTTGATAGACTAAATATTGTTAACGTTGATTAGCAAAAATTATTCAAACTATTATTCTTTTAAGGGAAAATAAATTTTGATTCAATATACTATTCCTCTTGAAATTTAGATCGTTATATTTGTCACAATGGTTGGTAAAGATGAATTTTCTAGTACCAAGTCTGAAAAGTCTACTAGTTCCTACTTCAAGAGGCGGCAGGGTCAGATACGATTTTGGCTCACTACCTTAGGGCTAATATCAATTTTTGATGGAACCATACCTATAAAAAATAATTTTGATGATACTGAGTCTGACTTAGGAATACTTCAATCCTCTAGCTCAGACATCTTATTATACTTTTACAAGGTCTACATAAATCTGTACCTGTCATAAATTGTGATAATCAATCTGCTATAAAACTGCTAATGGATGATTCAGTGAATTCTAAGATGAACATGTACCTAAAGTTGTGCATCAAGTCATAAAGAGTCTATTAGGCAAATATGTGGTTCTTTACTATATAAACTCAGAAAAGAACCTTGCAGAACTTTTGACGAAGAGTATGTCTACGACATTAATCCTAATATTATCGAGGGGGATGTGGTTAAGCCCATAAATAAGTCACTAGCAGTGGCAATCCAATTGAGTCTGATTGGAGATCCCAAGAAGCCGGTTCATTGGATAGGAACAAGTTAGACTTAGGTGACTAATATATAACACTGATCATAAGATTAAATTCTTATAAATTAATGCCCAAGCGGTTGTGCAAAGTTATACAAAGATACTACATCCTTATGATGACATTGTTCTAGTGTTATTTCGCTACCAAAATAAGTCATATTAGCGACATCTTTAGCGACTCCAGACGAAGACGTCGCTAATGTTATAGAAATTAGCGACGTAATAAAATGATATCGCAATACGATGCTATCGGCAACTAATTACGACAAGTAGTGACTACAATTAGGTACTGTAAAAATAACGTTGTTATGAGCCGTTGAACGTCATAAATTTTTACTATTTGCAATATTTTGTGACTCTTTTTTCTTTACGTCGCTAATTTATTTATTAGTTGTGACATTTAGTGACGTTGTACCTTGTCGTCGCTAATTTTTTTTTATAATAAAGTCGATTAGATTCACTTCCCTCAAATCAAAATTTCCAAAACCAAATACCCCACCGCCGCTTGAAATTTTGAAACAACACCCCAACTGGCGGTTCCCTTTTCCTCCGACGATCCTCTTCTCCTCAGGCTAATCCACTTCGTTGGTCCCCTCCGGTTCACCATCACCGATGGCTCTCAGGTCATGTAAACCCTAACCCTAAGTCTCCCCATACAGACATAGAGATACAAACACACACTGACACACGGATAAACATAGACACACAGAGTGGAGGACACGGACGAGGGAGCGGAGGGGGTTGTAGAAGCATGAAAAATCTTCATGTTTATGCGCCAGAGAAGCCATGCGCCTAAGGGCCCGATTCAGTAAAAGTTAAGTCGCATACAACTTAGGCGGCATCCGCGAGACAATGATCCTCTAGCTCAGGCAATGGTCGACCAAAGACAGTGCTTCCAAGGTCCATGAGGTAGGGGGCAGTGAACTCTCTATGCGACACACAATACTTCTTCGTCCATGCGGCACATGCAATGATCCTAAAGACACGTGACATGAATTTTAGACGCAGACAAGCTAGCCGTAGGGTGTCACTTCCATCAGTCACAACTTTAATGACTCTGACAACATTAATTACCCTGCAAATGCCTCGTATTCGGTAAAGCGTTAGCGCTTACGTTAGAGAGTCATGATTGCTTTTGTCTGTATATAACTATGCAATGCCACGCGTATACACGAAAAACCTTCATGCATCAAAACTCTCCAAAAGACTAAGCTCTCTATTCTCTCCATGCGCCACTACTTTTTCAAGAAACCATATACGGCCTGAGCAACCTAGCCGCAGAGGAGTCACATGTGACCTGATCGATAACAGAGCACAAGGGTCGCATAAGACAGCCCTGACACAGATTCTGAAGTCTGTCAGAAGCTCTGAAACATTACTCATCACTCTGAGATGCTTCGAGACTCGTGAAGATAATGCCTCAGAAAAAGATAATAAGTCACATTGGGACATTAATTGCTTCGACAAACGTGCCATGCCACGTGTCCGACATATGCGACTACATGACCCATGCGGCCTCGTCACCATGCGGCTTAAGTGTCTATTCTACCAAAGCCCGACGAGAGCTCGTATGCAGCCAAAATACCATGCGGCTTAAGTATCCATTCGACTAAAGCCCGACGAGAGCTTGCATGCGGCCATAATGCCATACGGCCAAAGTGTCCATTCTACCAAGGCCCAACGAGAGCGCGTATGCGGCTACGACGCCAAGCGGCTACAGACAGACACATGCGGCCAAGTTGCTATGCAGCCATTAACTCATAAGATTTTTCCATTACAAATGAAGAGATCTTCGCATATTTGGTGCTGATTACATGTCCAGCTGACCAAATCACGCACACAACGGGTTAAAAATAACCCTGAGATCTCTTCAACAACATATCTCAATCAAGACCACATAGCAATATGCCTATGACATACGGCTATAGTTACAACCATATTCTGTTGAAGGAGCCTTGTACGGCCACCAAACAGAAGCATATGCGATACCCATATCCCATCAATACGATGGATATAAATAGGAGCAACTTAGACGTCCCAAAGGTCGACTTTTTTTTACTTCAGAGAGAGAGAGATCATACCACCCCCGGCCAATACAGAGAGAGAGCATACCGAGACGAGCGAAGAGAGAATATAAGCTTCTTCATCCTGCATCGGATCGTCCACGGAGTAAAAGAGATGCCATAGCACTCCTTGTCCATTGTCATACACCAGATAAAAAAATATTGTACTTAGATTGTCTATCCAGGACCTCTTTGTACTTTTATTCGTTTGTTAATTAAATCAAGCTCTTTTAAATTTTTTGAATTTAATGGCGAACAAGGTGGCGACTCTATTGGGGATAATCTTTCTCTTTTGAGAAGAAAGTTGTGATGCAATCCGATACAGCCAAGCTCGGCTCAACTCAAAGGATGTTGGTGGTCTGCTTCGACCAGTAAGGTTTCGAGGGGATGCTCTCGGAGGGAAGCGCTTGTCTTTCATCAAGGCTGGCAAAGCCCAAGAAGACCCGCAAGACATGGTTTACAAAGGCCGCTGTGCCTCACCTAACTACGGAGCTTGCGCTTCTTTCCTCTCTCTGTAATGCCCCACAATCGTACGGTACATTACTCTGAGTCAGATTAAATGAGTCAATAGCTGATTATATTTTGATTTATTGGATTTGAGAACATGTATTGATTTGAGTTGGTTTCATGTGTAGATCTCAAGCGGAGTTTGATGGAATCAAGTGTTCGTTCAGAGCTGTAGTAGGATAGTTGGATTGGAGCGATAATACCGTCTTTCTTAGTCTGATTGGTCGGATAATTTGGAGAGCACGACCTGCTCGCACGGTCATACCAATTGAGTAGATCACGCTTTGCATCGGACCACAGCTTTAAGGGATCGACCGTATCAGCTAAGCAGGGTGCTTACCAGAATTAGACTTGGTGAGTGGGCTTTGTCCCTTCTCCTCTACTCCTTTATGCCTAATAATATGGAACACACATAATAAGGCTTTGACACTTGGACTGGAACATAGAAATTATGGCTCTGTGGCATGCATAGAGTGTGCATCATTTGGTTGGATATAATTTCTGGCGTGAGTTAGTTTTACGTTGGGCATTTGGAGCTTGAGTGGAGCATCTTGGTTGGAACATCGAGGCACTTTGGGCAAGCGAGCGTGCGTTGTGCACGAGTATCAAGTTGGGCGCTTTGTCAAGCAAAGCTTACAGTTGTGGTTCAAAACTGAACAACTACATCGGCGAGGGCATTGTGCCACTGTTGGGGCATTGTGCCATGTAGCTTTCAGAGCGAGGGGTGTTGCACCAATTGGAGTATTGTGTCAAAGCGACATAGTGCCTATGGGGATAACTTGAGATGGTGCCTTGGGATAAGTTGGAGAATGGTTATGGATAGTTGGGTGGATTGAGGCGAGTATCGTTTGGTGGGGCAAGAAGGTTCTATTCTCTCGTCATACCTACTTGGTATTTGCATTGGTCACAGACAACCTGTTGTACACATGATTTGGTTTTCTCGAATGAGATATGCCCTGGGGCACCGGGATCGTTCGGCCATGGAGGAGACAAATGGTAACGTGCCATAGACGCGGTGCCTGTAGTTCAATACGACCAGACGGGCTAGCTACTCAGCGCTGGATCGGGTAGAACTGCACTTGATTAGTCCTTTATGGCTTAGACAGTGACTTCATATAGATAAGAGTTGGTTTGCTTTACTTTGGTTTGGTTTATGATTTTTGTGTAGGCGGCGACCACCTTGCTTCGGGCAAGAGTGTGCATATCGACAATTGGTTTCGGAGTGCCTGGTTCATCTTCTCGGACTTTGTCCTTCGCTTCATCACAAACTCTAAATATATTTCGTGTATCGTTTGTCTCTTGGCTCTACTCGGTGTTGTATTGGATTTTTCATGCAATAAGTCTATATATTTTTTGGTTGTGGGTGCATGTTGTTCTTCGTTGTGTTGGCTTTTGTTGGTTTTCGATAGATCGTGTATCATCATTGGCATTGTTGCATTCGTGCAACAAGTTGTTTGGCGTTGTTTCATTTGTGCAACAAGTTGAGAGGTGTCATTGTGATGGTTTGGCTTGTCGTTCAGGAGTTTCTAGTTGCATCAGTAGATCAGTTGGTTGGCAGACAAGATTGGTTATATAGCATATTATGAGTAGAAGTATCGGATAAGAATGGATCGTTGCACGAGTTTCTCGTATAGCAAATGTGTTGGATGGAGTTTAATTTTTGGTTGAGCATATCACAAAGAGTATTGGTTGAGAAGGTTTGAGTTGAGCATTAGTTGAGCATTTGTGGTGCACTAGTTGAGCAGGTTTGAGTTTGGCTTGGGGATATCAGGATAGCGTTGCACGAGTTGCTCGTACAACAAATGTGTTGAACAGTTGGGTATTGGGTTGGATTACTTGGAAGAGATCATTGAACATATTGCTCGTGTAACAAAAGTATCGAACGGTTTGAAAAATAATTGGAAGTATTGAGAATGGAATATGGCATAAGTTGCATAGCAAGATTGATAAATGAGTTATATGGTTCATGCATTGGTTGTGTTTCGTGTCAGACTTGAGTTAGGAATGACAGGATCACGCATAATGGATGGTTCGATCGGATCTTGGATCAGTGCAAAAAATTATGATGCGAGTAATGACTTGATTTCGTATGGTATATGTTATACCACATAGTGAGCGTGGCATTAAATATTTTGGATAGACCCCAATGGAATTGCTGCAATGGATACGAGTAGCAGGAATATAAGTTGGTTGGCGCACATCGACTGAGTTAGGAAATGGAACATGGAGCAAGCGAATATTGAGTTGCGATCGACAGGATCACCCCAGAATAGTTGGTTTGGAATAGACGTTCGTCGATGCAGAGTAAGCGCGAGAGCGAATTTATTTTCAAGTGGTATATAGGGCAATAGAATTTGACTCAGGTATTCTTCGATATGTTATACTTGAGAGATTAAGAATGGACTTATATAAATAAAAGTATCGTTGGACTTGAGTTATCAAGAACTAACTTGTATAAATAGAAGTTTTGTTAGACGAGAATGGAACAAGCAATGGAAAGAGTGTTTAGAATTTGAAGAATTAATGCAGACCAAGTATTGAAAATAAGTTAAGATCGATCAGATGGAAGCTGAATATCATAATTTGCTTGCACGATTTAGAAGTTCGTTGGAGAATTCGTTGATGCAAAGAGAGAGTTGAGCATGAGGAACAAGCAGTTGGGGTACGCTTGAGCGAGCGATGGGTGCATCGAAGGATAGGGAGCACGGACTATGAATTTTGGCAATACATTGGCGCTGTTGGTTGAGTAATAAAATACGATCTGGTTTGGAGGGGCAATACGATATATTCGATATTGGCGCTCAAGAAGTTTGACTCAAAAGTTAGCGGAAGTAAAATTTGGCAAAATGGTGCAATGATGGTGGACGAATTCTCCGGAAGACGTGAATGGGCATGAGGCAAGTCTAGTTGATGTTAAGTCATATTGGAAGTTAACACTTGCAGTACTGAGGCAGATTGAGGTAACAAAGATTATGATATAATTTGAGATTGTGTTGAAACTTGTGCACGAGTTATTAAGAGTGTGTAGACTAATCAAAACATAGAGAAATTAAGACAGGCTAAGAAATGGAACAAGAACAAGAATTATGGCGGTTGGACTTTTGAAGATAGCTAAACGAGAGAGCAACATTGAAGCAAATTAATGTGCTGCTCGAGCAAGTTGGACGTGCACTGTGAAGAATGGCATACAAACGAGAATGGAGAAAGTATATGGTTTCAAGAATAGTTGCAAATGGTAGTGCGAGAAGTTGAACAAGGTGGTTCAGAATTTTGATGGATTCAGGACAGAACGAAGGATTGATGAAAGACGGTTTTCACGAGTATAGTTTGATAAATTGTGGCTTGCATAGATAGTAAGACTCTAGGTGGTTAAGCACATTTGGTTGACAGATTTGTCAGAGGTAGTGCATGAAGTTCTCGGAGTCAGAAGTTCGTTCGGATGTAATGGTTGGATTGTGGCTCAGATTTGCAGAGGAGATATAACACGGTTCGTAGTAACTGTCTATCATGGTGACTTACAATTATCGAGCATAGTTTTGGGACAGCTGACCCTAGCGACTTGACCGCCAAATTAGAGATAAATATTGTAGACCCATAGAATGACCCTTGCGATGGCATATTTGGTAATGCGTCGAGGGTGAATATGAGTTGTGTATATTAGAAATAGGTCTAAGTGACTGAGTGTTGGATTTGAGAGATCCTTGGGATAGCCTTCAGCTGAAAATATAGCTAGAAGATCAAAGCGATGGTGGAAATGGCCTAAGTCCACTGATGAGATTCAGAGTCACAGATTTTTGAAGATGGCATCGCCTTTGACTCGTCGTGCTCCAGAATATTCATATGAATTGACGACTGTGAAACTAGCTTGTGAAGTTAAAGAAGTGGCTCGTTCAGATTAAATCCTTGCAATAATGGAAGGGACATATGTGCCTCAGATCTACAAGATGCATCAAAACTTAGTCTGGGATGCGTGCTCGTATATAAGGCGAAGGTGATATCCTGTGCTTCGAGGCAGTGGAAGTAGTGTGAAGGACTATTTCATGCACGACCTAGGAATTATGGCGAGTGTGTCCACGTTAAAATTGTGGCGACACTATCCCTATGGCATGGCGACAAAATATTCGTGGATCACATTAACCTCAATAGAAATGTTCACCCAGTGAGGTATTGAGATTAAGGAAATGGTTTTTGGCTGAACTGATCTAAGAGCATAGTTTGATATTTGGGTAAGTCGTCTAGCGGGGGTAGTATCAGTTGTGATGATCGTTCAGAGCAAAAGATAATATTTGGAGACGGTGCTTACAAAATATTATGTGATTGGAGTCATGCTAGAGTTTTGTTGGTTGAGTATGGATGGTGCTAGTGTAGATTAGAAATAGTCGGATGAATTGAGTTGAAACATAAACTGATTGGGTCTTGTAGAGAGATCGTCAGTGGAAAATTATCGTATTTGAGAATAATGCTTGTGCGAATGAGTTATGGAATGAATGTCAGGATTGGTTCAATCGGGAGTGAAGCGAATGAATGCCTCAGATATAAAGATACCCTTGTAACTTATCCAAATTCGCTATCGCTAAGCTTGACTGAATTGCATGTATTTTAGGGACGCCTTAAATATGTGTATGATCCGAACTAAGTGATATAAGGAATTCTTATTGAGCTGCAAGGAGGATGTTGGGATATAGAATTTGTGCGAGCATTCAGCGCGAGCGAGATGCTGAGTCTGGATCAGAAGAATGTGACTTGCATGGAGTAGAGTTATGAATTGGACAAGCGACATACGAGTAAGGAATGGATACTAGTTTAGTTTAAGGACGAACCTGATTCTAAGTGGTATATTATGTAATGCCCCACTATCGCACGGTGCATTACACTGAGTCGGATTGAATGAGGCAATAGCTGGTTATATCTTAATTTGTTGGATTTGGGAACACGTATTAATTTGAGTTGGTTTCATGTACATATCGCAAGAGGAGTTCGATGGAATCAGGTATTCTTTCAGAGCAGTAGTGGGATAGCTAGATTTGAGTGATAATGTCGTCTTCCTTAGTCCGATCGGTCAGATGATTTGGAGAGCACGATCTTCTCTCACGGTCATACCAATTGAGTAGATCGTTCTTTGCATCAGACCACGGGTTCAAGGGATCGGAGTATCAGCTAGACATGGTGCTTAACGGAATCAGACTTGGTAAATGGGCTCTGTCCCTTTTCCTCTACTTCTTTATGCCTAATAATATAGAACACACATAATAAGGCTTTGGCACTTGTACTGGAATATAGAAATTACCACTTTGTGGCGTACATAGAGTGTGTGTCATTTGGTTGGATATGATTTATGGCGTGAGTTGGTTTTACGTTGGGCAGTTGGAGTTTGAGTGGAGCATCTTGGTTAGAATATCGAGGCACTTCGGGCGAGCGAGCGTGCGTTACACACAAGTATCAAGTTGGTTACTTTGTTAAGCAAAGCATGCAGTTGTGGTTCAAAACTGGACAACTGCATCGGTGAGGGCATTGTGCCACTTTTGGGTAATTATGCCACGGAGCTTTCGGAGTGAGGGATGTTGCACTAATTAGAGCATTATGTCGAAGCGGCATAGTGCCTATGGGTATAACCTGAGATGGTGCCATGGGATAAGTTGGAGAATGGTTATGGATAGTTGGTTGGATTGAGGCGAGTATCATTTAGTGGGGCGAGAAGGCTCGATTCTCCTTCATACCTACTTGATATTTGCATTGGTCACGGATAACCTATTGCGCACATGGTATGGTTTTCTCGAACGGGATATGCTCCGGGGCACCGGGACCACTCGGCCATGGAGGAGACAAAAGGTAACATGCCTTGGGCGCGATGCCGGTAGTTCGATACGACTAGGTGGGTTAGCTACTCTGCGCTGGATCAGGTAGAACTATAGTTGATTAGTCCTTTATGGCTTGGCCAGTGACCTCATATAGATAAGAGTTGGTTTGCTTTGCTTTGCTTTGGTTTGTACTTTTTGTATAGGCGGCAGCCACCTTGCCTTGGGCAAGTGTGTGCATATTGACTCTCTCCCTCTGTTGCTGAAGGTGCTAGCCAGGCGTCCACCCAGGCTATCTATGCGGTATCCTCGCCTGACACAGAAAACACTTAGCACCCAAACTCTGGCAGAGAAAAATACTATGATGCCAGATATTCGGGTGCTGATGCAAGCTCTATACGGCAAAGAAGGAGGCCGCATAAGACTCACTATGTGGCATAGGTTGAAGGCCACAAGTAGATGGTCACATGCGACTCTGGCAGCAACCGATCCTCTATTTTCAACCGAATCTCACGCAACGCTGACCCTATGCGCCATGCTGAGATTGGTGAAAACCCAAACTTGAAATCTTCATACAATGTGCCTATGCGTGCCAAGTCAAAGAAGTTTGGGGCAGTGCGAGCTCGTTATGTTCAAACAACTATCCATCCGGCTGACCGTCGGAGGGCACCGCTAACTGTTATACGGCCCCCTGATGGAAAGCAAAAATAACACCCACGTACCCGTACACTCGGTCTACCCGTATTCACTAAAATGGTACAAATGTGAGTCAGTCTTCGCCTGATTTGCGCAATATGATCAATCACAAGCACAAGGCGAGAGAGGCAGCTATGGTATGCGAAGTGACCTCCCTAGGATATCACTATGCCAAAATCTTAATCAACTGCTACTGCAACAAAGTGACAGTACCTATAAGCAGGCAGTCGGTAATCCAACGACTGCACCTGAAGGCACCCATCCGACAACAACCCAAAGATCAGGGGCAAACATTAGAGGAGGAGGAGCTGGCCTTCGCCTCATATTACTCATCTTGGTAGGTCCCTTCCACCATGGGAGGAAGGAAGTCCAGCACCTCCATTCCGTCACTCTTAACCAGTGCATTGAGAAGGCTACTACTAGGAGGACCAACAGTGGGACCTATGGCAGGTATTTTCTAGGGTACCCGCTCAAAGAAGAAGCTATCAGCCGCTGGGGGTAGTTCTTATTCAAAGCCCCTGGGGGTTACACAAGATGGGGGTAGTAATCCCCCGGACCTATGCAACAACCCAGCATTCTGTAAAGATAGTGAATCTCAAGGGACAGATATCGAGTTCTCTGGGGGTAATCACCCTCATCAAGAAGATGCAACTTCCAAAGCTTTGGGTAACATTCCCTCCGATTCTGAAGAAGATTTAGCATTGTCGGCTTTCCCTGAGGACAACGATTCCGAGGAGGCTGACAACAACGTGCCTAGGTTTAGTGCAATATCTAGGGCTGGGGGTGTTTGTGGTATTAAACGAAAGAATGAAAGTGTATTTCAATGACAGGGTTTGTGCGAAACCTGCGCCCTTTGGTTTACAAACAAACTTGTATAATTTGATCCTATGCGAGGATGTGGGAGTACAATTTATTTAATCTGGGTAAAAATTGCTATAGGTGTCTGATCTGCGGTCGATCACTTTAGCCCTTGGACTACACGATGTTGAAGAAGTGCCGTGGAAGACAGGATGCAGCTTCGAAGGTTGTAGGAGAGGGTGGATGCACGATGCCGAAGTCGTCGATCCCCGCTCTTTGCATGAGCTCCAGGCTCTCTCTCTCTCTCTCCCTCTCTCCCTCTACTCCTTCTTGTTCGATTTTCTCCCCCCTTTGTTCCCCTTTGATAGGGGCCTCTATTTATAGAGTCTTTGGTGACAGTGACCACTCCGTTGGTGTAGCAACCGAGGAGTGGAAAGTACAGCACCCTATTACACAACGGTTAAAGTAACCAATGTCTACGTATAGATGATCTTTTGAATGAGCGGGTGACGCGGGTCCAACTAAGGGGACACAACGCGTACGGTTGCTACTAAGATCACGGCGTAAAAGCCACGTAGGTAGGTATCCATTGTGTAGAAGAGGTTGGCGTAGAAGCCAAATGTCCGTCACCATGGCATAGAAGCCGAGCAGGCATAGAAGCCGAACAGGCATAGAAGCCGAGTTGGCATGGAAGCCGGGTAGTCATAGAGACTGAGAGAGCGTTGAAGCCGGATGGGCGTTGAAGCCGAGTGGTCCTAGAGGCCGAGAGGGCGTTGAAGCCGGATGGGCGTAGAAGCCGAGTGATCCTAGAGGCCAGATGGGCGTAGAAACCGAGCGGTCATAGAGGCCGAGAGGGCATTGAAACCGGATGAGGGTAGAAGCCGAGTGGTCCTAGAGGCCGGATGGGCGTAGAAACCGAGCGGTCATAGAGGCCGAGAGGGCGTTGAAGCCGGATGGGCACAGATCCTGAATGGGCGTAGAAGCCGCTGCGTACCGTGCTGATGTGGACGCCTTTAGCCGGAATTATGACTTTTGAAGATATAATCAAATCTCTTGCAGAGATTTGCCATCATCTTATGTATTAAATGCGGAGGCGTGTTTTGAAGGTCTGTACCCCTTCTGTGCACCTGTCGCAGAGACGTGCCTTGAGAGAAACTGTCACCGCTCTGTGCAATTAGACGTGGAGACGTGCCTCAAATCCCGTACGAAGTGCGGCTTTTGACGTGGCAGGCGGTTTGTCCGCTGCGGATCATAAAACCGCTCATGTTTGCCTGTGTAAAACAGGGCAGCATATTCCCTTGTACGCATAAGAGCAGTTTATGCGGAGGGGACTCCAGTAAGCGACGGTTCGGTGATCTTTTAACTAAATCCTCTGCATTAAATGCAGAGATCCGCCATCATTCTGTAGTGCGCGTCCCGAGGGGCCTGCCGTCATTTCCAGCCGTCGTCTGGGTGGTCGTGCAGCACTTTTTGTCAGGAGTCAGAGGTCAGATTCACTGCGTGACTTGACAGGTTCATTTCGGGGAAGACGAAGCGTTCCTCGTACGCTATAACGCTGCTTCGAGAGCGGATAAGTTTTACGCCATAGAGGCGATGAAGAACTCTGTTCACGCTGGAGCGGCCTGGACGTACTACACTTATGCGGATGGTCCTATGAGCTTTATTCTTCACGCTGTATTTTAGCGGAGAAAACTCTATTGTACGCCTGATGGCTCTGAAGGCCTCTGCTTACGCTGCTCTGTATCAAGAGGCTGCGTAGCTCTTCCCAGCATATTTTTCATGCTTCTACAAGACCCCCTTCAAAGCTTTTAAATTCCTCGAAATTTGAAACACTTTGAATGAAGCATGAACCGCTTTTGAGGACCGTTCAGATGTACGCGTGATCTGGCCGACGTATCCTTTAGATGTGCGGGAAGTCGTGGAGCGTGAAATCATTAGTCTGCAGCTTCTGAGCATAAACTAAACACCATCGAGCGTGAAATCATAGACTTGTAGTTCCTGAGCGTGAAGTCGTAGGTTTATAGCCTCTCGAGCGTAAAAGCTACTGAGCACAAAGGCATCCGGGCATAAAACCATAGACTGATAGCTATCGAACGTAAAGCCGTAGATTCGTAGCTGTCGAGCGTAGAAAGCTCCTTAGCGTAGAACTGTAGATTTATAGCTTCTGAAAAGAAAATTTCTCTGAGCGTGAAGTTGCGGGTCTGTTGCTTCTGAGCGTGAACTAAGCACCACCGAGCGTGAGATCATCGATTTGGTATCTGCTGAGCATAAAGTCGTAGGTTTGTAGCCTCTCGAGCATAAAAGCTACCGAGCATAAAGGCATCCGGGCGTAAAACCATAGATTTATAGCTTGCGAGCGTAAAACCGTAGATCTGTTGCTGTCGAGCGTAGAAAGCTCCTTAGCGTAGGAACCGCTGACTTCTTCGCGCAAAAAACTTTTCGAATTCGCTGACTGTCCGCCTTCTCTGAATGATAGGCTGACGTAGTACGATACCGTATTTGTTGACGATATCCCACTGGGGGATTTTTAATGGACCTATCATTTATTGCATATATTAAGTGCAAATAATAAGTTTCGAAATAAACCCTATCAGAGGTAGTATGGACGTGATAGGTATTATGGACTTAACACCACTGGCGTACTTAGAGTTAAGTACGGGTGTTAAGTTGAGATGACAATCGATATCAGAGGTAATATGGACATGATAATCGATGGCCGAAGATTCGTTCAGAGGTAATATGAATATGACAAACTCCCTGGGTTGTGACTCTATCGGGGATAGAGGCATACATCTGCTTAGAGGTAATATGGACATGGCAGTTTTGTGGACCCATCACTTTTTGTGCACCTAAGTACAAGCAATAGGTTTGAGACAAGTCCTGCTAGAGGTAATATGGACGTAGCAGCTTTTGTGGACTCAACACCACTGGCGTACTTAGAGTTAAGTACGAATGTTAAGTTGAGATGACAACCGATATCAGAGGTAATATGAACATGATAATCGATGGTCGGACCAGGATGGTTTGTTCAGAGGTAATATGAACATAACAAACTCAGCTGGGGATTACAGCTCAGAGGTAATATGAACATGGCTGATTTTGTGGACCCATCACTTTTTGCGCACCTAAGTGCAAGCAATAGGTTTGAGACAAGCCCTGCTAGAGGTAATATGGACGTAGCAATTTTTGTGGACTCAACACCACTGGCGTACTTAGAGTTAAGTACGGGTGTTAAGTTGAGATGACAACCGATATCAGAGGTAATATGAACATGATAATCGATGGTCGGACCAGGATGGTTTATTCAGAGGTAATATGAACATAACAAACTCAGCTGGGGATTACAGCTCAGAGGTAATATGAACATGGCTTATTTTGTGGACCCATCACTTTTTGCGCACCTAAGTGCAAGCAATAGGTTTGAGACAAGCCCTGCTAGAGGTAATATGGACGTAGCAGTTTTTGTGGACTCAACACTACTGGCGTACTTAGAGTTAAGTACGGGTGTTAAGTTGAGATGACAACCGATATCAGAGGTAATATGAACATGATAATCGATGGTCGGACCAGGATGGTTTGTTCAGAGGTAATATGAACATAACAAACTCAGCTGGGGATTACAGCTCAGAGGTAATATGAACATGGCTGATTTTGTGGACCCATCACTTTTTGCGCACCTAAGTGCAAGCAATAGGTTTGAGACAAGCCCTGCTAGAGGTAATATGGACGTAGCAGTTTTTGTGGACTCAACACCACTGGCGTACTTAGAGTCAAGTACGGGTGTTAAGTTGAGATGACAACCGATATCAGAGGTAATATGAACATGATAATCGATGGTCGGACCAGGATGCTTTGTTCAGAGGTAATATGAATATAACAAACTCAGTTGGGGATTACAGCTCAGAGGTAATATGAACATGGCTGATTTTGTGGACCCATCACTTTTTGTGCACCTAAGTGCAAGCAATAGGTTTGAGACAAGCCCTGCTAGAGGTAATATGGACGTAGCAGTTTTTGTGGACTCAACACCACTGGCGTACTTAGAGTTAAGTACGGGTGTTAAGTTGAGATGACAACCGATATCAGAGGTAATATGAACATGATAATCGATGGTCGGACCAGGATGGTTTGTTCAGAGGTAATATGAACATAACAAACTCAGCTGGGGATTACAGCTCAGAGGTAATATGAACATGGCTGATTTTGTGGATCCATCACTTTTTGCGCACCTAAGTGCAAGCAATAGGTTTGAGACAAGCCCTGCTAGAGGTAATATGGACGTAGCAGTTTTTGTGGACTCAACACCACTGGCGTACTTAGAGTTAAGTACGGGTGTTATGTTGAGATGACAACCGATATCAGAGGTAATATGAACATGATAATCGATGGTCGGACCAGGATGCTTTGTTCAGAGGTAATATGAACATAATAAACTCAGCTGGGGATTACAGCTCAGAGGTAATATGAACATGGCTAATTTTGTGGACCCATCACTTTTTGCGCACCTAAGTGCAAGCAATAGGTTTGAGACAAGCCCTGCTAGAGGTAATATGGACGTAGCAGTTTTTGTGGACTCAACACCACTGGCGTACTTAGAGTTAAGTACGGGTGTTAAGTTGAGATGACAACCGATATCAGAGGTAATATGAACATGATAATCGATGGTCGGACCAGGATGGTTTGTTCAGAGGTAATATGAACATAACAAACTCAGCTGGGGATTACAGCTCAGAGGTAATATGAACATGGCTGATTTTGTGGACCCATCACTTTTTGCGCACCTAAGTGCAAGCAATAGGTTTGAGACAAGCCCTGCTAGAGGTAATATGGACGTAGCAGTTTTTGTGGACTCAACACCACTGGCGTACTTAGAGTTAAGTACGGGTGTTAAGTTAAGATGACAACCGATATCAGAGGTAATATGAACATGATAATCGATGGTCGGACCAGGATGGTTTGTTCAGAGGTAATATGAACATAACAAATTCAGCTGGGGATTACAGCTCAGAGGTAATATGAACATGGCTTATTTTGTGGACCCATCACTTTTTGTGCACCTAAGTGCAAGCAATAGGTTTGAGACAAGCCCTGCTAGAGGTAATATGGACGTAGCAGTTTTTGTGGACTCAACACCACTGGCGTACTTAGAGTTAAGTACGGGTGTTAAGTTGAGATAACCGATATCAGAGGTAATATGAACATGATAATCGATGGTCGGACCAGGATGGTTTGTTCAGAGGTAATATGAACATAACAAACTCAGTTGGGGATTACAGCTCAGAGGTAATATGAACATGGCTGATTTTGTGGATCCATCACTTTTTGCGTACCTAAGTGCAAGCAATAGGTTTGAGACAAGTCCTGCTAGAGGTAATATGGACGTAGCAGTTTTTGTGGACTCAACACCACTGGCGTACTTAGAGTTAAGTATGGGTGTTAAGTTGAGATGACAACCGATATCAGAGGTAATATGAATATGATAATCGATGGTCGGACCAGGATGGTTTGTTCAGAGGTAATATGAACATAACAAACTCATCTGGGGATTACAGCTCAGAGGTAATATGAACATGGCTGATTTTGTGGACCCATCACTTTTTGCACACCTAAGTGCAAGCAATAGGTTTGAGACAAGCCCTGCTAGAGGTAATATGGACGTAGCAGTTTTTGTGGACTCAACACCACTGGCGTACTTAGAGTTAAGTACGGGTGTTAAGTTGAGATGACAATCGATATCAGAGGTAATATGGACATGACAAACTCCCTTGGTTGTGACTCTATCGGGGATAGAGGCATACATCTAGCGCTTTCTTGAGGGTGCAAATTGTCACATCAAAGTGAAACCAATTTACAGTGATCGTCTCCTCGTTTATAGATGCAACGTGATGACCTTGGCTTCGATCAACTCCTGAATTCTCCTTTTTAGTACATAGCACGCCTCTGTAGGATGATGAATGTATTGATGAAAGAGACTGGGTCATCGTCTTTGCTAGCCCTCTCAGGGTATCTGATGTTGGGTAGCTGAAGTTTATTTTCCTTCATCAACGTATTGAAGATTTCACTGATGTCATCTTTACTGAAGGAGAAAGTCCCTTTTGGCCTTCGGGCTCCTAATGCTTGAGTTCTATGGTCTTCTGGGAAGATCGTCATCGTTGCATCATCTTCGGATTCTGAGGAAATTCTACCCCCAGCTTTGGATGTTGCTCGATTTTGTCGAGGGAGACTACCCCCAGACTTGTCGTTGCACTTGCGGAGATCACAGCGCTCATCTGGTTCCCCGTAGAGGTCAGATGTTGTCTTGCGCACGGAGCATGATTTGTACTTCCGATTTGGCGCTGAGACAACATCAGAAGTTTGGTCTGTACCGCGCGTAGCAGGAGACTGGTTTCTGCGCGTAGAGCACAGTGGATACTTCTGGGTTAGCGCTGAGGCTTTGCCAGAAGTTTTGTCTGTACCGCGCGTAGCGGGAGACTGATTCCTACGCGTAGAGCGCAGTGGATACTTCTGGGTTAGCGCTGAGGCTTTGCCCGAAGTTTTGTCTGTACCGCGCGTAGCGGGAGACTGATTCCTACGCGTAAAGCGCAGTAGATACTTCTGGGTCAGCGCTGAGGCTTTGCCCGAAGTTTTGTCTGTACCGTGCGTAGCGGGAGACTGATTTTTACGTACGGGGCACGGAGGGAGCGATGCTACCACCTCATTGGTCGGAGAGATCGGAGAGTCCACAGGAATGGTAGAGGATGTCTTGGGCACCCACACTTTGTGCATCATCCTGTTGTCTTGGACGGAGAGAGAGTGAGAGCTACCCCCGGTTCGAAGCATGTCTTCGTAGGCGGACTGATCGAACTGAACGACCAGTGTCTTCTTCACGGTTCCTATAGATACTGCATCGCGTTGAGCAATTGCTTCCTCGTCAGAAGAGAAAGATGTCCCCAGCAGAGTCGCCATCTTGTTTGTGGTATTAAACGAAAGAATGAAAGTGTATTTCAATGACAGGGTTTGTGCGAAACCCGCGCCCTTTGGTTTACAAACAAACTTGTACAATTTGATCCTATGCGAGGATGTGGGAGTACAATTTATTTAATCTGGGTAAAAATTGCTATAGGTGTCTGATCTGCGGTCGATCACTTTAGCCCTTGGACTACACGATGTTGAAGAAGTGCCGTGGAAGACAGGATGCAGCTTCGAAGGTTGTAGGAGAGGGTGGATGCACGATGCCAAAGTCGTCGATCCCCGCTCTTTGCCTGAGCTCCGGGATCTCTCTCTCTCTCTCTCTCTCCCTCTACTCCTTCTTGTTCGATTTTCTCCCCCCTTTGTTCCCCATTGATAGGGGCCTCTATTTATAGAGTCTTTGGTGACAGTGACTACTCCGTTGGTGTAGCAACCGAGGAGTGGAAAGTACAACACCCTATTACACAACGGTTAAAGTAACCAATGCCTACGTATAGATGATCTTTTGAATGAGCGGGTGACGCGGGTCCAACTAAGGGGACACAACGCGTACGGTTGCTACTAAGATCACGGCGTAAAAGCCACGTGGGTAGGTATCCATTGTGTAGAAGAGGTTGGCGTAGAGGCCAAATGTCCGTCACCATGGCATAGAAGCCGAGCAGGCATAGAAGCCGAACAGGCATAGAAGCCGAGTTGGCATGGAAGCCGGGTAGTCGTAGAGACTGAGAGGGCGTTGAAGCCGGATGGGCGTTGAAGCCGAGTGGTCCTAGAGGCCGAGAGGGCGTTGAAGCCGGATGGGCGTAGAAGCCGAGTGGTCCTAGAGGCCGGATGGGCGTAGAAACCGAGCGGTCATAGAGGCCGAGAGGGCATTGAAGCCGGATGGGCGTAGAAGCCGAGTGGTCCTAGAGGCCGGATGGGCGTAGAAACCGAGCGGTCATAGAGGCCGAGAGGGCGTTGAAGCCGGATGGACACAGATCCTGAATGGGCGTAGAAGCCGCTGCGTACCGTGCTGATGTGGACGCCTTTAGCCGGAATTACGGCTTTTGAAGATATAATCAAATCTCTTGTAGAGATTTGCCATCATTTTATGTATTAAATACGGAGGCGTGTTTTGAAGGTCTGTACCCCTTCTGTGCACCTGTCGCAGAGACGTGCCTTGAGAGAAACTGTCACCGCTCTGTGCAATTAGACGTGGAGACGTGCCTCGAATCCCGTACGAAGTGCGGCTTTTGACGTGGCAGGCGGTTTGTCCGCTGCGGATCGTAAAACCGCTCATGTTTGCCTGTGTAAAATAGGGCAGCATATTCCCTTGTACGTAGAAGAGCGGTTTATGCGGAGGGGACTCCAGTAAGCGATGGTTCGGTGATCTTTTAACTAAATCCTCTGCATTAAATGCCGAGATCCGCCATCATTCTGTGGTGCGCGTCCCGAGGGGCCTGCCGTCGTTTCCAGCCGTCGTCTGGGTGGTCGTGCAGCACTTTTTGTCAGGAGTCAGAGGTCAGATTCACTGCATGACTTGACAGGTTCATTTCGGGGAAGACGAAGCGTTCCTCGTACGCTATAATGCTGCTTCGAGAGAGGATGAGTTTTACGCCATAGAGGCGATGAAGAACTCTGTTCACGCTGGAGCGGCCTGGACGTACTGCACTTATGCGGATGGTCCTTTGAGCTTTATTCTTCACGCTGTATTTTAGCGGAGAAAACTCTGTTGTACGCCTGATGGCTCTGAAGGCCTCTGCTTACGCTGCTCTGTATCAAGAGGCTGCGTAGCTCTTCCCAGCGTATTTTTTATGCTTCTACAGGGGGTAGCAATCCTCCAGAATCGAAAGATAGTACAATAATGCCTACCTCCACTGAAGACTGTAACTCCCAAGGAACATACAATAACATGCTTGGAGGTAATCACCCTCAAATAGTCAGAGCATCATTTAAAGGTGGGAGTAACATCTTCTTTGAGTCTGGAGATGATGCAACGATTCCTGTCTTCCCTGAGGACAGTACGACTCAGGAATCGATGGCAGAAGGACTCAGCGATTGCCAATGTCTTAATGCTCTGGAGGCAATGATGCACACCATGAGTGGAACAATGCAGACTTTGGCCCAGGCAATACTTGAGTTCAAGGCAAACATGGTCCTACCACCCTCCGGTCCTATAGTAACTCCACAAGCCGGGAGTAGAAATATTCCGCTGATCTATACCAACCCGTCATATTGCGAGGGCAGTGATTCCCAAGAACCAGACAATAAAATGTTCGGGGGTAGTCTCCCTTGACAAGTCAGAGAAGCATCCAAAGCTGGGGGTAGCGTTCCCTCCAAGTCCGAAGATGATACAAAATTACCGATCTTTTCTGAGGACCGTACGACTAAGGAATCGAAAGCCCCAAAGCCAAATAAGACTTTCTCCTTTGATGACGACGACATCATTAAAATCTTCAATATACTGGTCAAGGAAAACAAACTCCGGCTACCCAATATTAGATTCCCTGAAGAGGCTAACGAGGTTAATGACCTAAAATATTGTCTCTTTCATCGGTACATCCATCATCCGACTAGAGACTACTCTGTATTAAAGAGATGTATCTAGCAACTGATTGATGCCAATGAGCTCACCCTCGACTTCGAGGATAAGACGGTCATTGCGAACATAGTATCCCTTCAATTCGATGACTTCCCAGTGACGGAAGCCCAAAGCAACCAGGGAGGTCGTCAACCTCCCGCCGACTCGTAACAAAGTAGCAGGCTTGGTATCACTGACAACCCTAAGAGGTGAGGTTATTGCTCAAAAAATGGCACCACAAGTAGCAACTTCAATGACCAGGTCAAAGGAAAAGCAATGAAGGCCGGGCCGCATGATCCTTTCCTCAGAAAACATAAATTGTAGACTTTGGATGCTAGGCACAACTCAACATGTCTCCCTGTGCATAAAAGCCAAGTCTCGCCTGACTCATCAACAATGGAGCATGATAGGCAGCGTTCTATTATACACATTTGAGTAAGTCTTCACCTTAAGAACGTATCACACTTCATGTGCACACGATAGTACTTCTCTGTGTAACAAATCCTTATAGGGAACAAGCAGTGTTCCCCTGCGCGATAGACCAAAATACGCGGCAAGTGGTGATCTTCGGTGTGGTAGAGAATCGTGCGCACGCGACAGCGATCCTATGCACACAACTCAGCCAACTCTCTCATGTATACGTGGCAGTATTCTTGTGCATTGAGCTTCTTATTCTGCACAAGCTAAGTCATCAACAATATTTAATACAACAAATGATGAGCTGCCACAGTTCCATCATTACAACCAATAATTACTCTGTCTTATGCAGAAGATGGGCTATGACCTCCAAAAAGCTGAAGGTTTAAACTTTGGTAAAGGACATCGTATTCCTTTACAATATGACAGTTATTACAACAGCACTCGCAGAGGGCTACGAAATAAAGATTCTAGTATGCATCATCACTCTAATAAGACGATAACCTATAGGGCTAGAGTTCCAAAATCATAAACTGCCAGCCCTGGTTGACAAGACGGACATCGAGGACAATATTTTCTTGATCCAACCTTCTATCAAAGACATTAAGGACATTGTTTCCTCGATTCAATAGTGCATACAGGCTCGCAAATCCTAATGAAGATATGCTAATCAGGGGCAAAATTCTCCAGCAAATAAAGAATGTACAGTGCCTATATTTTGTTTAGCCCCAACAAGTGTATAAGTACAGTATACACTTCTCCTATACGAATTAACATAAAAGCCATTATCTATATTAAGGAGTCATAAATATGCAACAAATAATGGATCCTCAAAAGTTTTCCATTGAAACAACCCTCAGGTCTATCACACTCCTAGGTAGACTACCCTCAGTAAGCTGAGTTCTCTTGGGCATTAGTTTATGTCCATATCACCTTAGAACTATCGCCCTCACATCCTCCCCAGTAGAGTTTTCCATGTCCATCTTACATCTGAGCAAAATTCCCTATTTTAGTTCAATCATCACGTCCATATTACCTCTGATATCGGTCATCATCTAAACTTGCCACCCGTACTTAACTCCAAGTACGCCAGCGGTGTTAAGTCTGTCACGCCCCAGTCTCACAGGGCCGTTCGTCCTTACTTGGGTCCCTACGGAACCGATCATCCTTGCACGGGCGTGATGCCGTGCAAGCCTAAAGTGCGCTTGCACAAGGCCAAAGCTTTGAATAAGGGCAAGTAAGCTATTTAATACTGAAGTAGCGGCACACATATTGCAAAAAAGTAAAGAACACAATGGCATATGAAAACAGGCTCTTTTATTGGTAATCGAAAGTGTTAGAAACGGCTTAAGGCCGAGGTTATAGATTGCTCAAGCACCCTTTCTCTCGATTACAATGACACCGTTCCATACATTATGTCCCTCTATATAAAAGCAGCTCAAACTCGATACGGCTGAAGGTATCGACTCCAGATCTCCGGTTCCTCGGAATGAGACACGACTATTGCTTCCTCGGACGAACAAGCACCTGAGAAAAAGCAAACTGTTGGTAGGTCAGCACTTTTATAAGTACTGGTGAGTATAAATAACTAAACATAAGCTACACCCCCAGAAACCCACACTAAGTAATCATGTGGCAAAATATTTTATTACTAGTTATCTTGCTACTTTTACCTAAATTCATTTTATGCAGCTCAGAACTAGTCAGATTTTATCTTTTGAAAACACAAGTTGGAAACCAGTTTTGCATAATCGATACTCAAGCATTCAAGCAACTATAAGGGACAGTGTCCTCATCGTGCAGTATGCAGCATATATTGTACAATCAATCTAACTCTTTGGGGCAAGGCTTATCTAGAAAACTGATCACCTCAAGTCAAAGCAAGCATATCAAGTGGACTATCATTCATTCAAGCGATTAAGGCAACATATCTATATGATTTTGATCCCCGAGAAGCTCAGGATCGGTAGCGGTAATCCAGCTAACCAATAACTCACATACTGGTACTATTAGCAGCTGTGACCAAGGTTCAGCTCTGCACTAACAGCCATTGCCCAACCGATGCGAATGTATGAAGAACAATCAGAAACTCAATGATGCAGACTAAATGAACAAGTAGGCTATACATAAACTCATTTTATTTCTTACCCACGGCCGAGCGGCTATCCCTGCAGCAGACACACAAGTTAGCAAAAAATTGCATAACATAATGTATACAGTTCTCTAGTTTTCTGTCCATCCCTGCATCAAACAGTTAGGTATACAAGAAGGCTAGCCTAGCATGCGCCCTAACTATATGATGGTCCCCTCAACGGGATTAGCAGTTGGGACGTACAAGCCCATCTTACTAATAGACGGGTCTACCCCCCCGAAAGTAAGGTTTTTAAGCCTCAGGATATCTAGATCTCTCCTAGGCCGAACGATCCCAGTGCCCCAGGAAACGTTCGAGAGATGACCTTGTGCACAAGTTGTCCTGACCCTATCCATGAATGCAAGCTCCTATCAATACCAGATAATGCACATAATCTAGAACAAGCAAGCAAACACATCTATCAAGTCCATATAGTCGAAGCTCACTCTCTCAATACACTTGCCTAATAGCCACACCCTCCCGTAAGTAAGGTTTTTAAGCCTCATGGTGGACTATTAGTCTAGATGCACAAGTTCACACCATTCACCAAGTTCTATCTCATCACAAGCCAATAATGAAACATATTCAAGCAAGCTAACTCTTAAACCAAGTAACAAGCAAGAACAGTTCTATAAATCTAGCATGAAATTCTATCTCCTTGGACAAGCATTCAAGTATTCCAGTCTAGCATACAATATCAAGAATAAGTGCAAGCAATCTTTTACTCTTTCTTATTAGCATGGCAACGGTTCATTCGATAGCGGTGTCCGTGTAACTAAGCATGCAATAACTCTCATATCTCATTTGTATAGCACTGGTTCTATCTCGTATCAGACAAGCATTTCCAGTTCTCTAGTTAGGCAAGCAAGCAAACAGATTTGTTTCAATGACAAGCTATGTGAGTTCTCTTATTAGCATGCTGATTCGGTTCTATCATTCTCTTATGAAACAATCTTCTTAAGAAACAAGCATTCAAAAACTCAGATTCATTATTAAGTCGTGCAAGAATCAGAGAATGCAGTTCTGCCCACTCATATTGATTAATCGGTCGAGAACACTCCGAAAAGATTTCCGTTCGAGCAAGCAAGGCGATATCACTTGTACATAGCAGCTACACGGAGCGGGGTGCTACATACTTACCCACCAACAAAGAGTTTCTTCCTCGAAACTCAAGGAGAAACTCATGAAAACACAGAGCAGCGATAGTCCTCATTCCTCACCATCCTAAATCAAAACTCAGCAATCATAACTCAATAAAACTCTAGCCAACAAAAATCACAAATCATATCTCAAGCAATGAAAACAAATCCAAAAAACTTTTGCCGGCAACTTTGAGAATATTTACGGACTCATTGTATGGAACGTTCATTGTAACACAATCATAACTCAGAGTCAGAGGCAACGGAATGGGCAAAGAATCGAGTTGCTCTGATACCACTATGTCACACCCCAGACCCGCAAGGCCGTTCGTCCTCGCTTGGGTCCCTACGGAACCGATCATCCTCGCACGAGCGTGATGCCGTACAAGCCTAAAGTGCGCTTGCACAAGGCCAAAGCTTTAAACAAGGGCTAGTAAGCTATTCAATACTGAAGTAGCGGCACACAAATTGCAGAAAAATAAAGAATACAATGGCATATGAAAACAGGCTCTTTTATTGATAATCAAAAGTGTTACAAGCGGCTCAAGGCCGAGGTTACAGATCGCTCAAGCACCCTTTCTCTCGATTACAATGACACCGTTCCATACATTATGTCCCTCTAAATAAAAGTAGCTCAAACTCGATACAGCTCAAGGTATCGACTCCAGATCTTCGTTTCCTCGGGATGAGACACGGCTATCGCTTCCTCAGACGAACAAGCACCTGAGAATAAGCAAACTGTTGGTGGGTCAGCACTTTTATTAGTACTAGTGAGTATAAACAACTGAACAGAAGCTACACCCCCTGAAACCCACACTAAGTAATCATGTGGCAAAATATTGTATTACTAGTGATCTTGCTACTTTTACTTAAGTTCATTTCATGCAGCTCAGAACTAGTCAGATTTCATCTTTTGAAAACACAAGTTGAAAACCAGTTTTGCATAATCGATACTCAAGCATTCAAGCAACTATAAGGGACAATGTCCTCATCGTGCAGTGTGCAGTATGTATTGTGCAATCAATCTAACTCTTTGGGGGCAAGTCTTATCTAGCAAACTGATCACCTCAAGTCAAAGCAAGCATATCAAGTGGACTATCATTCATTCAAGCGATTAAGGCAACATATCTATATAATTTCGGTCCCCGAGAAGCTCAGGATTGGTAGCGGTAATCCAGCTAACCAATGACTCACATACTGGTACTATTAGCAGCTGTGACCAAGGTTCAGCTCTGCACTAACAGCCATTACCCAACCGATGCGAATGCATGAAGCACAATCAGAAACTCAACGATGCAGACTAAATGAATAAGCAGGCTATACATAAACTTATTTTATTTCTTACCCACGGTCGAACGGCTATTCCTGCAGCAGACACACAAGTTAGCAACAATTTGCATAACATAATGTATACAGTTCTCTAGTTTCCTGTCCGTCCCTGCATCAAACAGTTAGGTATGCAAGAAGGCTATCCTAGCATGCGCCCTAACTATATGATGGTCCCCTCAACGGGATTAGCAGTTGGGACGTACAAGCCCATCTCACTAATAGATGGGTCTACCCCCCCATAAGTAAGGTTTTTAAGCCTCAGGGTATCTAGATCTCTCCTAGGCTGAACTATCCCAGTGCCCTCGGAAACGTTCGAGAGATGACCTTGTGCACAAGTTGTCCTGACCATATCCATGAATGCAAGCTTCTATCAATACCAGATAATGCACATAATCCAGAACAAGCAAGCAAACACATATATCAAGTCGATATAGCCGAAGCTCACTCTCTAAATACACTTGCCTAATAGCCACACCCCCCCGTAAGTAAGATTTTTAAGCCTCAAGGTGGACTATTAGTCTAGATGCACAAGTTCCCGCCATTCACCAAGTTCTATCTCATCACAAGCCAATAATGAAACATATTCAAGCAAGCTAACTCTTAAACCAAGTAACAAACAAGAACAGTTCTATAAATCTAGCATGCAATTCTATCTCCTTGGACAAGCATTCAAGTATTCCAGTCTAGAATACAATATCAAGAATAAGTGCAAGCAATCTTTTACTCTTTCTTATTAGCATGGTAGCGTTTCGTTCGATAGTGGTATCCGTGTGACTAAGCATGCAATAACTCTCATATCTCATTTGCATAGCAATGGTTCTATCTCATATCAGACAAGCATTTCCAGTTCTCTAGTTAGGCAAGCAAGCAAACAAATTTGTTTCAATGACAAGCTATGTGAGTTCTCTTATTAGCTTGCTGAGTCGGTTCTATCATTCTCTTATGAAACAATCTTCTTAAGCAACAAGCATTCAAAAACTCAGATTCATTATTAAGTCGTGCAAGAATCAGAGAATGCAGTTCTGTCCACTCATATTAATTAATCGGTCGGGAACTCTCCGAGAAGACTTCTGCTCGAGCAAGCAAGGCGATATCACTTGTACATTGCGCCTACGCGAAGCAGGGCGCTACAAAGTCCACAAAACCTATCATATCTATATCACCTCTGATAGGGATTGTTTCAAATCTATTACTTACATCCAAGTGCGTAAGAAGTAATGGATCCACCAAAAGTTCCCCAGCGGAGTAGTTCTCAGGTCCAGCAAAATGCTTTTGTTGAGACTACCTAAGACTTGATTTCTTCCATCAGCAAAATATTTGGCTGAGGCGTTCAATAAAATAATTATCAAGCTCCTCAAGAAGTTCGTGTCTTCTAATAAGCGCATCTGGAATGAGAAGCTCGATGAATGTCTATGGGCTTACAATACAACAGTCTCGACAGCTACTGGCAATACGCCTTTCTCTTTAGTGTACGAAAATGAAGTGGTCCGCCCGCTCTAGATATAAATTTCTTCACTCCGAGTATCTCTCTCCAACCAATTAACCGTCGACGATAATCACCGTCGACGGTTACAAGAATTGGAAGCACTCGACGAGAAGCGCCTCTTAGCTCAACAATATATTGAGCTGTACTAGGCACATCTTTTCGGAGGCTTCAACAAATGGGTCAAGGAGAGAACTTTCCAAGTGGGTGACCTCGTCTTGATGGTAAGAAGACCGATGGTCATGACCCACAAGACGGCCGACAAATTCCAGCCTAAATGGGAGGGCACGTTCATCGTGTAGTACATTTTCTCCAACAACGCCTTCGGCTAGTAAAATCCAATGAAGACTTGCTTATGATGCCTATCAACGGCAAGTTCCTAAAAAAGTACTTTGTCTAAGATAGACTTGTACTCCTCTTATCCCCAGCGGAACAACCCAGATATACAGTATTCTCGTTCTTGATTCTTTAGCAAGTGCCTATGTATGGCATTTCCCTTTCTATGCAAAGCATCCTGAAAGCCATTATCTGTATTCAGGAATCTTGAGTACACAATAGGTAATAGATCCTTAAAAGCTCCCCATCGGATTAGTCCTTAGGTCCATCTGCGCACTCCCACAAGGACCACCCGAAAACTAATTTTGCTAGACTCTAGGTCATGTCCATATTTTCTCTTAGCTATCATCCTGACAGTCTCCCCAGCGAAGCAATCCTCAAGTCTATCTTTATTTTCAGATAGACCACACCCAGCAAATCACTCATCAGTGAGTTTCTCGGATATTGGTTCACGTCCATATTATCTCTGAACTATTGTCCAAATATTTCTCTCCGGTTAAGTTTTTTATGTCCATATTACCTCAGAGAAAACCTTTCGGGTCTTGGCTATCAATCATCACGTCCATATTACCTCTGATATCGATTGTTATCTTCACTTATCACCCGTATCTAACAAAGTATGCCAGCGGTGTTAAGTCCATAAAACCTTTCACGTCCATATTATCTCTGGCAGGGCTTGTCTCAAAACTATTACTTACACTAAAATACACAAAAAGTAATGGGTCCACAAAAACTGCCACGTCCATAACACCTCTGGCAGGGCTTGTCCCAAACCTATTACTTGCACTAAAATACACAAAAGATAATGGGTCCAGAAAAGTAGCCACGTCCATATCACCTCTGGAAGGGCTTATCTCAAACCTATACTTGTACTAATATGCGCTAAAAGTAATGGGTCCACAAAAATTGCCACATCCATATCATCTCTGGCAGAGCTTATCTCAAACCTATTACTTGTACTAACATGCACAAAAAGTAATGGATCCACAAAAACTGCCACGTCCATATCACCTCTGGCAGGGCTTATCTCAAACCTATTACTTGCACTAAAATACGCAAAAAGTAATGGGTCTACAAAATCTATCATATCTACATTACCTCTGATAGGGATTATTTTTGAACTTATTACTTGCATCCTAGTGCACAAAAAGTAATAAGTCCACCAAAGACCCTCCAGTAGGATTTTCTCAATGGAAGAAAATAGCCACGTCTATACTACCTGTGTCGTGCTTCCTTCTCTTTCCATAAAAATACCGGGATCGTACCTAACCTCTCGGTATGACAACAGATCAGCTCACGTCTACGTCACCTCTGAGTTATCATCCTCACCTCCTCCCCAGTAGGATTTGCCATATCCTTCGCACCTCTGAGCAAGCCTTCCGGGTTTAACTATCGATCATCACATCCACAGTACCTCTGATATCGATCGCTGTCTAAACTTATTACCTGTACTTAAATTTAAGTGCACCAATGGTGTTAAGTCACCAAATTTCCACGTCTATATCACCTCTGGCAAGGCCCGCTTCGAACTTATTACTTGTGCTCTCGTGCGTAAGAAGTAATAAGTCCCCAAAGATCCCCTAGTGGGATGTCCTAAAAAACTATGATATCTTACTACATCCACATTATCTCTGAGTAAGATATTTTTAGAAGTTTGCCATGTCCATATTACCTCTGAGTAACGTTCTGCCCATCGACTTTCTACTATCATGTTCGTATAACCCCTGATAGTGTCAGGCATTTTAACTTGTTATCCATACCCAGTCTTAGGTATGCCATGGGTAATAAGTCAACAAAAATTTCCCAAAAGAATAGAATGTCCTACCACGTCCATATTACCTCTAGTAGGATATTCATTCCCATATCAGAGGCTTTTTTCATGCTTCTTTCAAAGTATTTTAAAACTTTTTCAAGTTTTAAAAACTTTGAAGGGGGTCTTGTAGAAGCATAAAAAATCTTCATATTTATGCGCCCGAGCAGCCACGCACCTAAGGGCCTGATTCAGTAAAAGTTAGGCCACATACAATGTAGGCGGCATCCGCAAGGCAGTGATCCTCCAACTCAGGCAATGGTTGACCGAAAATAGTGCTTCCAAGGTCCATGAGCCAGGGGGACAGTGAAGCTCTTTGCGGCACACAACACGTCTTCGTCCATGTCGCACATGCAATGATCCTAAACACATACGACAATGATTTTAGACGCATGCAAGCTAGCCATAGGGTGTCACTTCCAATATTCATAACTTAAATGACTCTGACAACATTAATTACTCTTCAAATGCCTCAAATTCGGTAAAACATTAGCATTTACGTCAGAGAGTCATAATTATTTTTGTCTGTATACAACTATGCAATGCCATGTGTACACACTACAAACCTCCATGCATCAAAAATCTCCAAAAGACCAACCTCTTTATGCTCTCCATGCGCCACTTCTCCCTCAAGAAACCACATGCGGCCTGAACTACCTAGGTTCAGAGGAGTCATATAAGACCTGATCGACAACAGAGCACGGGGGCCCCATAAGACCCCCTTGACAGATTTCGATGTTTGTCAAAAGCTCTGACACATCACTCATCACTCTGAGATACTTTGAGACTCGTGAAGACGACGGATCAGAAAAAGACAACATGTCATATCAGTACATTAATTATTTCGACAAACGTGTTATGCCATGTGTCTAACATATGAGGCTACAAGACCCATGCGACTTCATCACCATGCGGCTTAACTGTATATTAGACCAAAGCCCAATGAGAGTTCGCATACGGCCATAACACCATGAGGCTTAAGTGTCCATTTAACCAAAGCTCGACGAGAGCTTGTATGCAGCCACAACGCCATGCAGCCAAAGTGTCTATTCGACGAAGGCCCAACGAGAGCGCCTATGCGGCTACGATGCCATGCAGCCACAGAAAGACACATGCGGCCTCCAACTCACAAGATCTTTTTGTTACAACTGAAAAGATCTTCGTACAATAGGTGCTGACTATGTGTCCAACTGACCAAGTCATGCACACAACGGGTTAAAAATAACCCCGAGCTCTCTTTAACAGCATATCTCAACCAAGACCACATGGCAATCTGCCCATGGCATGTGACTACAACTGCAATCGTATTCTGTTGAAGGAGCCTTATGCAGCCACCAAATAGAAGCATATATTATACCCATAGCCCATCATCATTATGGATATAAATAAGAGCAACTTCGATGTCCTAAAGTTTGACTTTTTTTGCTTCAGAGAGAGAAAGCATACCACCCCCGGCCAATACAGAGAAAGAGCATACCGAGATGAACAAAAAAAGAACGTAAGCTTCTTCACCCTGTATTGGTCATCCACGGAGTAAAGAAGACGCCATAGCACTCCTTTTCCATCATCATACCCAGATCAAAAAAAATATTGTACTTAGATTGTCTGTCCAGGACCTCTTTGTACTTTCTTTCGTTTGTTAATTAAATCAAGCTATTTTGAACTTTCAAATTTAATGGCAAACATGGGAGGGGGTAGTCGGTAAGGGCTCAGAGAGGGAGAGGCTGATGTATAAGTATCTGGCATGAAACCATGTGAGGATGGAGTGCTTATTAGAGGGAGAGATCATATTGAGGGTGTTTATGTTTGGGATTGGAGAAGTTGATATTGTTTGGAGTACTTAAACATTCTCAACTTCTTGGCACTCTCCTCCTTCCATGCTTAGCTTGTTAGCTACTTGGTTGTTTGTGTGCAAGACCACTAACAAGTTGAATATAAAAAAAAATAGATGGGGTGGATTCATGTTTAATTATGAGGGTGATGGCTACTAAGAGGTCAAAAGAATATAGCAATTAGGTTATATGATCCTTTTCCAAAAAGTACAAGTTAAACGTATTATGTATGGACAAGTTGAATATTAAACCATATATATACTAATATAGGACTACAACTGTTCTGAACTCGTCAGGGTCTTGGTAAAGTCATCTGTCTTCATCATACTATGTGACTGCAAATTTGTAATCCATGATTACATATATTACCCACATGAACTTTACTAATCAATTAAGCCTATGAATCATCACACACCATGAAGTTTTGGTACTTTGATTTTTTAAAATTATGGTTTGGGCTGGAATATTGTAATGTAAGAGGGAGAAGAAAACATCTACAGAGTTATCAAGTTAAAAATTACATCTCATTTATTCAAAACTATCCTTTCCCACTCTCTCCTATTTATAGTTACAATCAATAGCTCCTACATTGCAGTTAGTAATCGACTTACTTAGCTGAGCTGACAAATCGAGTTGGTCGACTTGGCTATGATGATGAGAAGAGGTTGATATAGCAAGGATGATCTGAGTTGCATTTGGTTTTGATGCTACTATCTGCATTTGGTTCTGATACTCCTATAGTTTTCTGTTACATGGATAGTATCTTTGCAAAATGAATTTACTATAATGTCACGACCCGCTCACATTTGGGATACGAGTACGTGGCCAAGTCCAGCCCTACGCCGCAACATCGATGGTAGTACACTGTCTAGACCTCAACGATAATCATCAAGTCCATAATACAATATTTAATCATAATTTATATCTATTTGCTCATTCAAAACAACTATTCAATTTAAAAATCTAATAAATACATTTAAATCATAACTCGGGAACGAATCCACTAAACATCAAACTTAAGAAACTGCTAAACTATCTAAATTCTAATATTGGCCTCCAAAAGCATCTCGATCTCCAATAAGGTTCCATAGTGTAGATTAGCAAGTCACATAAAAATATTTATCCAGTCAGGATAAAACGAGTACAATTCTGAGAAAGCAGTTCAAAATATATGGTAGTGATTATAAAATATTTTTAGTAATAAAATATATGATGGAAAAAAGTAACTAATATTATGGCATGACGATGTAGTGGAAACAAGTAGTATGAACAGTAAGGTATAGGTCAACGATATGGAGTGAATAAGAAAGTTGTAACTAGCTAAATGTTTTGAAGTTCCAGTTTGATATGTGATCATCTTGGGGGTGATTCATTATCTAAACCTCGGGCATAATCATACGTAAAGTGTATGATCGGCTATCATCAAGGTCTAATTTACACAATGTCTATGTTATGGTTTGATCACAAATCTTCTGTCACTTTCTTGCCCTGAATACAACACATAGATCCAATTCACGAACCATAGAGCAATGTACAAACAATAAGAGTACGATGTCTACAACTATACGAACAACATGAAAATAATATATCATGAATAAGGATCAATATAATAATTGTCCATATAACAATGTGTCAAGCATCAAATAGAACATCACTAGACATGCATCATAGTAACTATTAATTTTGAAAGCAATCAAAGAATGTACTCGCATATCGTCCTTAGTTGGTGGTACGGGTCTGGTACCAAGTCAAAGTCCAAGTAACAATGACTATCCTATCAACTTGGGTTTCATAATAATCTATATCTACTTTACCCTTATTCTACCAATAATATAATATATAACTATACCATTTATATGAATACCCATAATACCTTATTATATAGCCAGTTCTTTACTTGTAGGTAATACTGTATATATTAGACTTATTCAATTATTTCTGAGGTTACATTATGTTGTTGGCCTTCACATCAACTTTCCGAAAAACTAAACTGATCTCATTTTTTAGTCCGAAAACTCCTGAAATCGCGAAAACACGAAAACATGTTCATTTTACGGAGACCCGATACTCAAACATTTTAACAGAAAGTTCCAGTTCAAATTAGGCCTATTAAAGTATAAATTTGGAAAGCTTACTTTGATACAGTTCTGATAAAAAAATGGAAGATTAAACAAATTCCAGTATTAGGAGTTATGATATTTCTCAGTTGTTATGGCTGCTAAAAACGAGACTGACTTTTATGACCAATTTTGGCTTTTTCGAACAAAAAGGAGTTTTTAGGGCATTATCACAAACACCATGTAGACATATAATTTATATAAATAAAAAATTAATAACAATTATATATGATCTTCTCTAACATATTTTATGTCCCTAATGGTAGAATTTCTATTTGTTGGCATATACAAGTTCTTAGAATTATTTAAAGATTATGAAGTAGGGTTGAAAGTTAAATTTTGAAGATCAAACTCAATAGAGATCCAACACAAAATATGGTCCAATCTTCTCCACCAACTTGATCTCTTTTGTTAGCACTTCTCCAAGGTTTAAATTTGGAAGAGAAAGGAGTCACTACTAGAATAAGTCAAATTAGCGATGTCTCAAAACGTCGCTAAATAACATAAAAACGTCGCTAGAAAGTTTTAGCGACGTAATTAGCGACGTTCCAATGAAGTCACATTTACCTAGTCGCTGACAGGGAAAACGTCGTAAAACGTCGCTAAAGCGACGTTTATTAGCTACGTCTAGGCGTCGCTAATTTTTTTCAAATTAGCGACGTTTAGCGACGTTACGTCACTAAATCAGCGACGTATCATTTGTTGCTAAACGCCACTAATTTTTTTCTATTTAACGACGTTTTGCAACACATTTAGCGATATTTTGCTGACCTAGTAAATATTGCCTTGTCAGCAATTTAGCGACGTTTAAGGACATAATTTGCTATGTTCTGGTACAGTTAGTGACATATTTATCGATGCATATAAACGTCGCTAAATTGTAATTTTTTAAAAAATATAAAAAATGCATGCTTGCAGTTTGTCATATATAGTCATATATCTTTGTAATATCACAGTTCATAAAAATAGACATACCCGGAGCATCCCTCCGTTGAATTCCCTGGGTTTGCCAATCCCTTCGGCGGAATACCCAACACCGGTAAATCCACATACATTTAATATGAATAATAAAGTAAAATTTAAAGAAAATCATACATTAGAATTACAAACCGAGTCTCAATAAAATCTTGTCGTAAAGAATGTAATAAATATTCGCACAACTGAGTGCAAGAAATAAAGTCTAAAAGCCTCAATAAATGTATAATATTCATAAATGACCCAATATCATGGGTTAAAACATAAAAAACCAGTAAACTGTCGTAACTCGGACAACTACGGATCTAGAGGAAGATGAGCACCAGCGCGTATCAGGGATAAGAACAACACATACTGCTCTTGTAAAATTGACACAAATGTCGATGAGGAAGGCAGTAACGTAGGTGGAGTTGGTGTCGATTAAGATACAATATGAGGACGTATTTGCTCCAACGATGCTAGTCGATGGTTTTATGAATCTATGGTAGATAACTGCCTCGTACTGCTAGTAGCCAATAAATCTGGATCATCGCCAGCCTCTCGTCCATGGACAACTGTTATGTCTACAGCTCCATCATGCTGCGCTTTATCGACGCTCTAAGATCAGTAACACAATACTCCATCCTCTCAGTCATATTGTAAAATTCCTTCACCCAAAATAGATATTTTGTGTGTATTTTATATTTATTGTATTTATTTTGGGTTATTTTTAAATAAATTAAAATACAATTATTTTGTTAGAATACTTCACCGTAGTTTGGATATTAGTGACGTAGGATGACCCCAAAATCTACATCACCCTTCATAGAAAATTGCCTACACGGGAAACACAACTTGTAGGATCTTTTCGTGACTCAGAATTTGACCATTCAACAATAGTATGGCACTAGTGTAACAACCAAAGTTTATTGTATTTAATATTTTGATTTTTTATATAAATAATCTATTTATGGTTATTTTCCATCCAATCCTTCTTCAATAAACAACCTATAATTCCTCCATGCCAAATTAGACCACTTTCCTCTTTTGTAGGATTTATTTATTATTTATTATAATTTTAAACCCATGGAATCAAATCAAATATTTGTCAAGTTAATTATTTGGTTAGTTATTGACTTTTAAATAACTAACAACCTAATTAGGAAATATCATAACAAACTAACTACCCATCCCAATCCTAATCCTACCCAAAACTCACGGCTTCCCCCTTGGCCGAATTCCTCTCCATTGGCCAAATCTCTCCCCCTCTCTTCTCTCTCTCTCTCTCTCTCTCTCTCTCTCTCTCTCTCTCTCTCTCTCTCTCTCTCTCTCTCTCTATATATATATATATATATATATATATACCCTTTTATCTTCTAAAAATCTTAACTTAAATTATCCTCTAAAAAACTCTAATTTTCTTCTGCACCTACTTCCACCAAGTCGCCACCACCATCACCAAGCCGACCCCCTCCTCACGTGGCCACAACACCTCTTCCATCCAAGAACCCTAACAATTCTCTCATTCTTCTTCTATTAAGTTCTTTAATCCATCTCTCCTTAATATCTTCTTGTTATATATTTATATAGATTTGTACATATGTGTTGTAAACTCCACTAATTTTTTATTGAAGAACCCATGCAACCCATGAACCCTAATTTTGAGGTTCAATCCAAAACTTTTGTGCATACATGAAACCTCCTTCAAAACCCTATTTAATTCTTGTTAATATATTCATATAGATGTTAATAATATGAAATATATTCAGTTTTTATAAATAATTCTAGATTTATTAATTTGTATTAAATTAGAGTTTTGAATATATTTTATGTGTAGTTTTGACCTAGTTTTGATGTATGCATGATGGAGATCCTTGGACCTTGTTAGGACTTGATCATAGATAGAAAACCCTAAAAAAAAAAATTCTTGATGAAGTATTATTTTTTCAGAAATTATATATTAAGAAATTATATCAAAATTATATTATTTAATGATTATATTATCACAACACCCGTGTACCCCCACTTGGCATGCATACTAGCAAAGTTTGGTTGCCAACCCTAATATGATCAACTTGTAGATGGTAAAATCCTAATTACTTTTTATGGATAAAAGAAATAGTATTTATTGTATTTATTACTAATTTTACCATATTTATTCAAATTTTAATTTTATTTATTAAAATTAGAATTGTAGGTTTTTTATGTAAAAAGTTGACATAGTTTTGACAAAACTTGACCTTGACAGTTTTAGACTTAAACCCCGACCAAAAATCAATATTTTTATAATTTATAATTATATAATTATATTTTAATTCTGAATTTTTAAGTATTATTCCAGATTTACTTATTGTCAAAAATTAATTTTTATTGACTAGTAGGTAACCCGTTATGACCTAGTTTTGGGTTCTACTTGATTTTGGACTCATAGAATTTATAGGAGACGACCCTATTACTAAAAACCCTATTTTTCCAATAAATTTTAGAATTAATAGTTTTTATTAAATAATATTTTAAAAATGATTTTTGATAATGTTAATGGTTAGTAATATTTTGAGGGCTATTTACTTGTATGTGCAACTAACGTAGAATTAATAACTAGAAAATAAATTAATTAAACTAGAAGAATAAGAGTATAATTAGTGTAATAATTAATTGGTAGGTGTTCGAGACATTTCTATGGATAGCTCCGAACCAAAATTTTTTTGCTCGCATCTTGGCTTGAAAGGCAAGTACACCTTGCTTGATTGTATTGTTCATTTTATATTATGCCTAATTTTTATTTGTTTAGTTGTGTGCACGCATCTTAAAAGTAGTTGACTTATCTGGTATATTGTAAAGATATATAGTATCTTCTGACCTGACACTGTTTTAAACACGATCACTGTCTGAGTGAGTGAGTGCATGGACTAACGTGTCAACTGATCATCAGTAAGAGAGTTCGAGTCTTGTGTTAGTAGTTGGTATTGGTTTAGTTTTCTAGATATTATTTGACGTTATTGCATTATGTTTGCACCTCGTATACGGTTTGGATAGTTCACTGGGAGGGGAGAGTCTTCTAGTGAGCGTATGGGATTTCTGTTTCTTACTGTACTGTGAAAATGGTGCAACTGTGTAACCCTCGAGTTCAACGGAACACCTGGTGGGATGACTATTCTTCTATTTCTCTCCCCTCATGGCCATTAGAGATGTCTCGAGTGCACATCACATAGATGATTTAGTTACCCTATTTATTGTTTACAACTTTACTTTCATATATGTCAATTTCTTGTGTACTTGTTATGTCCCTTTGAGGACCTGGCACCCTTTCCATGTATAGAAGATCATGATTATTTGCAGAAGCACGGATCAGGACTGGCTACTTATTTCTTTTTCAAGGAGGTCTTCCCTTAAAGCTTCTTATCACTAGATGATGTACTTATTTTGTTGTCTTTCATATCCTAGTTGGTAGTGAATTTGTCTCCACCTGACTACTAGTTCTTCTTGACTATTTTTCTACTTGGTACATTGCCATATTGGGTTATATATTTCTATTTGGTTTTGTGGATGAGATTAGTATTGCCTGTGACTTATGTAGTTATATACCACTTGTGAATTACTATTCATAAAATATTGTACATATGTATATAATTTCTATATATTGGAGTTGCCATATACATACGACTGACATGCTTATATATTCCTAGTCCTATGTATTTTGGGACTGGGACGTGACATTTTTAGTGGTGGCCCATGCAGGTCCAATTAGCCATTTTGGTTACATAACTGTACTGAGCGGGCCTGCACCTAAGATTAGAGTTTTAGGTCTCATCCATATTTGACTATGACTCACCTTCCTTCCAACCCGTTCTATTTAAATGATTGCATTATGCTTGATTCATGTACTTCTCCTAATCTTTCGTCCATCTCTTGTAGAGAGAAAAATTTGTCCATGCAGGCCGAGAGTATATTATCGCGGTTACGTTACTGTATCGTGTAAGCCTGCAAATAGGATTAGAGTATATGATCTCATCCATATATTTGAATTCCATCTTTATTTCCATTCTAAAATTTTGAACTCACCTACCTTCCTTGATCTTTAAAATTGTACTCGCTTAATTATCTTAACATCGGTATCCTTGTTTTCTAACCTCTTTCTATTTAATGTACTTCCCTAATAGTTTCTTGAGTATAGCCTTCTGCCAAAATATAGGAATCCTTGTTGTTAGAAGATAATTATTATAGCATACCTATTAAGAAAAATAATTTAGAATATTGGCAGCTCCCAAAAGTTTAGCATACCTAATGAACCCTAGCATCCAACACCTATAAATTGATTGACCATTATCCTTTGATATATTTAGGAATGACTTGAGAGTAGTATATACATTACTAGGGTTAGTTATAAATTTAACCATATTGTTTGACCCTAGTATTGAGAAACCAATTGAAATCTAAGGTTGAATATTATGACTAAACCTAACTTTCATAGTGAGATAATATACGAGGACTATAAATTTAGATTCTTGTCTTGATATTAGCAGAGTAGTACCTTAGGAAACCAAGAGAAGTGAACCAATACCATAGTAAGAGCAAGGGTACCCTACGTTCAGCTTAGTAGATCTCCTAGAATAAATGATCATCGTTGAGTCATACTTGAGTCTTCATGAGTCATCGACCGTGCCATTTTATACAACTATTTATATACTTTATCTTGAGTTAATCCCTCCCTCCATCATAGATCAATTGTCATAGCTCTTTAAAAATTAAAATCCATTAAATGATTAGAACATTTTCCTTGATCATACCTCGAACACAGAGATTAGCATCTTAGGAAATTATGATATTATCAAGAGTCTCTCTATTTACTTTCATATCTTGTCTCTCTGAAACCTTAACGCTCACTATTTGTGCGATGAACAAAATTTTCCTTCGTCTTTCAAATTGTGACACCTTTTCCTTCTAATGGTAGGCCTAGTGATTCCTTTTATGTTAGGATATATAGTTAGTAGGATTATAGTTTGTTAATCTTAAATTTTAAATTATTGTGCTTAGTAATTAGAACTTGATAGTTTGTGTTGTTATTTAGATTATGATTTTATGATTATCCTTTAGTTTCAAATCAAGTAATATATTCCACATATCTCAATATAGGTTATGTCCTCTTTTACTTGAGAGCCAGTAACTTCTCCATTATTAATATCAACACTTTTGTTCTATAAAGCAATATGATTAAGACTTAAGATGACCATTACCTATGGAGTTTTTTTAATGCAATAGGATACCTTAATAAGTACCAAGATCTTTCTCTCGTATACCCCAATAAGAGTTTCTACTTTATTTATAAGAACATGATTATTTTATAGAATCCCTTATGGCATCTACATTATTAGTTGATTCTCGTAAGTTGAGTAGCATGCCTCATAACCTAGTATCCCATAGTCCTTTTGACCCATTAATAAAGTATAATGTGAATATATGCTAGTATAAGAAGATAGTTTTTATCCAGACTGTAGAACTTTAGAGGCCCATACCACCATTTGGTCGACCAAAGACTTAGACGAGAAGTTAGTATGGCAACTGTAGAGGCACAAACACCGGGCAATTCTTAGATTCTCGATGAACTTGAACTATTTATACTCTTACTCATCATAATCCCACGTACTTATATTATTTTGGACTATCTTGACTTATGCTGCTATTATTGCCTAGTTTTGCAAGCTTATTCTTCTATCGAGCTTGATAATGACATATGTATTATTGGGTGCATACTGATATATTTATCTAATTAGACTCAGTATATTATGGTCTGGACAACCTTAGTGCGCTTGGTTCTCTCTTTGCATGACTACTTACGTGAATTTAGATATAGTTGACCTAGCTTGTTAGACAAATATACTTTCCCTCTAGACAGGTCAGAGCGTATTGTATCAGTTATATAATTGTACTGATATGAGCATACGGATAGAAATTTACCAAAAAAATAAGATTTTAATCCACAACTGCCTTGACAACTCCCTTTTGAATTCTTTAATTGCCCTTGAACCTCGTACTTATATTCTATCACCTCATCCTTAAACTATTTATCGATGTTTTTCGTCTTCCCCTATTTCAGAAAGACAAACGTTCGTGCTTGATATAAGTTGACACACGGATAGTACTAAATATGCCCCATAGGCCAATCATATTACTTTGTGACTATCTTTGTAATTAAGGGCATATCACATGTGATAGGTTTTGTGTTAAGATATTGTGGATTAGTAAGCACTATTAAATGATTGAGATTTTTTTTTTGTATAGTCTTGTGTTTATGAAAGATTGGTAAATTCTAAGTTGGGTAGAAGTTGCATTGTCAACTTGAGCCAAATTTTCTGTGCATGTAAAAATCTTAGATCATGATCAAGTAAGATAAGATTGAGTGATTTAAGTTATTTTAATTTCGATAATTTTTATGATGATACGGATTTAACTTTAAAGAGAAGAATGCCTTATGGAATAAATTTTAAAGTTTTAATATTACGGACCAAATATTTATAATTTGAGCACATGATTTAAATTTTTAATATTGGAGATTGAATATTCGAATTAAATTTTATGGATAAAAATAAATTCTAAATATGAACATTGATGGATTGAATTCAAAATTTTATAATTTGTTGATTTGTATTAAAAGTTAAATTTTGATTGTTGGATCACCTATTTGAAATGTTAAGAATAAAAATTGAATTTAAAATTTTGATGAGTACAAAATTCTTAAGTACAAAACTAGGAATAAGATTTGATTATAGTTGTTAATATTTGAAAATTTAGAGGAGATTATGATAGATAGAATCATGATTTGGATCTGGGTTATTTAAATTTGAAGATGAAATATAGATTTGATCTAAACCTTGATTATTTAAATTCGAGAAAAGATTATGATAGGCCGAATTTTGATTTAAATAGTAGTATTTTAATTTTGAAGAGATTGCGATGAATTTGAATATGTTTTGTTATTTAAATTTTTGAGAAGATTATGGTTGACTTGGCTTAAATACGAATTTGGAGGATTTAAAAAATCATGCTTTATTTTTAATTTTGAGGACAAAATTTTTATAAGTTGGGTAGATTGTAAAACCCTCTCACCCAAAATAGGTATTTTGTGTGTATTTTATATTTATTTTAGGTTATTTTTAAATTATTTAAAATTTAATTATTTTGTTAGGACACTTCACCGAAGTTTAGATATTAGTGACGTAGTACGACCCCAAAATCTATATTATCATTCGAAAGAAGTAGCCTATACGGGAGACACAAGTTTTAGGATCTTTTCGTGACTCAGAATTTGGCTATTCAATATTAGTATGGCACTAGTGTAACAATCATAGTTTATTGTATTTAATATTTAGATATTTTTATATAAATAATCTATTTATGGTTATTTCCCATCCAAACCTTCTTCAATAAGCAACTCATAATTTTTCCATGCCAAATTAGGCCACTTTCCTCTTTTGTAGGATTTATTTATTATTTATTACTATTTTAATCCCATAGAATCAAATCAAATCTTTGTCAAATTAATTATTTGGTTAGTTGTTAACTTTTAAATAACTAACAACCTAATTAGGAAATACCATAACAAACTAACTACCCATCCCCACGGCTCATCCCTTGGCCGAATCTCTCCCCCTCTCTTATATATATATATATGTGTGTGTGTGTGTGTGTGTGTGTATGTGTGTGTGTGTGCGTGAGTGTATAAATACCCCTTCTATCTTCTAAAAACCCTAACTTAAATTCTCCTTTACAAAACCATAATTTTTTTCTTCACCTACTTCCTCCAAGCTGCCTCCACCATCACCAAGATGCCCCCCATCCTCACATGGCCACACCACCTCTTCCATCCAAGAACCCTAGCAATTCTCTTTTTCTTCTTCTAGTAAGTTCTTTAATTCTTCTCTGCTTAATATCTTCTTGTTATATGTTTATATATATTTGTATATATGTGTGGGATATTTTGTAAATGCTATTAATTTATGATTGAAGAACCCATGCAACCCATGAACCCTAATTTTGAGGTTCAACCCAAAATTTTTGTGCATGCATGAAACCTCCTTCAAAATCCTCTTTAATTCTTGTTAATATATTCATATCGATGTTAATAATATAAAATATATTCAATTTTTATAAATAATTTCAGATTTATTAATTTGTATTTAATTAGAGTTTTGAGCATATTTTATGGGTAGTTTTGACCTAGTTTTGATGTATGCATGTTGGAGACCCTTGGACCTTGTTAGGACTTGATCATAGACAGAAAATCCTAATTTTATTTTGATGAAGTATTATTTTTCTAGAAATTATATATTCTAAAATTATATCAAATATTTATTATTTAATGATTATATTGTCACTACACCCATGTACCACCACTTGCATGCATACTAGCAAAGTTTGGTTGCCAACCCTAATAGGATCAACTTGTAGATGGTAAAATCCTAATTATTTTGTATAGATAAAAGAAATAGTATTTATTGGATTTATTACTGATTTTGCCCTATTTATTCAATTTTTATTTCTATATATAAAAATTAGAATTTTAGGTGTTTTATGTAGTAAGTTGACCTAGTTTTGACAAAACTTGACCCCGACAGTTTTAGACTTAAACCCAGACCAAAAATCTATATTTTTAGCATTTAAAAGTATATTATTATATTTTAATTTTGAATTTTAAGTATTATTCTAGATTTACTTATTTGTCAAAATTAATTTTTATTGACTAGTTGGTAACCCGTTATGACCTAGTTTTGGGTTCTACTTGGTTTTGGACTCATAAAATTTATAGGAGATGACCCTATCACTAAAAATCCTATTTTTTCCAATAAATTCCAGAATTAATAGTTTTTATTAAATAATATTTTAAAAATAGTTTTTGATAATGTTAATGGTTAGTAATATTTTGAGGGCTAGTTACTTGTATGTGCAACCAACGTAGGATTAATAACTAGATAATAACTTAATTAAACTAGAAGAATAAGGGTCTAATTAATGTAATAATTGATTGGTTGGTGTTCGAGACATTTCTGTGCATAGCTTCGGACCAGATTTTTTGTGCTCACATCTTGGCCTAGAAGGCAAGTACACTTTGCTTGATTGTATTGTTCAGTTTATATTATGCCTAGTTTTTATTTGTTTAGTTGTGTGTACGCGTATTAGAAGTAGTTGACTTACCTGGTATGTTATAAAGATAGGTAGTATCTTCTGATCTAACACTATTTCAAACACGATCACTATCTGAGTGAGTGAGTGCATGGACTAGCGTGTCGACTGATCATTGGTACGAGAGTTAGTGTCTGGTGTTATTAGTTTGTATTAGTTTAGTTTTCTAGATATTATTTGACGTCATTGCATTATGTCTACACCGCGTATACGATTCAGATAGTTCATTGGGAGGGGAGAGTCTGCTAATGAAAGTATGGGATTTCTGTTTCTTACTGTACTGTAAAAATGGTGCAACTGTATAACCCCGAGTTCTACGGAATGCCTGGTGGGATGGCTGTTCTTCCATTTTTTCTCCCTCATGCACTGTTAGAGATGTCTTGAGTTTACATCACATAGATGGTTTAGTTATCCTATTTATTGTTTAATGCTTTACTTTCATGCATGTCGATTTCTTGTGTACTTGTTATGTCCCTCTAAGGACCTGGCACCCTTTCCAGGTATAGAAGATCATGATTATTTGCAGGAGCCCGGATAAGGACTGTCTACTTCTTTCTCTTTCGAGGTGATTTTCCCTTAAAGCTTCTTGATCACTAGATGATATACTTATTTTGTTGTCTTTCATATCCTAGTTGGTAGTAGATTTGTCTCCACTTGACTACTAGTTCTTCTCGACTATTTTCCTACTTAGTACATTTCCATATTGGGTTATATATATCTATTTGGTTTTGTGAAAGAGATTAGTATTGCATGTGACTTATGTAGTTATATACCACTTGTGAATTATTATTTATAAAATATGGTACATATGTGTATAATTTTCATATATTGAGTTGTCATAAATATACGGTTGGTATGCTTACGTATTCCTAGTCCTACGTATTTTGGGACTGGGGCGTGACGTATGCCTGAGCTCCATGATGATGCACTTGAGCGTATTAAATCGCACGATGAGCGTCACATCATCCGGTTACGGCTGAGAAAGTGGCTACTCCTCTATCCTTCCCAACAACTCGTCATAGAGAGACGCAATATGATAGTCAACGGTCTCCTGGACTCGGGCAGACGCCTTCGAGGGCTATGGGGAATGCGTACTTGCAGCGGAGGACCTAAAGGACTGTATCGCAGCAAGGGTGACATAGATCTCGTACCGTAGTACCTACCCGTATGGAGACAACCAGCAGCGGTCACCCACAGTTCATCCACCGACGGAGCTGGAGTGGGCTGCGAGAATATACCAGCCTCTCTCGCGGTAGGTGCACTAGCTGTCGCCCGCTCACAGAGCCTAAGATACACGAGCTAGAAAAGTATTGATACTCGATAATTACTAAGATCTAAGGTATTTATTACTAACTCCATGGATATTTATTTGCTTATTGCCTAAGTTATATTAAAATTAATCCAAACTAAAGTAATACTTACATAGGTCTGCGAGGCTGTCTCATCAATAATGTTTTTGCCCTTCCGATGGGGGGCAAGGAAGACGGTAACCATGTTGGCATCCTCACTTATTTGTACCCGTTAAAAATATATTATTTAGTACTAAAATTAAACTTTTTATCCTACTATATTTTATCATACTTACATTAAAAAATATATTTCAAATAAGAAATATACCAAACGACAAAAATATTCCATCATCGAAATCGAGCCACCACACCACTTTGTTGCCTTCTTCCTAGCTGCCTTGGCTTCTCAGACCATTCATTGTACCTTGGATCGTCGAATCTATCCCTCATCGTAGTCCACTGCTCAGGCATGATCCAACCTTGGATCGATTTTTCTTTGACGAGACTTCTGGTCAACCAGAGCATCACAGATCAGTTTGGCTGCGACGGTAGGAAATATCTCTTATTCAACTCGGCCTAGTGCGTTGGATAGAAATATGTTTGCTACAAGAAGTAATTTAGTAAGTTATATAATATGCATAAATTAGATAATTGATATTAAAACCAAATATACTTTTACCTTGAAGTGCGCAAACTAGAATGTCTTTCTCTCGTCTGGAGTATCAGAGTAGTTGATCCAAGGGCCACCATAGTTGTTCCTCAGAAAGTGGCCCAAGCGTATCTTTACCGACGAGGGATGATATCTATATAGAGATAATTATATTCATGAAAAAGTGAATATATGGTGAATAAAGAAATATATGATATATATGATGATAAACCAACTAATTGACTTACTTTGTACCGTCAGCCCAAATTTTTATCCTCATCTCATCCAGAGGTGCGCATGGAGGATCTCGCTGATGCTGGAATGGCGTAGGCTCAACCTCCGCCATTTGCTCATCTATCTCCATGGTTCTGTCAGCAGGAGGAATGTTGGACGAGGGAGTAGTCTCAGGCCTGGAACTACTCATCCCAAGATTGCTGCCACGTAATATCGTCACTGTCGGAGATATGACTGGTCGATATATTAGAGTACTTGGCGACGAGGATCCAGAACCAGCAGTAGGTAGTACCGGAGGAGCACTCAGTCTACCTTGGGATCTGTCGAATGCTCTGCGTTGTCCTGTCATACCTGATAATACCATATGATGATAGAACAAATAAACAAATATATAGTACATTCTACAGTCAAAATAATATATATATCTAACAGTATTAATAGAGTTGAACAGTAAATAACTATAGTGTCACAAGTCTAAATGGATATTTGTACATTCTATAGTCAAAATATAATACATGTCACAAGTCTAAATAGATTTATTTTATTTTCAATCATCTTCAGAAAATTATCTTGTTCGTCTTCTGTGTCATCCTCTTCCTCTTCCTCTTCCTCCTCATCTTCACTTTCATCTGCTTCATCTTCGTCTTTCTCTTCGGATAATTTTACCTCTTCTACATTAATAGTCGTGTAATGAGTAACTTCCATTGAGTCCACATCTACAATATTTATTACCAAAGGTAGCTCGTCCTTCTGATAAGCTATTTCGTCAATGTCAAAGATTTTTCTAGCTACTCTTGCATATTGTCTGTCACGACCCGCACCCGGTTTAGGGGCACGAGTGCGTGGGTACGTCCAGCCTACGCCGCAGCATCGGCGGTAGAACGCTGTCTAGGTCGAGTACTATCTAAACAATCTCACGCTAGTATCCCACTCCATAAGGAGACTCGGATAATACTATAAAAATATAACAACATGCTCAATCACAACTACAGCACGATAGGAATTTGAAGAAATAAAGAATACAACACAAGTCTAATGACAACATAATCATACCTGCAATCAGTAACATCCAATCCCCAATGTCAGAAACAAGTCCACTAAGGTCACAGTCTGGAAAAATATTTTCCAGTCAGGAAGGAGCAAAGTACATCTCTAAATAGCAGTTCTATTTAAATGACATAAACTATGTAGCAGTTCTAGATGGAAATATACCAGATGCATGTATAGGTACGAGAAATGTATAATAAGAAAAATACTGGAAATACTGTAAGTAAATGCAGGAAAGAACAATATGTCAATGAGCAAAGAATCCTATGACTAAGTGTGTGAGTACTAGCTTTAACATGTGATCGGCTTAGGATCTTGATCAGGCTGGTTACATGTGATTAGCTATGATTCACGAAGGTCAGGCTAACCGTTGGTTAGCTATGATGCATGTAGAGGTCAGGCTAATCACACGTAACAGCTATGAGGCACTGAGAGGGTCAGGCCGCACCCGACGTGAGATGTGGGGTGAGCTATGATGCATGAAAAGTTGGGTATGATCACATATCTACACTAAAATACTCCCCACCCCCGACTGGTATAGTAGATCCAATCATGGTACGCTATGGCACGGGATTCCCTAGGAAGGTAGCAAATCTCCCCGGGAATCAGTATCTGTACATGCACAAGATAACAAGGAAAACAAGTCTTGTACAAGCTACACCATGAATAAGGAATAACATCTCATGATGAGATCCGTGTATACCAATCCGTGTAACCAATGTGTCAAGAACATGGATATTTACACTAGATACAGTGAACATAGGAGATATCATAAATTAGAAACTAATCAGAGAATGTACTCGCCTTGGGTCCTTAGCTGGTAAAACCAATGTCCTGTCCCAGAGTATCGTCTGGAGGAACCAACAGTCCTAAAATATATCAAATACAACATTTGCATCAGGTGCTACACTAACACATCACAAATACATGAACTCAGGGGCTCTATCAGGTATGGCACTAGTCAACTAGGGTCCTAGTAATTTACCAATTAATAAATAATTTAATACATATATATATATAGTTATTCCAAAGTATACAAAATAGGTATAACTGTATGTACATAAGTGGAAATATATTTTATTTATGTGAAAAATTATACATCACTCATACATATAAACTAGTATATATGTACCAAAATACCTATTAACTTATATTATACACATATATATATATATATATATATATATATATATATATGTATATATATATGCATACATACTAAAATAATACAATACTATATACAGGTAATATACCAAAATATGTTTTACAAGTACATATATATCAATACAGTTTTTATATATATATATACCATATATATATATATACCAAAAATATGTTTATACATGTTTATATATATAGGTACACATATTTATACCAAAATACTGTTATATATACATATATACCAATATACATTTATTTATATTTAAATACTGAAACATACATTAATACTTATTATACCAATAAAACGTATATAATATATATATAAGTGTCTATTAGTAATTTGTACAAAATACGTATTTGTGTATATACACTAACAGATGTATATACATATATACTTTTTATACCAAAATACATATTTGTATATATATATATCAATCAAAAAATCCTTATATATAATACATAACTAAATTTACACATTATAAATGACTAATTTCATACATTAAAACAATAAAACTAATTATGTTGTATTTACTAAACTAATTACATGAACTAACTAATTGATTATGAAATTAATTAACTGATTACCATTAGCTACTGATTAATAATTTAATTAACTGATTAAAAATCTGATTAAAAAATTAATTAACTGATTAATCAGATATTAACTAAACTAATTATCTATTAACTAACTAATTAATATATAACTAATTAACTACAGTGTTTGAGTCGAAAGAAAGAGGGAAGAGGGAAGGGGAAGAGCTCACATGGGGGTTGGTGCACATTTGTTGAGTCACTCATCATTAAAGTTACTTCTTCTTTTGACAGCTCCTCTAGAGCTTCACGATCAAATACTTTCCCATCCAGTGGTGTCTCGTCAATCTTGCAGTCCCCTGTGTGGAAAATTATACCATCACGAGAACCAATCCACAACAATCAGGAATTGAGTGTGTAACACGAATGGGCTCCACTTCAAATGGTCCAGCAAGGAACCTCTTTTTGCACTTAAATACCTTAAACCTGAATGTAGGAAAAATCCCAAACTCCTTCAATCTGGAATGACCAATGTGTCCCAAAGTAATGGATGAAGCAATGTGGTCCTCATGGCCATGTGTAAAGGATGAGTCCCAAAGTAAAGGATGAAGCAAATATAGGAGTGCGCTGATCCAGAGCTGGAATGACCAATGTGGTCCTCATGGCCATGTGTTATGACAACTGTTTCAATTTTGTGGCTCCATCTATGGGAATAACACGTAGTGGTGGGCCATCCGATCCTTCATAGAATTGTTCCAATTTCCTCTTAACATAATCTTCCATACTTTTCCCTGCTCCATCACTTCTTCTTGATCTCCTGCGGGGAACTTTAGAACCTTGGCCACTGAAAGCGGGGAGGGGAGGCGACCAAGCACGCGACGGAGGCCTGAAGAGGCCGGTGGTGGGTCTTCGGTAGCGGCAGCAGCTCGTGCAATAGAGGCGGCCGGCTCAAGGCTGAGCAGATCGGGATGAGTCGTTGGTGATGTCGAGGAGCGCAGGCAGGGTCCTCACCTGGCAACGGAGCAGGGCCTCTTCGGACCCGGGCGTGCCGGCATTCTTGGCCAGGGTGACGTGTTTCTTAACCGCGGAGGACAATGGGGTCTTCTCGGACGGGACGGACAATACGAGGCCAACGATGGGAGGGAGACTACGATCAGTCGAGACCTGACTCTCGGGCTGGCGGGAGCGTCGAGTGGCGGACTGACAACACATCGGCCATCCGTGGAAGGATGCGCTCAGTCCAGAGAAGTCAACGTCGAGTGTGACGAAGTTGTTTGGGGTGAGGGGAGGAATTTACAGTGAGAAAATATGCAGTGGTGTTGGGAATGTAGAGATGAGATTTTCATAGGTGGTGATGGATTAGTTTCTCTTGTAAAGAAAAAGGAAAGTGGAGGTGGCTCTTGTCCTTGGGAAGAAAGAGATGATTCAAGAAGAAGAAGAAGAAGAAAGAAGAATAAAAATATGGAGGCTACGGTTGGGGCTTGGGGGAGGTGTGTTTCCCTAGGTTAAATTTTTGGGATTAGGGCTTGATAGGAGATTAAATAGGGAGGGGTGAGATGTGGATGAAGGGTGGTGATGGTCCAATTTCAAATGAGTGGCCAGGATTGTTCATGAAGGAAATTGTTTTCATGTAAAGTTGAGTGGGAAAAAATGCAATATGGTCCACAAATAAATAACCTTTCCATTCGGTCTTGGCCAATGGGGTGATGACACCTACAATTGAATAATTGCAACTTGGCTCCTTAAATTCGGGAAATTGTACAAACACATAAAATGACACAAAATTTGTGGAGAAAAATGTGTTTGGTAATTTTCATGGTGAGAGGGTGTTGTGCGTTAGGCACGGGTTTAATTAAAATGGCATTGGGACTAATTTAGGATTAACGGGATCAGACAAAATGATATCCCCAATTAGATTAGAAATAAATGCAAGCTGTGTTCTAAAATTAATTAGGGGACATGGGGCCAAAATCAGGTCGGGTCATCAATAGCATAAATAAAGAAGACTCAGAACAAAATATTACCCTAATTTGGGCCGCACGAAAAATAGGTCAAGATTTGCCTCCAATTTTAATTGGAACGCACAACGATACTAAAATAGGAATTTATTAAATAAAGTCCGCGACGATTTTTGTGCGGCTAGAAATAATGCACAGAGAGCACAATTAGGAGTTACAAAAATAGCAGAATGGAGGGCGGGCATGTCTAGGGCAAGATTGTGAAATTTGTTGGAAGACAAAGGTCAGGGTAGCGCTCCAAATATTGAAGCAAAGGCAATACGCAATAATTAGTTAATATACGGTAATTAATTAAAGTCTCCAATAAGTAAATTCTAGATAAAATAATTAAATCCAGAATTCCACAATTCGGACAGGTGTTCGTCTACTGGGCTTCTAGGTCAATCTGCTAGCTAAAAATAAATGAACACTGCATCTAATACTATATTTAATTACACATCACACATATTTATTTAAATTAAATATACTATCAGGCAAATAAATAAATTGTAACTACCATAATATTAAATATTGTAAAAAGTCAAAAATACCCCTGTTTTCGGAACGTGGTAGTGACAAGTCTACCCACCTTAAAAGAATTTCGTCCTCGAAATTTAAATCCTCATAGTAGTGTTTATCATACACATTATTATTTCTCTCAAAATTTAAATTCATCATCCATGAAATCAGTTTATAATCCACAATGTCCTTTCACGACTTTTCAAAATTCTAAAATTGTTGCATTCCGAAAAATCCTCAAAATAAAATCAAGGTCTATTTTTTTTTTTTTTTCAAAAAATTTCCCGAAAGTTTTAGTCAATAATTCAATACTCGGAATTTAATATCCACTCCTCAAATTTGATTTTAATCTATGCACATATATAATTGTAATCTCGTCCCACAAGTTTTGAATTCAAACATTAGTCCATCAATAATTTTATTCCTCGATCTCCTCTTTCCTCAAAATACTTAACAATGCGACACCTATGGATCCCTCAAATGCAACGTCCGCAATAATAAAATTTAAATTTCTATATTGCAATCAAATATATATACTGATAATTTTCCAAATTTTCCTCAATTTTGTAATGATAAATTATGTCACAATCAACCTTCTTGAAATTAACAATCATCAATTTTTGCCATGTTAAATTTTTAATCCTTTATTTAAATTAGCGTTTATCCTCAAATTTCAATCATATCTCGATCCTTGTAAAACCAATGATCCAGCAATTCTGTTATATCAACTCATGAATGCTTATCCTTGAATTTCTAATCATCTTGTCCCATTTTGTCAAGTCATAACCTTGTCATAGATCCTTGCTATGGTCAAAACCCCAACGATCATGGTCTAAGAAAAATTTTACCCACAGTCCTACAACAAACAACTTAGAGGGAACATGCATGGTTATGGTCTGTCTTATCATGGTATTGCATTCTCTGTCGGGGTATACTACTAACTATATCCTAACAAGAAAAATCATGAATACAATCCACGGTACTAGGGAATCAATCAATCAGAAGACAAAAACAACATGAGAAAAAGAAAGAACCTGCTAACACATTACCTGCAGTATTTCCTATATCTAACATACACTTAGCTCTAGCAAATTCACTAACTAATTCCTATTCCTGTACATTGGTACCCATATCAACTAGTCATTTATCCACAAGATCCGTGAATATCCATATTGCACACACCTGTCTATTAACACCTAATTCTGATGCCAAGAATCTCTAATATAACCATGATTCAATAATGCATCCAAGTTGATACCTCTATCTCCTTAGTACCATACTCTCTGCCAGTTCCCGTTCCTACTACAATTGTTCATACTAGTCGTTCTTATCACTCAATACACGTCAAGTGCAACACCATACTAAGTACTGCTCTTTCCAATACAACTTTAGATGGAAACCCAAGTCAGTCTGCGGTGCCATCTCAATCATGCTCAAGTCACCAGATCCTTACACGTGTATATCATATACTCATATATTAATATTCATATTTCTCATCTACCATAAAATTAATCCTCAAATAATCGTCAAGGTTTAACTTCTCGAACAACTTTAAAATAAAATGCATATACCTCCTCAAAATCAGATACTCAATATCGAATAAAATTTAATCACTCCTAAAATCTTTGTAGCCTTAACCATGTTTATTGAATTCATATTTGAAATCCTAAAAATTTTTTGACATAATCTCCACTCAATTATTCTAAAAATAAAATTTTATTTCCACCTTTTAATTTATAACTCCACAAAGGTACATATCAGTGCTCACGGTCTCTGATACTCAAGGTGCACTCAATGCATCTAGTGTCTATAATTGTATACTAAAATTGTACTGCCTGAATCACTTGTACTATTACCTCCAATGATCAAAGTTATCATCAACTGTGTTTTCTTTCATGATTTCAATTTATGTAAACTGGTATATCATTTAATTATCATCACACAGAGTGCTTACTGTTATTAACGTTATTCTTGACTAATCCTCGATATAGAATTATTAGCACTCTTGGTATTATATCACTAGCTGCATTAATGGATTATATCATCAAGCTCATTAGAACTCATGATCACCTGTATCCTCTATAACACTTATGTTTCTTTAATCTCATGGGTATGTGTATGGTTCCTCATCTCGATTGATGTATAGGTATTCCCCTTTAACTTTTTCAGTCTGTTAAACTGATCTGTGATACGCTTCACCATCTTCATTACCACTTCCGATGTTTCTCTTCTCATGACAGTCCATTAACTCTTTTATACATATACAATTCCTTACCTTTTACACGCCCGATATCAATCATCAAATTGGACATCATGCTCCATAAAACCTTAACACAATTCCTGGATACTTAATCGTTTACATAGATCACTCAATTACATAATCATGATTATCCAGGACGGGTAATTGGCTCTGATACTAACTCTGAGAACTATCACTGATACTCTATACTCTCCTTAACTCTCAGTCTCTAATGGCACTACTCCTAGAATCATTGGTACAAGGTACTATGCTAAGGGCTGACTCTAGATTAAAGCCTACTGCTCACATGTCCAACTAGGAAATACTTATAACTCACTAGCAACACAGTCAATACTAATACAAGACACAAACAAAATTACAAGTCATTAATTACCATACTAACAAGGAATCCTCAAAACTCAAAAGGAAACTGGATAAGGACTGAAGGTATCTCTACTGCTAGTAAAGAAAAGAATCGATGGAACAAAGTCCTGAATAACAGAAATAGATAAGTCTTGAGATGATACTTTAAGAACCAATTTAAGATACAACCTGATAATCATACACGTCTGTCAGAAATCATGACACACAGAATCCTCGCCACGCCAGTAAGCATAGATGCGATAAACGACAGGTTCCGTAACTAAGGTATGCAACCCTATAATCATGTCATCTAGAATACTCGCCACGCCAACCGGTATGGCTGCGAGAAACTCTAAATCTCATAACTAAAGTATGTGCATCCAAGTTAGGTTCCTACGTTCTCGTCACGACAGCTAATATGGCTGCGATAACTCTAGGTTCCATAACCAAAGTAGACGTTTTACCTTTCTCACTGTCCTCATCAATATATGTCATCAGATGATACCATAAATTCTAGTCCGTAAAATTCATCTCAATTTGAAATCAACTCAACAACGATACCAAGAATTAAAGTTAACAACTGGTCAACAAGAATCAGACTCAAATATCAACAAGTGAGGACAGACGAAAACAAGGGGAAGGAATTAAAATTAGAAATTATAATAAGATTCTCAAGGGGTCGTCCCAGGAATCTCTCAAAATTTTGTGATTGAGTATCCTCTCTCATCCTAGTATCCTATGTCCTATATTCTATAGCAGGCACGCAGTAGTACAACGAAGACGTCACACTACCACGACATCGCACAACTTACGAAGTCCGACCTGCATGGGCTACCACTAAAAATGTGTCACGACCCACACCCGGTTTAGGGGCACGAGTGCGTGGGTACGTCCAGCCTACGCCGCAGCATCGGCGGTAGAATGCTGTCTAGGTCGAGTACTATCTAAACAATCTTACGCTAGTATCCCACTCCATAAGGAGACTCGGATAATACTATAAAAATATAACAACATACTCAATCACAACTACAGAACGATAGGAATTTGAAGAAATAAAGAATACAACACAAGTCTAATGACAACATAATCATACCTGCAATCAGTAACATCCAATCCCCAATGTCAGAAACAAGTCCACTAAGGTCACAGTCTGGAAAAATATTTTCCAGTCAGGAAGGAGCAAAGTACATCTCTAAATAGCAGTTCTATTTAAATGACATAAACTATGTAGCAGTTCTAGATGGAAATATACCAGATGCATGTATAGGTACGAAAAATGTATAATGAGAGAAATACTGGAAATACTGTAAGTAAATGCAGGAAAGAACAATATGTCAATGAGCAAAGAATCCTATGACTAAGTGTGTGAGTACTAGCTTTAACATGTGATCGGCTTGGGATCTTGATCAGGCTGGTTACATGTGATTAGCTATGATTCACGAAAGTCAGGCTAACCGTTGGTTAGCTATGATGCATGTAGAGGTCAGGCTAATCACACGTAACAGCTATGAGGCACTGAGAGGGTCAGGCCGCACCCGACGTGAGATGTGGGGTGAGCTATGATGCATGAAAAGTTGGGTATGATCACATATCTATACTAAAATACTCTCCACCCCCGACTGGTATAGTAGATCCAATCATGATACGCTATGGCACGGGATTCCCTAGGAAGGTAGCAAATCTCCCCGGGAATCAGTGTCTGTACATGCACAAGATAACAAGGAAAACAAGTCTTGTACAAGCTACACCATGAATAAGGAATAACATCTCATGACGAGATCCGTGTATACCAATCCGTGTAACCAATGTGTCAAGAACATGGATATTTACACTAGATACAGTGAACATAGGAGATATCATAAATTAGAAACTAATCAGAGAATGTACTCGCCTTGGGTCCTTAGCTGGTAAAACCAATGTCCTGTCCCAGAGTATCGTCTGGAGGAACCAACAGTCCTAAAATATATCAAATACAACATTTGCATCAGGTGCTACACTAACACATCACAAATACATGAACTCAGGGGCTCTATCAGGTATGGCACTAGTCAACTAGGGTCCTAGTAATTTACCAATTAATAAATAATTTAATACATATATATATATAGTTATTCCAAAGTATACAAAATAGGTATAACTGTATGTACATAAGTGGAAATATATTTTATTTATGTGAAAAATTATACATCACTCATACATATAAACTAGTATACATGTACCAAAATACCTATTAACTTATATTATATATATATATATATATATATATATATATATATATATATATATATATATATATGCATACATACTAAAATAATACAATACTATATACAGGTAATATACCAAAATATGTTTTACAAGTACATATATATCAATACAGTTTTTATATATATATATACCATATATATATATATACCAAAAATATGTTTATACATGTTTATATATATAGGTACACATATTTATACCAAAATACTGTTATATATACATATATACCAATATACATTTATTTATATTTAAATACTGAAACATACATTAATACTTATTATACCAATAAAACGTATATAATATATATATAAGTGTCTATTAGTAATTTGTACAAAATACGTATTTGTGTATATACACTAACAGATGTATATACATATATACTTTTTATACCAAAATACATATTTGTATATATATATATCAATCAAAAAATCCTTATATATAATACATAACTAAATTTACACATTATAAATGACTAATTTCATACATTAAAACAATAAAACTAATTATGTTGTATTTACTAAACTAATTACATGAATTAACTAATTGATTATGAAATTAATTAACTGATTACCATTAGCTACTGATTAATAATTTAATTAACTGATTAAAAATCTGATTAAAAAATTAATTAACTGATTAATCAGATATTAACTAAACTAATTATCTATTAACTAACTAATTAATATATAACTAATTAACTACAGTGTTTGAGTCGAAAGAAAGAGGGAAGAGGGAAGGGGAAGAGCTCACATGGGGGTTGGTGCACATTTGTTGAGTCACTCATCATTAAAGTTACTTCTTCTTTTGACAGCTCCTCTAGAGCTTCACGATCAAATACTTTCCCATCCAGTGGTGTCTCGTCAATCTTGCAGTCCCCTGTGTGGAAAATTATACCATCACGAGAACCAATCCACAACAATCAGGAATTGAGTGTGTAACACGAATGGGCTCCACTTCAAATGGTCCAGCAAGGAACCTCTTTTTGCACTTAAATACCTTAAACCTGAATGTAGGAAAAATCCCAAACTCCTTCAATCTGGAATGACCAATGTGTCCCAAAGTAATGGATGAAGCAATGTGGTCCTCATGGCCATGTGTAAAGGATGAGTCCCAAAGTAAAGGATGAAGCAAATATAGGAGTGCGCTGATCCAGAGCTGGAATGACCAATGTGGTCCTCATGGCCATGTGTTATGACAACTGTTTCAATTTTGTGGCTCCATCTATGGGAATAACACGTAGTGGTGGGCCATCCGATCCTTCATAGAATTGTTCCAATTTCCTCTTAACATAATCTTCCATACTTTTCCCTGCTCCATCACTTCTTCTTGATCTCCTGCGGGGAACTTTAGAACCTTGGCCACTGAAAGCGGGGAGGGGAGGCGACCAAGCACGCGACGGAGGCCTGAAGAGGCCGGTGGTGGGTCTTCGGTAGCGGCAGCAGCTCGTGCAATGGAGGCGGCCGGCTCAAGGCTGAGCAGATCGGGATGAGTCGTTGGTGATGTCGAGGAGCGCAGGCAGGGTCCTCACCTGGCAACGGAGCAGGGCCTCTTCGGACCCGGGCGTGCCGGCATTCTTGGCCAGGGTGACGTGTTTCTTAACCGCGGAGGACAACGGGGTCTTCTCGGACGGGACGGACAATACAAGGCCAACGATGGGAGGGAGACTACGATCAGTCGAGACCTGACTCTCGGGCTGGCGGGAGCGTCGAGTGGCGGACTGACAACACATCGGCCATCCGTGGAAGGATGCGCTCAGTCCAGAGAAGTCAACGTCGAGTGTGACGAAGTTGTTTGGGGTGAGGGGAGGAATTTACAGTGAGAAAATATGCAGTGGTGTTGGGAATGTAGAGATGAGATTTTCATAGGTGGTGATGGATTAGTTTCTCTTGTAAAGAAAAAGGAAAGTGGAGGTGGCTCTTGTCCTTGGGAGGAAAGAGATGATTCAAGAAGAAGAAGAAGAAGAAAGAAGAATAAAAATGTGGAGGCTACGGTTGGGGCTTGGGGGAGGTGTGTTTCCCTAGGTTAAATTTTTGGGATTAGGGCTTGATAGGAGATTAAATAGGGAGGGGTGAGATGTGGATGAAGGGTGGTGATGGTCCAATTTCAAATGAGTGGCCAGGATTGTTCATGAAGGAAATTGTTTTCATGTAAAGTTGAGTGGGAAAAAAATGCAATATGGTCCACAAATAAATAACCTTTTCATTCGGTCTTGGCCAATGGGGTGATGACACCTACAATTGAATAATTGCAACTTGGCTCCTTAAATTCGGGAAATTGCACAAACACAGAAAATGACACAAAATTTGTGGAGAAAAATGTGTTTGGTAATTTTCATGGTGAGAGGGTGTTGTGCGTTAGACACGGGTTTAATTAAAATGGCATTGGGACTAATTTAGGATTAACGGGATCAGACAAAATGATATCCCCAATTAGATTAGAAATAAATGCAAGCTGTGTTCTAAAATTAATTAGGGGACATGGGGCCAAAATCAGGTCGGGTCATTAATAGCATAAATGAAGAAGACTCAGAACAGAATATTACCCTAATTTGGGCCGCACGAAAAATAGGTCAAGATTTGCCTCCAATTTCAATTGGAACGCACAACGATACTAAAATAGGAATTTATTAAATAACGTCCGCGACGATTTTTGTGCGGCTAGAAATAATGCACAGAGAGCACAATTAGGAGTTACAAAAATAGCAGAATGGAGGGCGGGCATGTCTAGGGCAAGATTGTGAAATTTGTTGGAAGACAAAGGTCAGGGTAGCGCTCCAAATATTGAAGCAAAGGCAATGCGCAATAATTAGTTAATATACGGTAATTAATTAAAGTCTCCAATAAGTAAATTCTAGATAAAATAATTAAATCCAGAATTCCACAATTCGGACAGGTGTTCGTCTACTGGGCTTCTAGGTCAATCTGCTAGCTAAAAATAAATGAACACTGCATCTAATACTATATTTAATTACACATCACACCTATTTATTTAAATCAAATATACTATCAGGCAAATAAATAAATTGTAACTACCATAATATTAAATATTGTAAAAAGTCAAAAATACCCCTGTTTTCGGAACGTGGTAGTGACAAGTCTACCCACCTTAAAAGAATTTCGTCCTCGAAATTTAAATCCTCATAGTAGTGTTTATCATACACATTATTATTTCTCTCAAAATTTAAATTCATCATCCATGAAATCAGTTTATAATCCACAATGTCCTTTCACGACTTTTCAAAATTCTGAAATTGTTGCATTCCGAAAAATTCTCGAAATAAAATCAAGGTCTATTTTTTTTTTTTTTTTTCAAAAAATTTCCCGAAAGTTTTAGTCAATAATTCAATACTCGGAATTTAATATCCACTCCTCAAATTTGATTTTAATCTATGCACATATATAATTGTAATCTCGTCCCACAAGTTTTGAATTCAAACATTAGTCCATCAATAATTTTATTCCTCGATCTCCTCTTTCCTCAAAATACTTAACAATGCGACACCTATGGATCCCTCAAATGCAACGTCCGCAATAATAAAATTTAAATTTCTATATTGCAATCAAATATATATACTGATAATTTTCCAAATTTTCCTCAATTTTGTAATGATAAATTATGTCACAATCAACCTTCTTGAAATTAACAATCATTAATTTTTGCCATGTTAAATTTTTAATCCTTTATTTAAATTAGCGTTTATCCTCAAATTTCAATCATATCTCGATCCTTGTAAAACCAATGATCCAGCAATTCTGTTATATCAACTCATGAATGCTTATCCTTGAATTTCTAATCATCTTGTCCCATTTTGTCAAGTCATAACCTTGTCATAGATCCTTGCTATGGTCAAAACTCCAACGATCATGGTCTAAGAAAAATTTTACCCACAGTCCTACAACAAACAACTTAGAGGGAACATGCATGGTTATGGTCTGTCTTATCATGGTATTGCATTCTCTGTCGGGGTGTACTACTAACTATATCCTAACAAGAAAAATCACGAATACAATCCACGGTACTAGGGAATCAATCAATCAGAAGACAAAAACAACATGAGAAAAAGAAAGAACCTGCTAACACATTACCTGCAGTATTTCCTATATCTAACATACACTTAGCTCTAGCAAATTCACTAACTAATTCCTATTCCTGTACATTGGTACCCATATCAACTAGTCATTTATCCACAAGATCCGTGAATATCCATATTGCACACACCTATCTATTAACACCTAATTCTGATGCCAAGAATCTCTAATATAACCATGATTCAATAATGCATCCAAGTTGATACCTCTATCTCCTTAGTACCATACTCTCTGCCAGTTCCCGTTCCTACTACAATTGTTCATACTAGTCGTTCTTATCACTCAATACACGTCAAGTGCAACACCATACTAGGTACTGCTCTTTCCAATACAACTTTAGATGGACACCCAAGTCAGTCTGCGGTGCCATCTCAATCATGCTCAAGTCACCAGATCCTTACACGTGTATATCATATACTCATATATTAATATTCATATTTCTCATCTACCATAAAATTAATCCTCAAATAATCGTCAAGGTTTAACTTCTCGAACAACTTTAAAATAAAATGCATATACCTCCTCAAAATCAGATACTCAATATCGAATAAAATTTAATCACTCTTAAAATCTTTGTAGCCTTAACCATGTTTATTGAATTCATATTTGAAATCCTAAAAAATTTTTGACATAATCTCCACTCAATTATTCTAAAAATAAAATTTTATTTCCACCTTTTAATTTATAACTCCACAAAGGTACATATCAGTGCTCACGGTCTCTGATACTCAAGGTGCACTCAATACATCTAGTGTCTATAATTGTATACTAAAATTGTACTGCCTGAATCACTTGTACTATTACCTCCAATGATCAAAGTTATCATCAACTGTGTTTTCTTTCATGATTTTAATTTATGTAAACTGGTATATCATTTAATTATCATCACACAGAGTGCTTACTGTTATTAACGTTATTCTCGACTAATCCTCGATATAGAATTATTAGCACTCTTGGTATTATATCACTAGCTGCATTAATGGATTATCTCATCAAGCTCATTAGAACTCATGATCACCTGTATCCTCTATAACACTTATGTTTCTTTAATCTCATGGGTATGTGTATGGTTCCTCATCTCGATTGATGTATAGGTATTCCCCTTTAACTTTTTCAGTCTGTTAAACTGATCTGTGATACGCTTCACCATCTTCATTACCACTTCCGATGTTTCTCTTCTCATGACAGTCCATTAACTCTTTTATACATATACAATTCCTTACCTTTAACACGCCCGATATCAATCATCAAATTGGACATCATGCTCCATAAAACCTTAACACAATTCCTGGATACTTAATCGTTTACATAGATCACTCAATTACATAATCATGATTATCCAGGACGGGTAATTGGCTCTGATACTAACTCTGAGAACTATCACTGATACTCTATACTCTCCTTAACTCTCAGTCTCTAATGGCACTACTCCTAGAATCATTGGTACAAGATACTATGCTAAGGGCTGACTCTAGATTAAAGCCTACTGCTCACATGTCCAACTAGGAAATACTTATAACTCACTAGCAACACAGTCAATACTAATACAAGACACAAACAAAATTACAAGTCACTAATTACCATACTAACAAGGAATCCTCAAAACTCAAAAGGAAACTGGATAAGGACTGAAGGTATCTCTACTGCTAGTAAAGAAAAGAATCGATGGAACAAAGTCCTGAATAACAGAAATAGATAAGTCTTGAGATGATACTTTAAGAACCAATTTAAGATACAACCTGATAATCATACACGTCTGTCAGAAATTATGACACACAGAATCCTCGCCACGCCAGTAAGCATAGATGCGATAAACGACAGGTTCCGTAACTAAGGTATGCAACCCTATAATCATGTCATCTAGAATACTCGCCACGCCAACCGGAATGGCTGCGAGAAACTCTAAATCTCATAACTAAAGTATGTGCATCCAAGTTAGGTTCCTACGTTCTCGTCACGACAGCTAATATGGCTGCGATAACTCTAGGTTCCATAACCAAAGTAGACGTTTTACCTTTCTCACTGTCCTCATCAATATATGTCATCAGATGATACCATAAATTCTAGTCCGTAAAATTCATCTCAATTTGAAATCAACTCAACAACGATACCAAGAATTAAAGTTAACAACTGGTCAACAAGAATCAGACTCAAATATCAACAAGTGAGGACAGACGAAAACAAGGGGAAGGAATTAAAATTAGAAATTATAATAAGATTCTCAAGGGGTCATCCCAGGAATCTCTCAAAATTTTGTGATTGAGTATCCTCTCTCATCCTAGTATCCTATGTCCTATATTCTATAGCAGGCACGCAGTAGTACAACGAAGATGTCACACTACCACGACATCGCACAACTTGCGAAGTCCGACCTGCATGGGCCACCACTAAAAATGTGTCACGACCCACACCCGGTTTAGGGGCACGAGTGCGTGGGTACGTCCAGCCTACACCGCAGCATCGGTGGTAGAACGCTGTCTAGGTCGAGTACTATCTAAACAATCTTACGCTAGTATCCCACTCCATAAGGAGACTCGGATAATACTATAAAAATATAACAACATACTCAATCACAACTACAGCACGATAGGAATTTGAAGAAATAAAGAATACAACACAAGTCTAATGACAACATAATCATACCTGCAATCAGTAATATCCAATCCCCAATGTCAGAAACAAGTCCACTAAGGTCACAGTCTGGAAAAATATTTTCCAGTCAGGAAGGAGCAAAGTACATCTCTAAATAGCAGTTCTATTTAAATGACATAAACTATGTAGCAGTTCTAGATGGAAATATACCAGATGCATGTATAGGTACGAGAAATGTATAATGAGAGAAATACTGGAAATACTGTAAGTAAATGCAGGAAAGAACAATATGTCAATGAGCAAAGAATCCTATGACTAAGTGTGTGAGTACTAGCTTTAACATGTGATCGGCTTGGGATCTTGATCAGGCTGGTTACATGTGATTAGCTATGATTCACGAAGGTCAGGCTAACCGTTGGTTAACTATGATGCATGTAGAGGTCAGGCTAATCACACGTAACAGCTATGAGGCACTGAGAGGGTCAGGCCGCACCCGACGTGAGATGTGGGGTGAGCTATGATGCATGAAAAGTTGGGTATGATCACATATCTACACTAAAATACTCCCCACCCCCGACTGGTATAGTAGATCCAATCATGGTACGCTATGGCACGGGATTCCCTAGGAAGGTAGCAAATCTCCCCGGGAATCAGTGTCTGTACATGCACAAGATAACAAGGAAAACAAGTCTTGTACAAGCTACACCATGAATAAGGAATAACATCTCATGACGAGATCCGTGTATACCAATCCGTGTAACCAATGTGTCAAGAACATGGATATTTACACTAGATACAGTGAACATAGGAGATATCATAAATTAGAAACTAATCAGAGAATGTACTCGCCTTGGGTCCTTAGCTGGTAAAACCAATGTCCTGTCCCAGAGTATCGTCTGGAGGAACCAACAGTCCTAAAATATATCAAATACAACATTTGCATCAGGTGCTACACTAACACATCACAAATACATGAACTCAGGGGCTCTATCAGGTATGGCACTAGTCAACTAGGGTCCTAGTAATTTACCAATTAATAAATAATTTAATACATATATATATATAGTTATTCCAAAGTATACAAAATAGGTATAACTGTATGTACATAAGTGGAAATATATTTTATTTATGTGAAAAATTATACATCACTCATACATATAAACTAGTATACATGTACCAAAATACCTATTAACTTATATTATATATATATATATATATATATATATATATATATATATATATATATATATATATATATATATATATATATATATGCATACATACTAAAATAATACAATACTATATACAGGTAATATACCAAAATATGTTTTACAAGTACATATATATCAATACAGTTTTTATATATATATATACCATATATATATATATACCAAAAATATGTTTATACATGTTTATATATATAGGTACACATATTTATACCAAAATACTGTTATATATACATATATACCAATATACATTTATTTATATTTAAATACTGAAACATACATTAATACTTATTATACCAATAAAACGTATATAATATATATATAAGTGTCTATTAGTAATTTGTACAAAATACGTATTTGTGTATATACACTAACAGATGTATATACATATATACTTTTTATACCAAAATACATATTTGTATATATATATATCAATCAAAAAATCCTTATATATAATACATAACTAAATTTACACATTATAAATGACTAATTTCATACATTAAAATAATAAAACTAATTATGTTGTATTTACTAAACTAATTACATGAATTAACTAATTGATTATGAAATTAATTAACTGATTACCATTAGCTACTGATTAATAATTTAATTAACTGATTAAAAATCTGATAAAAAAATTAATTAACTGATTAATCAGATATTAACTAAACTAATTATCTATTAACTAACTAATTAATATATAACTAATTAACTACAGTATTTGAGTCGAAAGAAAGAGGGAAGAGGTAAGGGGAAGAGCTCACATGGGGGTTGGTGCACATTTGTTGAGTCACTCATCATTAAAGTTACTCCTTCTTTTGACAGCTCCTCTAGAGCTTCACGATCAAATACTTTCCCATCCAGTGGTGTCTCGTCAATCTTGTATTCCCCTGTGTGGAAAATTATACCATCACGAGAACCAATCCACAACAATCAGGAATTGAGTGTGCAACACGAATGGGCTCCACTTAAATGGTCCAGCAAGGAACCTCTTTTTGCACTTAAATACCTTAAACCTGAATGTAGGAAAAATCCCAAACTCCTTCAATCTCTTCTTAATGAGTCCCAAAGTAAAGGATGAAGCAAATATAGGAGTGCGCTGATCCAGAGCTGGAATGACCAATGTGGTCCTCATGGCCATGTGTTATGACAACTGTTTCAATTTTGTGGCTCCATCTATGGGAATAACACGTAGTGGTGGGCCATCCGATCCTTCATAGAATTGTTCCAATTTCCTCTTAACATAATCTTCCATACTTTTCCCTGCTCCATCACTTCTTCTTGATCTCCTGCGGGGAACTTTAGAACCTTGGCCACTGAAAGCGGGGAGGGGAGGCGACCAAGCACGCGACGGAGGCCTGAAGAGGCCGGTGGTGGGTCTTCGGTAGCGGCAGCAGCTCGTGCAATGGAGGCGGCCGGCTCAAGGCTGAGCAGATCGGGATGAGTCGTTGGTGATATCGAGGAGCGCAGGCAGGGTCCTCACCTGGCAACGGAGCAGGGCCTCTCCGGACCCGGGCGTGCCGGCATTCTTGGCCAGGGTGACGTGTTTCTTAACCGCGGAGGACAACGGGGTCTTCTCGGACGGGACGGACAATACGAGGCCAACGATGGGAGGGAGACTACGATCAGTCGAGACCTGACTCTCGGGCTGGCGGGAGCGTCGAGTGGCGGACTGACAGCACATCGGCCATCCGTGGAAGGATGCGCTCAGTCCAGAGAAGTCAACGTCGAGTGTGACGAAGTTGTTTGGGGTGAGGGGAGGAATTTACAGTGAGAAAATATGCAGTGGTGTTGGGAATGTAGAGATGAGATTTTCATAGGTGGTGATGGATTAGTTTCTCTTGTAAAGAAAAAGGAAAGTGGAGGTGGCTCTTGTCCTTGGGAGGAAAGAGATGATTCAAGAAGAAGAAGAAGAAGAAAGAAGAATAAAAATGTGGAGGCTACGGTTGGGGCTTGGGGGAGGTGTGTTTCCCTAGGTTAAATTTTTGGGATTAGGGCTTGATAGGAGATTAAATAGGGAGGGGTGAGATGTGGATGAAGGGTGGTGATGGTCCAATTTCAAATGAGTGGCCAGGATTGTTCATGAAGAAAATTGTTTTCATGTAAAGTTGAGTGGGAAAAAAATGCAATTTGGTCCACAAATAAATAACCTTTCCATTCGGTCTTGGACAATGGGGTGATGACACCTACAATTGAATAATTGCAACTTGGCTCCTTAAATTCGGGAAATTGCACAAACACATAAAATGACACAAAATTTGTGGAGAAAAATATGTTTGGTAATTTTCATGGTGAGAGGGTGTTGTGCGTTAGGCACGGGTTTAATTAAAATGGCATTGGGACTAATTTAGGATTAACGGGATCAGACAAAATGATATCCCCAATTAGATTAGAAATAAATGCAAGCTGTGTTCTAAAATTAATTAGGGGACATGGGGCCAAAATTAGGTCGGGTCATCAATAGCATAAATGAAGAAGACTCAGAACAGAATATTACCCTAATTTGGGCGCACGAAAAATAGGTCAAGATTTGCCTCCAATTTCAATTGAAACGCACAACGATACTAAAATAGGAATTTATTAAATAACGTCCGCGACGATTTTTGTGCGGCTAGAAATAATGCACAGAGAGCACAATTAGGAGTTACAAAAATAGCAGAATGGAGGGCGGGCATGTCTAGGGCAAGATTGTGAAATTTGTTGGAAGACAAAGGTCAGGGTAGCGCTCCAAATATTGAAGCAAAGGCAATGCGCAATAATTAGTTAATATACGATAATTAATTAAAGTCTCCAATAAGTAAATTCTAGATAAAATAATTAAATCCAGAATTCCACAATTCGGACAGGTGTTCGTCTACTGGGCTTCTAGGTCAATCTGCTAGCTAAAAATAAATGAACACTGCATCTAATACTATATTTAATTACACATCACACATATTTATTTAAATCAAATATACTATCAGGCAAATAAATAAATTATAACTACCATAATATTAAATATTATAAAAAGTCAAAAATACCCCTGTTTTCGGAACGTGGTAGTGATATTGTCCACCAGTCCGACCTTGTTGTTTCCCATCTAGGATAAGTTATGAAGTACATGAGCTGAGCCTGACTTGATAGGACAAATTTTTTATAGCCTTGATATCTACGCTTATAGTTTATATCCACAAGACCATACTTGTCAATTTTTCAACATTTATCTTGAATCGGATGGAACCATTCACACTTGAATAATACGATCTTAGCAGGTTCTGTGCCATAATTATATGTCAACTCCATAATCTTCCGTAAGATGCCAAAGAAATCATTGCCTGGATCGATAACTTTGTAGTTTGAAGATTTGATACACAAACAACTATTTTTCGTAGAATCAAGATCCAGGAAGCTGTCTCTAATTAGAGCATTTGTTGACCTGAACTTAAACTTATTCACATAGTAACTTGGCCATATTTTGATGACAGTAATTGGTCCCTTGGTTAGAGTTCTAATAGATTCAGTCTCAGGTGTTATTAGACGATCGACTTAAATGCCAAAGAAGAGATAGTAAGTTATTTATTTTGCAAGTGCATACAGAAAAAGTAATTAGCGAGCTCCTTACATATTCGCTCAACCAAGAAAAAATGATGTCTTATTTCTTGTTCTACTTTTTTGTATGTTATATAGGGTCTAACCGACCTCAGCTCATCATTATATGTGCTAAAAACCAACGAAGCAACCACCGATTAGTAGCATTGAGTAATATATACAACCGCCAATTAGTAGCATTATACTATTACACTGAGATAACGTAAACATGGACGTATTAATTACTTACCCCTCTAGCTTCTCCACTTCATCCTCGTCGCAATTAAGTAATATATACAACTGAGCAGCCCTTAGCTCGTCGTGATTCAAATATCTCTTCTTTATTTTCTCTGAAGGCTTTCTAGATGCATTTAATACTTTCAGTATTGCATCATTAAATTCCTAATATCTGTCGTCGTTTCTCGGAGCTTTCGTTCTATTAGTAGCAACATGAGATTTGAAATATATCGAGAAAAAGTTTGTAATCTCCTCGAGAACATAAGCTTCAAAAATAGAACCCTCAATCCGTGCCTTATTTTTACACCTTTTTCTTTAGGTGATTCAGATGATGGTCGAACCGGTACATCCACCGATAACCGACAGGCCCACCAATACGTACCTCATAGAAAAGATGAATTAGCAAATACTCTATGGAGTCAAAGAATCTAGGAGGAAATACCTCCTCGAGCTTGTACAGTGTTATCGCAATATCCTTCTCTTGATTTTCTAAACGACCGACGAGCAACTTAGTAGAACAAAGATCTCTAAAGAATATGCTAAGCTTTGTCAATGGATCCCAGATGACCTACGAAAGAATTCCTAAAATATAATTGGAATTAATATCTCCATGAATATGTGACAATCTTGGCTCTTCATACCCGTTAGTTTATTCTCCTTGAGGTCGATGCATCTTCTCAAGTTTGACACGTACCCGTCTGAAAATTTTAGGCCCTGAATCCACCTACAAAATCTTCCTTTATCCTCCTTATCCAGTGAGATAATTGTCATAGGCTACTTTAACTTTCCATTCCCCTCCTCTATCAAATGCAACACATGACGTCTACATATTTCTTCCAAGTCCAACCTAGTCTTCAGATTGTCTTTCGTCTTTTCCTTTACGTCCATTATAGTATTAATTATGTTGTCAAACATATTCTTCTTGATATGCATGAGATCAAGGTTATGTCTGATCAGATTGGTGCTCCAATATGGTAGATCCTAAAATTTACTCCTATTCGTCCAGTTATGAGTGCGACCAAATCCGTCACAATTGTGTCCCTTAGCAGGCTCATCGATAGCACTTAGTAAATATTTTAACTCTTTCTATATCGTGTATCCGGGCTACCTTGGCAGTGGATTGGCTTTATCTACAATGTCGGCACGAAAAACATTCATGTTCCTCTGGTACGGATGATCCTTCGACAGGAATTATCGATGACAATCAAAGAATGATGGTTTGCCTTCGTATTTCAAACGAAAAGCCTTAATACGGTTCATGCAATACGGACATGAGAGATGTCTATGAGTGCTTCATCCCGATAATATTCTATAGGCCAAAAAGTCATTGATGGTCCACATAAGTGCTGCCCTCATCTGGAAATTCTGCTTTTTAGAAATATCGTACGTGTTGGCACATAATCCCACAGCTGATTCAACTCATCAACAGTTGTAAATTGTCACTACCACATTCTAGATGACGATATTTTAGTCCTTTTGTATATATATATATATATATATATTTTTGGTGAATTAATAATATTTATATTGGGCTATTAATTAATATTGTGCTTTGAGCTATTTATTTATTATTTAGTGGGCTAGCTTAAATATTTGGACTTAGCACTAGTAGACCCAAATTAGACTTGTCATGACAACATTGAGCCCAACATTGGACTAGGCCCAATTAGACCATTCATTTAGTTAATTAAGAAGATTATATTAATTTGGAATAGTTTTGAGACTTTCTAATATAACCCTTCCTAATTATTTCACATAACTAGCAAGTGGGGGTACATTAGACATTGTAGGTTGCTTAGGAAGGGGGAAAGAGTGGGGCTGGCCATAATAGGGGTTTTTTTCTCTCTCTCTCTTTCTCTCCTCTTTATTTGTTCATTCTATCTAGATCCCTAATTCATTTCATCCCCAAATTGACTCATCCCTTCACCAAATAAAAGCCAATTCATTCTCATTCCCTCTCAATTTCATCATCTAAGAAGCATTAGAGCTTGGATTGCAAGGAGCACTTGAAGGAGGAGGAATTGACAAGAAGATTGTATCCAAATTGTATCCAATGTGCATTTTATTGGGAATCTATCTCCTAATAGGTAAATTCTGAATTTACCTCTTAATCTATACTCTAATTCATGCATTTAACTATTAGGAATCATCCCTTGGCTTAAGGATACCCATAAGATCAAGAACTAGGTTCATATGACTTGTATTATGGATTCTATATGGTAATTTGTGTCCAATTACGAAAAATCCTGAGATTGACACATCAAGTGTCACGCCCCAGTCCCAAAATACGTAGGACCAGAAATACGTGACATGCCAGCTACGTATTCGACCAGACTCTGGTCTGACTCGAATACGTATAAGTTGTAATATAAAAGGGAACTATCTATATATCCCATAAATGTAAACCACTAAGTCTCAATCCACAGTGTACAACAGTATACCAGAAAGAGCTATATGTGCTAGAGTCGGCCGCCCAATAACACACTAACTCGAATAGACTCAAGAAGAAGTATGCGTCTATAAAAACTAGGCTACAACAGCGGATGAAATAAATAATATAAAATAACCATAATGTCGGTAGATATAATGTGAGTACCTGGTACCATGCCCGCAAGACATGCAACTCCAACAGTAACTCCAAATGCTCCGTAATCACCTATGCTGCAAAACTGGCAGGGAACTAGATCCTCAGAGGGACGTAACAAGGTACAAAAATACAACAAGCCAAGTAACAAAAAGTACAAGTACAACGATAGGGTAATCTATCATAACCAAACAAGTGTGACACAGTTTAAAGACAATGTTCGACGCGTGGGCTTTCTAAAATAAAACCATAGCTCCGAACACAGAGACACACGGGGCGTACCGTAGCTCCGAGCACAGAGACACACGGGTGATACAACTACTCCAGAGTACAGGATCACTACATATACATATATAACCGCGTGCAGAGGAGCCCAAGCGTCTAGTAACTGTCTTCCTCTTCCCAAGCGGTCAACGATGGTGCGCTGAACCTGAACCTCTATCTAACAGTCTCGACTCACGGAAGTAACTCAACAGACGCGACCCTAAGGTCGTCCCAGTCTCTGGACATGATGTCAGTATTAGGATACATAAATCTTGCACGATCACAGTGTATGAGTGTGTCCTGGGGTGTCGATGTACTCAGGTACGTGCATCGAGGTACTACAAAGCATGTAACAATTATTCTAAGACGTTACGACGAACGTCAGCACCCGGTTGTGATCCAGACACGAGGTATCAAACTTCAACATAAATACGTGCACAAAGTACATAACGAAACAATAAATATCTGTAAACTGAAATACAGGGTGGCAAGGTACACTTGCCTGCGTGCGGCTGCTGATGACGGGGATCTGGTACCGCGTCCAAGTCCTCCGGTCCCGCAGTACCTAGAAGAGATAGATACAAACCCAAATTAATAATCTATTCTACATCAAGCAGGGATGCGACACCCATCTACACCTAAACTCAGTCTCAGCTACGACTCACAGGGACAAGACACTAAGGGGGTTGACCATAATTGTCTATCGGTATGATAGTCAAATCAACTAGTCATCTGTACATTCACCTCGATTTAATTCTCCGTAATAAACTAACATTTTTCCACCATGTACGATACATCCTGATTATTTGCTCAAAGGTCACAAACCCTATTCTCCTCGAGTACATATCTTAATTAAATCATTATAATTCATGTAGAAACCAACCCTAATCTACAATCCACCTATCACAAATACATCTCCTCAACATATCACAAGTCGAATCCCCAAGTCCATGATCATCCTCTCCAATCATCGTCACATGCTCAATATCGTAATAATATTTTCATAAGTTGTATTCACCCTAATTCCAACCAAGTCCAACATCCAAACTTAACCTCATAAAACACAAGATATATGCTTACTACTCTACATAAATCCCAAAAACATACTAACCCTCATTAAACCCAACCTCAAGTCATTAAAATCCATATTCACATTTATCATCATTAGCATTAATCATTATTAACCTTAGTCATAAATTAAGTACTATACTAACCATTTATATCCACATTATATACACAACCTTAGCTAGTATACACAACTTCATATATATTAATAAATCCTATGCAAAATGATATTAAATTCTGGAATTTAAAGACAAGAGAGGGGAGAGAGTCAACCTCGACGAGGTTATCGATGCTGGAGCACGGCCGGTGGAGGGTGGCCGCGGTGGTGGTAGTAGTGTTGATGATGGTGAAAGCTAAGGGTGCTGATGGTGATGCTGAAGTCGGACGGGGAGGAGCGAGGAAGTCGGACGGGGATGTACAGCCGGCGGGTCTGAAGTTTGCACAGTGGTCGGAGGATGCTTAGTCTGGTCGGGGGTTGCTCAGTCGGTGGGTCTGAAATACGGACAGCGGGGCGGTCGGGGAAACACAGGACGGCGGGGACTGCTGCACCGCTGGATGGTCGGTTGGCTCAAACTGGCCGGAGCGGTCAGTGCACAGCCGACAGGGAGAGTCGTTCATTGGTCGTTTGGCGCTGAAGTTTGCACCGTGGTCGGGGAAATATTGTCGGTCGGGGGGAGAGTCAGACCGGAGCGGGACTGCTCAGTCCGGCGTTGAAGCACGGTCGGTCGGTCGGGATCCACAGGCCGGCAGGGTAGGCAGTTGCACCGCACGGTCGGGTAAAATGCACAGCGGCGGTCGAAGATGTGCAGGCCGGAGCGGGGGAAGATAACACAGTCCGGTCGGGCTGCTGTGGAGTCACCGTAGAAGTCGACGTCCCGGAGCCGAGTTGGTCGGCCGGCCGGTCGGTCTTCAGGAGAAAGAAGAATTAAAGGAAGAAGAAGAAGAATCGAGGGAGGAGGTTTCTTGTATGGAGAAAAATAAAGGAGGTGAGAGAGTGAGAGGGGGGGTTTCTAGGTTCCTTGGGATTAGGGCCTACTTGGGGAGTTGTGAGGGTGAGGTGATGTTGATGTTTTATAGCAGGGTGTGTATTGGATGGAGGGTGGAGATCTTCCTATTCAAAATAGAGGGCTAGGATTTCACATGAGTATGAATTATTTCTTCATGAGAAATGGAGGGGGAGAGTTTAATTCGGTCCACACATGGTTTTGGCCAATGGGGTGAGGGCACCTAAAATCACTAAATTGCAACTTAGCCCCTTAAATTCGGGAAATTACACGAACACATAAAATAACTCAAAAATTATGGAGAAGTTTGCAGTTGATGATTTGTATGGCGAGGGGGTATTGGGGGTTTGGCACGGGTTTAATTTAATGGCCATCGGGATTAATTAAGGATTAAAATAGGATTAGGAAAGATTGGTATCCCCAATTTAAATAGAATTAAAGTGTCCCGCGCTTTAAATTAAATGGGGGCACTTGGGGTCAAAATCCGAAAATGACACAAAGGTCAAAAATGGTGGGGGCTTGGAGTCAGTCTTGGACTCTTTAGTTGGTCCGGCTCAACGGGTTAAGTTGGTATCTCAAAATTGAGGGTAACGACACAGGTGTCCGACACGGAATTAAATATGGATTACGGTTTCAGAAAATTGTGCAATTAAATTAGAGCACAACGAAATCTGATTTTGAGTGACGAAAAAGTCCAGTGCCTAATTTGGCGGGTCAAGTCAAAAGTACAATAATTCGATGGAATTTATGGGCTGATATTGGGCTCCGAATAATTAAGCAATGATAGGGCGCGCCAAGGGTTTTAATTAAATAAATTAAAATACCAGACAAACTTAACTCCACTAAACCTCAACATCTGCTGCTAAATCCAATTTTTTCTAAATCCAAACCTGACTATCTGTAGAATAAATCGAGGGGGTTTACATTCTTCCCAACTTAGAAAAATTTTGTCGCCGAAATTAAAAGTAAAGCACGATAATAGCTAAAAGAATTTTAAAAATAACTATTAATCAAATGCCGTACGCAAATTCGTTCCTTGGTCCTCAAATAAGTATGGGAACCGCTGTTGAATAGAATCCTCGCACTCCCAAGTACACTCGCCTAGTGAATGGTGCTTCCATGCCACTCTGACCAGTCGAATCGTCTGTCCTCTCAAAGTTTTTTTGCTGCGATCGAGTATCTCAACTGGCTACTCTACGTAAGACAGGCTGGGCCCGACTGTAATCTCAGAATGATCAAGCACGTGGCTAGGGTCTGCGACATATCTCCTCAGCTGCGATACGTGAAATACGTCATGCACCCCTTCTAATGATGGAGGCAATGCAAGACGGTAAGCCACTTCGCCAACTCGTTCTAAGATGTCAAAAGGCCCGATGTACCTCGGAATCAGCTTGCCTCTGCCTTCGAATCTAATGGTACCACGAGTAGGCGATATCTTTAAAAATACATGGTCACCTTACTTGAACTCCAATGGTCTGTGATGCGCATCTGCCCAATATTTTTGTCTGTCCTGTGCTGCACGCAGGTGGCTCTGAATCTGTTTGATTTTCTCCACTATCTGTGTCACCAACTCTGAACCAAGTATCTGACGCTCTCCCATGTCACTCCAATATACTGGTAACCTACACTTTCTGCCATACAGTGCCTCATATGGTGCCATCTATATGCTAGCTTGGTAGCTGTTATTGTAGGAGAATTCTACCAAGTGCAAATAGTCCTCCTAAGATCCTCCAAAGTCGATCATGCACGCTCTCAATATATCCTCTAGTATCTGTATCGTGCGCTCTGACTGGCCATCAGTTTGTGGATGATATGTAGTGCTGAACTTTAGACGAGTTTCCTAGACTCTCCTGTATACTCCGCCAAAAATTTAACGTGAATCTAGAATCACGATCCGATACAATGCTGACAGGCACTCCATGTAATCGTACTATCTGCCTCTTATATATGTCAGCTAATATCTCCGTGGACTGCCCAACTCTGAAGGGCAAGAAATGTGCAGACTTGGTGAGTCTGTCTATGACAACCCAAACTGCATCCTTCCCGCTAGGACTCCGCGGGAATCCTGTGACGAAGTCCATGGTAATGTGTTCCCACTTCCACTCAAAAATGGGAAGCAGCTGCAATAGTCCTGTAGTCCTCTGACGTTCAGCCTTGACTTGCTGACAAACTAAACATCTCATCACAAATCTTGCAATCTCTCTCTTCACCCCATGCCACCAAAAATGTTGCCTCAAATCTAGGTACATCTTCGTACCACCGGGATAAATAGAATAAATTGAGCTATGAGCCTCGGTCATCAACTCTTGGCATAGCTTGCCACTCGGAACGTATAGGCGATCTTCCTACCTTATCGTCCCATCTTCATGAATCCTGAGTCCCGTCTGCATGTCGGCCTCTGTCCTTTCTCGCAGTCATCTAAATCTCGTATCTGTAGACAAGGCTGCCTTGATCCTCTTAATCAGTATAGACTGAACCTCGAGGCTGGCCATCTGTCCATCCATGCCTGGCAATACAATCTCTATCCCAAGCTCCTGGAGATCCTCTAGCAATTGTCGCTGCATCGTCAAAAAGTATGCTATGGGCTTCCTGCTTAAGGCATCTGCTACGACATTCGCCTTGCCAGGGTGGTACTGCAACTCAATGTCATAATCTGTCATCAACTCTAGCCAGTATCTCTGCCTCATGTTGAGCTCCTTCTGCGTGTAGATGTACTTCAGGCTTTTATGATCTGTGTAAATCTTAACACGCTCACCATAAAGATAATGTCTTCATATCTTTAGTGCAAATATCACTGCAGCTAGCTCCAAGTCGTGCGTCGGATAGTTCTTCTCATGAACTCTCAGCTGTCTCGATGCGTAGGCTATCACCTTGTCGTGTTGCATCAGTACACATCCTAATCCGTTCCCTGATGCATCACTGTACACTACAAATCCTCCTAATCCTGAAGGTAGTGTCAAAATCGGTGCTGAGGTCAGACGCTTCTTCAGCTCATCGAAAGCCGCCTGACACTCGTCGGTCCAGATAAACTCCTCACCTTTACGCGTCAGTTGCGTCATAGGCACAGCTATCCTCGAGAAGTTTTCCATGAACCTCCGATAATATCCGACAAGTCCGAGGAAACTCCTAACCTCTGTAACTTATGTAGGGGTAGGCCAGGTCTCAACTGTAGCTATCTTCTCCGGGTCAACTGATAGTCCATCTCCGGTGATTATATATCCCAGAAATGGTACTCTATCCAGGCAGAACTCACATTTGCTGAGTTTGGCGTACAATCTCTCATGTCTCAGCGTCTCCAACACGATCCTGAGATGCCTCTCATGCTCCTCCGGGCTCTTGGAATATATCAAGATGTCGTCTATAAATACCACCACGAACTTATCTAAGTACTGGTGGAAGACATTATTTATCAAACACATAAATACTGCTGGCACGTTGGTTAAACCAAACGGCATGACTAAAAACTCATAGTGGCCATACTTCGTCCGAAAGGCCGTCTTCTGGATGTCCTCTTTCCGTACCTAGATCTGATGATAGCTGGATCTGAGATCGATCTTCAAAATAAATATGCGCCACTTAGCTGATTCAAATAAATCTTCGATATGCGACAAGGGTACTTGCTCTTTATTGCTACGACATTTAATGCCCTATAATTGTTATGCAACGTATCATCCCGTCGTTCTTTGGTACAATAAGATGGTTGCTCCCTATGGAAAAATACTAGCCCGACTAAAACCCTTGTCTAAGAGATCCTCCACGACGGACCTACAACTCAACCAACTCTATCGGTGCTAGTCTGAAGACAGAAAATTAATTGGCTCGGCTCTTGGAGTCAACTCTATAACAACTTTATCTCTCTGTCAGGTGGCAGGCCTGGAAGATTATCTAGAATCACATCCTCCAACTCTGATATAATAAAGGGGGTACACTGGTTCACCTTCTGCAATGTGTGCCTCTAAGGTAGATGGGCACCATGCTCCCGGGCTCCCTGAAGTAACTCAAAGTAATCTGGTGGTCATAAATAATGTAACCACGTCGACAATCTCGCATCGCGTGGTATTGGCTCAACCAGTCCTGTCTAGGATAAGGTCTTAGTCTAGACTAAACCTCAAAATAATTTCTTCCATCCTGTTTCCAACATCAATCCTCAAAAGAAATTTTTTTCTTGCCTAATGTATAATTCTCTTCTCCTCAAAGTTTTTTCTAAAATTCTATTCCTCAAATTCCTTCTTTTCGTTATTTATCTCTCCAAGTCACATAGTACAATTATAATAATGGTGTCACCCAAGCACATACTAAAATTTTTGGTATTAGATCATCATCTTCCAAGTGAGGGCTTGAAATTTTATCTCCTCTAGTCCATAATATCATTCCTGGTATTGCTATCATATACAACCACTAGTTTCCATCATCAGGCTATGCATTCCCATAAATCATTTTAGGTCATGATCAACATTCCTTCTAGCTCTCAGTACTTCTAAGATCACTGTTACCTCAAGCACGGGTAGGGTACTACTGGGTCAAACTCTCTTGCCAACCTTCCACACTAGTTCTAGAATCCAAATGATCCATCAATCTATCCTGATAAGGTAACAATCCTTTTAGAGAAAGGTATATGAATTCTGTCTTCTGCCGTCTGGTCTTCGATCTTCTTCTGGAGGAAAATTATCAGTCTCAAGCATTCGTCTTCCCGAACAATAGGGGACGAGAAACAAGGATAGCGATATCGACAAAAATTGAACAATGCAAATTGGAAGTCCAAGGGCGATAATCACATACAAAGAGTTTTTAAAATCGATTATGGATTGAGATCCTATTCAACAATCATAATATCTATTCCTAATTTGTAGGCTCGCTTGGCACAGTCAGGTGACCAAGACGATTTAAATCAGACCTCCATGGGCCACCACAAAAATATGTCATGCCCCAGTCCCAAAATACGTAGGACCAGGAATACGTGACACGTCAGCTATGCATTCGACCAGACTCTGGTCTGACTCGAATACGTATAAGCTGTAATATAAAAGGGCACTATCTAGATATCCCATAAATGTAAACCTCTAAGTCTTAATCCACAATGTACAACAGTATACCAGAAAGAGCTATATGTGCTAGAGTCGGCCCCCCAATAACACACTAACTCGAATAGACTCGAGAAGAAGTATGAGTCTATAAAAACTAGGCTACAACAGCAGATGAAATAAATAATGTAAAATAACCATAATGCCGGTAGATATAATATGAGTACCTGGTACCATGCCCGCAAGACATGCAACTCCAACAGCAACTCCAAATGCTCCGTAATCACCTATGCTACAAAACTGGCAGGGAACCAGGTCCTCAGAGGGACGTAACTGTCACGCCCCAATCTTCCGCAAGCTCAATAGTCCTCGCTGAACGTGAATCACCACGCTTACAGCTCTCCCGCAGGACTATCGTTCTCATCGGGACGTGATGCCGTACGAGCCTGGAGTTGCGCTCGTACAAGGCGATGTTGTCAAACACCAAATGTTATCATTGAAACAACCAAGTTGCAGCGGAAGTCAAGTATTATGTACCAAGCACACAATCAGAGTATACGCAGCGAAGCTCACGATAGGGTCCAAATGAGATGCCCCTAGTCAATGCCACAAAGGTGATGCCACGGAGACGATGAAATAACTCTTGCTCTTTCTCTAGCCCACAAAGGTAGTTACAGTTCATACATCATGTCCCGTATATCCAAGCAGTGCCACTACGTCTGTGTACCTGAAATAATGCCCACAAACGTGGGTCAGTACACAACCGTACTGGTGAGCGGGGTAACCCACTCGCCTAAGCCGACACTAAGTAAAATAGTGAATACAAACAGTTATATGGTGATCTTTCTAGTTGAATCCTAGATTCATTTCATGGCATATGGATGACATGTTAAGGAAAGCAGTAAAGCAGTTTAAGCATGCTAGCATTCATTCTCAAACCAAACGACAAGCAGTAAATATAAAGCCGACCCATCTAACTCAATGTCATCGCTTGCACGATAACATATCGAACCAACAGTCTCGTCTCAATATCCATCCAGAACCAAAGTTATATATCCCACTCTCGAGTGCACACTCTTGCCGAGGCAAGGTGGCCGCGCCTACACGATGCACAAACCAACCAAAGTAAAGCAAGCCAACATCTATTCTTATATGAAGTCACTGGCCAAAGGCCATAAAGGACGTTGATCGGACAGATCAAATGCGGTTCTATTCGAAACAGCGCTAAGTAGCTAACCCACCTGAATCGCATCCAACCGCTGGCACCGCGCCCAAGACGCGTTACCCAATTGTCTCCTCCATGGCCGAACGGTCCCGGTGCCCCGGAGCACCCGTTCGAGGAAACCAAACCCTGTGCCACCCAGGTTGTCCGTGACTATGCAGACACGTAGGTATGACGAGAGGATCGAACATTCTTGCCCCACCAAGCGATCCTAGACTCGTTCCACCAATAATCCAACCAACACATCCATAACCATTCTTCCAACATGTCCTTCCAAGGAACCCAAATCTCGACCTCAAAACATAGCCCGAGGCATCAAAATATCAAGTGTTTCATAGGCACGAAGCCTCTTCTCAACACAATCCAAATTGGTGCAACACCTATGCTCAAAGCTAACCCATGGCAAAATGCCCCAAAAGAGGCACAATGCCCGCGCCGATGCAGTTGTTCGGTTTCGAACCACAACTGCTCGCTTTGTAAGACAGAGCGACCAAGTGATACTCGTGCACGGATGCACGCTCGCTCGCCCGAATCCCGATATTCTCAATGTTCCCATTTGCCTCAAAGTATCCTTCCAACTCGTATATTTCCAACCGTCCAAGCATAATCTCAAGTAATCCAACCGATCGCCTCAAAAGAATAATCCAGCTATCGTATCCAACTATCCAACGCGTAAACCATTCAAGCCACAATCCTACCAAGCCAACGACGCACACTCTATGCACGCCTCAGTGTAGTGCTTCCCGATGTTTCAGTCCAAGTGTTCAAGCCTTTACGTGTTTTCCATATTATTAGGCATGAAGGAGTAGAGGAGAAGGGAAAGAGCCCACTCACCTATATTCGAATCCGTTAGGCATCCTGTCCTGCCGATACGGCCAATCCCTTGAACCCGCGGTCCGATGCAAGCGCGATCTACTCAACTGGTATGACCGTGCGAGCAGGCCGTGCTCTACAAATCATCCGACCGATCGGACTAAGGAAGACGACATTATCGTTTCCATTCAGCTATTCAGTATTGTTCCGAACGAACACCTGATTTTCATCGATCCTGCTAGCCATCTGCATATTGAAACCAACTCGATTAATCCTCCTTCCCGAAATCCGACATTTCAAATGTAACCAGCATTTGATTCATTCAGTCCGACTCAGCGTAACGCTCCGAGCGGTTGTGGGGCGTTACATAATATACCACTTAGAATCAGGTTCGTCCACGAACCGTGCTGGTACTCATTCCTATCACATGCCACAATCCAATTCCATAGATCTGCTCTATACAACTCTCATATTCACTATTTCTGACTCAACATCTCGCTCTGCTGAACGCTCGTACAAGTTCCATATTCCCACATCCTCCTTGCAGCTCAATACGAATTCTTCGTATCGCTTAGTTTTGGATCGTACATATATTTAAGGCGTCCCTAAAATACATGCATTTCAGCCGAGCTTTGCGATAGCAAATTTGAACAAGTTACAAGGGTATCTTTATGTTCGAGGCATCCATTCACTTTGCTCCCAATAGAACCAAATCACGATTTCCATTCCAACACATTCGCTCGAGAACTATTCTCAATTATGCAGATTTTCCACCGAATTAATGAGTTCGCGTTCCAGCTCAATCCATCCCACTATTTCTGAATTCAGTACTAGCAACATCTCCAAATATTATCTCATGCACCGAACGATAAACTCAACTGATCTACCCCCAGCTATGCGACTTACCCAAATATCAACTTTGCTTTGATCAGCTCAGTCCAACACATTTCCTGCCATCTCAATATCTCACAGGGTGAACATCTATATTGAGGTTCGTGTGATCCACGAAGATCTCGCTGCCACGCCAAAGGGATTTGTGTCGCCATGATTTCAACGTGGACACACTCGCCACAATTTCTAGGTTGCGCATGGAATAGTTCTTCGCGCTGCTTCCACTGCCTCGAAGCATAGAATATCACCTTCGCCTTCCGAATGAGCACGCTTCCCAGACTAAGTTCCGAGACATCTTGTAAATCTGAAGCAAATCTGTCCCTTCCAGTATTCGCAAGGATTTGATCTGAACGAGCCGCTGCTTTAACTTCACGAGCTAGTTTCACAGTCGTCAATTCATATGAATGCTATTCCCTTCCAGGGCACGATGAGTCAGAGGCGATGCCATCGATAAAAATCTGCGACTCTGAATCTCATCAGTTGACTTAGGCCAATCCCACAATCGCTTCGGTCTTCCGGCTGCTTCTTCAGCTGAAGGCTATCCCAAGGATCTCTCAAATCCAACACTCAGTCAATAAGCCAAATCACATTGCTCACATCTGCCCTCGACGCATTCCCAAATACGCCGCCTCAAGGGTCGTTCTATGGGTCTACCATATTCAATCTCTGATCTGACGGGCAAGTCGCTAGGGTCAGCTGTCCCGAAGCTACGCTCGATAATTATAATCATCATAATGGACAGTTACTATAAACCATGCTATAACTCATCTGAAAATCTGACTCAAAATCCAACCATTCATCCGAGCGAAGTTTCCGAATTCGAGAACCGCGCTCGTTGAAACCTTATTCCATCAATCCGCCGCTCTGTCCTGAATCCATCAAATTTCCGAATTGCATATTCGATTCTCGCACTACAAATTGCAATGATTCTCAAAACCCAAGACTTGCTCCAATTCTTATCCATTTGCTGCGTCCCACAATGTACGTCCAACTTACTCGAGCAACGCAGTGATTTGTTCCGACGTTGCTATCACATTTAGCTATCTTCAAACGTCCGCCCACGTCTTCCGGAGAATCTGTTTACTATCGTTGCACCATCTTGCCCAAAATTCCATTTCCGCTAAACCTGAGTCAACTTCACGAGCAGCAACATCCAAAATCTTTCAAGTTTGTGTGAATCCATCTCATTGTCCCTCCAAACCAAGATCGTGTTTCATTGCTCAACCAACATCTCAAATGTGTTGCCCAAAATCGTAGTCCTTGCTCGCTATCATTCCGACAATCCCATCGCTTTGCTCAAGCGTAACCCAAATGTTCGTTCCGATTCGATCCATCTCTTAAGCCCAACGATGCTTTCCATTTGCACCAGTCCGTTCATGATATGCTCAACTCAATATTCGCTTGCTCCATTTTCATTCTTCCCAACACAATCGACTTGTACCAACCAACTTATATTCTCAATACCCGAGTTCGTTCAGGCAATTTCCATTGATGTCCAACCAAAATGTTTCCAATGCCTTGCTCAAAATATGGTATCCTATATACCACTCCGAATCGAGTCGCTACTCACATTACGATTTCCTGCACGAATCCAAGATCCGTTCGCACCATTCTTCATGCATGATCATGCCTTTTTCCAATTCGAGTCTGACACAAAACTCAGGCAACGCTTGAATTATCCAACTGTTTCTCAACCCGTCTGATACCTTCTCAATACGAGCAATCGTGCAATGATTGTCTTCCAAATAGTCCAACCCAATACCCAACGGTTTCACACTTTTGTTGTACGAGCAACTCGTACCAACTTATCCATATATTCCCGAGCCAAACTCAAACCTGCTCAACCGATGCGCCACAGCCAAAATTCCAACTTCTATCCAACACAATCGCTTGACGAGCAACTCGTGCAAGGATCTATTCTCTTCAAATGTTTCTACTCAAAACATGCCGCATAACCAAATCTCGTATGCCAACCAACTGATCCACTGAGGCAAATTAGAAACTCCCAGAACGACAAGCCAAGCCAACCCAACGAAAGCTCTCAACTTGTTGCACAAATGCAACAACGCCAACCAACTTGCTGCACGAATGCAACAACGCCTAACGAGACTAAGCGATCCTACGAAAACCAACCAAGGCAACCCAACACAGAATAACATGCAGCCACAACCAGCAATATATAGACTTATTGCATGAAACATCCAATGCGGCACCGAGTAGAGTCAAGAGCTAGACGACACGCGGAAGCTATTTAGAGTTTGTGATGAAGCGAAGGACCAAGTCCGAGAAAATGAACCAGGCGCTCTGATACCAATTTGTCACGCCCCAATCTCCCGCAAGCTCAATAGTCCTCGCTGAACGTGAATCACCACGCTTACAGCTCTCTCGCAGGACTATCGTTCTCATCGGGACGTGATGCCGTACGAGCCTGGAGTTGCGCTCGTACAAGGCGATGTTGTCAAACACCAAATGTTATCATTGAAACAACCAAGTTACAGCGGAAGTCAAGTATTGTGTACCAAGCACACAATCAGAGTATACGCAGCGAAGCTCACGATAGGGTCCAAATGAGATGCCCCTAGTCAATGCCACAAAGGCGATGCCACGGAGACGATGAAATAACTCTCGCTCTTTCTCTAGCCCACAAAGGTACTTACAGTTCATACATCATGTCCCGTATATCCAAGCAGCGCCACTACGTCTGTGTACCTGAAATAATGCCCACAAACGTGGGTCAGTACACAACCGTACTGGTGAGCGGGGTAACCCACTCGCCTAAGCCGACACTAAGTAAAATAGTGAATACAAACAGTTATATGGTGATCTTTCTAGTTGAATCCTAGATTCATTTCATGGCATATGGATGACATGTTAAGGAAAGCAGTAAAGCAGTTTAAGCATGCTAGCATTCATTCTCAAACCAAACGACAAGCAGTAAATATAAAGCCGACCCATCTAACTAAATGTCATCGCTTGCACGATAACATATCGAACCAACAGTCTCGCCTCAATATCCATCCAGAACCAAAGTTATATATCCCACTCTCGAGTGCACACTCTTGCCGAGGCAAGGTGGCCGCGCCTACACGATGCACAAACCAACCAAAGTAAAGCAAGCCAACATCTATTCTTATATGAAGTCACTGGCCAAAGGCCATAAAGGACATTGATCGGACAGATCAAATGCGGTTCTATTCGAAACAGCGCTAAGTAGCTAACCCACCTGAATCGCATCCAACCGCTGGCACCGCGCCCAAGACGCGTTACCCAATTGTCTCCTCCATGGCCGAACGGTCCCGGTGCCCCGGAGCACCCGTTCGAGGAAACCAAACCCTGTGCCACCCAGGTTGTCCGTGACTATGCAGACACGTAGGTATGACGAGAGGATCGAACATTCTCGCCCCACCAAGCGATCCTAGACTCGTTCCACCAATAATCCAACCAACACATCCATAACCATTCTTCCAACATGTCCTTCCAAGGAACCCAAATCTCGACCTCAAAACATAGCCCGAGGCATCAAAATATCAAGTGTTTCATAGGCACGAAGCCTCTTCTCAACACAATCCAAATTGGTGCAATACCTATGCTCAAAGCTAACCCATGGCAAAATGCCCCAAAAGAGGCACAATGCCCGCGCCGATGCAGTTATTCGGTTTCTAACCACAACTGCTCGCTTTGTAAGACAGAGCAACCAAGTGATACTCGTGCACGGATGCACGCTCGCTCGTCCGAATCCCGATATTCTCAATGTTCCCATTTGCCTCAAAGTATCCTTCCAACTCGTATATTTCCAGCCGTCCAAGCATAATCTCAAGTAATCCAACCGATCACCTCAAAAGAATAATCCAGCTATCGTATCCAACTATCCAATGCATAAACCATTCAAGCCACAATCCTACCAAGCCAACGACGCACACTCTATGCACGCCTCAGTGTAGTGCTTCCCGATGTTTCAGTCCAAGTGTTCAAGCCTTTACGTGTTTTCCATATTATTAGGCATGAAGGAGTAGAGGAGAAGGGAAAGAGCCCACTCACCTATATTCGAATCCGTTAGGCATCCTGTCCTGCCGATACGGCCAATCCCTTGAACCCGCGGTCCGATGCAAGCGCGATCTACTCAACTGGTATGACCGTGCGAGCAGGCCGTGCTCTACAAATCATCCGACCGATCGGACTAAGGAAGACGGCATTATCGTTTCCATTCAGCTATTCAGTATTGTTCCGAACGAACACCTGATTTCCATCGATCCCGCTAGCCATCTGCACATTGAAACCAACTCGATTAATCCTCCTTCCCGAAATCCGACATTTCAAATGTAACCAGCATTTGATTCATTCAGTCCGACTCAGTGTAACGCTCCGAGCGGTTGCGGGGCGTTACAGTAACAAGGTACAAAAATACAACAAGCCAAGTAACAGAAAGTATAATTACAACGACAGGGTAATCTATCATAACCAAACAAGTGTGACACAGTTTAAAGACAATATTCGACGCATGGGCTTTCTAAAATAAAATCGTAGCTCCGAACACAGAGACACACGGGGCGTACCGTAGCTCCGAGCACAGAGACACACGGGTGATACAACTACTCCAGAGTACAGGATCACTATATATACATATATAAGCGCGTACAGAGGAGCCCAAGCTTCTAGTAATTGTCTTCTCCTTCCCAAGCGGTCAACGATGGTGCGCCGAACCTGAACCTCTATCTAACAGTCTCGACTCACGGAAGTAACTCAACAGACGCGACCCTAAGGTCATCCCAGTCTTTGGACATGATGTTAGTATCAGGATACAGGAATCTTGCACGATCACAGTGTATGAGTGTGTCCTGGGGTATCGATATACTCAGGTACGTGCATCGAGGTACACCAAAGCATCTAACAATTATTCTAAGACGTTACGACGAACGTCAGCACCCGGTTGTGATCCGGACGCGAGGTATCGAACGTCAACATAAATACATGCACAAAGCACATAACAAAACAATGAATATATGTAAACTGAAATATAGGGTGGCAAGGTACACTTGCCTGCGTGCGGCTGCTGATAACGGGGATCTGGTACCGCGTCCAAGTCCTCAGGTCCCGCAGTACCTAGAGATAGATACAAACCCAAATTAATAATCTATTCTACATCAAGCAGGGATGCGACACCCATCTACACCTAAACTCAGTCTCAGCTATGACTCACAGGGACAAAATACTAGGGGGTTTGACCATAATTGACTATCGGTACAATAGTTAATTCAAATAGTCATCTGTACATTCACCTCGATTTAATTCTCTGTAATAAACTAATATTTTTCTAACATGTACGATACATCCTGATTATTTGCTCAAAGGTCATAAACCCTATTCTTCTCGAGTATATATCTTAATTAAATCGTTATAATTCATGTAGAAGCCAACCCTAATCTATAATCCACCTATCACAAATACATCTCCTCAACATATCACAAGTCGAATCCCCAAGTCCATGATCATCCTCTCCAATCATCGTCACATGCTCAATATCATAATAATATTTTCACAAGTTGTATTCACCCTAATTCCAACCAAGTCCACCATCCAAACTTAACCTCATAAAACACAAGATATATGCTTACTACTCTACATAAATCCCAAAAACATACTAACCCTCATTAAACCCAACCTCAAGTCATTAAAATCCACATTCACATTAATCATCATTAGCCTTAATCATTATTAACCTTAGTCATGTAGTTTAAGTACTACACTAACCATTTATATCCACATTATATACACAACCCTAGCTAGTATACACATCTTCATACATATTAATAAATCCTATGCAAAATGATATTAAATTCTGGAATTTAAAGACAAGAGAGGGGAGAGAGTCGACCTCGAAGAGGTTGTCGAGGCCGGAGCACGGCCGGTGGAGGGTGGCCGCGGTGGTGGTAGTAGTGTTGATGATGGTGAAAGCTAAGGGTGGTGATGGTGATGCTGAAGTCGGACGGGGAGGAGCGGGGAAGTCGGACGGGGATGTATAGCCGGCGGGTCTGAAATACGGACAGCGGGGCGGTCGGGGAAACACAGGACGGCGGGGACTGCTACACCGCGGGATGGTCGGTTGGCTCGTACTGGCCGGAGCGGTCAGTGCACAGCCGACGGGGAGAGTCGTTCAGTGGCCGGTCAGCGCTGAAGTTTGCACCGTGGTCGGGGAAACACTGTCGGTCGGGGGGAGAGTCAGACCGGAGCGGGACTGCTCAGTCTAGCGGGGAAGCACGGTCAGTCGGTCAGGATCCACAGGCCGGCAGGGTCGGTAGTTGCACCGCGCGGTCGGGTGAAATACACAGCGGCGGTCGGAGATATGCAGGCCAGAGTGGGGGAAGACAACACAGTCCGATCGGGCTGTTGTTGAGTCACCGCGAAGGTCGACGGCCCGGAGCCGAGTTGGTCGGCCGGCCGGTCGGTCTTCAGGAGGAAGAAGAATTAAAGGAAGAAGAAGAAGAAGAATAGAGGGAGGAGGTTTCTTGTATGGAGAAAAATAGAGGAGGAGAGAGAGTGAGGGGGGGGTTCTAGGTTCCTTGGGATTAGGGCCTGCTTGGGGAGTTGTGAGGGTGAGGTGATGTTGATGTTTTATAGGAGGGTGTGTATTAGATGGAGGGTGGAGATCTTCCTATTCAAAATAGAGGGCTAGGATTTCACATTAGTATGAATCATTTCTTCATGAGAAATGGAGGAGGAGAGTTTAATTCGGTCCACACATGATTTTGGCCAATGGGGTGAGGGCACCTAAAATCACTAAATTGTAACTTAGCCCCTTAAATTCGGAAAATTGCACGAACACATAAAATAACGTAAAAATTGTGGAGAAATTTGCGGTTGATGATTTGCATGGCGAGGGGGTGTTGGGGGTTTGGCACAAGTTTAATTTAATGGCCATCGGGATTAATTAAGGATTAAAATAGGATTAGGCAAAATTGGTATCCCCGATTTAAATAGAATTAAAGTGTCCCGCGCTTTTAAATTAAATGGGGGCACTTGGGATCAAAATCCAGAAATGACACAAAGGTCAAAAATGGTGGGGGCTTGGAGTCAGTCTTGGACTCTTTAGTTGGTCTGGCTCAACGGGTTAAGTTGGTATCTCAAAATTGAGGGTAACGACACAGGTGTTCGACACGGAATTAAATATGGATTACGATTTCAGAAAATTGTACAATTAAATTAGAGCACAACGAAATCTGATTTTGAGTGACGAAAAAGTCCAGTGCCTAATTTGGCGGGTCAAGTTAGAAGTACAATAATTCGATGGAATTTTTGGGCTGATATTAGGCTCCGAATAATTAAACAATAATAGGGCGCGCCAAGGATTTTAATTAAATAAATTAAAATACCAGACAAACTTAAGTCCACTCAAAACCTCAATATCTGCTGCTAAATCCAATTTTTTCCAAATCCAAACCTGACTATCTATAGAATAAATCAAGGGGGTTTACATCAAGTATGTCATGAGACCAATTAGATCTAATTAGACTGAGATCATGGTTGTTAGACTAGATACATGTCCACAAATGGATACGAGTAGGCTGTATCATGATATTTTAGGATACGCTATGATACATAGTTCATTTTGGGGTGATTATATTAATTTCCTTCAAATTCCTTTGTAACAAGTTGTATTAGTTATATATATGAGTACTTGATATGTGTAAATGTTAATTAGTGAGAGTTGAGAGTTTTGACCTTCATTTGTATAAGTATCATGGATATTCTAGTGTTACACTATAAGTGTTTAATGGAATGACCATTAGAGTGGGTTGTGTATACTCAACATCCTTGTATATATTTATATATGTATTGGTATAGATATAACTATACTTATATGATGTCTGTTGTTGTGATTGGGTATTGAGAGAAGGGGGAGATGTAGTGACAGTGCATTGTGCTTTGTATGGGCTTGAGGTTGGCCTTGCAACAGGTTAGGAGGAACAATGCAGTCCCTCCAGTCATGGTGACTGAGAATACATACCTGCAGTTATGTGAGGCTCGAGTAGTAGGCCATATACCAGACTACAGTAGGAGTAGCATTCTTGGTAAAGCACTCGGGTATTGGTGGTTAAAGAAGTAGCGACTGATGCAACTGCAATTAGAAGCAGTGCAGTAAGGAAATAGGTTGCAGGTAATAAGCTTAGAGTTTTTGCTCAGTCTAGTGTGTATGTGTTTTGGGGATGATAAGTTTCAGTTGTTCAACTAGTATAGGTCTGTAACTAGTTCAGAATCGTAATAATGTATACATGGTCCAGTAGAGCAGTAAGCTAGGGAACTCAGATACTGGACAATATCAGTAGTAGTGATTCAATGGGGTAAGAGGTATTATGTGTTAGTGTATGATGATTTGGTATCAGTTATGTAGGTGATTATGTGGTATAGAATATATGATATCAGGATTTGAGTGAAGTAAATATCTGTAAGGAAGGTTAGGTATCAGTATAGGTAGTGATTTGGGGGCATCAAGACAAAGTATTAGCAAGGTATCAAGATAACTAGGCAGTATATTAGCTAAGGTGTTAAGGTATTGGGTGAACTAGGTAATAGTGTTATGACACTAAGGTAATAACTAAGATGGGTATAATGGATTAGGATATTATATAGTGATATATATATATAGTCAATATAACTAGTAAGTGTAGAAGCATAAAAAAATCTCTCCATGCGCTCCACTTTACAATAAACAAATAAGCAAGAGACGCATAACATGGGTGGACGCATAACATCCTCGGATACATGATGTCCTGAGACTCATACCGTCCTTTGACACATCGTTCCTACAATCACGTCAAAGCATTTATGACATTGACAAAACAGACAGTCATTCTGACCGCCTCAAATCCTGCACCGAGGATTAGAATCTGGGCTGACAGCTTCGCCATAATTACTTTTGGTACTATACAACTGTTCAAACGCCATGAATGCAGAAGACAACATAAATCCATGCGTCTCTGGCCCAATGCAATCCAGACTCCATGTGTTTCATGTGTCTCTGGCCCAATACATTCCAGGCTCTATGCGTTCCATGCGTCTCTAGCCTAATGCGTCCCACTTCATACGTTCCATGGATCTCTGGCCCAAGGCATCCCAGACTCCATGAGGTCTATGTGTCTCTGGCCCAATGCGTTCCAACTAACAAGATCCTTCTGTTATAACAAAAGATATCTTCGTGCAGTTGATATGGGCTACGCGTCCAAACTACCAAGTCATGCATACAACAGGCTGAAATGACCCAGAGATATCATCAACAATAAATCCTAACCAAGCTTACATAGCAGCCTCACCATGACATGCGGCCACAGTTGTAACTGTATTCTGTTAAGAGAGCCTTATGCGGTCATCAAACAGGGGCGCATGCCGCATCTATAGCATGCGACCACATAACAACTATAAATAATAGAGTACTACCCCCATGCAAGGGCTGGCTGGCTATCTGCGAATCAACACTCAAAGCAGAGAGAAGAGCTGCTGCATCGGATCGTCCAAGGAGTAAAGAGAGTTGCTATACTCCTAACCCTCCATTGTCACCCCCGAGAAAAAAATTTGTACTTAGATTGTCTTTTAGGACTCTTCTTTGTACTCTTTTAGTTTGTTAATAAAATCCAGTTTTCCTAGTTCTAGTTGATTCAAATGGCAAACACGGTGGTGACTCTACTGGAGCCATCCTTCTCCACTGTTGAGAAGTCAGTGACACAATCTGATATGGCCAAGCTCGGCTCGACACAAAAGAAGTTGGTGGTCCTCTTCGACCAGCAAGCGTTCGAGGACATGTTCTCCGAAAAAATTGTTAATCCTTTGCCAAGGATAGCCAAGACCAAAAAGACCCGCAGAACGTGGGTGGCTAAGGCTGCTGTTGTCACACCCCAGTCCCAAAATACATAGGACCAGGAATACGCGACACGCCAGCTACGCATTCGACCAGACTCTGGTCTGTCTCGAATACATATAAGCTGTATAATAAAATGCACTATCTAAAAATCCCGTAAGTGTAAACATCTATGTCTCAAACCACAATAAACAGAAGTAAACAAGAAAGAGCTACATGTGCTAAAGTCGGCTGCCCAATAACACACCAACTCGAATAGACTCGAGAAGAAATATGAGTCTATAAAAACTAGGCTACAACATAAGATGAATAATCAATATAAAATAACCATAATACCGGTAGATATGATGTGAGTACCTGGTACAATGGCCGCAAGACATGCAACTCCAATATCAACTCCAAATGCCCCGTAATCGTCTATGCTGCAAAACTGGCAGGGGACCAGGTTCTCAAAGAGACGTAACAAGGTACAAAATACAGCATGCCAAAGTACAAAAGAAAGTACAAGTACAACGACGGTATAGTCTAGCATAACCAACTAAGTGAGACACAGTTTAAAGACAATGTTCGACGTGTGGGCTGTCCAAAATAAAACCGTTGCTCCGAGCACAGAGTCACACGGGTGATACAACTACTCCAGATACAGGAATACTACATTAACAGGACATACATATATAAAGCGCGTGTAGAGGAGCCCAAACGTCTAGTAACTATCATCCCCATCCCATACGGTCAACGATGGTGTGCTGAACCTGAACCTCTATCTAACAATCTCGTCACACAGAAATAACTCAACAAACGCGACCCTAAGGTCGTCCTATTCTCCGATCATGATGTCAGTATCAGGATACAGGAAATCTGGCACGATAACAATGTATGAATATATCCTGGGGTGACGATATACTCAGGTACGTTCATCGAGGTGTTTCGAACATCTAACATTCTTTATAAGACGTTACGACGAACGTCTGCACCCGGTTGTGATCCAGACGCGAAGTAACGATCTTAATCAAACACGCGCACAATGTAAATAATAAAACAATAAATATCTGGTAACTGAAATACAGGGTGACAAGGTACACTTGCCTACATCCGACTGCTGATGACGGGGATCCGGTACCACGTCTGAGTCTGCGGGTCCCGTAGTACCTAGAGACGAGATACAAACTCAATCAATAAACTATCACAACGTCAAAATAAGGTGTGACACACATCTAATCATATACTCAGACTCAGCTACAACTCACAGGGACACGACGCTAGAGGGTTGACCAGGGTTGACTTAGGGTATATTATATCTAATCCAGTTAATCATTCATACAATATCATCAAAGCAAACCTCGATCTCACTATATTCATCACGATATTCAGTAGTTTAAACCATGATCAAATTCTCGATTTTACCCTGGGTCTTCACCGATATTATCATGTACATTGACATATCCCAATCTCAAATAATTAATTAATATTCTCAGTCCTCAATCTCTGACCCATGATTCGATATTATACCTATTTCACAATCAATTACCTGCTCCCAATATCCATCCATATTTTAATACCATATTATTTTTCAGCAATAGTTTAAAACAACTAAATCAACATTAACCCATACGCGTATAATAAGATAGGATAACACCCTACTGTCTCGTATGTCCCTCAAAAACCTAAAGTAGTCATTCCCATAATTTTATGGTTCAATAATAACCGATGCTTGATACCTCAGCCTCATTCCATATCAATTAAACCTCCTCCTTATTAAATTCATTATTATTCATGGAACAAGTTTACACTAAACCCCAAGATTCACATCTAGCATTCGTAAATCCTAAATATCAATATAGCATTTAACCATCGCTTGCTTATATTTAAATTATAATAACTCCAAAATCTCATTGCACTCAAAACCCTAAAACTTAACATATATCACCTGTTTAACTATCACATGCATATATTCCAATTCATATTTAAACCATAGATAACTTAGCATTTCCCCCCTCAATGTGTATTAGGACATATGATTTAAACCTAAAAATTTTCCATATGCACATACCACACCCTAAAACTAATAAACCCATATAACCATGTAAACCACAAATATGCACATAGGTAGAGGGGGGAGGGGTTCACTATGGACGAGGTGGTTGCTGGCCGGAGGGAGAGGTCGTGGCGGTGGAGCTCGGCTGTGATGGGGAGGTCATGGTGGTGTGGGGTTGACGGTGATGATGAAGATGATGGAGACGACGAAGACGACCGGAGGGGGATAATGGCCGAAGGGGTGCTGTGGTTGGCAGTGGTGGTGCAATGGTGTGTGGTGGTGGTGGCAATAGAGTGTGGTATGGTGGTGGCAATGGCATATGGTGGTGGACAAGTCGGAGTAGAGGGAATGGTGGTGGAGCTGGTAGCGGGTGGTGAAACGGGGATGTGCGGTGGTTGGAGGGAAGTGGGGAAGAACTGGAGGTGGTGGTAATGGAGCTGGCCCGCCGGAGCAGCGTGGTCAGGGGAGAGCTGGAGGCGATGGTGATGATGTTGGGGTGAAACTCGCCGGAGAATGGAGGTTGAGGAGGACGATGGTGGCGGTTGAAGCTTCGCCAGAGAACGGCTCTGTCAAATCCGCGGGGAGGAGTGCTCGATCGGGAGTGGCTCATCGATGGCCGAAATGAGGTGGGAGTAATGCTGGCTGGCTCGTGGTGGTGCAGCAGCTCGGTTGGCTGGAGAGGTCGTAAGTTGGCCAAAAATTGTTCTTCCAGGAAGAAGGAGAAGAAAGGAAGAAGGAGAAGAAGAAGGGAAAAAGAAGAAAGCTACGTATGTAATGTAGAAGAGGGAGGAGAGAGACAGGGGGTGGGTTTCTCTAGATATTGGGATTAGGGCTGGCATGGGGTTGTGTGTGGTGATAGGGACATTAAATAGGGAAGTGTGTGGGGTTTGGATTGTGAGGATTGGCCCAATTCAAATGGGTGGTGGAGATTTCATATGGAGGAATTTATTTCTTCATCCAAATGAGAGGGAGAGGGAGGCTTGACCAGTCAAAGAGTGGGGTGGCTTCTCCATTTGGCCTTGACCAATGAGGTTATGACACATGTTACAACATTTGTAATTTAGCCTCTTAATTTTGGGTATTTGCACAAACACATGAAATGATGGAAAACTTGTGGGAAAATTGGTGTTTGGTGTTTTGTAGGGTGAGAGGGTGTTGTGTGTTTTGCATGGGCTTAATTTAATTGGGCATTGGAATTAAATTGGGATTAAAATAGGATTAGTCAAAGTTGGTATCCCCAATTTAATTAGAATAAATTGTAATATGCTCTTAAATTAAATGGGGGCACATAGGATCTCAATTGGGAGTGACACAAAGGTCATGAATGGTGTATGCTTGGTGTCAGTCTTGGACCCTTTTATTGGTCTGGCTCAACATGTTAAGTTGGTGTCTAAAAATAGATGGTAACGACACTGGTGCGCGACACGGGATTAAATAAGGATTTCGGTTACAGAAAATTATGCAATTAATTTAGAGCACAAGGAAATATTATTTTGAGCGACGGGAAAGACCAGCGCCTAAATTGGCGTATCAAGTCAAGAGTGCAATAATTTGTTAGAATTTATGGATGATGTTGGGCTCCGAATATTTCAACAACGGTAGGGCGCGCCAAGGGTTTAATTTAAAATCAGACATCTGCAACCTTACTCTAAACCTCAATCAACTATTGCTAAACCAAAATTTTCTAACCCATAACTAGACTATTTATAAAAATAAATGAGGGGGTTTACATCCTTCCCAACTTAGAAAAATTTCGTCCCCGAAATTAAAAGTAAAGCACGATAAGAGCTACGAGAATTTAAAAGCAAACTGGTAATCAAATGCGGTACGTCAATTTGTACCTTGATCCTCAAATAAATACAGAAAATGCTGTCGAATAGAATCCTCGCGCTCACAGGTTAATTCGCCTGGCGAATGATGCTTCCATGCAACTTTGACCAGTCGAATAGTCTTACCTCTCAAAGTCTTCTCACTGTGATCGAGTATCTCCACTGGCTGCTCTACGTAAGATAAACTGAGCCCGACTGTAATCTTTGAACGATCAAATACGTGGCTAGGGTCTGCCACATATCTCCTCAACTGCGATACGTGAAGTATGTCATGCACTCCTTCTAGTGATGGAGGCAATGCAAGACGATAAGCCACTTCGCCAACTCGTTCCAAGATTTCAAAAGGTCCGATGTACCTCAGACTCAGCTTGCCTTTACCTCTGAATCTGATGGTACCACGAGTAGGTGATATCTTCAAAAATACATGGTCACCTTCCTTGAACTCCAAGGTCTGCGGTGCGCCTCTGCCCAATATTTCTGCCTGTCCTGTGCTGTACGCAGGTGGCTCTGAATCTGCTTGACTTTCTCCATTGTCCGTGTCACCAACTCTGGACCAAGTATCTGACGCTCTCCCATGTCACTCCAACATACTTGTGACCTACACTTTCTGCCGTACAGTACCTCATAATGTGCCATCTGTATGCTAGCCTGGTAGCTGTTATTGTAGGAGAATTCTACCAAGTGTAGTCCTCCCAAGATCCTCCAAAATCGATCATGCACGCTCTCAACATATCCTCTAGTATCTGTATCGTGCGCTCTGACTGGCCATCAGTCTATGGATGATATACAGTGCTAAACTTGAGACGAGTTCCTAGAATCTCCTGTATACTCTGCCAGAAATGTGATATGAATCTGGAATCCCGATCCGATACAATGCTGACAGGCACTCCATGTAGTCGTACTATCTGCCTCATATATACGTCATCTAATACCTCCGTGGACTGCCCAACTCTGAAGGGCAAGAAATGTGCAGACTTGGTGAGTCTGTCTACGACAACCCAAACTACATCCTTTTCGTTAGGGCTCTGCGGGAATCCTGTGACGAAGTCCATGGTAATGTGTTCCCACTTCCACTCGGGAATGGAAAGCGGCTACAATAGTCCTGTAGTCCTCTAATGTTCAGCCTTGAATTGCTGACAGACCAAATATCTCGCCACAAATATTGCAATCTCTCTCTTCATCCTATGCCACCAGAAATGTTGCCTCAAATCTTGGTACATCTTCGTACTCCCGAGATGAATCTTCTTGCTTAAGGAATCTGCTACTACATTCGCCTTATCAGGGTGGTACTGCAACTCGATATCATAAGCTGTCATCAACTCTAGCCAGTGCATCTGTCTCATATTGAGCTCCTTCTGCGTGTAGACATACTTCAGACTTTTTGTGATATGTATAAATCTCAACATGCTCTCCATAAAGGTAGTATCGTAAAAGCTTTAGTACAAATATCACTACAACTAGCTCTAGATCGTGCGTCGGCTAGTTCTCCTCATGAAATCTCAGCTGTCTCGATGCGTAGGCTATCACTTTGCCGTGTTGCATCAGTACACATCCTAATCCGCTCCCAAACGCATCGCTGTACACTACAAATCCTCCTGATCCTGAAGGTAGTGTCAAAATTGGTGCTCATGTCAGACGGTTCTTCAGCTCATCGAAAGCCGTCTGACACTCTTTGGTCCATATAAACTCCTCGCCTTTACGTGTCAGTCGTGTCATAGGCGCAACAATCCTCGAGAATTTTCTACGAACCTCCGATAACATCCGACAAGTCCGAGGAAGCTCCTAATCTCTGTAACAGGTGCAGGGGTTTGGCCATGTCTCAACTGCAGCTATCTTTTCCGGGTCAACTGATAGTCCATCTCCGGTGATTATGTGTCCCAGGAAGGGTACTCTATCCAAACATAACTCATATTTGCTGAGCTTGGCGTACAGCCTCTCCTGCCTCAGCGTCTCCAATATGATCCTGAGATGTCTCTCGTGCTCCTCTTGGCCCTTAGAATATACCAAGATATCATCGATAATTACCACCACGAACTAATCTAAGTACTGGTGGAAAATACTATTCATCAGGCTCATAAATACTGTTGGCGTGTTGGTTAAACCAAACGGCATGACTAGAAACTCATAGTGTCCATACTTCGTCCGAAAAACCGTCTTCGGAATGTTCTCTCTCCGTTCCTTGATCTGATGATAGCCTGATATGAGATCGATCTTCGAGAATACACATGCACCACTAAGCTAATCAAATAAATCATCGATGCACGGCAAACAGGTACTTGTTCTTTATTATTATAGCACTTAATGCCCTGTAATCGATATGCAACATACCGTCCCGTCCTTCTTCGGTATAATAAGATGGGTACTCCCCATGGAGAAATACTAGCCCGACTGAAACCCTTTGTCTAAGAGATCTTCTACTATGGACCTTCAACTCAACCAACTTTATCGGTGCTAGTCTGAAGACGAAAAATTAACTGGCTCGGCTCTTGGAGTCAACTCTATAACAAACTTTATCTCTCTGTCAGGTGGCAGGCCTGAAAGATCCTCTGGAAATACATCCTCAAATCCTGATATAATACGGGGGTACACCAGTTCACTTTCTGTAATATGTGCCTATAAGGTAGATGGGCACCATATTCCCGGGCTCCCTGGAGAAACTCAAACTCAGGGTAATCTGGTGGTCTAAAAATAATACAACCACGTTGACAATCTAGCATCACGTGGTATTGGTTCAAATAATCCATGCCTAGGACAATGTCATAGTCTAAACTTATCCTCCTAATAAATTCTCTCGTTCTATTTTCAACACCAACCCTCCAAAGTAAATTCTTCCTTGCCTAATATATAATTACCCTTCTCCTCAATGCCTAAAATTTTATTCCTCAAATTTTTTCTTTTCGTTATTTATCTCTCCAAGTCACATAGTACAATAATGGTATCACCGAAGCACATACTAGAATTCCTAGAATCAGATCATTATCTTCCAAGTGAGATCCTAAAATTTTATTTTCTTTAGTCCATAATATCATTCCTGGTATCGCTATCATATATAACAACTAATTTCTAGCATCGGGCTATGCACTTCCATAAATTTTTCTAGGTCATGATCAACAATCCTTCCAGCTCTCAGTACTTCCAATATCACTGCTATCTCAAGTACGGATAGGGTACTACTGGGTCCAATTCTCTTGCTAGCCTTCCACGCTAGATCTAGAATCTAACAAGAGCCTATCAATCTATCCTATTAAGGAAAACAATCTTCTCAGAGAATGTTATACAAATTTTGTCTTCTGTCATCTGGACTACGATCTTCTTCTGGAGGGAACCATCGGGCTAGAGCATTCGTCTTCTCGAATAATAGGAGATGAGAAACAATGATAACGATATTGACGAAAATTGAACGAATACAAATTGGAAGTGCAAGGGCGATAATCACATACAACGTGAGTTCTTAAAATCGATTGTGGATTGAGATCTTATTCAACAATAAATCATAATATCTATTCCTAATTTGCTGGCTCGCTTGGCACAGTTAGGTAACCAAGACGATTTAAATCGGACCTGTATGGGCCACCACAAAAACATGTCACGCCCCAGTCCCAAAATACATAGGACCAGGAATACGCGACACGCTAGCTACGTATTCGACCAGACTCTGGTATGACTCGAATACGTATAAGTTGTATAATAAAGGGCACTATCTAAAAATCCCGTAAGTGTAAACATCTATGTCTCAAACCACAATAAACAGAAGTAAACAAGAAAGAGCTACATGTGCTAAAGTCGGTCGCCCAATAACACACCAACTCGAATAAACTCGAGAAGAAATATGAGTCTATAAAAAACTAGACTACAACAACAGATGAATAATCAATATAAAATAATCATAATACCGGTAGATATGATGTAAGTACCTGGTACATGCCCACAAGACATGCAACTCCAACATCAACTCCAAATACTCCGTAATTGTCTATGCTGCAAAACTGGCAGGGGACCAGGTCCTCAGAGGGAAGTAACAAGGTACAAAATACAGCATGCCAAAGTATAACAGAAAGTATAAGTGCAACGACGGTGTAGTCTAGCATAACCAACTAAGTGAGACACAGTTTGAAGACAATATTCGACGCGTGGGCTGTCCAAAATAAAACCGTAGCTCCGAACACAGAGACAAACGGGGCGTACCGTAGCTCCGAGCACAGAGTCACATGGGTGATACTACTACTCCGGATACAGGAACAATACATCAACAGAATATACGTATATAAAGGGCGTGCAGAGGAGCCCAAACGTCTAGTAACTGTATTCCCTATCCCAAGCGGTCAACGATGGTGCGCTGAACCTGAACCTCTATCTAACAGTCTCGTCACATAGAAATAACTCAACAGACGCGACCCTAAGGTCGTCCCAGTCTCCGGTCATGATGTCAGTATCAGGATACATAAAATTTGGCACGATAACAGTGTATGAATGTGTCCTGTGGTGACGATATACTCAGGTACGTACATTGAGGTATTACGAATAACTAACATTCATTATAAGACGCTGTAAGCCCCCTGATTTTCAGTAATTTTTTTTAATTTGGTTTCTCCACAATTTTCTGGAATTTTCCGGGAATTTTCTGTAATTAAAGCCTAGGTAATTACTAATTAAATAATTTATAATTACTTTTAAATAATATTAAAATATTATGGAAATAATATTTTATGGTGTAAAATGGAAAACCGGACATAGGATAATTTTTTGGGAATTTATTGGACTCCGAAAATTCGTTTAAAGCCCTAAAAACCAATGTATATAAATCCTAATTAAACCCCTTAAATAAACCGGGTTTAACTAAAATTAAACCAAACCAGACTGAACCGAACCAGGCCAAACCCAGCATAGCGGGTCGGGTCGGGTCGGATCTGAGACAAACCCGACCCGGACCCAAACCCGTAGAAACCCTAAAATCTAACGGGTCGGAAACATTGTTCCGACCCGGCGGCGCCGTATAAAACCCGCTCGACTTCCGTGTCGACCCCCGCCGCCAGACCTGTCTCCCTCTCGTCCTCCCTACACACCTCCGCCGACGGCTCCCCCTCAGCCCGTCGACGAACCCCCTCCCTCATCTTCTTCCCCAATCGATCCCCCTAAACCCTAGCCGACCCCGATTACGGCCACCCGTAAGCCCGCCGGCTGCTCCCCCTCCTTCCTTCCAGCGCCGACCTACTCCTCCTCCTTCCTCCCAGCACCTCGACGCCTCGGCTCCACTCCTTCCCGCCTCAGTCGCCCGACCCCGCTGCCCCATCTCCTCGCCGCACGGCTCCGTCCCAGCGCCGGCCACCACTCCCCTGGCCCTTCTCCGCCTTCCCGAGAGCCGCCCGCAGCTCCGCCCTCCTCCAGCGAGCCGCCCAGCCCTCGCCAGTGCCGCCCCAGCTAGCTCCGGCCCTAACCCTAGGGTGGACACAAGACCCGGACACTTCGAACTCGACACTCGGATACGAGAAAATATAGTTTTTGGAGCTCTGTTCAGGTACCCGTTTCTCTCTGCTCGTATACCCGTTTTCGATTCCGTCTATTGCATCACGAACCCTGCGTGACCCTCTCGGTGCCCGTGTAACCCGCTCGGTGCATCGCGTCCTGTGGTGATCGAGAACCGCGATCCAAAAAAGGAAAAATAATACCATGTTTTACCCCGAAACTGAGTGCGCCCTGCCAAACGGGACGACTTGGTCACACGCAGTCTTTACCGAAATGTGCACGACGTTGATACGAACGTGCAAGATTTTACAGAAGTTGATTTGGATGTGCGTGCACACCGAAATCAACGCATATCTGCCGACAACGCCCCATATCCGTCTATTTTGGAATATGCTGTAACTTTGTGTACACTCGTCGGATCGAGACAAAACTTGCACCATCGGACTCATAGAAATACGCTGGTCCTGTGACCCAAATTTGGTTCGATTCTGAGAACGTTGATAAAATCGTGTATCGTGGGCCCCACAGGCTCCACTTGACGGGCGATTTTGTGATCGGCTCATCGGAATCCAATTCTAGAAGTTCCGTTGAGTTCGTATCATCGTTCCTGACTTGTAGACACTGAGTTTGAGGAATATGGAGACCTTTGACCCTGGTACGCTTTTCGGTGCAAAGTGGCCCACATATGTACCCCGCTTTGACCCAGAAATGTCATTTTTGCCCCTGTGTCCAAATTGGACGAAAGGACAGGCATTTCTAGCTATTTGATATTTTCTGAGACTGATGGCGATGTTTATTTTAGCAACCGGAGGAGTCCCTGCAGATCACACCGAGACCAGAGCTACAGTTGGAGCCAGAACCACAGGCATGTGTACCTTGCCAAACTCTGTAGTATTGTTATATATTTTTCTAGCTTCGTTATATTGCTGTGCATGCTTAACCTAGGACCGTGTGACGTACTTAGCGTCTGATTATTAGTCGGGTGCCAACACTTTACGCAGTGTTGGGTACTGTCATCTAAAGATGGACATTCGTGACACTTTATATTCTCGTACTTGTCTTATCAAGTACACTATAACCCAGGACACATGACACTATTCATGAGACAGAATCTTTCTGAGATATTCATGGTGATTCTGTAAAGGATACAGGTTTATGACATAGACATTATATTCATAGATATTAGATGACTTGTTGCATTAGATATGATCGTGCGTGACATGGACATGAGACATCGTGGACATGAGACCTGTGATTACATTGGGTAGGGAGAGACACACAGTCTACAGGTTGATTTCATATATATATAAAATCTATAGTAAATACATAGAAAAACATATAATAAACCCCGCTACCGGCTCCCAGACACAGAGCTTGTAGTGGCTCAGCCTGAGTACTCGTGATGCTCTCATCTTGTATTTCACATAGATGGTTACATACTTACCCTATTTATCTCATTATCTTCTGCACTGCATTTATTTTGGCATGAGCTTTCTTGTACCTTGCTATGTCCCCTGAGGACCTAGATCCGGATTATGTCCCCAGGATTAGCTGACGAGATCTATCCCGAGGTATACGGGACCAGAGCATTAGCCTTAGCAGGAGCAGGTGCCTACAGTGGAGCAGAACCAGGATCTGAGGACGAGATCGTACCAGAGGACTTCTCCTGAGCATTGGCTTGGGATACTCATATATCTCTGTTTCTAGTTATTTTATTTCCAATCTATTTTATTTGATGTACCAGACTTATTCTCGGATTGTTCTCCGAGGCACTTTTATTTAGACTTGTTGATTTATATTTATCTGCATTTATTCTGGCATTCGATCTGTGATTATCTGTTGTGGATGAGATTAGCATAGACTGTGACTTGTATCATTGGACCTACTTATTGTTGTACTACAGCTTAAGCATGCCCCGATGGATCCATTAAATTGGGTTTGTCTATCGGTGTGTGCTATTGGCCATTATCACGCGTCTGGTCCCTCGATATTTTGGGACTGGGGCGTGACATGATTTTTGTGGTAGCCCATGCAGGTCAACGACTAAATTGTTCGGTTTCAACTTAGGGACCGAGCAAGCCTGCAGTAAGAATAGGATAAGTTGTTAGGATCTCATCCACTTGCTTGAATCGTTCTTGATATCTATATCATATTCGAACTAAATTTTTCTTGCATCATGCCTTGATTCCTGTGTGCCTCTTATAGTTTATTTTTGATACAGAGTAATGGATTCAAGAGCAAATGATGAAACTCCAGCAAACACACCAATAGGTGCGGTAGCCACCTACGGAGAAGATGAAGTGACGCCGCCATTGAGCGGAGATCCCTCTACTCAACAAGACAGCCAAGCAGATCAGCATGCTCCTAGATTTCGGCGAAATGACATCCCACTACCTCCGTAGTTCGTTCCACCAATGCCTGTTTTCCCACCAGGACAAGTCATAGATGGGCAACAGATGTTCCAAATGATCTACGCAATGATGCAAGCTCAACAGCAGATTCAACACGAGGCTCTGCGTCACAGCCTAGCACTTGTACTGGAGCAGGCGAATCTACCAGCGCGACGACCAGTGACAGGATCTATCACCGATTTCCGCCAGCTGAAGCCTCGTACCTTCTAAGAAAAGGAGGATCCCACAGAAGTTTATGAGTGGCTCACCAACATACAACACCAGCTGGAAGCAGCTGAGCTTCTACGGGAACGTTGGATGACGGCCGTCAGGATGCAATTGACGGACAATATGTATCACTGGTGGCTATCTGAGAAGACACGGCTTGGACCAGACCGCGTCACTTAGGAGGAGTTCTCCAGACTCTTTCAGGAGATGTACATTCCAGCTACCGCTCGATCAGAACTGCGGGACAAGTTTAATCACCTCATTCAAGATAATCTGACAGTGGAAGAGTACAACGCAGAATTTATTCGTCTAAGTTTCTTTGCCCCAACCTTGATCCCGACAGAAGAAGAGAAGGCTGAGAAGTTCTTCGACGGACTAAACATTGAGCTACAGAGACTGATCGGATCCGTTGCACCTACTTCTTACTCGTACGTCCTTCCAGCAGCCCGATGCATGGAGCGCGTTACCATGAGAGAGACCAGTCTGAAACGGTCTTCCACATCAGCCAGAGCACCACGAGAAGAAGCTTCAAAGAGACCTCACATGCACCAGCCACCAGAAGCATCTCCACAAGCACTACCTATATGTCAACACTGTGGCAAGGTAGGCCATATTGAGAGGGACTGCAGACGCAAGTTAGGATTAAGCTTGATTTGCGGAACCAATCAACACTTAGCCAAGGATTGTCCTTATCATCGAGAGAGAGCACTAATAACAAACAGACAAGCCCTACCAGCACCAGGAGGGTATCAACCAAGGCCATCCTTGGCACCACAAGCAGCACTCTTCCAGCAGGCCCAGCAGCAGTAGAGGAATCTACCTCAAGGACGTGGACAAGCTTTCGCGATGAATTTGGAGGACGCACAGATTCATGAAGTAGCTAATGCGCGTAAGTTTTTATAATTATCTACTTCTAGATATGCTTTAGTTTTTGCCTGTTGGTTCGTGACCCTAGCCATAACCTAGTAATATTGAACTTGCTAATAACCTAGAATATTTTTATAATTGATAACCTAATATGTTTTTATAAGTAATGAACTGTAGATGTCTAGATTTTCTTCATTCGAGAAATTTTATAACTTTTAATGCTTAGGAAAATAATTTTCCCTTGTATTATTCTTACACCCTCAACCTTGATTTTTCTTAATCGTGATGTGCTTCGAATGACCGTGTCATCTCTGTTGACCGATTATTCTTTGATTACGAGGACGCAATCCTCTTAAGGGGGGTAGATTGTAAGCCCCCTGATTTTCAGTAAATTTTTTTAATTTGGTTTCTCCACAATTTTGTAGAATTTTTTGGGATTTTTCTGTAATTAAAACCTTGGTAATTACTAATTAAATAATTTATAATTACTGTTAAATAATATTAAAATATTATGGAAATAATATTTTATGGTGTAAAATGGAAAACCAGACATAGGATAATTTTCCGAGAATTTATTGGACTCCGAAAACCCGTTTAAAGTCCTAAAAACCAATGTATATAAATCCTAATTAAATCCCTTAAATAAACCGGGTTTAATGGAAATTAAACCAAACCAGACTTAACCGAACCAGGCCAAACCCTGTATAGCGGGTCAGGTTGGGTCGGATCTGAGACAAACCTGACCCGGACCCAAACCCGTAGAAACCCTAAAATCTAACGGGTCGGAAACACTATTCCGACCCGGCGGCGCCGTATAAAATCCCCTCGACTTCCGTATTGACCCCCACCGCTAGACCTGTCTCCCTCTCGTCCTCCCCACATACCTCCATCGCCGACAGCTCCCCCTCAGCCCGTCGACGAACCCCCTCCCTCATCTTCTTCCCCAATCGATCCCCCTAAACCCTAGCCGACCCCGATTTCGGCCACCCCCAAGCCCGCCGGCTGCTCCCCCTCCTTCTTCGCAGCGCCGACCAACTCCTCCTCCTTCCACCCAGCACCTCGATGCCTCAGCTCCACTCCTTCCCGCCTCAGTCGCCCGACCCCGCTGCCCCATCTCCTCGCCGCACGGCTCCGTCCCAGCGCCGGCCACCACTCCCCTGGCCCTTCTCCGCCTCCCCGAGAGCCGCCCGCAGCGCCGTCCTCCTCCAGCGAGCCGCCCAGCCCTCGCCAGTGCTGCCCCAGCCAGCTCCGGCCCTAACCCTAGGGTGGACACAGGACCCGGACACTTCAAACTCGACACTCGGATACGAGAAAATACAGTTTTTGGAGCTCTATTTAGGTACCCGTTTCTCTCTGCTCGTTTACCCATTTTCGATTTTGTCTGTTACATCGTGAACCCTGCATGACCCTCTCGGTGCCCGTGCAACCCGCTCGGTGCATCGCGTCCTGTGGTGATCGCGAACCACGATCCAAAAATAGAAAAAATAACACCCTGTTTCACCCCAAAACTGAGTGTGCCCCGCCAAACGGGACGACTTGGTCGTACGCGGTCTTTACCGAAATGTGCACGACATTGATACGGACGTGCACGATTTCGCAGAAGTTGAATTGGATGTGCGTGCACACCGGAATCAACGCGTATCCGCCGACAACGCCCCATATCCGTCCATTTTGGAATACGCTGTAACTTTGTGTACACACGTCGGATCGAGACGAAACTTACGTCATCGGACTCATAGCAATACGCTGGTCCTGTGACCCAAGTTTGGTTCGATTCTGAGAACGTTGACAAAATCGTGTATCGTGGGCCCCACAGGCTCCACTTGACGGGCGATTTTGTGACCGGCTCATCGGAATCCAATTCTAGAAGTTCCGTTGAGTTCGTATCATCGTTCATGACTTGTAAACACTGAGTTTAAGGAATTTGGAGATCTTTGACCCTGACACACTTTTCGGTGCAAAGTGGCCCACATGTGGACCCCGCTTTGACCCAGAAATATCATTTTTGCCCCTGTGTCCAAATTGGACGTAAGGACAGGCGTTTTTAGCTATTTAATATTTTCTGAGACTGATGGTGATGTTTATTTCAGCAACCGGAGGAGTCCCTGCAGATCACACCGAGACCAGTGCTACAGTTGGAGCAAGAACCACCGGCAAATGTACCTTGCCAAACTCTGCAGTATTGTTATATATTTTCCTAGCTTCGTTATATTGCTGTGCATGCTTAACCTTGGACCGTGTGACATACTTAGCGTTCGATTATTAGTCGGGCGCCAATATTGTACGCAGCATTGGGTACTGTCATCTAGAGATGGATATTTGTGACACTTTACATTCTCGTACTTATCTTATCAAGTACACTATAACCCAGGACACTTGACACTATTCATGAGACAGAATCTTCCTGAGATATTTATGGTGATTCTGTGTAGGATACAGGTTTATGACATAGACATTATAGTCATAGATATTAGATGACTTGCTGCATTAGATATGATCGTGCGTGACATGGACATGAGGCATCATGGACATGAGACGTGTGATTACATTGGGTGGGGAGAGACACACAGGCTACAGGATAATTTCTTATATATATAAAATCCATAGTAAACACATAAAAAAATACATAATAAACCCCGCTACCGGCTCCCAGACACAGAGCTTGTAGTGGCTCAGCCTGAGTACTCGTGATGCTCTCATCTTGTATTTCACATAGATAGTTACATACTTACCCTATTTATCTCATTATCTTCTCCACTGCATTTATTTTGGCATGAGCTTTCTTGTACCTTGCTATGTCCCCTGAGGACCTGGATCCGAATTATGTCCCCAGGATTAGCTGACGAGATCTATCCCGAGGTATACGGGACCGGAGCATTAGCCTTAGCAGGAGCAGGTGCCTACAATGGAGCAGAACCAGGATCTGAGGACGAGATCGTACCAGAGGACTTCTCTTGAGCATTGGCTTGGGATACTCATTTATCTCTGTTTCTAGTTATTTTATTTCCAGTCTATTTCATTTGATGTATAAGACTTATTCTCGGATTGTTCTCTGAGGCACTTTTATTTAGACTTGTTGATTTATATTTATCTGTATTTATTCTGGCATTTGATCTGTGATTATCTGTTGTGGATGAGATTAGCATAGACTGTGACTTGTATCATTGGACCTACTTATTGTTGTACTACAGCTTAAGCATGCCCCGATGGATCCATTAAATTGGGTTTGTCCATCGGTGTGTGCTGCTGGCCATTATCACGCGTCCGGTCCCTTGATATTTTGGGACTGGGGTGTGACAGACGTTACGATGAACGTCTACACCTGGTTGTGATCCGGACGCGAAGTTACGATCATAATCAAACACGCGCACAATGTAAATAATCAAACAATAAATATTTGGTAACTGAAATACAGGGTGGCAAGGTACACTTGCCTACGTCCGGCTGCTGATGACGGGGATCCGGTACCACGTCCGAGTTCGCGGGTCCCGTAGTACCTAGAGACAAGATACAAACTCAATCAATAAACTATCACAATGGTGAAATAAGGTGTGACACACATCTAAACATATGCTCAGACTCAGCTACAACTCACAGGGACACGACGCTAGAGGGTTGACCAGGGTTGACTCAGGGTATATTACATCTAATCCAGTTTCATACAATATCATCAAACCAAACCTCGATCTTACTACATTCATTACGACATTCAGTAGTTTAAACCATAATCAAATTCTCGATTTTATCCCAGGTCTTCACCGACATTATCATGCACGTTGACATATTCCAAACTCAAATAATTAATTAATATTCTTAGTACTCAATCTCTGACTCATGATTCGATATTATACCTATTTCACAATCAATCACCTGCTCCCAATGTCCATCCATATTTTAATACCATATTATTTTTCAGCAATAGTTTAAAACATCTAAATCAACAATAACCCATACGCATATAATAAGATAGGATAACATCCTACTGTCTCGTATGTCACTCAAAAACCCAAAGTAGTCATTCCTACAATTCTATGGTTCAATAATAACTGATGCTTGATACCTCAACCTCATTCTATATCAATTAAACCTGCTCCTTATTAAATTCATTATTATTCATGGAACAAGTTTACACTAAACCCCAAGATTCACATCTAGCATTCGTAAATCCTAAATATCAACATAGAATTTAACCATCGATTGCTTATATCTAATTATAATAACTCTAAAATCTTATTGCACTCAAAACCCTAAAACTCAACATATATCACCTGTTTAACTATCACATGCATATATTCTAATTCATATTTAAACCATAGATAATTTAGCATTTCCCCCTCAATATGTATTAGGACATATGATTTAAACCTAAAATTTTTCCATATGCACATACCACACCCTAAAACTAATAAACCCATATAACCATGTAAACCACAAATATGCACATAGGTAGAGGGGGGAGGGGTTCACCTTGGACGAGGTGGTTGCTGGCCGGAGGGGGTGGTCGTGGCGGTGGAGCTCGACTGTGATGGGGAGGTCGTGGTGGTGTGGGGTTGATGGTGATGATGAAGATGATGGAGACGACAAAGACGATTGTAAAACTCCCTTCCTAGAAAATCGTATATACCCTTTTATTTATTAATTATTAATTAAATTGTAGTAATTAGGTCTAAATATGAGAAATAGATTTTTAATAATTTTTATGTTAGGTGTTCGGGCACTTAGATGACTTATGGGACCTTCAGGAATTTTTTGGATTTTATTCCATGTAGGAGACCCCTTGAGCTGTTGCTAGCCTAACGATGTGCAATACCCTACTATATAAATTTTCTTATGTGTGAATATATATATATATATATATATATATATATATATATATATACACAAATATATATATGTGTATATACATATTTGAAAAGAAAGAAAGGAAAAGAAAAGAAAATAAGAATTTAATATTAACTAATAATAATATAATAATAATAGTAATAATGGTATTAGCTACTTAGGATTTCTTTGGCCAGCAACTTAATGCTAAAGTTGCTCTTCAGCAACTTAGTCTTTTTGCTCAACCCCCTTCAGCCGAGTGACCAACCCGACCTTTCCTTTACTTCCCAAGCCCGACCTTCCTATTTAGCGCCCACTTCACCCGACCGACCCTTCAACCCTCTTCACCCGCGGAAATCTCTCTCTCTCTCTTAATATATAATATATATATATCTATAGCTCTCTAAAACCCTAACCTAGAAACTCCAGACTTCCTCTTCCCATCTGGAGCCGTCACCGCAGCCAGAGAAGCCTCCCCAAGCCATCCAACCATCCCGTCGACGCCGACCTCGCATCCTGCAGTTTCCCACTTGAGGCACCTTCGCTCTGACGCATTTTCCCGTCGACTCGCTTGACCAAACGCTGTTCCATTTTCATAGGTATGATCACCCCTTAACCCTCTCCAATATTCATTTTATAGCCAACCTCGGAAAACATCTGCCCCTAGGTGTAAATCAGCGTCCAAAATGGACGGACAGACCGAATTCTGGGATCGCAGAATTCCAGAATGACCACCCGTATTGCCGAGTTCGTATCTCCCATCACAGATATCCAAATTCGGTGATTCTTTTTGATACCTGTAGAATTTTTAACCTAGTTTATTTTCTGTATAATAACCCTAGGCTAATAGTTGCTGTGGACATAGTTATATTCGTCACAAAACTGCGCGCACACACTTTTTCTGGTTTTCCAAAAGTTTGAAAACGGAGCGCGCCCCGCCAAACGGGACCGCCCCGCCGTGTGCCAAGTGTACCCAATGGTGCACATAGCATAACCGGACACGTGAAAATTCGTGGGAACTAATTCGGACGCGTGTACGCGCCGGAATCAGGCCGTATCCGCGGACACATTTCGTGTCGCAACTTTTGTGGAACTCGCACGTATTTTATGCACGCTTGTCAGATTGCGATGAAACTGGCACCACTGGACTCGTGGTAACGCGCTGGTCCTGTGATCCAAATTTCACGCAATTCTGAGACGGTTGACCAAATCGCCAATTGGCGGGCCCCACAGTTGACTTTTTGGACAAAATAGTGTTTGGCTCATCGGAATCCAAATTTGGACATACCGTTGGGTTCGTATTGACATCTAGATTTGTTTGACCTATAGTTTGTCCCATTTAGAGACTGTTACCCTTGGCACGCTTTTCGGTGCAAAGTGGGCCACACGTGGACCCCACTTTTACCCGAAATTATCGTTTTGCCCCTGTGTCCAAATTGGACGAAAGGGATGTGCTTTTTAGCTATTTTGCTCATTCCGAAAACGTTGGTGATGTTTATTTCAGCATCCGGAGACGTTCGTTCGGAGTCCTTAGTTCCAGGTTCAGTGTCCTTGACATTTGGGCGCGCACACTTTACAGATTTCTTGTCAGGCATGTATACCTTGCCATTGTACTGTATTTACATTCCATATGAGGCATGCATGTTTATTTTCTGTTTATTTAGTTCATTTATTTTAACTGCTATATAAACTGCGCGTCTAAGAAAACTTGGGTGCAACGACGGTGTCGTCGTACTATGTTTTTATTTATGTATATGCATTGGACCTACTTTATGAGACTATCCCATTTTCATGAGGTATTTATGTTTCATTGGCCATGACACTATTCTTACACGAGTGTGAGTCACATGTAGGACACGGACTTGCGTACTCGGCTGGCCCCCGGTACGTATAGGTCGTGCGACGGATAGGGATAACTGCAAATAGAAACTTTGCATGCTAGTAGACCTGGCGGTTATTAGAGGTTTATCGTGTCATGGACATGACATGCTTAGAGCATTGGGTGGGAAGAACAACAAGTACCGCATTTGAGCTCCTTTACACTTTTTCTCCTGTACGCCCGGATTCTCCGCTGGAGATACGGGTCATGATGACCACTATATATTATGTACTATCAGGCGGGCCACCGGCGTTCAAAAGACGACGTGCCTTTTAGGCCCCTGGATCTTCAAAAGAGAACCATGCCAAATCCCAGTTTTCAGCCAGATAGCTCACTTGTGGGGAAAGGTATTCTTAACTGCATTCACATAGATGGTTAGGCGACCCCAATGGATGTTTATTTTCAGTACTTTATTGGCATGTGCTTTTTGTATCTTGTTACGTCCCTCTGAGGACCTAGTCCCTACCAGATATAGGTGAGCAGAAGTATCCGCAGGAGTATGGACCTGGACCTGATGCTACCTATCAGCCTGAGAAGATCTTACCTTCTGATTATATGTGATTCATTGCAGCTGTTTAGAGATTTTAGTTGCTATTCTTTTCTAGACATTTATTCTTATATTAGAGTTTATTCTCTTCTCTCTTTAGTAGTTTATTATAGTCGAATTGCAGTAGATTTGTCTCCACCCGACTATTGCACTTTGAGATTACTATTTGAGACTGCTTCTTTGATATTCATTTATTGATTTCCATTCTTCTATTATTTGTGCTGTGGATGAAATATAGAACTGCGTGTGACTTGTTGTGACATATATTTACCACTGTGGATTGGATATTCATGTACAGTGTACGTGTGTATATGGTTTCCATATATTGGAGTTCGTATACATACGGCTGGCGTGTTACGTATTTCTAGTCCTACGTATTTTGGGACTGGGGCGTGACATATTTTTGTGGTGGCCCATGCAGGTCAAGAATATATTGTCTCGGTTACGTAACTGTACCGAACAAGCCTGCGTATAGGAATAGAGTATAAGGATCTCATCCACGCTTGATTGAAACTCATCCTTCCTATTTAATACTTGCATTCTGTTTGATTCCTGTACTTTTTCTAATCGTTTCGTACGTCAACTGCAGAGAGATGGATTTGCAGAATGGACGTACTGCCGCCGATGGCAACACAACTTCTGGAGTCAATGGTCAGACTCAAGGAGGGACCCCAACAATTCCTAGGCTTCCGGGACCAGATGGACAGACTCACACCCCAGTTCCATCTGATCTTCCCGCTTCACCTATTGGGAACCTTCCACCTGCCTCAGTACTGCAAGATGGCCAAGCGCAGATGTTCCAATTCTTTCAGATGATGATACAGGAACAGAGGCAACAGGCAACCGAGCAGAGGCAGCAGGCAGTCGAGCAGAGGCAAGAATTTTTGGCAGCACTGGAGAGGATGGCTGCACATGCTACTGTACCAGCCCAAACACTAGCTCCAGCACCTCGAGCTAAGGTTGGATCAGTAAAGGATTTTGTTCAGATGGGTGCAAGGCAGTACAAGGGCACTGAGAGCCCGGAGGAGACTACCAGCTGGATCACTCACACACAGAAGCTACTGGAGGCATCGTATTTACCTACGGACCTATGGATGACGGGTGTACGGACGCTTCTGGATGGTAATGCTCATCACTGGTGGAAATCCATGGAGTGCCAGTTGGGTACTTACCAGACTTGGGAGCAGTTCTTGGAGTACTTTGAGGGAAAGTACTTCCCGGACACTGTCAGGGACACCTTGTATGATCAGTTTTTGCACTTAGAGCAGGGGAACCGGACCGTGGACGAGTATGATGCCGAGTTTAGTCGACTCAGCAAATATGGCGCTGCTTTGATACCAGATGACTTGGCTAAGGCTAAGAGATTTCATCGAGGACTGACCCAGGAGCTGCAATATTATACAAGCTCGCAGTCCCGAGTCTCTTACGCTGAACTACTGGCAGAGGCCAGATTTCAGGAAACCATTAGCAGAGGAAGAGGAGGTCAGCTGAGGACACAACAAGGAACAGCAAGGATACAGCAGGGATACAGCCAGGACACTACAGGGAGGACCTATCAGACGTCCTTTGGCACAACAGCATCAGCAACTCCGAGCAGGACCGTACCGGATTCCGAAAAAACCCCAATGTAATTATTGTGGGAAGATCGGACATATTTCGAGGGATTGTCGGACTCGCTTGGGTCAGTGTATGAGATGTGGCTCCGGACAACACATGGCGAGAGACTGCCCAATGCAGACATCGACACTCCCACCACCAGTTCAGAGACTAGCACTTCCAGCACCGAAGCCAGCCCAGCAGATGACCGGACCGGGAGCACCCCGTCCCCCAGCAGCAGGAGGAGTTCAGAGAGGACCCCCGCTACCCACTCAGGAGGAGCAGTATATGAGGACCGGACATGGACAGCCACAGAGGAACGGGAGAGCTTTTGCATTGGAGGTAGATGACCTGGATCATGAGGTGGATGTCATAGCAGGTATTACCCTTGCTTTTACTTTTCCTGCTGTGACATTATTTGATACGGGAGCCACCCACTCATTCATATCATCTAGTTTTATTGCCAAACACAATATTGCTTCTACACCATTATCTAGTTGTGTTAGAATACTTACCGGAGGAGGAGTTATACCAGTTAGTCGAGTTTGTAGAACGGGTCCTATAGTGATTCGTGGCAGGGAGATGAATGCCCAACTCTTAGTCCTTCCTATGCCGTCTTTTGATATTGTGCTTGGAATGGACTGGCTGAGCAAGAACCACGCTTTCTTCGATTGCTTTGGAAGAAGCATTCTTTTTAAGGTACCAGGCCAGCCTGAACTTGAGTTTGCCCGAGGATCCACAGAAATCCTTGATGGTATGCAGCTCGCAATGGACGATGTTGTCTATCACCCTATTATTTCAAAATTTCTAGACGTCTTTCCAGAGGATTTGCCAGGACTACCCCCAGACAGAGACGTAGAGTTTTCAATTGAACTAGCACCCGGATTAGCACCTATAGCATCGCATGTTTACAGACTGGCAAAGAAGGAGATGGACGAGCTGAAGGCACAGTTAAAAGAGCTAGAGGAGAAAGGTTTCATCCGACCGAGTGCATCACCCTGGGGAGCACCAGTGCTGTTTGTACCCAAGAAGGACGGGTCAGTGCGTATGTGCATTAACTATAGAGCCTTGAATGCAGTGACAGTGAAGAACAAATATCCATTGCCACGCATTGATGACCTGTTTGATCAACTCAGTGGAGCTAAGGTATTCTCGAAGATAGATTTGAGATCGGAATATCACCAAGTGAAGGTACGGAAGCAGGACATTCCGAAGACCGCATTCAGAACAAGATATGGACACTACGAGTTTTTGGTCATGCCATTTGGATTGACCAATGCTCCAGCGATCTTCATGGACTTGATGAATCGAGTCTTCCACCAGTACTTGGACCAGTTCGTGGTCGTCTTCATAGATGATATACTTGTCTATTCGAAGAGCCACGAGGAGCACGAGGAGCACCTGCGGATTATTCTAGAGACTTTGAGGAGAGAGCAGTTATATGCTAAACTCAGCAAATATGAGTTCTTTTTGGACAGAGTTTTATTTCTTGGACATGTTGTTACAGGAGATGGTATTTCTATTGATCCAGAGAAGATCTCAGCAGTTGAGACATGGCCTGTTCCTAAATCAGCAGCAGAGGTGAGGAGTTTCCTTGGACTTGCGGGATATTATCGACGGTTCATGGAAAACTTCACAAGGATAGCGGCACCTATGACTCATTTGACTTATAAGGATCAAGAATTTATATGGACTGACGAGTGTCAAGCAGCCTTTGAAGAGTTGAAGAAGCGACTGACTACAGCACCAGTATTGGCGATTCCGTCAGGATCAGGAGGATACGTGATCTACAGTAACGCATCAGGAAAAGGCTTAGGATGCGTATTGATGCAGCATGGCAAGATGATTGCATATGCATCTAGGCAGTTACGAGTGCATGAGAAGAATTATCCGACTCATGACTTGAAACTTGCAGCCGTTGTATTTGCTCTGAAGCTATGGAAACATTACTTATATGGAGAACGAGTAAAAATCTATACAGACCACAAAAGCCTCAAGTACGTCTTCACGCAGAAGGAGTTAAATATGAGACAACGTCAATGGCTCGAGTTAATGAAAGATTTCGAGATAGAGCTACATTATCATCCAGGCAAGGCTAACGTGGTAGCCGACGCGTTAAGCCGGAAGCCAGCAGCTTACTTCTTGACAGCACAGAGGGAACTTTTGGAGGACTTGCAAGAGCTTGGCATTAAAGTGATAGTACCCGGAGCAGATGGGACACTAGCCAACTTACAAGTTCAATCATCATTGGTAGAGAGGATTAAGGCAGCTTTGCCTACAGATGCCAGATTCAGGAGACTAAAGAAAAGGACAAAGGCCGGAGAGCAGACCGGATTGCGCATTCATGAGGATGGAACATTATGATGTGGTGATCGTCTTTATGTTCCAAATGGAGAGATTCGACAGGAGCTGATGACAGAGACTCATAGTTCGATCTATTCTATTCATCCTGGAGGCACCAAGATGTATCGTGACTTACGACAGCATTTTTGGTGGCATGGGATGAAGAGAGAGATAGCTCGTTTTGTAGCTAAATGTCTGGTATGTCAACAAGTGAAGGCGGAGCACCAGAGAACAGCAGGATTATTGCAACCACTTCCGATTCCAGAGTGGAAGTGGGAGCACATCACTATGGACTTCGTCACGGGTTTTCCCAAGAGTCCAAGTGGGAGAGATGCAGTGTGGGTAATAGTGGACCGACTCACCAAGTCAGCCCATTTTATACCTTTTAGAGTGGGTCAGTCTACAGAAGCTTTAGCTGACTTATATATGAGGCAGATCGTGAGATTGTACGGCATACCAGTCAGCATTGTATCGGACAGAGATTCGCGCTTTACATCGCACTTTTGGAGGAGCATGCAAGAGAGTCTCGGTACTCGTCTGAAGTTCAGTACATCTTACCACCCGCAAACAGATGGGCAGTCGGAGCATACTATTCAGACCTTGGAAGATATGTTGAGGGCTTGCATGTTAGACTTCGGAGGATCATGGGAGGACCACCTACATCTTGTAGAGTTTTCTTACAACAACAGCTATCAAGCGAGTATTCAGATGGCTCCGTTTGAAGCATTGTATGGAAGAAAATGTAGGTCTCCTGTGTGTTGGAGTGACGTGGGAGAACATCAGATTTTGGGACCCGAGTTGGTGGTCAACACCGTAGAGACAGTCAAGAAGATTCAGGGACACTTGCGAGCAGCGCAAGACAGGCAGAAGCAGTGGGCAGACCTTCATCGTCGTCCCTTGGAGTTTAAAGAGGGCGATCACGTCTTCTTGAGGATATCACCGACCAGCGGCACCATCCAATTCGGAGGGCACGGCAAGTTGAGTCCAAGGTATATTGGGCCATTTGACGTGCTCGAGAGAGTCGGAGAGGTGGCGTATCGACTTGCGCTACCACCATCACTGGAGGGAGTACATAACGTATTCCATGTGTCGCAGCTCAGGCGATATGTGGCAGACAGCAGTCATGTTCTCGACCATTCAGAGATCACCATTGGGCCGAGCTTGTCTTACCAAGAGCAACCCGTGGGAATCCTTGATCGTCAAGAGAAGGTATTGAGGAACCAGTCTATTCCCTTGGTTCGCGTAGCATGGAGGCATGGCGCGCCAGGAGAATCAACTTGGGAGCGCGAGGACGACATGCGCAAGCGTTTTCCGAACCTATTCGCAGACCAAGGTATGAATTTACATTATTAATTTATATCTTATACCATCCTTGCATTCTATCGTGGCTTAATTTTTAATTTCGAGGACGAAATTTTTACAAGTTGGGTAGAATATAAAACCCCTTCCTAGAAAATTGTATATACCCTTTTATTTATTAATTATTAATTAAATTATAGTAATTAGGTCTAAATATGAGAAATATATTTTTTAATAATTTTTATGTTAGGTGTTCGGGCACTTAGATGACTTATGGGACCTTCAGGAATTTTTTGGATTTTATTCCATGTAGGAGACCCCTTGAGCTGTTGCTAGCCTAACGATATGCAATACCCTACTATATAAATTTTCTTATGTGTGAATATATATATATATATATATATATATATATACAAATATATATATGTGTATATATATATTTGAAAAGAAAGAAAGGAAAAGAAAAGAAAATAAGAATTTAATATTAACTAATAATAATATAATAATAATAGTAATAATGGTATTAGCTACTTAGGATTTCTTTGGCCAGCAACTTAATTCTAAAGTTGCTCTTCAGCAACTTAGTCTTTTTGCTCAACCCCCTTCAGCCGAGTGACCAACCCGACCTTTCCTTTACTTCCCAAGCCCGACCTTCCTATTCAGCGCCCACTTCACCCGACCGACCCTTCAACCCTCTTCACCCGCGGAAATCTCTCTCTCTCTCTTAATATATAATATATATATATATATATATCTATAGCTCTCTAAAACCCTAACCTAGAAACTTCAGACTTCCTCTTCCCATCTGGAGCCGTCACCGCAGCCAGAGAAGCCTCCCCAAGCCATCCAACCATCCCGTCGACGCCGATCTCGCATCCTGCAGTTTCCCACTCGAGGCACCTTCGCTCTGGCGCATTTTTCCGTCGACTCGCTCGACCAAACGCTGTTCCGTTTTCATAGGTATGATCACCCCTTAACCCTCTCCAATATTCGTTTTATAGCCAACCTCGGAAAACGTGTGTCCCTAGGTGTAAATCAGCGTCCAAAATGGACGGACAGACCGAATTCTGGGATCGCAGAATTCCAGAATGACCACCCGTATTGCCGAGTTCGTATCTCCTACCACAGAGATCCGAATTTGGTGATTCTTTTTGATACCTGTAGAATTCTTAACCTAGTTTATTTTCTGTATAATAACCCTAGGCTAATAGTTGCTGTGGACATAGTTATATTCGTCACAAAACTGCGTGCACCCACTTTTTCCGGTTTTCTAAAAGTTGGAAAACGGAGCGCGCCCCGCCAAACGGGACCGCCCCGCCGTGTGCCAAGTGTACCCAATGGTGCATACAGCATAACCGGACACGTGAAAATTCGTGGGGACTGATTCGGACGCGTGTACGCGCCGAAATCAGGCCGTATCCGCGGACACATTTCGTGTCACAACTTTTGTGGAACTCGCACGGATTTTGTGCACGCTTGTCAGATTGCGACGAAACTTGTGCCACTGGACTCGTGGTAACGCGCTGGTCCTGTGACCCAAATTTTACGCAATTCTGAGATGGTTGACCAAATCGCCAATTGGCGGGCCCCATAGTTGACTTTTTGGACAAAATATTGTTCGTCTCATCGGAATCCAAATTTGGACATACCGTTGGGTTCGTATTGACATCTAGATTTGTTTGACCTATAGTTTGTCCCATTTAGAGACTGTTACCCTTGGCACGCTTTTCGGTGCAAAGTGGGCCACACGTGGACCTCACTTTTACCCGAAATTACCGTTTTGCCCCTGTGTCCAAATTGGACGAAAGGGATGTGCTTTTTAGCTATTTTGCTCATTTCGGAAATGTTGGTGATGTTTATTTCAGCATCTGGAGACGTTCGTTCGGAGTCCTTAGTTCCAGGTTCAGTGTCCTTGACATTTGGGCGCGCACACTTTATAGATTTCTTGCCAGGCAAGTATACCTTGCCATTGTACTGTATTTACATTCCATATGAGGCATGCATATTTATTTTCTATTTATTTAGTTCATTTATTTTAACTGCTATATAAACTGCGCGTCCAAGAAAACTTGGGTGCAACGACGGTGTCGTCGTACTATGTTTTTATTTATGTATATGCATTGGACCTACTTTATGAGACTACCCCATTTTCATGAGGCATTTATGTTTTATTGGCCATGACACTATTCTTACACGAGTGTGAGTCACATGTAGGACACGGACTTGCGTACTCGGCTGGCCCCCGGTACGTATAGGTCGTGCGACGGATAGGGATAACTGCCAATAGAAACTTTGCATGCTAGTAGACCTGGCGGTTATTAGAGGTTTATCGTGTCATGGACATGACATGCTTAGAGCATTGTGTGGGGAGAACAACAAGTACCGCATTTGAGCTCCTTTACACTTTTTCTCCTGTACGCCCGGATTCTCCGTTGGAGATACGGGTCATGATGACCACTATATATTATGTACTATCAGGCGGGCCACCGGCGTTCAAAAGACGACGTGCCTTTCAGGCCCCTGGATCTTCAAAAGAGAACCATGCCAAATCCCAGTTTTCAGCCAGATAGCTCACTTGTGGGAAAAGGTGTTCTTAACTGCATTCACATAGATGGTTAGGCGACCCCAATGGATGTTTATTTTCAGTACTTTATTGGCATGTGCTTTTTGTATCTTGTTATGTCCCTCTGAGGACCTGGTCCCTTCCAGATATAGGTGAGCAGGAGTATCCGCAGGAGTATGGACCTGGACCTGATGCTACCTATCAGCCTGAGGAGATCTTACCTTCTGATTATATGTGATTCATTGCAGCTGTTTAGAGATTTTAGTTGCTATTCTTTTCTAGACATTTATTCTTATATTAGAGTTTATTCTCTTCTCTCTTTAGTAGTTTATTATAGTCAAATTGCAGTAGATTTGTCTTCACCCGACTATTGCACTTTGAGATTACTATTTGAGACTGCTTCTTTGATATTCATTTATTGATTTCCATTCTTCTATTATTTATGCTGTGGATGAGATATAGAACTGCGTGTGACTTATTGTGACATATATTTACCACTGTGGATTGGATATTTATGTACAGCGTACGTGTGTATATGGTTTTCATATATTGGAGTTCGTATACATACGGCTGGCGTGTTACATATTCCAAGTCCTACGTATTTTGGGACTGGGGTGTGACAACGATAAAGATGACCGGAGGGGGATGATGGCCGGAGGGGTGCTGTGGTTGGCAGTGGTGGTGCAATGGTGTGTGGTGGTGGTGGCAATGGTGTGTGGTGTGGTGGTGGCAGTGGCATGTGGTGGTAGAGAAGTCAGAGTAGTGGGAATGGTGGTGGAGCTGGTAGCGGGTGGTGAAACGGGGATGTGCGATGGTCGGAAGAAAGTGGGAAAGAACTGGAGGTGGTGGTAATGGAGCTGGCCCGCCGGAGCAGCATAGTTAGGGGAGAGCTGGAGGCGATGGTGATGATTTGGGGTAAAACTCTCAAGGGAATGGAGGTTGAGGAGGACGATGGTGGCGGTTGAAGCTTCGTCGGAGAACTGCTCAATCGAAGCCGCGGGGAAGAGTGCTCGATCGGGAGTGGTTCGTCGATGGCCGGAAGGAGGTGGGAGTAATGCTGGTCGGCTCATGGTGGTGCAGCAGTTCAGTTGGCCGGCTCATGGTGGAGCAACAAGTCGGTTGGCCGGCTCATGGTGGAGCAGCAGCTCGGTTGGCCGACTCATGGTGGAGCAGCAGCTCGGTTGGCCGGAGAGGTCGTAAGTTGGCCGGAAATGTTCTTCCAGGAAGAAGGAGAAGAAAGAAAGAAGGAGAAGAAGAAGGAAAGAAGAAGAAAGCTACGTATATAATGTAGAAGAGGGAGGAGAGAGAGTGGGTGGGTTTCTCTAGGTATTGGGATTAGGGCCGGCATGGGGTTGTGTGTGGTGATGGGAACATTAAATAGGGAACTGTGTGGGGGTTGGATGGTAAGGATTGGCCCAATTCAAATGGGTGGTGGAGATTTCATATGGAGAAATTTATTTCTTTATCCAAATGAGAGGGAGAGGGAGGCTTGACCGGTCAAAGAGTGGGGTGGCTTCTCCATTTGGCCTTGACCAATGAGGTTATGACACATGTTACAACATTTGCAATTTAGCCCCTTAGGTTTGGGTATTTGCACAAACACATAAAATGATAAAAAATTGTGGGAAAATTGGTATTTTTTAGGGTGGGGGGGTATTGTGTATTTTTCATGGGCTTAATTTAAATGGAAATTGGAATTAAATTGGGATTAAAATAGGATTAGTCAAAGTTGGTATCCCTAATTTAATTAGAATAATTTGTCATGTGCTCTTAAATTAAATGGGGGCACATGGGATCTCAATTGGGATTGACACAAAGGTCATGAATGGTGTATGCTTGGTGTCCGTCTTGGACCCTTTTATTGGTCAGGCTCAACTGGTTAAGTTGGTGTCTAAAAATAGATGGTAACGACACAGGTGCGCGATACGTGATTAAATAAGGATTTCGATTACGAAAAATTGTGCAATTAATTTAGAGCACAAGAAAATATGATTTTGAGCGACGAAAAAGTTCAGCGCCTAAATTGGCGTATCAAGTCAAGAGTGCAACAATCTGTTAGAATTTATGGGCTGATGTTGGGCTCTGAATATTTCAACAACGGTAGGGCACGCCAAGGGTTTAATTTAAAATCGGACATCTGCAACCTTACTCTAAACCTCAATCAACTGCTGCTAAACCAAAATTTTCTAACCCATAACCAGACTATCTATTGAAATAAATGAGGGGGTTTACATCTGTACCTTACCCAACTGTGGAGCAGAAGCTTCCAGCCTCTCACTCTATTGCCGATGACGGTCGCCGAACGAACACCCCTAACATCCACGTCTATGTGGCATCCCGGGCTGACGCAGAGACTATTCAGCACCAGACTCTGACAGAAAAAAATACTACAATGCCAGATGCAATGCCCCTCTCTGCGTAGGCACTATGTACAAGTGATATCATTTTCTTGCTTGAGCGGAAGCCTTCTCGGAGAGTTCCCGATTAAAACACAAGACGATTGATCTATGTGAGTGTGCATAACTTTATTCTTTGATTCTTGTACGCTTTAATAATGAATCTGAGTTTTTGTAATGCTTATTTGCTTAATAAGATAATCTTCGCATTAAGATTGATAGAACGAGAACCTGCTTGCTTAACAAGAGAAGTTATATGCTTGTCTAAAAAGAAAAAGAACCTTGCCATGCTAAGTCAAGATAGAAAAGAAATATTGTCTGCTTAGTTACACTGATACCGCTATCAAATGAACCATTTCTATGCTAAAAAGATAAGTAAAATGAATTGCTTAAACAAGTCCCTTTAACGTATGCTAAGTAAGAGTAGAATTACATTCTTTAGTAGAAAAAGATAGAAGTACTACTATCATGCTTGCATACATAGAGTTTTCTTGCCTATTTCCAATTGTACTGAAAGAGATGGATATTTTATGCTAGTTGCTATAAAATTGATATCGTGCTTGCTAATATATTTTTGCTTGCCTATTTTGCTTTATCAAATTGCTATAAGTCTTTGATTCATATAAGCAGAGGCTAATAGTGCGCCCTGAGGTACGGTCCTTGTGATCTAGTATGGTGTGCTATTAGTTGTGTAAAAGATGTATTTTGCTTAACCATATATATTTTGCTTAATTATTTTTTTACTTGCATTATAGATGATTCATGTTATTGCATTGGTCTTGGATAACTTGTGCATATCATTTTGTCTCTCGAACGGTTCCTGGGGCACTGAGAATCGCTTGGTCCGGAAGAGATTTTTGTTTCACCCTGAGGATACAGTCCTACGGGGTCTAGTGGAATAATGTGTCTATTAGTGTTGTGCGGAACCCAAGATGTCACAGATGCTAGTACTCGTGTGGTTGGTGAATAGCTGAACCTTGAGTCACAACTGCCGACACATGCGCGTGCTAGTGAAGAGCTGAACCTTGAGTCACCGCTGCTAATCATGGGGCTACCCATGGACCATCACATAGCTAGGGTGCATGATAGGTTAGCCTTCTTGCATACCTAACTATTTCATGCAGAGATGGACAGAGAATAGAATATATATGTTTATGCAAATTGTTGCTAACTTGTATGTCTGCTGCAGGGATAACCATTCGACAAGGGGTAAGAAACACGGAGAGTATATATATATATATATATATATATATATATATATATATATATATTGTTTATTTTATCTGCATCATAGAGTTTATCTGATAGTGCTTCATGCATTCGCATCGGTTGGATAATGGCTATTAGTGCAGAGTCGAACCTTGGTCCCAGCTATTATTATGTTAGTGAAGAGCAACAATGAGTCATAACTGCTAATAGCATCAGATAAAAGAGTTATTAGTTAGCTGGATTATTACTACTGATCCTGAGTTTCTCCATGACCAAAATTATATCGATAGTTTATCTTGTTTGCTTGATAGAATGATAGTCCACTTGATGCACTTATTTTGATTCGAGATGAACAGTCCACTAGAGATACTTTTGTTCGTAAGAGATCGAATATGGTGCACGATACATGTTGCATACTGCACGATAGAATACTGTCCTGATTGTATGTTTATTGTTTGAATATGCAAACTATTTCCAAAGATTTATTTTAGAAAGAAGTAAACCGACTCTAACCTTGTGATGCATGAAATGAACCTAGGTAAAAGTAGCAAAATCACTAGTAATGTAATATTTTTCCACATGCTTAGTTAGTGTTGGTCTCAAGAAATATTGTTTCTGTTCGTTGATTTATACTCACCAGTACTTTCTTCAAAGTGCTGACCCACCAACAGTTTGCTTGTTCGTAGGTGCTAGATCGTCCGTGGAAGCGATAGCCGTGCCTCATCCCCAGGACCCAGAAATCTAGAGTCGATGTCTTGAGCCGTATCGAGTTGTGCTTTGAGCTACTTTTATATAAAGAGATATAATGTATGGAATGATATTATTGCATTCGAGAGAGTGCTTGAGCAATTTGTAACCTCATCCAAGAGCCGTTTGTAACACTTTTGAATATCAATAAATATGCTTTTTTCCATATGTCATTGTGTTCTTTATTTTTCTACAATATGTGTCGCTGCTTCCATCTTGAATAGCTTACTTACGATTATTTAAGATTTGGCCTTGTGCAAGCGAAACTTAGGCTTGCACGGAATCACGTTCGTGCGAGGACGGTCGGTCCCACAAGGATCCAAACAAGGACGAACGGTGCCCTGCGGGATCGGGGTATAACATAATGGTATCAGGGCAACTCGATTCTTTGCCCATTTTTGTTGTATTCAACTCAGAGATGTGCCCGATATTGTGCTGCAATGTCCGTTCCATACAATAAGTCTATAGATATTCTCAAAGATGCATACAAATATTTTCTTACTTTTTTGTTGTTTAGAGATGTGATTTCATGATTCTTGATTTGTATGTATTTTTAATTGAGGATGGTGAGGGAAGAGGACTATCGCTGCTCTGGATTTTGTAAGTTTCTCCTTAAGTTTTGAGGTAAATTTTTTTTATCAGTGGGTAAGTATATAGTGCCTCGCTCTGCGTAGGCACTATGTACAAGTGATATCGTTTTGCTTACTCGAGCGGAAGCCTTCTCGGAGAGTTTCCGATTAAAACATAAGACGATTGATCTATGTGAGTGGACATAACTTCATTCTCTGGTTCTTACATGCTTTAATAATAAATTTGAGTTTTTGTAATGCTTGTTTGCTTAATAAGATAATGTTCGCATTGAGAATGATAGAACGAGAACCTGCTTGCTTAAAAAGAGAACTTATATGCTTGTCTAAAAAGAGAAAGAACCTTGCCATGCTAAGTCAAGATAGAAAAAAATATTGTCTACTTAGTTACACTGACACCGCTATCAAACGAACCATTTCAATGCTAAAAAGATAAGTAAAAGGAATTGCTTGAACAAGTCTCTTTGACATATGCTAAGTAAGAGTAGAATTGCATGCTTTAGTATAAAGAGATAGAAAAAATACTATCATGCTTGCATTCATAGAGTTTTCTCGCCTATTTTCTATTATACTGAAAGAGTTAGATATTTCATGCTAGTTGCTATGAAATCGATATCGTGCTTGCTAATATATGTTTTGCTTGCCTGTTTTACTATATTGAACTACTATAAGTCCTTGTGATCTAGTGGGGTGTGCTATTAGTTGTGTGAAAGATGTGTTTTGCTTGACCATATATGTTTTACTTGATCATTTTTTTGCTTGCATTATATATGATTCATGTCATTGCATTGGTCTCGGACAAATTGTGCATAAGGTTTTATCTCTCGAACGATAACTGGGTCCCTGGAAATCACTCGGTCCAAAAGATATTTTTGTTTCACCCTGAGGATACGGTACTACGCGGTCTAGTGGGGTGATGTCTATTAGTGTTGTGCGAAACCCATGATGTCACAGCTATTAGTACTCGTATGTGATGGTAAAGAGCTAAACCTTGAGTCACCGCTTCTAATCATGGGGCTACCTATGGACCATCATGTAGTTAGGACGCATGCTAGGTTAGCCTTCTTGCATACCTAATTGTTTGATGCAGAGACGGACAGAGAATAAAACATATATGTTTATGCAAATTGTTGCTAACTTGCATGTCTGCTGTAGGGATAATCATTCGACAAGGGGTAAGAAACACGAAAAGTATATATATATAGCTTGCTAGTTTATTTTGTATGGATCATAGAGTTTATCTGATAGTGCTTTATGCATTCGCATTGGTTGGACAATGGCTATTAGTGGAGAGCTGAACCTTGGTCCCGGCTGCTATTATGTTAGTAAAGAACAAGCATGAGTCACAGCTGCTAATAACATCAGATAAAAAAGTTATTAGTTAGCTGGATTACCGCTATTGATCCTAAGTTTCTCGGGGACCAAAATTATATAGATAGTTCATCTTGTTTGCTTGATAGAATGATTGTCCACTTGATGCACTTGTTTTGATTCGAGATGAACAGTCCACTAGAGATAACTTTTGTTCCTAAGAGATCGAATATGGTGCACGATACATGCTGCGTACTTCACGATTGAACACTGTCCCGATTATATGCTTATTGTTTGAATATGCAAACTGTTTCCAAAGCTTTATTTTTGAAAGAAGTAAACTGACTCTAACCCTGTGCTGCATGAAATAAACCTAGGTAAAATTAGCAAGATCACAAGTAATGCAATATTTTTCTATATGCTTACTTAGTGTTGGTCTTAGGAAATATTGCTTTTGTTTGTTGATTTATACTCACCAGTACTTTCTCCAAAGTGCTGACCCACGAACAATTTGCTTATTTGCAGGTGCTAGATCGTCCATGGAAGTGATAGCCGTGCCTCATCCCCAGGACCCAAAAATCTAGAGTCGATGCCTTGACCTGTATTAAGTTGTGCTTTGAGCTACTTTTGTATAAAGGGATGTAGTGTATGGAACGTTGTTATTGTATTCGAGAGAGTGCTTGAGCGATTTGTAACCTCGGCCAACCGCCGCTTGTAACACTTTTGAATATCAATAAAGATGCTTGTTTTTGTATGCCATTGTGTTCTTTACTTTTCTGTAATATGTGCCGCTGTTTCCGTCTTGAATAGCATACTTGCCCTTGTTCAAGCTTTGGCCTTCCGCAAGCGCAACTTAGGCTTGCACGGCATCACATCCGCACGAGGATGGTCGGTCCCACAAGGACCCAAGCGAGAACGAACGGTGCCCTGCGGGATCGGGGCGTGACACCAGATGTCCTAGTGCTGAGGCAGCTTCTATACGGCCAAAGAGGAGGCCGCATAAGACTGTCCATACGATATCAACTCAGAGCCGCAGACAGCAGGCCGTATACGACCCCCATAGCAACAGAACCTCTATTTTTGATCGTATCTCATGCGGCGCAAATCCTATGCGACCTTCTGAGAATGGTGAAAATCCAAAGCTAGACTCTTCATACTACGCTCCTGCGGTAGCTAAGATGAAGATGTCTTAAGCAGTGCAAGCCCGTCAAGCTCAAGCAACTGCTCATATGACCGACCACCAACAGGCATCACTAATTATTATGCTAGCTTCTAATGAACAGTTGTACTGGATTGACTCATGCATCCAGCCCACAGGGACTAATGGACAGGGCCAGTCTCAAAATTATTACACCGGTACCTCGGGGCAAGTTCGTGTATGAACCCTAGGCCAGGGAGAAAATATAACACCTGCACATCCGTGTGCCCGGGATACCCGAACTCACAAAGAGGATACAAAGGTAAAATACCCTTCGCATGGTTCGAGTGACATGATTACTCACAAGAGCAAAGCAAGGAAAACAACTACGGCATGTGACATGCCCTCTCCGATGCACACCTGCGCCAGCATCATTATCAGCTACTGCTGCAATAAAGTGTCAATACTCACAAATAGGCAGTCGGCCTTCCAATGACTGTACCGAAAAGTACCTACCCGGCAGCACCCGGAGAAAAGGTAAAAGTATCAGAGGAGAAGGAGTTGCCCTTCGCTTTATGCAAGTAAACTGGAAAGCTTCCCGCCACCAAGGGAAGAAAGAAGTCAAATACCTCAATTCTGGCGCTTTCTACCACTGCATCGCAAAGGCGATTACCCGAAGGGCTGACGACGACACCTGCAGAAGGCGTCTTCCAAGGCACCCACTCAAGGAAGAAGCTGTCAGCCCCAGAGGGTAGTCCTTCCTTTGAACCCCTAGGGGTGGCCCAAGCTAGGGGTAGTGTCCCCCTGGATGTACGCGATAACCCGGCATTTCGAGGAGACAACGATTCTCAATAAACATGCTCTGAGATCCCGGAGGGTAGCTACTCCTACCAAGACGACACAATCTTCTACGCTGGGGGCAGTATCCCCTCCGAATTCGAGGAAGACACAACGGCTCCCGCCCTCCTAGAAGACTACTAATTACAAGGGTATGAGACAGGGAGCACGACATCCACTGCCCCCTCCATTTTACCTCGTGTGAGGACGGTATACATAGCCGAAGACGACCATGAAGGCCCCAGAGAACGATAATGTCTCAAGATGCCCAAAGCAATGATACATACAATAAGTGCATCAATGCAAGCTTTGACCCAGACAATGCTGAAAATCAAGGCAAACTTGGCCTCCAAGCCGGCAAGGACCTCGGGAAAAATAAACCTGGACCCCGGGACCAATGGGGATTCAAATAAGACCGCTTCACCCACGGACGATGATCCTCTCTTGCCTGGCTTATTGGCGCCTTAAGAAAGAGACGAAGCTAAGGAAGCAAGGAGGGAGGTTCGAGAACTTCGAGCTCGCCTAGACTCCATAATCAATCGGGAATCACTCCGTGATCTCGGAGTGCGGCAACCATACCCGATAGAGTGCAGGAATGTACCGTATCCTCCTAAGTACAAGCCCTTCAACATTAATATGTTTGACGAGAAGTCCTCCCCTCGCCGCTTCATGAGCTACTTCGAGATCACTACGGGATACTTACCCCACAGCAACGCTATCCAAACCAGGCTCTTCGTTGGGTTATTTGCAGGGGTAGCTTTCGATTGGTTTTATAATCTCGAAGATAACTTTATCTCATTATTCGATGACCTCAAGCATCTTTTCCTTAACAGATTCTATGAGGCAGGAAATGATATGACGATGTCTTCTCTAATGGATGTGGCCCAGGGTGAGAAGGAACTAACGCAAAACTTCATCGAGCGGTTCCGACAGGCCGTGCTAAGGTTGCCTCCTGGCAATCCAAAGCCCACACAAATAGAGATGTGCCGGAAGAACATGCTTCTGGCAGTCACTCTCTAGAAGGACGTGAGCCAGTTCCTAGACTGAACAACATTCATTGTAAGTGCTATCAGCACTGAGAAGAAGCTCAAGGACGCTCAGCACTTGGGGATCCATATCCCTACTACTGAGAAAAAGGGCAAGCATCCCAGCAATAGCAACAACAACAATAACAACAACAATAATGGCGACAATAACAGCTGCGATGGAAAGGAAAAATAGGCTATGGTCGCTACCTTGACCAAGAAGCCTGAGCAAAAGCCAGCACGACCTCCAAAACTGAAGGAGACTTACTATTATGAAGATGCTGATGTCAAACCCATCTTTGATATGCTGATGCAGGGAGGAAAATTTGGCTCCCCGATGACAGACGTCAGTCTGAGGCGGTGGAGATTGCCAACCTAAAGTATTATCACTTTCACCGCTACGTCCATCACCCAACGCAGGAGTGTTATACCCTAAAGCGGTACATCCAACGTCTAATAGATACCAAGGCTCTTTTCCTGGACTTCGATGACGTGACGGTCACTGCCAACATGGTGTCCCTCCAATTTGGCAAATTTCTACTGATATAATCCCAAGACGGAGTAGTCCCCCTCCCTAAGGCGACTATGGAAGTTGTCAAACTTTCACCAGCTTGAGACTAGATGGCTGGGCTAATACCTCTTACCACACCATGTGGGGAGGTCATGTGGGTCCATCCCTATCTAGTGCCATACTTGACGCAGCCGACGGCATCCTCCACCGCCAAGCCCAAAGGTAGGAAATCTATAACCCGTTACATAGTTTCATCCTCGGGTAAAGAGCTGGAAGCAGGTGCAACAAGGTCAGGCATAATATACCAACCGATGCAAGGCGATACGCCCCCAGTTGTCGCGCCTACCACCACTGGTCCCGGGCCATCTCAGCCTCCACCGGTGGACAGGTCTAAACAGAATAAGACGTACTTCGATAAACCATTGCGCAGGGATGCACCACAAAAGCTTAAAGGCCCTATAACTTTGATATCTTAGCACAATTAGCCCATACTCTGACAAAATTGTCACTATTCGAGCTTTTATGGCTCTCTAAAGACACTCGGGTTGTCCTGAGTAAGGCACTGCAGAATATCGACGTCTACCTGATGCTAGTCCATATTGCAACAATGCCATGGATGCGATACCCAATATCACCTTCTCGCAACAGGATATATTGCTTAAGAACAATAGGCACGATCAGCTCCTGTACTACACATGATATATTGGCGATATCAAGGTAGACCGAATACATAATGACCCAGGATCGTCGATCAGTATTATCCCAAGAAGTTTGTTTCAGATCCTAGGGATCTTGATTCATCGTATGGCGGCCACCAATACCGCTATCAGTAGCTTCAACAAGGGGAGGAGCTACCCTCTAGGTAAAATCTGCCTAAAATATCAGATCGGCGACTTAAAAACCGAAGTCACCTACTACGTCATGGACGTAGATACGTCCTACAACGTCTTATTGGGGTATCCGTAGTTACGTGAATACAGGATCGTGCCATCCACCCTTCACCAGTGCCTAAAATATGTAGACAAATACGGTTTCATCAAAATAGTGTTCGCTGAAGTTGATCCGTTTAAGGGTATCAAGATTTACTACTCTAACTCGATCCTCTACAAGAAAGTCTGCCAAGATGAAGGGGGCAATGAGGCCGATGATGAAGTCAAGGCCACAACAGCACCCGAGGAGCCTGTGAGAATCCGCCTCAAGGCTCGCACTCCCGATATGGCCCCTCCTTTCTTGCGTCTGCGAATCATCAAAAAAATATCAAAACCAAGGTATTTATACAAAGGACTAGGAGGAATTAAAGTAAAAGAATTTACGGATACCGCCATTGCATCCAAAGTGGAGTCTGGATCAAATACCACCAATGCAAGGTATCCTACCTCCTCCCTCACAGAGCCCTTCCCACCAGGTTCTGACTCTCTGATATATCCCGTACCCGGGACCACTTTAACTCTCGCCTTCTAGGGATGACCTGGATGGTGAGCCACCATGGCCTTATACTTAGGAGTAGGAGGGTCGTCAAGCGAAGTCCCCTCTGCAGACGTCGGATCAGAGTCAACTAGCAAAGGTTGAGCTACACTTTTGCCCTTCTTGGGAGTTTATCGACCTTTCATCGACGGAGGCGCAAAGAAGGTATCGACTAAGTAGCTCATGTCCGGGACATAGTTCATTGGTGGAGTATTAACTGGCAATAAAAAAGTCCTATCGCATACAGTATGTTCGGTGCCATATTAGCCACAGGAAACCCGAACTCTACCTTTGTACCAATGGCAGTATAATAACGCCATGCTCGAGCACCATCGAGAAGACCACCGTAATTCCCAAGTGAGCTAGGAGTCTCCAACAAGAGTTGGCTATACCTGAATTGATGGGCAAACCAACTGGGAAGATAAGGCTCCAGGAAGACCACAACCCAATTTTGATATACTAAGTGAGAAGGACGAATGGCAAGAAGCCAGCGGTAGAGGGTCTTTGACAATCGACGATTGACAACATCGCTATCCCAGTGGATGGCATTCCTCTCCTCCTCAGTGAAGTCTGGAATTATCGTAAAAAATATCCAGCCATTCATGTGGGCAAGCTCCTCCTACAGGAGGGTATGTCTTCATACTGCCACTTTAACCCCCGATAACGGCGGATAATGGCGTCTCCCTCTAACATCCCTTGCTGGGTACCAGGACGCATCAGGGACCGATGGTGCAATAGAAGTCAATCCATCAGGTAATGATATGGTAACTCTACCCTGTTGAATTCTCTAACCCCCTTGTGGCATTTGACCTTTTCGATAAATCGTTGAAGACCTCGACGGATACAACAAACCATCGTAGGCAGTAATGCAAGTGGGTTGCCAAAAGTTAGCCGTATAACCGGGAGGATGAGATTATGACTAATTCTTTCAATCGAGCCGAACCCTCCCACAAATACGCAATTGTGCAGCCAGATCATCAAGTACCCCGCCAGTAACGCTTTGTCGGACAGCTCATGGGTGTCCATAAGAAAATAACTTAATTCCTCGCCTTCAACCAAATTCTCGCGATACTATTGGATCGAAGCCGCGACGTCCTTATGGGACCGTCGTGCCTAAATATAAACCTCATCCGATCCAAGCACCTCCGAAAAGAAAGAATCCATCCAGATGGTGATGTGCGAGATAGGCCCCTCAGAAGCTTTATCTTTCTTATACTCTCTCTAGCAGAAGCTATGATGGCACAACAACTCTTGATACACAGCCAAGAATCCAGGATTCTCCTTCTTAAATTCTCCTAGCTTGTCGTTGCTCGGGGCATATTCTTCATAGGGCACCTCACCCCAGGGAAGCCTCAAGACTTAATGCATCTCGTGTAGGGACAACCCTATATCCCTGTCAGGAGTGAAGAAAGTCCCCATGTGGCAGTTGTACATCTCCATTAGTGCGAGGAAGAGGCAACGGTTCGTAGACATATCGTAACAAGTGCCCCTCACGGCGAAGAAAATGTTAGCAGCTTGCAGTCCTGGCTTGTAGCACTTCAACATCCATTTGGTCAAACGATACCAAAAAGGAGTGTAATGAGTCCAGCCAAGGGTTTGCAGCTGTCCAGGTGGGTATGCACCCTTATTGGCAACTATGTGTAGGAAGGTATCCGTGGCATATATATCAAGTTTCGGCCCCAAATCACTCCTAATAACGCAGGGTGCTAACCCTGTAACCTCCGTATCATGAAATTCTTGGTTAAATATTGTTATTAGGTTAATTTGGGGCTATTAAAATTGTTCACAATTTTTGGTTAATTAAAAACTAGTAACAATAAATTTTTAGGATTTTAAGAATTTATTTTAGTGTCAAACATAATTAAAAATATTTAAAACTTTTATTTTAGGTTCTAAATAATCAAATATATTTTCTAGAATTTTTTGCGAATTTTTTGAGTGTTTTTAGTAGTTATTGGGAGTTATTTAGGCTAATAACTAATTTTTAGGACTTCTAGAATTTACTGTGCAAGACCAAGAATATAGAATCAATCCATAAAATTTTATTATGTTTATAATATTATTATATATTTTCTGAAATTATTTAAAAAAATTTGGAATATTTTTTATATTTATTTTTATTTAAATAGGTAAAACTAATTTTTAGAGCTTCTCCTAATTATAGTAGGAAACCTATGAATATAAAATTGTCCTAAGTATTTTTCTAGGGTTTTTAGGTTCAAAAGAATTTTTTTGTATTTTTTCTAGATTTTTATGATTATTTTTAATGTTTATTTTGAGTTATTTAGATTTAAAACGACTTAATAATATTTTGATAAAGGCAAATAAAAAACAAATAATATAAACAAAATCACCCAATCAGATTCTGACACGTGTCATCCTATATTTATCATTCAGACGCATGTCAGCGCATCTATATATATATATATATATATATATATATATATATAATATAATAACCTTATTTATTCTATTATTTTAGAGAGAGAGATTTTGGAAAATTGTCATCTAGGATTTCTTCATTTTCTAGAAGCCATTACTCATAGCTCCGGACTCCAAACGTGACCTAGTTTTTTGTATTAGAACCATATTGAGGTTAGCTTTCTGAATATGTAAATTTTTTTTATGAAATTTTGAATATTAAATTTTGGAAAATTCGTAGAGCACAGTATGTCCGAAAATAGACGCATCTCAATGTTTTCACGATTTTGGGAGAACCATGAATCAGAATCATGAACCGTCTAAAGTTTCGGAAAACTAATATCGAGATCATTGACATATGTTTTTCTCAGAATTTAATTCTGAGTAATTCTATACATTTAATTCTATAGAACTTCTAGGTAGAAATTAATCACCATTGCACAATACAAAATTTGTATGTGCAATATTTTCCAAACGAATTTGAATTCAGACAAGCCATAAATTCTAGCATATTTTTGATGCTAAAATCTACAGAAAATCATGCATAAAAGTTGAGTTTGTGTCGGTTGACTTTTTGGTCAACAGATTGCCTCGATTTGCGTGCCATGAGTCTCGAGTTGATAAAATTCAGTTTCTTTGTGCAAAATTTAGGAATTAACCTAAAAATTAGAATACTAAGATTAAAATAAGATTTTAGAGTAATTATTCCAGAATTAAATAAATTAAAATAAATTATCTTTTGACATGGTAAAATTGTAATACATAGGCTATTTGGACTGTGACTTGGACCCTGATTCATACCAGCAGCAGGACCCCAGTCAAGTACATTCTCTGACAATTTTCATTATATTGATCATCTCTATGATTCTAGTTGTATAGCGTACATGATTCTGACACTGGTGTATGCACGAGTTGGCATCATTAAGACCTGTCACGAGGAGTCGTGATTGGAATCCATCGTGCTAGCTGGGTAAGGGAAAATATTAGTAGATTATGTGATCATACTACATGCATCATAGCTCACCCATACCTCACGTCGGTGCAGCCTGACCATTACATGCCTCATAGCCTGTTATGTATGATTAGCCTGACTATTGCTCATATCATAGCTATCCGGATGGTTAGCCTGACCTTACATGAATCATAGCTAATCATACGTAGCAAACCTGATCAGTCCCAAGCCGATCACATGATATGCTGATATTTCACATACTTAGCTAGATAGTATATACATGTATCTCTAGTTTATTGATCTAGCATTTCTCTATGTTCTAGTTATTGCTCTAGCCTTCACTTATATTCAAGTTCATTGTTCTAGCGTGCACTTGTATTCTTGTTCATTGCTAGTTATACCATTGATGATAACATATGCTCAAGTATTTTTATTCCCAGTATATTTATGCTCGCCAGTATTTCTTATTTCTAGCAGTTACATTCATCTTTTATTTCTTTACACTGTATTATAGTTTTTGTCAATATATGTGGAATAGCTGTTAGAGATGTACTTCATTCCATCCTGACTGGAAATATTTTCCAGACTGCGACTTAGAGGACTGGTGTCCGACATATTATGGACCACATAGAGAGTAGCTCCAACCTTGGACCTTGTAGCTCAGGTGTGATTCCGGGAGGTCTAGCCGGGATCACTAGTTTCAGTTAGTTTCTTTTAGCAGTTTTTGGTACCGGATTTGTTTTTGGCATACTTTGATACTTGGATGTTATTGTTTGTAGTTAGATTATTTTTGTTTAGACTTGTATTATATTTCATTTATTTTCTTCGATATCTTATTGCGCTTTAGTTATGTGGTTGAGTATTTCCATATTATATGATGATATCTGTGTCTCCTTATGGAGTTGGATATTCGTGTGAGATTCATTAGATAGAGTATTGACCTAGATAACGTTCTACCGCCGATGCTGCTGCATAGGCTGGACGTACCCACGTACTCGTGCCCCTATATCGGGTACAGGTTTAGTGGTGGCCCATGCAGGCAGACTTCGTAAGTAGTACGATGTCGTGGTAGTATGACGTCTTAGTTGTACTACTGTGTGCCTGCGATAGGATATAGGACATAGGATACTTGGATGAGAGAGGATACTCAATCACAAATTATTTGAGAGATTCCTGGGACGACCCTTGAGAATCTTATTATAATTTTCAATTTAAATCTTTTCCCTTGTCCCATCCGCTCTCGCTTGTTGTTATTAAATTTGATTCTTGTCGATCAGTTGTTAAATTAATTCTTGGTGTCGTTATTAAGTTTGATTTCATATCGAGATAAACTTTATGGACTAAAATTTATGGTATTATCTGATAACATATGTTGATGAGGACAGTGAGAAAGGTAAAACGTCTACTTTGGTTATGGAGCCTAGAGTTTATTCCAGCCACGTTAGCTGTCGTGACGGAAACGTAGGAACCTGACCTTGGATATACATATCTTATTTATAAAATTTATAGTCTCTCGCAGCCATACCGGTTGGCATGGCGAGGATTCTAGATAACGTGATTATAGAGTTGCATACCTTAGTTATGGAACCTATTGTTTATCGCAGCTATGCTTACTAGCGTGGCGAGGATTCTGAGTGTCATGATTTCGGACAGACATGTATGATTATCAGGTTGTATCTTAAATTTGTTCTTAAAGTATCATCTCAATACTTATCTACTTCTGTTATTCTAGGACTTTGTTCTATCATTTTTCTTGGCAATAGAGATATCTTCAGTCCTTAGTCCAGTTCCTTTAAGCTTTATTTCTTTAAGATCCTTGTTAGTGTGATAATTGGTGACTTACAATTAGGTCTGTGTCTTGTATCATTGTTGACTGAGTGTGACTTGTGAGTTGTAAGTGTTTCTTGGTTGCATATGTGAGCAGTAGGCATCAATCTAGGGATAACCCATAGCGTAGTACCTTGTAGCAATGGTTCTATGATAGGTGTCATTATAGTTAGTATTGGTACTATAGGTAGAAGAAGGAGTAAAGAGTATCAGATGATTCCAAGAGTAAGTATTAGAGTCAGCATGCCAGTCTTGGATAGTCATATATTTATGTAGTTGGGTGATCCATGTAAACAATTAAGTATCAAAAAAATTGCACTAAAAATTAATGGAGCATGATGTTCAATTTAATGATTGATACTTCGGTGCGTCAAGAGTAAAGAAATGTATATGCATAAAGGGTATTAATAGTGTGTCATGGGTTAAGAAATATCAAGATTGGTCATAGAAGTTATGAAGTGTATCATTGATTAGTGTATCAGTCTATAAAGGGTTAAAGAGAGATACTTATACAACAATCGAGATATGGAACCATATGTCTGCCTTTGAGAGTGAAGTGAATCATGTGTATTATAGAAAGTGCAAGTGATTGTGAGTTCTAATGAGTGGGATGAGATGATCTAATGATGAAACTAGTGTTACTATACCAAGAGTGCTAAAGTATTTTATATCAAGGATTAGTTGAGCAATGGGCTAGTAACAGTAAGTACCTCGTGTGATGATAGTAGATTGGTGTATCAGTTAATATGGATAGAAAATTATTGGGAGTAATAGTGCAAGTAATCCGGGCAGTGCAATAATCAGTACACAGTTGAGAGATATGGACAATTGGTGTATTTGTGTCTACCTTGTGTGTTAGAGACTGTGAGTATATATAAGTATACTTAGATAGATGTGGATTTAAATTTATAATTGGAAGATTCGAAATAAATTTTAATTTTTAAGAATTTTGAGGAGTTGAGATTTTATGTTATTAAAATTTTTGAGGATTCAAATTCAATTCAATAAACATAGTCAAAGCTATAAAGATTTTTGGAAGTGATTAAAATTTTATTTCAATATTTGAATATTTGACTTTTGAGGAAAGTATATGCGTTTTATTTTAAATTGTTCAAGAAGTTAAATTTTGATGATTTTATTTTGAGGATTAAATTTTATGGTGGATAAGAAATGTATAACAGTATATGAGTGGATGATGTGCATGTGTAAGGATCTGTTGGCTTGAGCATGCTTGAGATGGTACTGCAAACTGACTTGGGTGTCCATCTAGAGTTGCATTAGAGGGAGTAGCACTTAGTGTGGTGTGTTGCACTTGGTGTGCACTTGAGTGATAAGAATAACTAGTATAAACAATTGCAATAGGTAAGAGAGCTAGCAGTGGGTGTGCTTGTGGTAGAAACAATGGTACCAAAGGATAGGGGTTTCAACTTTGGATGCATCATTAAACCATGGTCGTGTTAGCAGATTCAGTTCTGTTCTTTTCTTTTGTTCCTTTTCGTCTATTTTATTGATTGATTGATTTCTTAGTACCATAGTTTGTATAAATGATTCTCTTGCTAGAATGTAGTTAGTAGTACACCCCGACAGAGATTGTAATACCATGACAAAAGAGACCATAACCATGCATATTTTCTCTAGATTGCGTGTTGTATGACTGTAGGTAGGATTTTTTTAGACCATGATTGTTGGGGGTTTGATCGTAGTAACGATTAATAAAGAGGTTATGACTTGATAGAGAGAGACAAGGTGCCTTAAATTTTGAGGATAAACATTAATTTAAATAAAGAGCTGAGGGCTTAATATGGTATAATTGACAATTTTGTTAAATGATTGATTTTATGAAGATTATGATATGTTTGAATTTGTCATTAAAATTTGAAGAATTTAAAAAGATTATCATTATATTTATTTGACTGCAAGATATAAATTTTAATTTATAATTGAAGGTGGTATTTGAAGATTTCATAAGTATTACATTGTTGAGTATTGTGTGGAAAAAAATCGAGGAATAAGATCACAAATGGATTGGTGTTTGAACTCAAATTTTTGGGATAGGATTTTAAATTTTATAAATAGGCATTGATTGGATTTAAATTAGAGGATTGGATATTAATTTTGAGTATTTAATAATTAACTTAATATTTTGGAGGAGATTGTGATAAGAATAAAATTAGATTTTAATTTTGAGGATTTTTAGGAATATGATATATTTATAGAATTTTGAAAAATTTGTGATATAACAATATGAATTTACTTTATGATTATATGGTTATTAAGGATTTTAAATTTCTAGGATGTAATTTTTTTAAGGTGGGTAGACTTGTAACCTACATATCCAGAAATTCTTGCTTAAATGTTGTTATTAGGTTAATTTGGGGCTATTAAAAATTTTCATAATTTTTGGTTAATTAAAAACTAGTAACAATAAATTTTTAGGACTTTTAAGAATTTATTTTAGTGTAAAACATAACTAAAAATATTTAAAACTTTTATTTTAGATTCTAAATAACCAAATATATTTTCTAGAATTTTCTGAGTATTTTTAATATTTATTGGGAGTTATTTAGGCTAATAACTAACTTTTAGGACTTCTAGAATTTATTGTGCAAGACCAAGAATATAGAATCAATCCACAAAATTTTTTAGTGTTTATAATATTATTATTATATATTTTTTGAAATTATTTTAGAATTTTTGGAATATTTATAATATTTATTTTTATTTAATAGGTAAAACTAATTTTTAGAGCTTCTCCTAATTATAGTAGGAAATTTATGAATATAAAATTGTTCTAAGTATTTTTTTTAGGATTTTTAGGTTCTAAATATATTTTTTGTATTTTTCCAAATTTTTATGATTATTTTTAATGTTTATTTTGAGTTATTTAGATTTAAAAAGACTTAAATAATGTTTTGATAAAGGCAAATAAAAAATAAATAATATAAACAAAATCACCCAATCAGATTCTGACACATGTCATCCTATATTTATCATTCAGCGGCATGACAGGGCATATATATATATATATATATATATATATATATATATATATATATATATATATATATGTATATATATATATATATATATATATATATATATATATATATATATATAATAACCTTAATTATTCCATTATTTTAGAGAGAGATTTTGGAGAATTATTATCTTGGATTCCTTCATCTTCCAGAAGCCATTACTCATAACTCCATACTCCAAACATGACCCAGTTTTTAGCATTAGAACCATATTGAGGTTAGCTTTCTGAATATATAAATTTTTTTACGAAATTATGAATATTAAATTCTGAAAAATTGGTAGAGCACAGCATGTCCAAAAATATATGTGTCTCAATGTTTTTGCGATTTCGGGGAACTATGAATCAGAATCATGAACCGTTTAAAGTTTTGGAAAGCTAATGTCGATATAATTGTAATATATGTTTTTGAGAATTTAATTCGAAGTATTTCTATACTATTAATTCTGTAGAACTTCTAGGTTAGAAATTAACCACCGTTGGACAATACAAAATTTGTATGTGCATTAATTTCAAAATGAATTTAAATTCTAGCATATTTTTGACGCTGAAATCTACCGAAAATTATGCATGAAAGTTGAGTTTTTGTCGGTTGACTTTTTGGTCAACAGCTCGCCTCGATTTGTGTGCCATGAGTCTCGAGTTGATAAAATTTAATTCCTTTGGACAAAATTTCGGAATTAACCTAAAAATTAGAATAATAAGATTAAAATAAGATTTTAGAGTAATTATTCTAGAATTAAATAAATTAAAATAAATTATCTTTTGACATGGTAAAATTGTAATACATAGACTATTTGGACTGTGACTTGGACTCTGATTTATACCAGCAGCAGGACCACAGGCAAGTACATTCTCTCACAGTTTTCATTATGTTGATCATCTCTATGATTCTAGTTGTATAGCGTACTTGATTCTGACACTGTTGTATATACGAGTTGACATCATTGAGACCTGTCACGAGGAGTCATGATTGTAATCTATCGTGCTAGCTGGGGACGGGAAAATGTTAGTAGATTATGTGATCATACCCAACTCTAAATGCATCATAGCTCACCCATACCTCACATTGGTGCAGTCTGACCATTACATGCCTCATAGCCTGTTATGTATGATTAGCTTGACTATTTTTCACATCATAGCTATCCGGATGGTTAGCCTGACCTTACATGAATCATAGCTAATCATACATAGCAAGCCTGATCAGTCCCAAGCCGATCACAAGATATGCTGATGTTTCACACACTTAGCTAGATAGTATATACTTGTATCTCTAGTTTATTGATCTAGCATTTCTCTATGTTCTAGTTATTACTCTAGCATTCACTTATATTCCAGTTCATTATTCTAGCGTGCACTTGTATTCTTGTTCATTGCTAGTTATACCATTGATGATGACATACGCTCCAGTATTTTTATTCCCAGTATATTCATGCTCGCCAGTATTTCTTATTTCTTGTAGTTACATTCATCTTGTATTTCTTTACACTGTATTATAGTTTTTGTCAATATATGTGGAACTGCTGTTAGAGATGTACTTCGTTCCATCCTGACTGGAAATATATTTTTAGGCTGCGACTTAGAGGACTGGTGTCCGACATATTATGGACCACATAGAGAGTACCTGCAGCCTTGGACCTTGTAGCTCAGGTGTGATTCAGGGAGGTCTAGCCGGGATCACTAGTTTTAGTTAGTTTCTTAGTAGTTTTTGGTACCGAATTTGTTTCTGACACACCTTGAGACTTGGATGTTACTGTTTGTAGTTAGATTATTTTTGTTTAGACTTGTGTTGTATTTCGTTTATTTTCTTTAATATCTTATCGTGCTTTAGTTATGTGTTGGAATGTGCTTGATTTGCGGATCCAGCCAATATTTAGCCAGAGATTGCACAACGTATCAAGGAGAAACACCGATGATTACCCTAGAAGCCTTACTAGCACCGGGAGGATATCAGCCGAGGCTACCCTTGGCACCACAAACAGCACTCTTTCGGTAGGCCCATCAACAGCAGAGGGCACCACCGCAAGGACGCAGACAAGCTTTTACGATGACCATGGAGGACGAGTAGACTCGTGGAGTAGCGAATACGCGTAAGATTTAAGTTTTATCATAGCTAACTATTTCTAGCATTGCTTTAGCACGTGCCTGTTAGTTCATGACCTTTGCCTTAAACCTAGTAATTTTGAACTTGTTAATAATTGATAACCTAGTTTTCCTAAGATGTAGTTTTTCTTTGCTCTAACCAGATTTCTTTACTCTTGAATTACCTAACTTTCATTGTCTAGGGAAATACTTTATTCCTTTCCTATGTGTTTTGTTTAACCCTCATCCTTCGAATTCTTCTTGATCATGATTCTTTGATTGTGTCGTACTTCGAACATTTCTTGCAACCGTGTCATCTCTTCTGATCGGCTATGCTTTCTTGATTGTAAGACGCAATTCTCTTAAGGGGGTAGATTGTGAACACCCAAAAAATTTTAGATATTTAAAAACAAACTTTCCGGATTTTTTTAAGATTTTAAATAATTAAAATAAATATTTTCTGGTATTAAATAAATTGTGTGATTTTATTAAATATTAAAATATTATGAAAATAATATTTTGTGTGTAAAATAAATAAGTAGACATAATATAATTTTTCTGGAATTTATTGGACCCAAAAACTACTTTTAAAGACCTAAAAACAATATTTTTTAATAAACCTGAATAAACCAACCTGAACCAAACCGGTTTAATCCTGAACCAACCCAGCCCAAACCAAATCAATCATATTGGATTGGGTCGGATCTGAACCTGACCCACTACCGAAACCCGACCCGAACTATGCTACAGTAACTGAAAACCCTCTTCCATGCCGATTCTCCTCTGCCGCGGCCGTTTTCCCTCTCCGTTGTCGCGATCCCCGCGGCCGTTCACCGGTCGCCTACCCGACGAAATGCTCTACCTCCCAGCCGCTCATCTCCCCATTGGTCAACCCCTCTGGTCCTCGCCGTGCCCTATATAAACCTGACACCACCATCACCGCCCTCACCAACCTCCTCCGGCCGCCTCCTCTTTCCTGGCGACTCCGCCGTGACCTCGACACGCTCACCCCGACGAACCCCCGTTGTCATCGCCTCCACCACCACTCTCCTCCGGCCGCCCCCTTCACCCATCACCACCACTCTTCTCCGCCAATCATCACCATGACAATCACCAGCACCGCCACGATCTCCTTCTCACCTTCGGCGACACGTCGACGGACCCCGAGCCCCCGCCGCCAAGCCACGCCGCCAACACCCTCCTTGAGCAGCCCTAGCAGCTGCAGCTCCGCCGTCGACGAGCAGCAACCCGCCGCCGTGCCTCGCCGCATCAACCTGTCGCCAATGTCAACATCGAGGTAACCGTCTTCCCGCACGCATAACTCCTTGTCCGGAGATCCGTATCTCATTCTGTCGAATCGTACGCGTAGACCTCGTGACCCTTTTGGACCCCATGTAATTAGGCTGGGGTATCGCGTCCTGTGTAGGTCGCAAACTACGACGCAAAATCAGGAAAACATTTCCCAATTTCTGAAAATTCAGAATTTATTCCGAACTCCCCAGTTCACGACAGTTTTGCGACCAACCTGCTAAATTTTTTCAAATTTTGCTTGAACAGTTATTTAGACCATATAATCGAGTTTTAAACCATGTTTTTAGTTTATTTTATTGAGCTGTAAATTATATTTTATTTGAGGGTGAAAATGACCAAAAATTTGGTTATTTAAAAATCCTGATTTTCCTGGAACTGGGTGCGCCCTGCTAAATGAGGCAACTTGGTCATGTGCGAACTTCACCGAAAGGTGTGCGCCGTCAATACGGACGTGTGGGATTTTGCGGAAGTTGATTTGGATGTGTGTGGACACCGGAATCAACGCGTATCCGTCGACAACGCCCCGTATCGGCCCTGTTCTGAAACTCGTTGTAACTTCGTGTACGCTCATCGTATCGAAACAAAACTTGCGCCATCAGACTCGTAGTGATACGCTAGTCCTGTGACCCAGGTTTGGTTCGATTCTGAAAACGTTAACAAAATCCTGTATCGTGGGCCCTACGGTTCTACTTGATGGGTGATTTTGTGATCGGCTCATCGAAATCCAATTCTGGATGTACCGTTGGGTTTGTATCGTCGTTCTGGACTTATAGACACTAAGTTTTACAAATTTAGAGAATATTGTCTCTGGCATATTTTTTGGTGCGAAGCGGGCCACATGTGGACCCCGCTTTGACCAGAAACTGTCAAGTTTGCTCTTGTGTCAAAATTGGACTTATGGACAGACAATTCTAGCTATTTGATATTTTTTGAGCATGATGGTAATGATTATTTCAGCAACCAGAGGAGTACCGGAGCAACTGTTGAAATTCAAGTACCAGGCAAGTGTACCTTACCATACTTGCAGTAATTGTATTATATTATTTCCTTGAATTATTTACATGATATATCGGTTCAACCTAGGACCGTGTGATATTGCTTAGCGTCCAAATAATATTTGGCTGTCGACGCCGTACGCGGAGTCGTGTAACGTCACTAAAGATTGATATCGCGACCCTATACATTTTCGTGCTTGGATTATTGTCACTACCATATTTCCAGATTGGGGCATTTGTGTAATTTCACTATTTTGAATAATTATGTGTTTAATTAATCTGCTGAGTTTTTAAAACTATTTATATGTTGTTAGTTGTGCTTGGTTTAGGTCAGACCCTAGAACTCATTAGGACTAACCCTAATGACTAAACCCTAATTTGAAACCAAATTCTAGACAAACCCTAGAATTCCAATTTTTGGTTTGAACCTCAAACCCTAGAATGACTAAACCTTAGTTAATTAAGTTCTTCATGACCTAACATCGGGGATTAACCTAATCCTATGCATTTGAAACCCTAACCTAGTTTTTAATATAAAAGGGAGCCACCCTCAACCCTTTCCTCCTTCATGAAGAAATAAACCCTAGCCTCCGTTAGAAAAGCCATTTTCCCCCACCCCAAAAATCGGAATCAAACCCTAGGATTCCATCTTCCTCCTCCAAAGCAAGGAAAACAAGGAGCTGGGGTCAAGGAGCCTTGGGGAAGAAGAACCTTCATAGGGAAAACATCTCCCTATAGGTAAAATCTGATTCTAATCCATTTTAATTCTGTTTTCTGTTGAAGTTGGCCTCTAGGAACCCCTTGCTGTGTAGATCTCGAATTCTAGGGATTCTACATGAAAACCTAGGTCGAATTGTGTTTTGGTGACTCACGTTTGGTTTTTCCCCAAATTTTGTGGACCCTAAACCATAGGATTTGTTTGTAGTATGATTTCATCTCCAATGTGTACTTGGATCTCGATTTTTAGGGTTTGATTTGGGGACATTCACTGTACAGTAGGAATTTGGGAGAAACTGTGTGCACAGTCGGGTTTCCTTGGGTCTCATAATATCTAGGTAAATTATATCAGTGTAGCCCTATGTAAATTCCTATATGTGTTTGTGAGTAATTCAGTGATGCCGAGATAGGTAATACCTGTATGTTTCAGTATTCAAATCAGTGTGTGCAGTGAGGTATTATATGTAGTGAGGAACCTGTGTCTGAGTGCAGTGTGAATTCTGTGTGTAGGTGTTTAGGTCTAGTGTATCAGTAAACTGACTGTGAAGCAGTGTGAAATGTTAGGGTGAGTGAACCTGGAACCTATGAGTGAGAATGTGTGTTGGTGCAAAGTATTACCGATGTGTTAATGTGTGACTGTGTGTGTAGGATTTTGATATCAGTGTAAATACATGTGTGTGAGTGAGTGTATCATAGAACTCAATGTGTATGTGAGAACTTAAGAAAACAGTGTGCCTGTGTGAATGTGTAAATTATGGGTTAGAGCTGTGTGTTCCTATCAGTGTGTGTATAAGTATCAGTGACTGTGAGAGTGAGCAGTGAGTGTTGGGAGTGTCACAGTGTGCAGAGTGTACTAGGTATCAGTTAGATAGGTTTTACCTGTGTGTACATTGTGTTAAGATCAGTGTGTGTATGCATATATGTGCTGTAGTGTGGTGTGCAGTTAGGTTCAGTTCAGTGGGCAATTTGAGAGAGTCCTGCATATAATTCTGAGAGGGAATGCTGTATGAGTGTGAGAGAGAGCAGTGTGGCAGTGTATTAATTTCTGTGTGTCAACCAATATGTGTGTATCCTAGGTTCCTTTCAGATTTCAGAACCTGTGTGTTGGTTAGATAAGTCTGTGTGTGCAGTCAGGGTAGATGCATATATGTGTGTGTCCCAGGTTCATTTCAGTTCAGTGTAGTTCAATTTAGAGTAGGAATTATGTGGTATCAGTGAACATGTGCCTCCCTGTGTGTGTAGGTATTTGCAATAGCAGTGTGTATCAGTGAACTGTGCAGTGCCTAAGAGTGTGTATCAGATTCTGTGGGAAGAGAGGGCAGTGTGCAGGGGAAGGAGCTGTGTGCAGTATGTGTTTGTACACTCAGTCAGTTCAACATTGAACAGTGGCTACAGTTGTGTTGTGTATCATACATTAGGGGACTGTATCAGTCTTCCAGTGAGTGTGGTGTATCAGCACAGCATAAGGGAGAGGGGGATTAGAGTATCAGGATTTTTGGTGTGACAGTAGGAGTGTTCAGTCCCCTGCTATGCAGTGGTGACTGCATAGAACTGTGTGTGTATCAGTGAGCAGATAGGGTCCCTGTTTTAGGTAGTATAGTGTAGCTGTGTTAGATGTGTGAATTAGTGTCTCAGTAATATATGTATGTGTGTGAGTGATGGATTACAGTGCAGTAGCAGTTAAGGTAATTGGGGTTGGTAGCCATTATTGATGCAAGGTATATGTTAAAGGTTGTATTAAGATACAAACTAGAATTTATATATATATATATATATATATATATATATATATATATATAGGAGTTGTTATATACAAATAACATATAGTATATAATAGTAGCTAGTATCATACTAGGTACCTTAGTATGATATAGAATTTGACTAGTGGGCCTATTTAACCTATCTTTTAGCTATTAAACCCTAGTACACTTATACCTTGGGATTAACCTAGTATAGCCTGAGCCATGACCTAGAAGCCTCATTTTTCTTAATTAGTTAAACATGTTATTTCCTTTAATTCATTATTTTGACATTGATGTTCCATAATTAGGTCATTGTGATCCCGCCTTGGACATTGATCCTCATACTTTCCTCAGGACCACAGGCGAGTACATTCTGACAGTTTTCATTTTTGTTGATTACTTTTATACTTTCAGTTGTAGTACATACTTGATTCTAACACTATGGATACACGGGTTAGCACCCTAGATCCCCATCATGAGGAGTCGTGATTGGAATCTATCGTGCTAGCTGGGGGATAGGGAACTATTAGTAGATTATGTGATCATATCCCAATAAGTACATGCATCATAGCTCACCCCACTTCTCACGTCGGGTGCGGCCTGACCATTTACATGCATCATAGCTGTTATATATGATTAGCCTGACCACTACATGCATCATAGCTAACCATATGGTTAGCCTGACCTACAAGAATCATAGTTAATCATATATAACCAGCCTGATCTAGTCCCAAGCCGATCACATAATAAACTGATATTTCAAACACTTAGCTAGATGTCTATTCTTTATTTCAGATTCACTTGTTCTAGCATTCACTATTCATTGTTCATTGCTAGATGCTCTATTGCCTATTTTATTTCTCCAGTACTTTACATTCCTGTATTTATTCTCATCTTGTATTTCTTACACTGTTTATAGTTTTTGTCAACATTAAATGAAACTGCTGTTAGTGTTTGTGCTTCGCCCCAATCCTGACTGGATAACATTTTTCAGAGGACATGGAGAACTTTTGCTCCACTCATTACGGTCCAGGATTATAGGGGGATTTTACTCCGAAAATCCCAGAGGAGTTGCCTATCCTAGAAGAGATCCTACCTGCCTGCACTTAGATTTCTGTATTTATTGATTTAGACTGAGACTGAGTTGTATTTATTATTTGTGACTTTGTGAGGTCTCCTAGACTCCGGACTTGTGTTGTACTTTTGTGATTTGGTTTATATAGAACTCTTTTCCATTCTCTTCGTGCCATTATTTCATATAGCTTGTGATTGAGTATATTATAGAACTGTGGATCATTATCTTTGTCCTCCGTACGGAGTTGAGACTATTGACAGGATATATATTATGTTGAGACCTAGACAGCGTTATACCGCCGATGCTGCGGCGTAGGCTGGACGTACACACGACTCATGCCCAAATTCCGGGTGCGGGTCTTGACACATTTTTATTGGTGGCCCATGCAGGTCAGACTTCGCAAGATGTGCGATGTCGTGGTAGTGTGACGTCATAGTTGTACTACTGCTTGCCTACGATAAAATATAGGACATAGGATACTAGGATGAGAGAGGATACTCAATCACAAAAATTCTTGAGAGATTCCTGGGATGACCCCTTGAGAATCTTATTATAATTTCTAATTTAAATCTTTTTCTTGTTTTCGTCCGCTCTCGCTTGTTGTTATTGAACTTGATTCTTGTTGATCAGTTATTAAATTAAAATCTTGGTATCATTGTTGAGTTTATTCTTGTTGACCAGTTGTTAAATTTAATTCTTGGTATCGTTGTTAAGTTAATTTCATATTGAGATGAATTTTATGGGATAAAATTTACGGTATCATCTGATGACATAAATTAATGAGGATAGTGAGAAAGGTAACGTCTACTTTGGTTATGGAACCTAGAGTTTATCGCAGCCACATTAGCTGTCATGACGAGAACGTAGGAACCTGACTTGGATGTACATACTGTAGTTATGAAACTTAAGAGTCTCTCGCAGCCATACCAGTTGGCGTGGCGAAGATTCTAGATGACATGACTATAGAGTTGTATACCTTAGTTACGGAACCTGTCGTTTATCGCATCTATGCTTACTGGCGTGGCGAGGATTCTGAGTGTCATAATTACTGACAGACGTGTATGATTATCAGGTCGTATCTTAAAATGGTTCTTAAAGTATCATCTCAAGACTTATCTATTTCCGTTATTACATGACTTTGTTCCATCGCTTCTTTTCTTTACTAGAAGTAAAGGTACCTTCAGTCCTAAATCCTGTTCCTTTTTGAGATTCTTTGAGGATGCCTTGTTAGTATGATAATTAGTGACTTGTAATTTTGGTTGTGTCTTGTATTAGTTTGACTGAGTGTGACTTGTTAGTTTGTAAGTATTTCTTAGTTGGACATATGAGCAGTAGGCATTAATGTAGAGATACCCATAGCATAGTACCTTGTAGCAATAGTACTATGATAGGTGTTATTATAGTTAATATTGGTACTATAGGTAGAAGAAGGAGTAAGAGTATCAATGATGGTTCTAAGAGTAAGTGTCAGAATCAACATGCTAGTCCTGGATAGTCATTAAATTATGTAATTGGATGATCTATGTAAACAATTAAGTATCAAGGAATTGTGTTAAAGATTAATGGAGCATGATGTTCAATTTGATGATTGATTACTTCGGTGTGTCAAGAGTAAATAAATGTATTTACATAAAGGGTTTTAATGAGTATGCCATGGGTAGAGGAATATCAAGATTGATCATGAAAGGTATGAAGTGTAACACAGATTAGTGTAATAGTCTGTAAAAGATTAAAAGGAAAATACATATACATCAATCGAGATGAGGAACCATATACTTGCCCATAAGAGTAAAGTGAAACATGGGTGTTATAGAAGGTGCAAGTAATCGTGAGTTCTAATAAGTTTGACGAGATGATCCAATAATGAAGCTAGTATTATCATACCAAGAGTACTAATGATTCTATATCGAGGATTTGTTGAGCAAGGTGCTAATGACAGTAACTACTTTGTGTGATGATAATTAGATTGGTGTATCAAGTAATATAGATAGAAAATCATTGGAGAAAATATGTGTGATGATAACTTTGATTATTGGAAGTAATATTGCAAGTAATCCGGGCAGTACAATTTCAGTACACAGTTGAGAATTGTAGACTATTGGTATATTGTGTGCACCTTGAGTATTAGAGACTGTGAGTATTATATGTATACTTGTGGATTTAAATTTATAATTTGAAGAGTGGAAATGAATTTTAATTTTTAAAGTTTTTGAGGAGTTAAGATTTTATGTTATTAAAGTTTTTGAGGATTAAAATTCAATTCAATAAACATAGTCAAAGCTATGAAGATTTTTGGAAGTGATTAAAATTTTATTTCAATGTTGAATATTTGACTTTTGAGGAAAGTATATGCATTTTATTTTAAATCATTCGAGAAGTAAATTTTAATAATTTTATTTTGAGGATAAAATTTTATGGTGGATAAAAAATATATACTAGTATATGAGTAAATGAAGTGCATATATAAGGATCTGTTGGCTGTGCATGCTTGAGATGGCACTGCAAACAGACTTGGGTGTCCATTTAGAGTTGTATTAGAAGGAGCAATACTTAGTGTACTGTGTTGCACTTGGCGTGCACTTGGGTGATAAGAACAACTAGTATGAACAATTGTAGTAGGTAAGAGAGCTAGCAGTGGAAGTGCTTGTAGTAGAAATAGTGGTTCCTAAAAGGATAAGGGTATCAAACTTTGGATGCATCATTAAACCTATGGTTGTGTTAGAAGGCTATGTTCTGTTCTTTTCTTCTGTTCCTTTTCATCTATTTTATTAATTAATTTTCTAGTACCATAGCTTGCATCAATGATTCTCTTACTAGAATGTAGTTAGTAGTACCCCTCGACAAAGACTGCAATACCATGACAAAGAAGACCATAACCATGTATGTTTTCTCTAGATTGCATATTGTGTGACTGTAGGTAGGACTTTCTTAGACCTTGATTGTCGGGGGTTTGACCGTAGTAAAGATTTATGAAGAGGATATGAACTGACAAAGAGAGACAAGGTGCTTTAAATATCGAGGATAAACATTAATTTAAATAAAGAGTTGAGAATTTAATATGGCGGAATTGACGATTTTGCTAAAACATTGATTTTTATGAAGATTAAGATATGATTGAATCTATCATTAAAATTCGAGAAAATTAAGGAGATTATCATTATATTCATTGGACTGTAAGTTATGAATTTATATTGAATATGGTATTTGAAGATTTCATAACTAATACATTATTTGATTTTGTGTGAAAAAAATGAATCGAGGATTAAGATAACTAATGGGTTAGTCTTCGATTTTAAAATTTGGGATGAGAATTTAAATTTTATAAACATGCATCAATTGGATTTAAATTTGAGGAGTAAGATGATTAATGGGTTAGTATTTGAATACAAACTTTTTGGACGAGATTTTTAAATTTTATAAATATACATTGAGTGGATTTAAAATTAGAGGATTGAATATTAAGTTTTGTATTTAGTTATTAGCATAAAATTCTTGAGAAGATTTTGATAATAATGGAATTTGATTTTTAATTTTAAAGGTTTGCGGAAATATGATACTTATAGAATTTGGAAAGAAATTTTGTGAAATAGCAATATGGATTCACTTCATGATTATGTGATTCGATGAATTTAAAATCTTGATCGAGAAATAATATAAATGAATACATACAACTTTTGAGGATCTTAAATTTTGAGGACAAATTTTTTTTAGGAGGGTAGACTTGTCACTACCACATTTCCAGATTGGGGCATTTGTATAATTTCACTATTTTGAATAATTATGTGTTTAATTAATCTGTTGAGTTTTTAAAACTATTTATATGTTGTTAGTTGTGCTTGGTTTAGGTCAGACCCTAGAACTCATTAGGAATAACCCTAATGACTAAACCCTAATTTGAAACCAAATTCTAGACAAACCCTAGAATTCCAATTTTTGGTTTGAACCTCAAACCCTAGAATGACTAAACCTTAGTTAATTAAGTTCTTCATGACCTAACATGGGGATTAACCTAATCCTATGCATTTGAAACCCTAACCTAGTTTTTAATATAAAAGGGAGCCACCCTCAACCCTTTCCTCCTTCATGAAGAAATAAACCCTAGCCTCCGTTAGAAAAGCCATTTTCCTCCACACCCAAATTCGGAATCAAACCCTAGGATTCCATCTTCCTCCTCCAAAGCAAGGGAAACAAGGAGCTGGGGTCAAGGAGCCTTGGGGAAGAAGAACCTTCATAGGGAAAACATCTCCCTATAGGTAAAATCCGATTCTAATCCATTTTAATTCTGTTTTCTGTTGAAGTTGGCCTCTAGGAACCCCTTGCTGTGTAGATCTCAAATTCTAGGGATTCTACATGAAAACCAAGGTCGAATTGTGTTTTGGTGACTCACGTTTGTTTTTTCCCCAAATTTTGTGGACCCTAAACCATAGGATTTGTTTGTAGTATGATTTCATCTCCAATGTGTACTTGGATCTCGATTTTTAGGGTTTCATTTGGTGATATTCACTGTACAGTAGGAATTTGGGAGAAACTGTGTGCACAGTCGGGTTTCCTTGGGTCTCAGAATGTCTAGGTAAATTATATCAGTGTAGCCCTATGTAAATTCCTATATGTGTTTTTGAGTAATTCAGTGATGCCGAGATAGGTAATACCTGTATGTTTCAGTATTCAAATCAGTGTGTGCAGTGAGGTATTATATGCAGTGAGGAACCTGTGTCTGAGTGCAGTGTGAATTCTGTGTATAGGTGTTTAGGTCTAGTGTATCAGTAAACTAACTGTGAACCAGTGTAAAATGTTAGGGTGAGTGAACCTGGAACCTATGAGTGAGACTGTGTGTTGGTGCAAAGTATTACCTATGTGTTAATGTGTGACTATGTGTGTAGGATTTTGATATCAGTGTAAATACATGTGTGTAAGTGAGTGTATCATAGAACTCAATGTGTATGTGAGAACTTAAGAAAACAGTGTGCCTGTGTGAATTTGTAAATTATGGGTTAGAGCTGTGTGTTCCTATCAGTGTGTGTGTGAGTATCAGTGACTGTGAGAGTGAGCAGTGAGTGTTGTGAGTGTCACAGTGTGCAGAGTGTAATAGGTATCAGTTAGATAGGTTTTACCTGTGTGTACATTGTGTTAAGATCAGTGTGTGTATGCATATATGTGCTGTAGTGTGGTGTGCAGTAAGGTTAAGTTTAGTGGTTAATTTGAGGGAGTCCTGTGTATAATTCTGAGAGGGAATGCTGTATGAGTGTGAGAGAGAGCAGTGTGGCAGTGTATTAATTTCTGTGTGTCAACCAATATGTGTGTATCCTAGGTTCCTTTCAGATTTCAGAACCTGTGTGTTGGTTAGATAAGTCTGTGTGTGCAGTCAGGGTAATGGCATATGTGTGTGTGTCCCAGGTTCATTTCAGTTCAGTGTAGTTCAGTTTAGAGTAGGAATTATGTGGTATCAGTGAACATGTGCCTCCCTGTGTGTGTAGGTATTTGCAATAGCAGTGTGTATCAGTGAACTGTGCAGTGCCTAAGAGTGTGTATCAGATTCTGTGAGAAGAGAGGGCAGTGTGCAGGGGAAGGAGCTGTGTGCAGTATGTGTTTGTACACTCAGTCAGTTCAACATTGAACAGTGGCTACAGTTGTGTTGTGTATCATACATTAGGGGACTGTATCAGTCTTTCAGTGAGTGTGGTGTATTAGCACAGCATAAGGGAGAGGGGGATTAAAGTATCAGGATTTTTGGTGTGACTGTAGGAGTGTTCAGTCCCCTGCTATACTGTGGTGACTGCATAGAACTGTGTGTGTATCAGTGAGCAGATAGGGTCCCTGTTTTAGGTAGTATTGTGTAGCTGTGTGAATTAGTGTCTCAGTAATATATGTATGTGTGTGAGTGATGGATTACAGTGCAGTAGCAGTTAAGGTAATTGGGGTTGGTAGCCATTATTGATGCAAGGTATATGATAAAGGTTGTATTAAGATACAAACAAGAATTTATATATATATATATATAGGAGTTGTTATATACAAATAACATATAGTATAAAATAGTAGCTAGTATCATACTAGGTACCTTAGTATGATATAGAATTTGACTAGTGGGCCTATTTAACCTATCTTTTAGCTATTAAACCCTAGTACACTTATACCTTGGGATTAACCTAGTATAGCCTGAGCCATGACCTAGAAGCCTCATTTTTCTTAATTAGTTAAACATGTTTTTTCCTTTAATTCATTATTCTGACATTGATGTTCCATAATTAGGTCATTGTGATCCCGCCTTGGACATTGATCCTCATACTTTCCTCAGGACCACAGGCGAGTACATTCTCTGACAGTTTTCATTTTTGTTGATTACTTCTATACGTTCAGTTGTAGTACATACTTGATTCCGACACTATGGATACACTGGTTAGCACCCTAGATCCCCATCATAAGGAGTCGTGATTGGAATCCATCATGTTAGCTGGGGGATGGGGAACTATTAGTAGATTATGTGATCATATCCAAACAAGTACATGCATCATAGCTCACCCCACTTCTCACGTCGGGTGCGGCCTGACCATTTACATGCATCATAGCTGTTATATATGATTAGCCTGACCACTACATGCATCATAGCTAACTATATGGTTAGCCTGACCTACAAGAATCATAGTTAATCATATATAACCAGCCTGATCTAGTCCCAAGCCGATCACATAATAAACTGATATTTCAAACACTTAGCTAGATGTCTATTCTTTATTTCAGATTCACTTGTTCTAGCATTCACTGTTCATTGTTCATTGCTAGATGCTCTATTGCCTATTTCATTTCTCCAGTACTTTACATTCCTGTATTTATTCTCATCTTGTATTTCTTACACTGTTTATAGCTTTTGTCAACATTAAATAAAACTGCTGTTAGTGTTTGTGCTTCGCTCCAATCCTGACTGGATATCATTTTTCAGAGGACCTGGAGAACTTTTGCCCCACTCATTACGGTCCAGGATTAGAGAGGGATTTCACTCCAGAAATCCCAGAGGAGTTGCCTATCCTAGAAGAGATCCTACCTGCCTGCACTTAGATTACATTTTTCTGTATTTATTGATTTAGACTGAGACTGAGTTGTATTTATTATTTGTGACTTTGTGAGGTCTCCTAGACTCCGGACTTGTGTTGTACTTTTGTGATTTGGTTTATATAGAACTCTTTTCCATTCTCTTCGTGCCATTATTTCATATAGCTTATGATTGAGTATATTATAGAACTGTGGATCATTATCTTTGTCCTCCGTACGGAGTTGAGACTATTGACAGGATATATATTATGTTGAGACCTAGACAGCGTTCTACCGCCGATGCTGCGGCGTAGGCTGGACGTACACACTACTCATGCCCAAATTCCGGGTGCGGGTCGTGACAATTATCAAGTACGTCATATCATAGGACACTTGACACTGTTCATGAGACATAATATTCCTGAGATATTCATGGTAATTCTGTATGGGATACAAGATTCGTGATATATACTTTATACATATGCATAGATATCATTATGACTTGCTGCATTAGATATGATCTTGCATGTCATGGACATGAGACGTGTGATTACATTGGATGGGGAGAGACACACAGGCTACAGGCTGATTTTATATATATATTTATTATTCTGAGGCTCTAGACTCTATATCAGAGCTAGGCACTCTACTAGTGATATCACTGCTACCGGCTCTCCGACGCAGTGCTTGTAGTGGTCTCAGCCTGAGTTCTAGTGATGCTCTCAACTTTCATATCACTTAGCTAGTTACATAGTTTATCCTATTGATTCATTTATTATTGTACTGCATCTATTTTGGCTTGAGTTATTCTTGTACCTTGCTATGTCCCCTGAGGACCTGGAATTTGGATTATGTCCCCAGGTTTAGCAGAGGAGATCTACCCCAAAGTGTACGGGATAGGAGTAGACATTTGAGCAGTACCAGAACCTGAGGATGAGGTAATCCCCGAGGATTTCTCCTGAGTATCTTCTTTATCTATACTCAATCTTTGTTGTTGTTATACTCTTTATTTTTTGTCTATTGACTGCTGTATCAGACTTATTATCGGGTTGTTCTCTGAGATATGTTTTATTGAGACTTGATGTTGATTTATATTTTATATTGATTGTTTTCATTTCTGTGGATGAGATTAGTATCATAGACCCTTACTGTTGTTTTACAACTTAAGTACACCCTGATGGGTCCATTAAATTGGATTTGTCCATCGGTGTGTGCTGTTGGCCATTGCCACGTGTCTTGTGCCTCGGTATTTTGGGACTGGGGCGTGACACTTTAGATGCTACTAGTAGTTTTTAATTAAAATCTGGAATAATATATTTTTACCCATATTTCATGGCCTTGAAGGTGAAGATCCTCACAAGCACCTAAAGGACCTTCATGTGGTATGCACAACTATGAAACCTACGGGGGTGTCCGAAGAGCAAATCAAATTAGAACCTTTCCATTTTCTTTAAAGGATTCGGCTAAGGATTGGCTCTAATATCTACCATCCGGGAGCATTGTAACATGGAACAAAATGAAGAGGCTATTCTTGGAGAAATACTTTCCTACTTCAAGGGCGGCCAATATCCGAAAATAAATTTGTGGGGTAAGGCAACACAATGCAGAGTCTCTCCACGAATACTGGGAACATTTTAAAAAATTATGTACAAGTTGCCCCCATCATCAAATTAGTGAGCAACTACTTATCCAGTAATTCTACGAAGGCCATATCACTACCACATTTTCTAGAAAAGGATATTTTAGTCATTTGATAATTAATTAAATATTGTGCATGTTAAATATTTATTTGTTGTATTATTTATTTATTATTAGCATGTTAGATTTATTTTTGGACTTGTGTAAGTGGACCAACTAGTTTAGTTTAGACTCATGGACCAAAATTTAATTCTTGTTAGAATTGAGCCCAATAATTAGAAGCCCAATTATTAGGAGGATGATTAATTATGTTAACTCCAATAAACTAGAAGCTTCCCTCCTTAATTAATTTCTTCATGAGGATGATTAATTATGTCTAAGGGGTATTTTAGACTTTACATAGTAGCTTGAGGTAGGGGGTAAGTGAGGCCTATATAAAGGGGATGAAAACTTTCTCTCTCTTTATTTTTTATTCCAAATCTAGATCTAGAAAATTCCCTCAACCAAATCCCTACCAAATTTCCACCCAATTATTTCCCAAATCACCATTGGAGGCTATTAGAGCATGGATCTACAAGAAGAAAGCATAGATCTACAAGGAGGAAGCAGGGATCAACAAAGAGGAGCAAGGATCTACAAGTTGAAGGCCAATTTCACCAATTTTGGAGGTTTCATTGGGAATCCATCTCCCAATAGGTACAATTCAATTTTTTCCTTAAATTAGATTCTAAATCTAAGAATTAACCATAAAAAATTAACCCATATGCATAGGCTACCCATAGGATTTGGTTTTGTGTTCGTAGGAGGCATATTGAGAAAGTTAGGGTGCTTTTGTGTCAATTTTGGGAGAATTTCGAGATTAACATTTGTTGTGTGTGTCAATTGGTCCTATAGATCAATTTGGCATATGCTTGTATATTTGGGGCTAGAGTCGTGTCCACAATTGGGTACGTGTAGGTCGTATCCCATCAATTTGGTGATACGTGTTGATTTGAGGGTTTTTTCTCCGACATGGAACTTTGAGCATGTTATATTTTGACACGGACACGTAGATTTATATTTGACTCTTCGTATTGTTTATAAATAATATATATGACTTGTTTGTGTCCTTCGGTATACGTTTGGATGTGTGGTGGACTCGTGTCGCATGCGAATCCTAGATCTAGTGGGATACGGGGTGATACGTTCCATGTGTGTGCAATTTAATTGTAGATCTATTTTCTCTTGTGTTCTTATTCATGGAGAAGTGTAATTAAATATGTGTATATATATATAATGTTGTGTATATATATTTATGTAATATTGTGTCTTAGATCTATGTATCTATGTATCTATGTATATACTATATGTGTATATATTTATTATATAGCTATTTCTTCTACATGTAAGAAATATTATATATATTGTAGTATATATAAGTTGTGGTTATGTATTATGTATATATATAAATATATAAGTGGTTATATTATACTTATATATATATGTATACATATTATTGTATGATTATATATATGTATCCATATATGTATAGTTATATATACATATTACTACGTGTGTGTGTGTGTATGTTATTATGTGGTATTATTTACATATATATGTATGTGTGTATGTATATTATTATAGTGTATATACATATTATGAGTTATATATATATTATATATATTATGTGGTTTATATATATATTATTATATGTATATTATAAATCAGGAGCTTCAGCGACAGATTACACCGTCGCAACAGTAGCAAAAGCACATAACAGCAGCAGGAGAAATAGTGACAACTGTTGGCGACAGTTGCAAAAAACTATCGCTGAAATAGTAGCAGTAACACAGCAGCAGGAGAAATAGCGACAGCAGCTAGCAACAGTTGCAGGAAACTGTCGCTAAAATAGCAGCGTATCAGCAGCTTATCAGGAGCTTTAGTGACAGTTTTTAGTGACAGTTGCAGAAAACTGTCACTAAAACAGTAGTGTATCAATATCAACAATAGCTTCAGCGACAGTGGACAGAATCTTCAGCGATAGTTTGGCAGTTTTTAGATATTTATGTATATATAGATATATATATATATATATATGTATATATATGGTAAATAATATATACATGTTCCTAATTTTCTAATTGTGCTTTAGTATACTATATGTATAATATATTTAGTTGTAGCATATAATATTATTGGAATAGTTAGTATATTAGTTATCTATTGTTATAAGTATCTTTAGTTATATATATTATATATTTGTAGGTATGTATGTATGTATGTATATATGTATGTATGTACGTATATATGTATTAGTATTTAGTGTGTAGTTGGTAGTTAGTATTTATTCTATTTAGTATATACTAGAAGTTATATTGGATTGATATATGTATACATATAGTTATTGATGAATAGTTAGTAGATATATGGAGATTTTGGCAATTACCTTGAGATACCAAGGTAAGTATCAAGAGATACCAAGGTATGAGTAGTAGGTATTGGCATAGTAATAGGATAGTTATAAAATAATTATGGGTTGGTATTAAGGTGACTAAAATAAGGTATATAGTATTGTATAAATACTAAATACATGGTAGTTTATAGTTATAGTTGGATAGTTAATATATATACTAGAGTGAGATACCAAGGTAAATGCCAAGGTATTAAGGATACCCTAGGTATTAGGTTTGGGTATCAAGATAGAGGTTTTGTATTGCGATACCAAGTTGGTTCGAAACCAAGGTATCCATTTAGCATTGGTAATTAGGATTTTATATATATAATATTGTTTGATATGTACATATGTATTATATTTATCCCTTGTTTGCGTATCCAGAGATACGGTATCTTAGTATCCTAAGATGTAGGTTGTATGGCCTAGATTCATAGTGTGTGAGCCCAATATCTTTGAGTTCGACTCATGCAACCTAGAAATAGGTAGTTGACCATAGTTTGACTATAGTTGACCATAGTTGACTTAGAGTTGACCTAGTTTGACTTTTGACTTACAAATGACTTTATGACCTAGAAGTTGACTAGTTTAATTTATTCTCTTTCCCAAAAACTTGTATTAATACAATATTCTATATATAGGTCAGTGATACCAGTTCGGACATTATTTTTCATCATTTGCTCTGGACCGCAGGCGAGTAAATTCTCTGATAGTTTCTATTATTTGATTACCACTATAATTCAAGTATTTAAAAATGTTACTTATGATTCTTGACACGATGGTATACGGATTGGTATTGTTATTGGATCGTCAGTCATGGGATGTTACCTTGATTATGGAGATGGTATCGGATACTGTCCTTGTTGGTATTGGATAACATTGAATATTGTAGATTAAATATTGGATACATTGGCTAGTGACATGTCATGATTCGATCCATCATATCAGTCGGGGCGGGGGGAATACCAATTAAATATGTGATCAAGAAACTATCGGCTAGTAGTATAATCATTGGCTACTAACTAACCATGCAATTCATGTATGGTTGAGTTAGCTCCTTAGTGTAATCATTGAATCTTCCAGGCCGATCACATATTTAGTTAGTATCGTAAAACACATAGTTATTGTAGATTTTATTATTCAGTTCATTGATTACCTTGTTCTATTTTGTCAATTAATTGGAACTGCTATTGGGTTGTACTTCGCTTTATTCCTGACTGAAAAATATTTTTCAGAGGATCCGAGAGATTGGTGTCTGACATTCTATGAACATCGACTTATAAATGGTGCATACTTGGACCCATTAATTCTGGAGTGATTGAAGGAAGGTTTATCCGGATCACTAGTTTTCATAGTTAGTTTCTTTAGCATTTTGGTACCGGATTTGTTTCCGGCTTAAAGTTGAGATTGGATTTATTTCTATTGTTGATGATTTATATTTTTGATGAATAGTTAGACTTCTTTCATATCTTCTCGTGGTTTATAATGTGATTAAGTTTTTGTGTGAGATTGTTGACAGACTTTATATTATTGTGAGATATTTAGATAGTATAGTTGACCAAGACAATATTCTACCGCCGATGCTGCGACATAGGCTGGGCATTATTCCCGACTTGCATCCCTACACTGGGTGCGGGTCGTGAAAGGCACCTACCAACTGATAGAAGCTTGATAGATGCTGCTAGTGGAGGAGCTTTGGTAGATAAAACTCCTGAGGCTGAAAGAAATTTAATTACAAATATGGCAACAAATTCTCAACAATTTGGTACTAGGCTAGATCTTCCATCTAGGCATGCTAATGAGGTAAATATTTCTTCCCTAGAACAACAAATTTCTAGTTTAACGTCTCTTGTTCGCCAAATGGCTGTAGGTAACATGCAAACAGCGAAGGCTTGTGGGATTTGTTCAGTAGCAGGACATCCAACTGATATGTGTCCAACTCTTCAAGAGAAGCCCAATGAACAAGTGAATGTGGTAGTTACTTTCCCTGGACAACCACAAAGGAAGTATGATCCATATTCAAACACTTACAAAATAGGATGGAGAGATCATCCAAATTTTAACTATGGGAATCCACAAATAAATTATTCTGTCAATCAAAATCGTCCAAGTTACCAACAATACAAGAAGCCATATCCTAAACAACAACCAAACAAAACTTCTAACTTTGGTATGTCTTTAAAAGATATTGTTAAGTCTCTTGCCACTAATAATTTATAATTTCAACAGGAGACAAGGGCCAGTTTTTAAAGCTTGGACAATCAAATGAGCCAAATGGCTATAACAATTAATAAGCTAGAGGCACAAAGTTCTGGAAAACTACAATCTCAAACGATAGTAAATACAAAAGAAAATGCAAGTACAATCATTTTGAGAAGCGGTAAAGAGGTTGACATTCCAGTAAAAGAAGCACCTACAACGTCAAAACAAGAAGAAGAGAAAATCACCGTGGCAGACACAAACGTCCCTAATGATGATGAGGTACCCAATTGTAATTTTCCACCCCTTTGTGATTATAAGCCAGTACTTTCTTATTCTCAAGCTTTAATAGAATCTAGAAAAATTGAACAAAATAATGAGTTATATGAGACTTTTCATAAATGTGAGGTAAATATTCCACTTTTAGATGCTATCAAACAAGTACCTCGCTATGCTAAATTTTTAAAAGAATTGTGTACAATAAAGATGAAATAAAAGCTTAAAGGATATAAAAAGGTAAAAATTGGGGAGAGTGTTTCTACAGTAATTCAACGAAAACCCCCACACTTTGGTTATTCAGGTTAGCTGGTCATTCTTACTATTATTTTCTTGATGGTTATTCAGGTTATTTTCAAATTGCAATTACCTTGGAGGATCAAGAAAAGACAACTTTTACATGCCCATTTGGAACTTTAGCATATCGTCGCATGCCATTCGGTCTTTGCAATGCCCAGCTACTTTCCAAAGGTGTATGGTTAGCATATTTTTAGACTATGTTGAGCATATTATAGAAGTATTTATGGATGATTTCATAGTTTATGGAAACTCTGTTGATAAATGCTTGCATAACCTTACACTTGTTCTTCAAAGATGCATAGAAACTAATCTTGTGTTAAACTCTGAAAAATGCCATTTTATGGTTGACCAAGGCATAGTTTTGGGTCATATTATTTCATCTAAGGGAATTGAGGTAGATAAAGCCAAATTGATATTATTCAATCTTTACCTTATCCCACCAGTGTGCGGGAAGTTTATTCTTTTCTTGGACATGCAGGTTTTTACCGAAGATTCATCAAAGACTTCTCCAAAATAGTGTTACCCCTTTGCAAGTTGCTACAAAAGGATGTAGCTTTTGAATTTGATGAAGCATGTAAAAAGGCATTTGATACACTAAAGAAATTATTAACTTCTACCCCAGTTATCCAGTCCCCTGACTTGAATGTGCCTTTCGAGATAATGTGTGATGCTAGTGATTATGTAGTAGGTGTTGTTTTGGGTCAAAGGATTGGAAGAGCGTCTCATGTCATTTATTATGCTTCAAGAACTTTGAATGAGGCACAGAGAAATTATTCTACTACTGAAAAATAACTCTTAGCTGTTGTTTTTGCTTTAGAAAATTTTTGATCTTATTTGCTTGGTACTAAAGTCATTGTTTATTCTGACCATGCAGCTCTTCGCTATTTAATGACAAAGAAAGAGGCAAAATCAAGGTTAATTCGATGGATACTTCTCTTAAGTGAATTTGATTTTGAGATCAAAGACAAAAGAGGGACAGAAAATCGTGTTGCAGATTATTTAAGTCGTTTAGTTCATATGGAGGATGAACTTTGTCTGCAAGAAACGTTCCCTGGTGAGCAATTGTTTGCTTCAAGTATGACATTGCCTTTATATGCAAATATTGTAAATTATTTGGTTACTAATATGTTTCCTTATGGCATGTCAAAGGCTCAAAGAGATAAGATCAAAAGTGATGCCAAATACTATGTATGGGATGACCCATACTAGTGGAAGCACTGTGCAGATCAAGTGATAAGAAGGTTTGGGATTCCAAGAGCCTTAATAAGTGATCGAGGCACTCACTTTTGCAATCTAACCCTAGAGAAATTGCTGAGAAAGTAACATATGACCCAAAAGGTGTTAACTGTCTATCATCCACAAACTAGTGGATAAGCGAAAGTGTCAAATTGAGAGATCAAGTCTATTATTGAAAACACGGTCAATCCAAGTAGAAAAGATTGGAGTTTGCGCTTGGATGATGCTTTGTGGGTGTATAGAACTGCATACAAGATACCTATCGGTATGTCACCTTACCGGTTGGTGTTTGGAAAACCATGCCATCTTCCTGTTGAGTTAGAACACAAGGCTTATTGGGCTATCAAGTGTTTCAATATGAAGGCATATGAAAATGAAGAACATAGGAAGTTACAACTACAAGAGTTGGAGGAAATTTGCAATAACGCCTATGAGAATGCTCGAATTTATAAAGAGAACACGAAGGCTTTTCATGACAAGATGATCTCTAGGAAGGTGTTTCAAGTTGGTCAAAAAGTCCTTCTATACCAGTCACGACTTCGTCTGTTTTCGGGTAAATTGCGTTCTTATTGGATTGGACCATTTATTGTTACTAATATTTTTTATCATGATGCAGTTGAAATTCAATGTTTATCAACTTTCAAAGTGTTCAAGGTAAATGGCCAAAGGCTCAAGCTTTTTCATGAAGGTTTCAAAGTAGATAATATGGATGAATTGGACCTTGAAGATCCAATTTGAACCAATTGAAGGAGGAAACATCCACGACAATAAACAGAGGCAACCCAAGGGGAGTTTGTTCTTATTCTTATTCTTTTTTTTTGCCTTTTCCTTGCATTTAACCTTACATTGGGGACAATGTCAGTTTTAAGTGTGGGGGAGGGGATTTACTTTATTTTAAGCATTTTTAGTTCGCTATTTTTAAAAAAAATAAAATAAATTTTTTTACTAAAAGAATTTTGTTTTGTGGTTTTTAATGATTTTTGGTTGTGTATGTCATGAGTAAGATTCAACTAAATTCATAACATGATTGAATAAGTAATTTTTTCAACTTAGAATTAATTAGTCTAGTTATTTTTTATTGAAATTGGTAATATCTAAATTTGGTAGACCAAAGCCAGTGAGGTTTTGAGCCTTTAGATTGACACATCAGTCTCATTATTCTTTCATGAGAGATATTCTTCTATTGATTTGTTTCTCTAGAACTTGCTTTGATTTTCTTCGAGGTCACATTGACACATGCATGCATGAACATGATTAAGGCCATCTTTGTTATGCGTTACATAAGCCAAATAGCCCACCTTGTAATTAATTTTCTTTTTGTTGAACCCCTTTGAGCTTTATTGCCTTTTTCTTGGTATACCAATATTACATGCTTTCAACCTATAATATTTATACCTTTACCCAAGCTGCAAAGCTAGTGGAGCATTGTTGATCATTATAATATGTATAGGTGTACAGAGAAATAAGTGTGGGGGTGTCTAAATTTGTGTTTTGGTTACAACAAACAAAATGGAACATATTTTCATCCTAAAATTCTTGAGTTCCGGTATTGTTCTAAAAAAAATGGTAGAAGTTGTTTTACATTATTTAAATGCTTTAAAAGCCAAATTGAAGAAGTTGTTAAATTGAGTGATTAATTTTACATATTTTATATTGAGCTTGAGTTGATTCATTTTTGCTCCACTAGTTTTGATGGCTTTTGAGCTACACTCCCAAATATATCCCACCTTAATCGTAAGCCACGTTACAATCTATGAAAAGTCATTATGATTTATGTTATGCATGTGATTCCAATGGTAGAGAATGAGAAGATATACAAGCTTATGGTAGATTATTTGTTTTGGAATGAATTTGAGTGAAATGTATACCTTCAAACACATGAGAGTTGAGTATTTATTCCCATGAGGGTCTACCTATTTAGTTTACTCCATTTTCAAGTGAAAATACCTATTAAGTAATTAGAAGTTGTTTAAGAATATATGTTCATGATATGTTATGAGTTTGGAAGAGCTTGACTATTTTATTTATGAAATTGCAACCTTGATTTCTTTTTGAAAAAAATAAAAAAATTAGAGTTTCGCCCGAGGACGAGCAAAGGTTAAGTGTGGGTTTTTTTGATGAGACATAAAATATCATATTTTTATTCCTTAATGTATACTCCTTTATGCTCATTTGATGTATAAAGATACTCATTATTTTTATATTTTGATCTAGGATGCAATTGGAGTCACTAAATACAAAATGGAGCTAATTATCAATTCTGGACAGTTTTTGTCATGCCCCAGACCCAAAATATCGAGGGACTAGCCATGTGACAATGGCCAGCAGCACACACCGATGGACAAACCAAATTTAATGGACCCATCAGGATGTACGTAAGCTGTAGTACAATAATAAGGGTCTACTAATCTCATCTACTAAATAAATACATCAATATCAACAAAAGAAAAATATAATCATCATCAAGTCACAAGTAAATAAATCGGGGAACAACCTGATAACAAGTCTGATACAATTGTTCATTAAACAAGAATTTTAATAGCATCAAAGACTGAGTATAGAAGAAACATATACTCAGGAGAAATCCTCTGCAATCACCTCATCCTCGGTTCCTGGTTCTGCTCTAATGTATGCACCTGTTCCTGCTTCTGCTCCTGCTAATGCTCCGGTCCCGTATACCTCGAGATAGATCTCGTCTGCTAATCCTGGGGACATAATCCGGATCCAGGTCCTCAGGGGACATAGCAAGGTACAAAAAAACTCATGCCAAAAATAATACAGTGCAACAATAAATGAAACAATAGGGTAAATTATATAACCAGCTAAGTGATATGCAAATAAGTATTTTAATCATACTCGGGCTGAGACTACTATAGGATCTGTGTCGGGGAAACCCATAGCAGTATTCTCTTGAAGGGCCAGTAATGTACAAAGCTCTGTGTCAGAGTCTAAGGTACCTCTAGTAAAGTAATATATATATATATATATATATATATATAATCAGCCATTTATATGGTAAATCTCTCCCCACCCAATGTAATCACACGTCTTATGTCCATGACACGCAAGATCATAAATTATTTAAATTCAAATACCTTAATTTTTAATTAGTTTAAAAATTACAGAAAATTCCAGAAAATTGTAAAATTTGATTTTTTTTAAAATTCCTAAAAAATTAGGGGGTTTACAATCTATCCCCTTAAGAGGATTGCGTCCTCGCAATCAAAGAATAACCGGTCAACAGAGATGACACGGTTGCAAGCATTGTTCGAAGCACATAAGATTCATGATTCAGGAGATTCAAAGGATGAGGGTTTAAGCAAAAGACATAGGGAATGAAAATATTATTTCCTTAAGAAATGGAAGTTATGCAATTTTCAAAGTGAAGGAAATATAGAAAACTACAGTTTAGAAAAACTAATTATGACTTATAAAACATACTAGGTTTATTAATTATTAGCAAGATCAAAACTACCAGGTTAAGGATAAGGTCATAAACCAATAGGCACGAACTAAAGTAATACTAGAATAGATAGCTATGGAAAACTTACGCGCATTAGCTACTCCACGAGTCTGCGCGTCCTCCAAGGTCATCGCGAAAGCTTGTCCACATCCTTGCAGTCGATTCCTCTGCTGCTGCTGAGCCTGCTGAAAGAGTAGTGCCTAGGGTATCAAAGGTGGCCTAGGCTGATACCCTCCTGGAGGTGGTGGTATGACTCCTTTAACTCCCTTTTACGGTGCTCCCAATGCTGGATAGGCTGGCCTCGGTACTGGTAAAGGTTGTTGGTTAACCATTGGTGATTCTCCTCGATGGATCGTGCAACCTCTGGCTAAATGTTTGCTGGATCCGCAAATCAAGTACAGTCTCAACTTGAGTCTGCACTCCCTCTCAATATGGCCTATCTTACCACAGTAGTGACAAGTAGGAAGGAATAAGGCTCTTGGTGCTGCTCTCTGTGGTAGATTCATCTGTGGTCGCTTTGTAGCCCTTTCCTGGTGTGCTTGATCTAGTGCTAATGCATGTGGCTGCTTCTGGCTGGAATCTATCCTTGTGATGCACTCCATGGGTCGTACTGCAGCAAGAACTTCCATTGCAACGGGGCTGATTAACTTTCGTAGCTCAGACCTAAGTTTGTAAATGAACTCCTCCGTTCAGCTTTGCTGGGCTTCTTCATGAACCTTCTGATAGGCTTGCATCATCGTATAGTATATTTAAAATATCTGTTGCTCGTCCATAGCTTGCCCTTCTGGGAATATGGACATTGGTGGAGTGAACTGCGGCGAAGTGTCATCTTACTGGATTTTCGAGGTATGCTGATTTGCTTGACTGTGTTATTGAGCTGATTGACCTTCATCCACTAGTGTTACTTCATCTTCGTTGGTTACCATAATATCTCGTGGTGATCTTGCAGGAGTCTCGTCGTTTTCTTGTGGATCTATAACTCTGCATCAAAAATAAATAATAAGAGGCGTACAGGAATTTATGGGGCCATTAGGAATTTTTTCGAATTTATTTCATGTAGGAGACCCCTTGAGCAGTTGCTAGCTTAATAGTATATATTAGTATAATTCTAGATTTTTTCGATGAGTATATACGTGTGTATATATATATATATATATATATATATATATATATATATTAAAAGAATTATAAAAAAAAGATTAGAAAAAGGAAAAGAAAAGAAAATTCCATTAACTAAACTACTACCTACCCAAAAACCAAACTAAGTAGTCACAGCCCACCCGCGCTTGCAAAAAAAAAAAAAAACAGCAGCCACTTTCCTTTGCAAAACTCGCCCCTTTGTGAGCCCTTTTTGCAACCAACAACACCCTTTGCCGCGGATACAACCCGACCCCTCCTTCTTCTTTTTCATATATATATATATATATATATCATCATTATTTTATCTAAAACCCTAACCCTAGAATCATCCAAACTCTCCCTCTTCCCATCTAGACTTAAGGAGCGCCGCCACCGCAGCCGGAGAACCCCGCCAGGCCGTCCAAACCAATCCCGACGACCGCAACCCCGTGCACTGCAGAATTCAGTAGTGAGGTACCTGTATTCCAGAGTTGTTTTTTGTCACCTCGCTTAACCAAACAATACCCCGTCTTCACCGGTATGCTCAACCCTTAACCCTCTTCCATATCTGTATGATAGTAGACCTCGAACAACGCGTAACCATAGGCAAAAACAGTGCCAAAGTTGGCAGAAATAGACCAAATTCTGGGATCGCAAAAAACTATGGTGATTACCCATGTTTCCGAGTTCGTATCTCCCACCACAGAGATCCGATTTCGATGATTATTTTTGGTATGCGTAGACCACTTGACCTAGTTTTATTTCAGTTAAATAACCCATGATTATTAACTACTGTAGGTAGAATTAAATTCGTTGGAAAATCCCGTGAACACACTTTTTCTAGATTTCTAAAAGTTGTGAAACGGAGCACGCTCCGCCAAACAGGACGCCCTGCTAGGTACCAAGGGTACCAAATGGTGCGCGCAGCATAATCGGACACGTGAGAGTTCGCAGAAACTGATTCGGATGCGTGTGCGCGTCGAAATCAGCCCGTATCCGCGGACAAACCCCGTGTGGTAACTTTTGCGAAAGTCGTGCGTATTTCGTGCTTGCTCGTCAGATTGCGACAAAACTTGTGCCACTGGACTCGTGGTAACACGCTGGTCCTGTGACCAATTTTTAAGTAATTCTGAGACAGTTGACCAAGTCACAAATTGGTGGGCCCCACGGTTGACTTTTTGGGCAAAATTGTGTTCGGCCCATCGGAATCCACATTTGGACATACCGTTGGGTTCGTATTGACATCTAAAGTTATTTGACCTATAATTTGTTCCATTTAGAGATTGTTACCCTTGGCACATTTTTTGGTGCAAAGTGGGCCACACGTGGACCCCACTTTTACCCAAAATTACTATTTTGCCCCTATGTCCAAATTGGACGAAAGGAAAGTGCTTTCTAGCTATTTTGCTTATTCTGGGAACGTTGGTGATGTTTATTTCAGCATCCAGAGATATTTGTTCTGAGTCGTAGCTTCTGATCCTGTGTGCTTAACTTCTGGACAGTACACCTTGCAGCTTTCTTACCAGGCAAGATACCTTGCCAAATTGCTTACAATCTTTTTCATGCTTAGTATATTTATGTATATTTATTGCATATGTAGTTCCTTTCAGTCATTACTATATATTAGATATGTTGACACACACTTGACACTTAGTATCATGAGAGGACAAGGCGTATGGGCTTTTAACCACTCTGGTAAACCATAGTATATAGTTCACACTATAGGCGTGTGTCGCGCCGGTCGCTACCCCCGAGGTATGTCGATTTCTGTAGAGTCGCGCTGGTCGCTACCCCCGAGGTATGACGATTTCTGATGTCCACTGGCGGGTGTGTGAGTTATGAGGCTTAGATCGAGTAGCCTACCCTTGCCCATACGTCAAAAGGTTATCCTCATTTACATTCATATAGATTGCCTTGTACAGCGTACTTATATATTTTCAAACATTATGCATGTTTACTGTATTCAAATTGGCTTGCTTCTATGTATCTTGGTACGTCCCTCTAAGGACCTGGTCCCTTTCCAAGTGTATCTGTTCTTGAGTATTCGCAGGAGTGCAGATTCGGATGGTTACATATATTTTGAGGATGTCTTCTCTTCGAGCTCCAGAGTCGTTAGCTGGTATTCTTATATTGTGTTTATTGTGTTGTACTTTTCCATTCGAGTTGGTAGTGGATTTATTTCCATCCAACTATCATCCTTAGATATTTATATTGAGATCTAGTTTCATAGATACTGGTTATTTATTTATATTGATTTTCTGTGTATGAGATTTAGATTATACCCTGTGACTTGTAATATATTTTATACCACTTGTGGATTTGATATTCATATTATAGCGTACGTATGGGTTATGGTTTCCATATATTGGAGATGCCATATCCATGCGGCTGGCATGCTTACGTGTCCTAGTTCCATATATTTTTGGACTGGGGTATGACATGTTTTAGTGGTGGCCCATGCAGGTCGAGAGCATATTATCTTGGTTACGTTACTGTACTGAGCAAGCCTACACCTAGGAATAGAGTATAGGATCTCATCCACAATTGACTATGATTCATCTTTCCTTCTAATCCATTCTATTTGGATAATCGCATCCTGCTTGATTCATGTGCTTTCCTAATAGTTTCTTGAGAATAGCCTTCTCCTAGAATATAGGAACCTGCTATTAGGATGATAAGTAGGGTAACCTTCCTATTAAGAATACAACTAGAATATAGACACATCACTAAGATAAGAATACCTAATGAACCCTAGCATCCTTTACCTGTAGATTAATTGACCATTATCCCTTGATATATTTATGAAGGACTTGAGAGTAGTTTAGACACTACTAGGGTTGGTTATAAATTTGATCATGGTGTTTGACCCCAGTATTGAGGAACCAATAGAAATCCAAGATTAAATATTAGGACTAACCTAACTTTTTATGGTGAGATAGTACTAGAGAACTAAAACTTTAGATTCTTGCCTTGAGATTAGCAGACAGTACCTTAGAAAGCCAAGAGCAATGCATAAAATATTTTCCTGATCATACCTCAAATACAGAGATTAGCATAGCATCTTCCCTTAAGAAACCATGACATTATCTAGAGTCTTCTATTTAGTTTTATGACTTGTTCATCTGAACCCATCGCGCTTGCTATTGTGCAACGACTAATTATGTTTTCTTTCCCTCATCTTTTAATTTGTGCCACCTGATCCTTCTGATTATAGGCCAGGTGATTTATTTTGTGTTAAGGACATATAGTTGCTGGGATTATAGTTATAAATGTTAAATTTTGAAATTGTGTGCTTAGTAGTTAGAACTTGATGGTTTAAGCTATTCTTGAAGATTGAGACCTGGTGCTTATCCCTTAGTTTTAAATTGCGTAACATGTACCCCACCTCAATACGAGTTATATTCCCTTTCCTTTGAGGCCAGTAACTGTTCCATTCTTACTATTGACACTTGTACTAGGACTTAGGACGACCATGACATATATAATGTAAGAGGATACCCTAATAAGTACCATGATCTTTCCCTAACAATAGTTTATACTTTATTTACAAGGACCAGGTTATTCTGAAGAATTTCCTCAAGGCAATTATAGTATTAGTTATTGTTATAAGTTGGGTAGTATACCTCACAACATAGTATCACATAATCTTTTGACCTATTATTGAAGTGTGATTGAACAACATTAACTGTATGCTAGCTTAGGACGACAGTATTTTTTTTAGACTGTAGAACTTAGAGGCTATACCCCTACCTTGTCGACTATCGACTTAGACAATGAATTAGTATGACAACTGTAGAGATTATGGAGTCTTACCTTTTGTGAACTTAAATTATTATGTAACTTCTTTTATCATAATCCAGCGTATTTATGTTTGTTGTACTTGTAAACCCCCTCGATTTATTCTGTAGATAGTTAGAGTGGTTCTGGAAAAAAATTTGATAGCAGATGTCGAGGTTTAGAGTTGAGAAATTTACCTGGAATTTTAATCCGATTAATTAAAACCCTTGGCGCGCCCTATCTTTGTCTAGTTATTCGGAGCCTATTATCAGCCCATAAATTCCGTACAATTATTGTACTTTCGACTCAACTCGCCAAATTAGGCACTGGACTTTTCTGACTGTTAAAATCAATTTTTGTGTGCTTTAAATTAATTGCGTGACATTCCAAAAATCGTAACCCATATTTAATTCAGTGTCGGACACCTGTGTCGTTACCCTCGATTTTGGGGTACCAACTTAACCCGTGGAGCCAGACCAACTAAAGGGTCCAAGACCGACTCCAAGCTCCCACCATTTTTGGCCTTTGCGTTATTTCCAGATTTTGACCCCACGGGCCCCAATTAAATTAAATTCGCGGGACGCGTTATCTTTATTTAAATCGGGATTTACCAACTTTGTAAATTCTATTTTTATCCTAAATTAACCCCAATGCCCTTCAAATTAGACCCGCGCCTAACGCGCAACACCCCCTCACCATGACAATTTTTAAATATATTTTCTCCACAATTTTTGTATCATTTCATGTGTCCATACAATTTCCCAAATTTATGGGGGCTTATTCACAATTATTAAATTGGGTGGCAACCTCCTATTGGACATAATTAATTGAGAGGGTCCCAAAATAGGGTCCCAATCTCAATTCTCTCATTCTCTCATGAAGAAACCCTTCCTATCCATATTAAATTCCATCCACCCATTCTACATGGGATAATCACAACCACCCATTCAAACCTACACAAACCCCTATAAAACATCACCTCATCCCCACCCTCACACATACCAACCGGCCCTAATCCCTAGGCCTAGAGAACCCCCCCTCTCTCTCTCTCTCTCCTCCTCTATTTATTCTTCATACAAAGCAAAGCTTCTCCACCCTCCATTAAAATCCTTCTCCCTCCTCTATATTCTTCATCTCCACCCACTCCAACTCCAGCTCTCCGGCCGACCGGATACCCCGACCTCCGGCCAACGTCGGCCAGCCGACGACGGCACCCCGCTGCAGTCCTCGCAGTACCCCGTTGCAGCCCGCGGCCACCGCCCGCTGCAGCCCGCGCGTTCCCCCCCACGCTGCAGCCGAGCAGCTCCGGCGCTGCCGATCCCTCCCCGCCGGTGCAGTTTCTCTTCGGACCTGCTGCGTGCGTTTCCCCCGCCGGCGCCATTCTCCACCGGCCCTCCAGCAGTGCGGCAAAGTTGACCCGACCGTTCCCGCCGGAGTGCAGACCCCCCGCTGTGCTTCCCTCCGGCCATCTCTCTTCCGTCTTCATCACCACCAGTTTTCACCACCTCCATCACCCCCACTTTTTACCACCACCATCACCACCACTACCATCGTCATCACCACCACCCCCGGCCACCTTCTCCGACCGTACCCGGCACCATCGTCGCCAAGGTCGACTCTTCACCTATCTTCATTTAAATTCCAGATTTGTTTTGGTTAAATATGATGGTGTTTATATATGTGAAATACTATCTAGGGTTTTGGATTAAATATGTGGATGGCTAGTGTAATATGGTAATTAAAATATATGATTGAGGTATATATAGGTTGAGGTTAATGATGGTTAAATATGAATATGGATGAGGTTGTGTTTAATGAGGCTTAATATATTTCTAGTGTTTATGTAGTGATGATATAAATGATTAGTGTAGTGTAATACTTGAACTACGGGATTAAGGTTTATATTGGCTAAGGCTAATGTTGATTAATGAGAATATGGATTTTAATGACTTGAGGTGATGTTAACATGTTTTAGGGTTTATTTAGTGTAGTAACCTTGTAACTTATGTTTTATGAAGTTGGATTTGGATGTGGTACTTGGATGGAAATTAGGGTTGGCTGCTACATTCAATATTAAGATTAAAAGACGTGTTCGAGGAAAATAGAGTTATGAACTTGGAGCCAACTAATCGGGAAGTAATGTACATGGGGGAAATGTTAGTTTATTTTCGGAATAATTAAAATCGAAAAGAGTGTACCATTGATTAGATGCTTCAACCATTTTACCGATAGTCAATAATAGTTAACCCCCTAGTGACTTGTCCATGTGAGTCATATTTGAGACTGAGTCTAGAAGTAGATGTGTGTAGCACACCTTCCTGTCCTAAGTGGTTTATTAATTCTAGTTTGTATCTCTTCACTAGGTATTGCGGGACCTGAGGACTTGGACGCGGTACCTGATCCCCGTGATCAGCAGCCGCACACAGGCAAATGTACCTTGCCATCCTATATTTCAGATTACAGATATTTGTTGTTCTTTATGTACATTGTGCACGTACTTATGTTGACGCTCGATACTTCACGTCCGGATCACAACCGGGTGCTGACATTCAACGTAACGTATTAGAAAAATGGTTAGATACTTTGTAGTACCTCGATGCACGTACCTGAGTACATCGACACCCCAGGACACACTCATACACTGTGATCGTGCCAGATTCCTGTATCCTGATACTGACATCATGACCAGAGACTGGGACGACCTTAGGGTCACGTCTGTTGAGTTATTTCCTTGTGTTGAGACTGTAGTTAGAGGTTCAGGTTCAACACACAATCGTTGACCGCTTGGAAAGGGGAAGACAGTTACTAGACATTTGGGCTACTCTGCACGCGCTTATATATATGTAGTATTTTCTAGTGATACCTATATCTAGTGTAACTGTTTCACCGTGTGACTCTTTGCCCGGAGCTGCGGTACGTGCCGTGTGTTTCCGTGTCCGGAGCTACGGTTTTATATTAGAAAGCCCACGCGTCGAACATTGTCTTTAAACTGTGTCACACTAGTTGATTATGATAGAGTACCCTGTCGTGCACTTGTACTTTTTGTTTACTTGGCATGCTATATTTCTGTACCTTGTTACGTCCCTCTGAGGACCTGGTTACCTGCCAGTTTTGCAGCATAGACGATTACAGAGCACTTGGAGATACTGATGGAGTGGCATATCTTGCGAGCATGGTACCAGGTACTCATATTATATCTATCGGCATTATGGTTATTTATATTGATTATTCATCTGCTGTTGTAGCCTAGTTTTGTAGACTCATACTTCTTTTTGAGTCTATTCGAGTTAGTGTGTTATTGGGCGGCCGACCTTAGCATATATAGCTCTTTCTTGTATACTGATGTACATTATGGATTGAGACATAGAGGTTTACATTTATGGAATATCTAGATAGTGCCCTTTATATTACAGCTTATACGTATTCGAGTCAGACCAGAGTCTGGTCGAATACGTAGCTGGCGTGTCACGTATTCCTGGTCCTACATATTTTGGAACTGGGGCGTGACATGTTTTTGTGGTGGCCCATGCAGGTCAGATTTAAATCGTCTTGGTCACCTGACTGTGCCATGCGAGCCTGCAAATTAGGAATAGATATTATGATTATTGAGTAGGATCTCAATCCATAATCGATTTTAAAACTCTTTGTATGTGATTATCGCCCTTGGACTTCCACTTTGCATTCGTTCAATCTTTGTCAATGTCGCTATCCTTGTTTCTCGTCCCCTATTGTTCGGGGAGACAAATATTTGTGACTGATGATTCCCTCCAGAAGAAGATTGAAGATCAGACGGCAGAAGACAGAATTCGTATACCTTTCTCGGAGAAGATTGTTACCTTATCAGGATAGATTGATGGGTTCTTTGGATTCTAGAACTAGTGTAGAAGGTTGGCAAGAGAGTTGGACCCAGTAGTACCCTACCCGTGCTTGAGGTAGCAGTGATCTTGGAAGTATTAAGAGCCAGAAGGACTATTGATCATCATCTAGAATGATTTATAGGAATCCAAAGCCTGATGATGGAAACTAGTGGTTGTATACGATAACAATACCAGGAACGATGATTATGAGCTAGAGGAGATAAAAATTTTAGGATCTCACTTGGGAGATAATAATCGGATTCCAGAAAATTCCAGTATGTGCTTGAGTGATACCATTATTATACTATGTGACTTGGAGAGATAAATAACGAAAAGAAGAAATTTGAGGAAATATAATTTTAGGGAAAACTTTGAGGAGAGAATTATACATTAGGCGAGGAAATTTTTTTCTGAGGATTGATGTTGAAAACAGAACGGGAGAAATTATTGTGAGGTTTAGTCTAGACTATGACCTTATCCGAAACATGGATTGATTGAGCCAATATCACGCGACGCGAGATTGTTGAAGCAATTACATTATTTATGACTACCAGATTACCCTGAGTTTGAGATACTTCAGGGAGCCCGGGAGCATGGTACCCCTCTACCATAGAGACACACATTACAAAAGGTGAACCAGTGTACCCCGTATTATATCAGGGTTTGAGGATGTGTTTCTAGAGAATTTCTCAGGCCTGCCACATGACAGAAAGAGTTGTTACAGAGTTGACTCCAAGAGCCGAGACAGTTATTTTCTCGTCTTCAAAGTAGCACCGATAGAGTTGGTTGATTTGAAGGTCCATCGTGGAGGATCTCTTAGACAAGGGTTTCGATCGGGCTAGTATTTTCCATAGGGAGCAACCATCTTATTGTACCAAAGAAGGACGGGACGATACGTTGCATAAGGATTACAGGGCATTAAATGCCATAGCAATAAAGAACAAGTACCCTTCCTACACATCGATGATTCATTGAATCAGCTAAGTGGCGCATATGTATTCTTGAAGGTCGATCTCATATCAGGCTATCATCAGATCAAGGTACGGAGAGAAGACATTCCGAACACGGCGCTTCGGACGAAGTATGGCCATTACGAGTTTTTAGTCATGCCGTTTGGTTTAACCAAAGCGCCAGCAGTATTCATGTGTTTGATGAACAATGTTTTCCACCAGTACTTAGATAAGTTTATGGTGGTATTTATAGACGATATCCTGATATATTCCAAGAGCCAGGAGGAGCATGAGAGACATCTCAGGATTGTGTTGGAGACGCTGAGACATGAGAGGCTGTACGCCAAACTCAGCAAATGTGAGTTTTGCTTGGATAGAGTACCATTTATGGGACACGTAATCACCGGAGATGGACTATCAGTTGATCCGGAGAAGATAGCTGCAGTAGAGACCTGGCCTACCCCTACATCAGTTACGGAGGTTAGGAGTTTCCTCGGACTTGCCGGATATTACCGGAGGTTCGTGGAAAACTTTTCGAGGATAGCTGCGCCTATGACGCGACTGACGCGTAAAGGCGAAGAGTTTATCTGGACCGACGAGTGTCAGGCGGCTTTCGATGAGCTGAAGAAGCGTCTGACATCGGCACCGATTTTGACACTACCTTCCGGATCGGGAGGATTTATAGTGTACAGTGATGCGTCAGGGAGCGGATTGGGATGTTTACTAATGCAACACGAAAAGGTGATAGCCTACGCATCAAGACAGTTGAGAGTTCATGAGAAGAACTATCCGACGCACGACTTGGAGCTAGCTGCGGTGATATTTGCACTAAAGCTATGGAGACGTTACCTTTATGGTGAGCGTGTTGAGATTTTTACAGACCATAAAATTCTGAAGTATGTCTACACGCAGAAGGAGCTCAATATGCGGCAGAGACGTTGGCTAGAGTTGATGACAGATTATGACATTGAGCTACAGTACCACCCTGACAAGGCGAATGTCGTAGCAGATGCCTTAAGCAGGAAGCCCATGGCATACTTTTTGACGGCACAGCGACAGTTGCTAGAGGATCTCCAGGAGCTTGGAATAAAGATCATACTGCCAGGCATGGATGGACAGATGGCCAGTCTTGAGGTTCAGTCTACTTTGATTGAGAGGATCAAGGCAGCATTGCCTACAGATGCGAGATTTTGGCGTCTGCGAGAGAGGACAGAAGCCGGTCTGCAGACGGGACTCAGTATTCATGAAGACGGAACGCTGAGGTGCGGAGATCGCCTATATGTTCCGAGTGGCGAGCTACGCCAAGAGTTGATGACCGAGGCTCATAGCTAGATTTATTCTATTCATCCCGGGGGTACGAAGATGTATCGAGATTCGAGGCAACATTACTGGTAGTATGGGATAAAGAAAGAAATTGCAAGATTCGTGACGAAATATTTAGTTCGTCAGCAAGTCAAGGCTGAACATCAGAGGACTGCAGGACTATTGCAGTCGTACCCCATTTTCGAGTGGAAGTGAGAACACATTACCATAGACTTCGTCACAGGATTTCCGCGAAGCCCAAGCGGGAAGGATGTAGTTTGGGTTGTCGTAGACAGACTCACCAAGTCTGCACATTTCTTGCCCTTCAGAGTTGGGCAATCCACAGAGATACTAGCTGACATGTATATGAGGCAGATAGTACGATTACATGGAGTGCCTGTCAGCATCGTATCGGATCGTGATTCTAGATTCACGTCATATTTTTGGCAGAGTATGCAGGAGAGCCTAGGAGCTTGACTCAAGTTTAGCACTACGTATCATCCACAGACTGATGGACAGTCAGAGCGCACGATACAGATATTAGAGGATATGTTGAGAGCGTACATAATTGATTTTGGAGGATCTTGGGAGGAGCATCTACACTTGGTAGAATTCTTCTACAATAACAGTTACCAGGCCAGCATACAGATGGCACTTTATGAGGCACTGTACGGCAGAAAATGTAGGTCGCCAGTTTGTTGGAGTGGCGTGGGAGAGCGTCAGATACTTGGTCCAGAGTTGGCGACACAGACAGTAGAGAAGGTCAAGCAGACTCAGAGCCACCTGCGTGCAGCACAGGACAGACAAAAACACTGGACAGATGCGCACCGCAGATCATTAGAGTTCAAGGAGGGTGACCACGTATTTTTAAGGATATCGCCCACTCGTGGTACCATCAGATTCGGAGACAGAGGTAAGCTGAGTCCGAGTTACATCGGACCTTTTGACATTTTAGAACGAGTTAGCGTAGTGGCTTACCGTCTTGCATTACCTCCATCATTAGAGGGAGTACATGACGTATTTCATGTATCGCAGTTGAGGAGATATATCGCAGACCCTAGCCACGTGCTTGATCATTCGGAGATTACAGTCGGGCATAGTCTGTCTTACGTAGAGCAGCCAGTTGAGATCCTCGATCGCAGCGAGAAGACATTGAGAGGACAGACGATTCGACTGGTCAGAGTGGCATGTAAGCACCATTCACCAGGCGAGTCTACTTGGGAGCGCGAGGATTCTATTCGGCAGCGACTCTAGTACTTATTTGAGGAGCAAGGTACGAATTTACGTACGGCATTGATTACTTGTTTATTTTAAAATTCTGTTAGATATTATCGTGCTTTACTTTTAATTTCGGGGACAAAATTTTTCTAAGTTGGGAAGAATGTAAACCCCCTCGATTTATTCTGTAAATAGTTAGAGTGGTTCTGGAAAAAAATTTGATAGCAGATGTCGAGGTTTAGAGTTGAGAAATTTACCTGGAATTTTAATCCGATTAATTAAAACCCTTGGCGTGCCCTATCTTTGTCTAGTTATTCGGAGCCCATTATCAGCCCATAAATTCCGTACAATTATTGTACTTCCGACTCAACTCGCCAAATTAGGCACTGGACTTTTCTGACTGTTAAAATCAATTTTTGTGTGCTTTAAATTAATTGTGCGACATTCCAAAAATCGTAACCCATATTTAATTCCGTGTCGGACACATGTGTCGTTACCCTCAATTTTGGGGTACCAACTTAACCCGTTGAGCCGGACCAACTAAAGGGTCCAAGACCGACTCCAAGCCCCCACCATTTTTGGCCTTTGCGTCATTTCCAGATTTTGACCCCACGGGCCCCAATTAAATTAAATTCGCGGGACGCGTTATCTTTATTTAAATCAGGATTTACCAACTTTGTAAATTCTATTTTTATCCTAAATTAATCCCAATGCCCTTCAAATTAGACCTGCGCCTAACGCGCAACACCCCCTCACCATGACAATTTTTAAATATATTTTCTCCACTATTTTTGCGTCATTTCAGGTGTCCATGCAATTTCCCAAATTTACGGGGGCTTATTCGCAATTATTAAATTGGGTGGCAACCTCCTATTGGACATAATTAATTGAGAGGGTCCCAAAATAGGGTCCCAATCTCAATTCCCTCATTCCCTCATGAAGAAACCCTTCCTATCCATATTAAATCCCATCCACCCATTCTACATGGGATGATCACAACCACCCATTCAAACCTACACAAACCCCTATAAAACATTACCTCATCCCCACCCTCACACATACCAACCGGCCCTAATCCCTAGGCCTAGAGAACCCCCCCCCCTCTCTCTCTCTCCTCCTCCATTTATTCTTCATGCAAAGCAAAGCTTCTCCACCCTCCATTAAAATCCTTCTCCCTCCTCTATATTCTTTATCTCCACCCACTCCAACTCCAGCTCTCCGGCTGACCGGATACCCCGACCTCCGGCCAAAGTCGGCCAGCTGACGCCGGCACCCCGGTGCAGTCCGCGCAGCACCCCGCTGTAGCCCGCGACCACCCCCCACTGCAGCCCGCGCGTTCCCCCCCCCACGCTGCTGCCGAGCAGCTCTGGCGCTGCCGATCCCTCCCCGCCGGCGCAGTTTCTCTTTCGACCTGCTGCGTGCGTTTCCCCCGCCGGCGCCATTCTCCACCGGCCCTCCAGCAGTGCGGCGAAGTTGACCCGACCGTTCCCGCCGGAGTGCAGACCCCCCGCTGTGCTTCCCACCGGCCACCTCTCTTCCGTCTTCGTCACCACCAGTTTTCATCACCTCCATCACCCCCACTTTTCACCACCACCATCACCACCACTACCATCGTCATCACTACCACCCCCGGCCACCTTCTCCGACCGTACCCGGCACCGTCGTCGCCAAGGTTGACTCTTCCCCTATCTTTATTTAAATTCCAGATTTGTTTTGGTTAAATATGATGGTGTTTATATATGTGAAATACTAGCTAGGGTTTTGGATTAAATATATGGATGGCTAGTGTAATGTGGTAATTAAAATATATGATTGAGGTATATATAGGTTGAGGTTAATGATGGTTAAATATGAATATAGATGAGGTTGTGTTTAATGAGGCTTAATATATTTCTAGTGTTTATGTAGTGATGATATAAATGATTAGTGTAGTGTAATACTTGAACTACGGGATTAAGGTTTATATTGGCTAAGGCTAATGTTGATTAATGAGAATATGGATTTTAATGACTTGAGATGATGTTAACATGTTTTAGGGTTTATTTAGTGTAGTAACCTTGTAACTTATGTTTTATGAAGTTGGATTTGGATGTGGTACTTGGATGGAAATTAGGGTTGGCTGCTACATTCAATATTAAGATTAAAAGACGTGTTCGAGGAAAATAGTGTTATGAACTTGGAGCCAACTAATCGGGAAGTAATGTACATGGGGAAATATTAGTTTATTTTCGGAATAATTAAAATCGAAAAGAGTGTACCATTGATTAGATGCTTCAACCATTTTACCGATAGTCAACAATAGTTAACCCCCCTAGTGACTTGTCCATGTGAGTCGTATTTGAGACTGAGTCTAGAAGTAGATGTGTGTAGCACACTTGCCTGTCCTAAGTGGTTTATTGATTCTAGTTTGTATCTCTTCACTAGGTATTGCGGGACCTGAGGACTTGGACGCGGTACCCGATCCCCGTCATCAGCAGCCTCACACAGGCAAGTGTACCTTGCCACCCTATATTTCAGATTATAGATATTTGTTGTTCTTTATGTACATTGTGTACGTACTTATGTTGATGCTCGATACTTCACGTCCGGATCATAATCGAGTGCTGACATTCGACGTAACGTATTAGAAAAATGGTTAGATACTTTGTAGTACCTCGATGCACGTACCTGAGTACATCGATACCCCAGGACACACTCATACACTGTGATCGTACCAGATTCCTGTATCCTAATACTGACATCATGACCAGAGACTGGGACGACCTTAGGGTCGCGTCTGTTGAGTTATTTCCTTGTGTCGAGACTGTAGTTAGAGGTTCAGGTTCAACGCACAATCGTTGACCGCTTGGGAAGGGGAAGACAGTTACTAAACGTTTGAGCTACTCTGCACGCGCTTATATATATGTAGTATTTTCTAGTGATACCTGTATCTAGTGTAACTGTTTCACCCGTGTGACTCTTTGCCCGGAGCTGCGGTACGTGCCGTGTGTTTCCGTGTCCGGAGCTACGGTTTTATATTAGAAAGTCCACGCGTCGAACATTGTCTTTAAACTGTGTCACACTAGTTGGTTATGATAGAGTACCCTGTCGTGCACTTGTAATTTCTGTTTACTTGGCATGCTATATTTCTGTACCATGTTACGTCCCTCTGAGGACCTGGTTACCTGCCAGTTTTGCAGCATAGACAATTACGGAGCACTTGGAGATACTGATGGAGTGGCATATCTTGCGAGCATGGTACCAGGTACTCACATTATATCTACCGGCATTATGGTTATTTACATTGATTATTCATCTGCTGTTGTAGTCTAGTTTTGTTGACTCATACTTCTTCTCGAGTCTATTCGAGTTAGTATGTTATTGGGCGGCCGACCTTAGCACATATAGCTCTTTTTTGTATACTGATGTACATTGTGGATTGAGACATAGAGGTTTACATTTATGGAATATCTAGGTAGTGCCCTTTATATTACAGCTTATACGTATTCGAGTCAGACCAGAGTCTGGTCGAATGCGTAGCTGGCGTGTCACGTATTCCTGGTCCTACGTATTTTGGAACTGGGGCGTGACAGTACTACCTTGACTTATGCTGCTTTTATAGACTAGTTTTCGCAAGCTTATTCTTTTATCGAGCTTGCTCATGACATATGTATTATTGGGTGCACACAATGATACAATTGCCTAATTAGAATCGGTGTATTAAGGTCTAGCTAACCTTAGTGCGCTTGGTTCTCTCTTCGCATGTGTAAACCCCCTCACCAAAAATAGATATTTTGTGTGTATTTTATATTATTTTATTTATTATAGATTATTTTAAATATTGAATTACTTTAGAATATTCTATTAGTTAATTAGATAATAATTTTCTTAGTATATTTACTTATGTAAATATTTATTTAGAATTATTTTTAGGCTATTTTAGATTTTTGGAGACTTTTCTAGAATTTTTAGGCAACTAAAACATAGGGAACGTAAATTTTTAGGACTTCCATGATTTACTATAAAACCATACTTGCATATTGTTCCTACAAAATATTTAATTTAGGGTAAAATTTTTAATTATATTTTTCTGTAATTTATTTAGAATTTTAATAAATTTATTTAGATTTTTGAAATTATTTAGGATTTATTTGGATATATATAGTCTTAATATTAGATAGATACTAATTTAGTGTTAATAGATATTAATAAGATTATATATAAATTATTTGTATTATCTTTAATTCTATTTAAGATTATAAATTATTGAGATAAATTCAAACTCTATTTTAAATTAATTCAAATCATGAGCCTAGTAGGAAAATAACTTCATGCATATCCTATCCTTATTTAAACTCATCCTAATCCTATCCAAATTAGCAAATTCTAGTCGTATTCAATTAAGTAGTGTACACCATTATAAATATCTCATCTTTCATATTTTTCTTCCCCAAATTCCCCTCATTTTTGTCCAAAAATAGTCAAAATTCGTTATAAATTCAGCCTCATTTTCTACTAGTTATGACGACTTAAATAGACGATATCTCCTAGCTCCGGATCCTAACTAACTCCAGTTTTTTTTTGTTAAAACCATATCAAGGTTATTTTTCTGAATATATAAATTATTTTAATAATTTTATAACCTATTTTTCCAGAATATTCTGAAAGTGCCAGTTGTCCCAAATCAGATGCCTTTTCGTATTTTCGAGATTTCGGGAGATCCCGAATTCAAAATTATGAACCGTTTAAAGTTTTGAAAAGTTGACATGATGAAATTAAATAAAATAATATTTTTAGAATTTAATATGTAAGTTTAATTTACTATAAAATTTATGCAACGTAGACGTAAATAGAAAATTACCCAAAAACTGTCATATGTGCGCCATTGTGGCCATAACTCTTTACCGACTTGTGATTTTATAAAACTATCAATTTCGGCGTTCATGTAGCGCTAAAATCTATAGAGTTTTATACACAAATCCAGGATTTGAGAAGGTTGACTTTTTGGTCAACGGATTGCCTCGATTTGCGTGCCACGGATCACAAATCCGTAAAGTTAACTTTGTTTGGACCAAAATTAGAGTTTAAAAATAAAATTAGATTATAATAAGATTAAAATACTATTTTAAGTTATTTTATTCAGAATTAAAATAGATTAAAATTGAGGAACCTATTCACCCAATTTTGTAACCTAACTTGTTTAATTTATATGACGGGTAGATCGGACGACGCCTTGAGTTGGGACTTCATTCTTTTTCAGACCAGGCAAGATACTTTGCCAAATTGCTTACAGTATTTTGCATGCTTAGTATATCTCTGTATATTTATTGCATTTTTGTTTATTCATTGCATGTGTAGCTTCTTTCAGTCATTACTATATATTATATATGTTGACACACACTTAACACTTAGTATCATAGAGGACAATCAGTAGGCGTATGGGCTTTAACCACTCTGGTAAATTGTAGTAACTAGCACGCACTATGGTGGTCGTGTCCGATGGTTGCTACCCCCGAGGTATGTCGATTTATGGAGTCACGAGGGTCGCTACCCCCGAGGTATATCGGCTGATGATATCCACTAACGTGTGTGTGAGTTATGAGATTTAGATCGAGTAGCCTACCCTTGCCCATACGTCAAAAAGTTGTCCTCATTTGCATTCATATAGATTGTCTTGTACAGCGTACTTATATATTTTCAAACATTATGCATGTTCATTGTATTCAAATTGGCTTGCTTCTATGTATCTTGTTACGTCCCTCTGAGGACCTGGTCCCTTTCCAAGTGTAGATGTTCATGACTTTTCGTAGGAGCACGGATCAGGACTTACCACTTATCTCTTCCAAGGAGGTCTTACCTTCTGAGCATCAGTGATAATCTCTAGAGAGGGATTCCTTCTATATCATCATCTCGTATATATTGGAGATTTTATATCTCTCTCTCATTCTACTATTAATATAGTCATTGGTAGTAGATTTGTCTCCACCCGACTATCATTTATGGATTATTCAGACCCATTATTCTAGTTTAGTTATTTTCTTTTTGTGACTTGTTGTGTGGATGAGATTTAGTATATCTGTGAGTTGTGACCATATATACCATATGTGTGTTTATATTAATATTACAGCGTACGTATGTATTATGGTATCTACATATTGGAGTTGCCATATACATACGGCTGGCATGCTTACGTGTTCCTAGTCCTACGTATTTTGGGACTGGGGTATGGCATATTTTTGTGGTGGCCCGTGCAGGTCTAGTGCATATTATCTCGGTTACGTTACTGTACCGAGCAAGCCTGCGCATAGGATTAGAATATAGGATCTCATCCACTTATTTATCACTCCCTTGATTTTATTTCGCATTCTCATTTGATTGCTTGCATTGCATCTTGCTTGATCCTTTCACATCGTCAATCTTATCTTTTCTTTCGTGCTTGATAGGGGTTAGGAAGGTGCCTTGTGCCAGGTATATACAGTATATTGTTTAATAACACTATTAGTTAAAATATTATAAGTTGAATAGTATATCTCATAACCTAGTAACGCATAGTCCTGTTGACTCATTAATGAGGTATAAACGAATGACACCAACTATATATTTGCATAAAAAGATAGTGTTTACCCAGACTGTAGAAATTAGAGGCCTATACACCCATTTGGTCGACTAGAGACCTTGACAAGGAGTTATTATGATAACTGTAGAGGCACAACACCGATCTTCTTGGTGAACTTAGATTATTTTGTACCTTTCTCCATCATGATCAAGCGTACTTGTATTTTTACTACCTCGACTTATGCTGCTATTATAGCCTAGTTTTGCAAGCTTATTCTTTTATTGAGCTTGTTCATGACATATGTATTATTGGGGGCCCACACTAATACATTGTCTAAATCAGAATCGGTGTATTATGGTCTGATCAACCGTGGTGTACTTGGTTTGATCTTTATATCAATACTTTACGTGGATTGAGATATAGTTGACTCAACTTGTTAAACGAATATACTTGCCCTCTAGACTGGTCAGATCATATTGTGTCAAGTATATAACTATTCTGATATGAACATGCATATAGGAATTTACCAAAATAAGATTTTAATCCACAACTGCCTTGGCAACTCTTCTTCGAATTCTCTAATTCCTTTGATCCCGTACTTGTATTCTATCATCTCCTCCTTAAAATTCTTTATTGTTGTTTTCCATCTTCCCCTATTTTGGAAAGGCGAACGTTCGTGCTTAGTATAAGTTGATACACGGATAGTACCAGATATACCCCATAGGCCAAGCACTCATGATGACAAATAAGGAGCCCGGGCACAGGAAGTCGAAGATATAGGTACGACCTTTAGTTATATGGTCGTTGCATACTCATGACCCCTTTATGACACGGGATCTTAGGTGCATAGTAGACTTAGAATTATATAGGTGATGGTTTAGCAGTTATAAGGATATATTGATATTCTACCCAGGTGGCATACACGCGATGCCAATAGATGACGCGAGTAGCAGTAGTAGTGTTCTTTTCCTATCACCATCTCGCCCCCTTGGGTGGCTTATCTTCTCTACCATCTCCATCTCTTATATCGTGCTTAACTCTTCCTATCATAGTCGTATCTCTTCGTGCCATTATGAATTGTTTGATTATTATCAACCTCACCCTTATTTTGTTAGTTAAAAACATAAATGGTTTAGTAAGTGATTAATAACTAAAATATGAGTTTATAATAATAACCCTTATGTATATGCACTATAATAAATATCTGTGTTCTCTTACTATTTTTTTAAACCATGAGTAGCATCCTTTAGTCTAACAGGAATTAGTTGGATTGTTGAAATAATTTATACTCCTAATAGTTTTAGTCAAGACCTGAATTGTTGCCCTAAAACTTAGACTAAGCCTAGGAAAGAGTTGAAGACACTTGTTACGAACTGACGACTATGACAAATCATTGGCGAAGTAGCGACAGCTGCAGCTAGACCGTTATAGTAAAGTAGTCGAAGTATTTCCAGACATACTGGTCAGGTGGCATGGCAGTATTAGACTACGATACTTGACGGTTATAGAAAAAAATCATAGTTATGAGATTTCGGACGGGTATCCCAAGATACTCGACCCAATAAATAAATTTTCCTTACAACCTGCACAATAACTTCAAGAAACTTTGACTACTAGTAGAATTCTTGTAAGTTTGGTAGTTTAGATGAGTTAGAAATAGAATAGTGTATGGACAATAAATGAGAAGTGTTAGAATGACAAACCATAACTTTGAGGAAGCACTGCTAGATAGCAATATAGTGTAATAACTATAATAATTATTATGAATATGGGTAGTGTCAATTTCGAGGACGAAATTTTTGTAAGTTGGGTAGATTGTAAATCCCCTCACCCAAAATAGATATTTTGTGTGTATTTTATATTATTTTATTTATTGTAGACTATTTTAAATATTAAATTACTTTAGAATATTCTATTAGTTAATTAGATAATAATTTTCTTAGTATATTTACTTATGTAAATATTTATTTAGAATTATTTTTAGGCTATTTTAGATTTTTTGAGCTTTTTCTAGAATTTTTAGGTAATTAAAACATAGAAAACATAAATTTTTAGGACTTTCATGATTTACTATAAGACCATACTTGCATATTATTCCTACAAAATATTTATTTTTGGTTAAAAATTTTAATTATATTTTTCTGTAATTTATTTAGAATTTTAATAAATTTATTTAGATTTTTGAAATTATTTAGGATTTATTTGGATATATATAGTCTTAATATTAGATAGATACTAATTTAGTGTTAATAGATATTAATAAGATTATATATAAATTATTTGTATTATCTTTAATTTTATTTAAGATTATAAATTATTGAGATAAATTCAAACTCTATTTTAAATTAATTCAGATCATGAGCCTAGTAGGAAAATAACAATATGCATATCCTATCCTTATTTAAACTCATCCTAATCATATCCAAATTAGCCAATCCTAGTCGTATTCAATTAAGTAGTGTACACCATTATAAATACCTCATCCTTCATATTTTTTTTCCCCAAATTTCCCTCATTTTCGTCCAAAAACAGTCAAAATTCGTCATAAATTTAGCCTCATTTTCTAGTAGTTATGATGACTTAAATAGACGATATCTCCTAGCTCCGGACTTCAAACGCGCTCGATTTTTTTTTGTTAGAACCATATCAAGGTTAGTTTTCTGAATATATAAATTATTTTAATAATTTTATAACCTATTTTTTTAGAATATTCTGAAAGTGCCAGTTGTCCGAAATCATACGCCTTTTCGTATTTTCGAGATTTCGGGAGATCCCGAATTCGAAATTACGAACCGTTTAAAGTTTTGGAAAGTTGACATGATGAAATTACATAAAATAATATTTTCAGAATATAACATGTAAGTTTAATTTACTATAAAATTTGTGCATCGTTGACGTAAATAGAAAATTACCAAAAACTGTCATATGTGCGCCCTTGTGGCCATAACTCTTTACCGACTTGTGATTTTATAAAACCGTCAATTCTAGCATTCATGTAGCGCTAAAAACTATAGAATTTTATACACAAATCTAGGATTTGAGAAGGTTAAATTTTTGGTCAACGGATTGTCTCGATTTGCTTGCCACGGATAACAAATTCGTAAAGTTGACTTTCTTTGGACCAAAATGAGGGTTTAATAATAAAATCAGATTATAATAAGAATAAAATACTATTTTAAGTTATTTTATTTATAATTAAAATAGATTAAAATTGAGGAACGTATTCATCCATTTTTGTAACCTAACTTGTTTAATTTATGTGACGGGTAGATCGGACGACGCCTTGAGTTGAGACTTCATTCTTTTTTAGACCAGGCAAGATACCTTGCCAAATTACTTTCAGTATTTTGCATGCTTAGTATATCTCTGTATATTTATTGCATTTATGTTTATTTATTGCATGTGTAGCTTCTTTAAGTCATTACTATATATTAGATATGTTCACACACACTTGATACTTAGTATCATAGAGGATAATCAGTGGGCATATGGGCTTTAACCACTCTGATAAACCGTGTAACTAGCACGCACTATGGTGGTCGTGTCCGATGGTCGCTACCCCCGAGGTATGTCGATTGATGGAGTCATGAGGGTCACTACCCCCGAGGTATGTCGGCTGATGATATCTACTGACGTGTGTGTGAGTTGTGAGATTTAGATCGAGTAGCCTACCCTTGCCCATACGTCAAAAAGTTGTCCTTATTTGCATTCATATAGATTGTCTTGTACAGCGTACTTATATATTTTCAAATATTATGCATGTTCACTGTATTCAAATTGACTTGCTTCTATGTATCTTGTTACGTCCCTCTGAGGACCTGGTCCCTTTCCAGGTGTAGATGTTCATGACTTTTTGCAGGAGCACGGATCAGGACTTACCACTTATCTCTTCCAAGGAGGTCTTACCTTCTGAGCATCAGTGATAATCTCTAGCGAGGGATTCCTTCGTTGATACCTCTATATCATCATCTCGTATATATTAGAGATTTTATATCTCTCTCTCATTCTAGTATTGATATAGTCATTGGTAGTGGATTTATCTCCACCCGACTATCATTTATGGATTATTCAGACCCATTATTCTAGTTTAGTTATTTTCTTTTTGTGACTTGTTATGTGGATGAGATTTAGTATATCTGTGAGTTGTGACCATATATACCACATGTGTGTTTATATTCATATTACAGCGTACGTATGTATTATGGTATCCACATATTGGAGTTGCCATATACATACAGCTGGCATGCTTACGTGTTCCTAATCCTACGTATTTTGGGACTGGTGCGTGACAGCATGACTACTTTACGTAGATTGAGATATATGGTAGTAGACGGATATACTTTCCCCTAGACATGTCTGAGACATCGTATCGATTACATAACTGTACGAATACGAGCATGTAAATAGGAAATTACCAAAAATAGGATTTCAATCCACAACTGTCCTGACAACTCTTTTTTCTAATTCTTTAATATCTTTGAGCTTCGTACTTGTATTCTATCACCTTCACCTTGAATTTTTATTATTATTGCTCTCCGCATTCCCCTATTTCGGAAAGACGAAACCTCGTGCTTGGTATAAGTTGACACACTGATAGTACTAGATATACCCATAAGGCTAATCACATGACTTAGTGACTCTCTTTTATAATTAATTAAGGGCATATCATAGGTGTTTGGTGTTAAAACTTTGAGGATTGAATAACATGATTAAATAATTTGAGGAATAGTTTTCCTAGATGTATAACCTTAAGTGATAGATGGATAAATTTTAAGTTCGGTAGATTGTGAACCCCTCACCCAAAATTTGACCTAATTGGCTGAGATAGTAAGACTAAGGCTAGATTGAGTCCAGTTAGAGATAGAATACGGTATTTTTATTTAATTTTGCAATAATCACTTAGCGCACCTTACCGTGCTTCGATAATTGGAGCACTACACTAGCCACTGCCTTCCTACAAATTCCACACCCTCATCCTAGACGTACCCATCATCCAATTCTCATCTTTGTACAATTTTCCAATTATTTGGCACTTTTATGCAAAAGATCATTTAGGTGTCCACACCATTGGACATGACACATGAAGAAACCTATTTTTCGCTCATGTGGATTTTCTCATGATTTTTCGGGATGTGCAACGCGCAACATCGCCCACCTGACCTTGCATTTTAAATAATGCAAATCTTATACCATCCTTGACTTTATACCATGGCTTAATTTTAATTTCGAGGACAAAATTTGTATAAGTTGGGTAGAATGTAAAACCCCTATTCCTAGAAACCGGATATGGCCTTTTTAATTAATTATGAATTTAATTGTAGAATTTAGTGGCTAATTAGGAGAAATAGATTTTTATTAATTTTTATTTTATGTGTTCGTGTACTTAGGAGATTTATGGGGCTATTAGGAATTTTTCTGAATTTATTTCATGTAGGAGACCCCTTGAGCAGTTGCTAGCTTAATAGTATGTATTAGTGTAATTCTAGATTTTTTCTATGAGTATATATATATATATATATATATATATATATATATATATATACACATATATATTAAAAGAATTATAAAAGAAAAAGATTAGAAAAAGGAAAAGAAAAGAAAAATCCATTAACTAAACTACTACCTACCCAAAAACCAAACTAGGTAGTCACAGCCCACCCGCGCTTGCCAAAAAAAAAACAGCCACTTTCCTTTGCAAAACCCACCCCTTTGTGAGCCCTTTTTGCAACCAACAACACCCTTAGCCGCGGATGCAACCCGACCCCCCCTTCTTCTCTTTCATATATATATATATATATATATATATATATATATATATATATATATATATATATATATATCATCTTTATTTCATCTAAAACCCTAACCCTAGAATCATCCAAACTCTCCCTCTTCCCATCTAGACTTAAGGAGTGCCGCCACCGCAGCCGGAGAACCCCGCCAGGCCGTCCAAACTAATCCCGACGACCACGACCCCGCGCACCCCGCGTACTGCAGAATTCAGCAGTGAGGTACCTGTGTTCCAGAGTTATTTTCCGTCGCCTCGCTCAACCAATCGCCACCCCATCTTCACCAGTATGCTCATCCCTTAACCCTCTTCCATATCTGTGTGATAATAGACCTCGAACAACGCATAACCATAGGCGAAAACAGCGCCAAAGTTTGCAGAAATAGACCAAATTCTGGGATCGCAGAAAACTATGGTGATCACCCATATTTTCGAGTTCTTATCTCCCACCACAGAGATTCGAATTCGATGATTCTTTTTGGTATGCGTAGACCACTTGACCTAGTTTAATTTTTGTTAAATAACCCTAGATTATTAACTACTGTAGGTAGAATTAAATTCGTTGGAAAATCCCGCGAACACACTTTTTTCAGATTTCTAAAAGTTGTGAAACGGATTATGCCCTGCCAAACGAGACCGCCCCACCGTGTACCAAGTATACCAAATAGTTGGCGCAGCGTAACCGGACACGTGAGAGTTGGCAGAAACTGATTCGGACGCGTGTGCTCGCCGGAATCAGCCCGTATCCGCGGACAAATTCTGTGTCGCAACTTTTGCGACAAAACTTGCGCCACTAGACTCGTGGTACTCGCTGGTCCTGTGACCCAATTTACACACAATTCTGAGATAGTTGACCAAGTCGCCAATTGGTAGGCCCCACGGTTGACTTTTTGGGCAAAATTGTGTTCGGCCGATCGGAATCCACATTTGGATATACCGTTGGGTTCGTATTGAAATCTAAATTTGTTTGACCTATAATTTGTCCCATTTAGAGACTGTTACCCTTGGCACATTTTTTGGTACAAAGTGGGCCACACGTGGACCCCACTTTTACCCGAAATTACCATTTTGCCCCTGTGTCCAAATTGGATGAAAGGGAAGTGCTTTCTAGCTATTTTGCTTATTCTGGGAACATTGGTGATATTTATTTCAGCATCCGGAGACATTTATTCTGAGGCCGTAGCTTCTGATCCTGTGTGCTTGACTTATGGACAGTACACCTTGCAGCTTTCTTACCAGGCAAGATACCTTGCCAAATTACTTACAGTATTTTGTATGCTTAGTATATTTATGTATATTTATTACATTTATGTTTATTTATTGCATGTGTAGTTCCTTTCAGTCATTACTATATATTAGATATGTTGACACACACTTGACACTTAGTATCATGAGAGGACAATCATTAGGCGTATGGGCTTTTAACCACTCTGGTAAACCATAGTATATAGTTCGCACTACGGGCGTGTGTCGCGCTGGTCGCTACCCCCGAGGTATGTCAATTTCTGTAGAGTCACGCTGGTCGCTACCCCCGAGGTATGATAATTTTTGATGTCCACTAGCGGGTGTGTGAGTTGTGAGGCTTAGATCGAGTAGCCTACCCTTGCCTATACGTCGAAAGGTTATACTCATTTTAATTCATATAGATTGTCTTGTACAGCGTACTTATATATTTTCAAACATTATGCATGTTTACTGTATTCAAATTGGCTTGCTTCTATGTATCTTGTTACGTCCCTCTGAGGACCTGGTCCCTTTCCAGGTGTATCTGTACTTGAGTATTCGCAGGAGCGCAGATTCAGATGGTTACATATGTTTTGAGGATGTCTTCTCTTCGAGCCCCGTGGTTGTTAGCTAGTATTCTTATATTGTGTTTATTGTGTTGTACTTTTTCATTCGAGTTGGTAGTGGATTTGTTTCCATCCAACTATCATCATTAGATATTTATATTGAGATCTAGTTTCATAGATACTGGTTATTCATTTATATTGATTTTCTGTGGATGAGATTTAGATTATACCCTGTGACTTGTGATACATTTTATACCACTTATGGATTTGATATTCATATTACAGCGTACGTATGGGTTATGGTTTCCATATATTAGAGATGCCATATCCATGCGACTGACATGCTTACGTGTCCTAGTCCCATGTATTTTGGGACTGGGGCGTGACAAGTCATAAGATAGCTAAGAATATAATGTCTATCTCACAAATCATGTAACAAAATCACCATAAATATTTTAGGAAGATTCTGTCTCATGAATAGTGTCAGTTATCCTGGGTATGACGTACTTGATAATGCAAGCACGAGAATGTAAAGGGTCTCGATATCCATGTCTAGGTGACATTACACAACTCTGCGTACAGAGTTGACATCCGAATATAATTCGGACGCTAAATAAGGGCACACGGTCCTAGGTTAAGCATATAAAACATATGAATAAATCAAAACAATAATATGAAATATGTACTGCCAGTTTTGGCAAGGTACACTTGCCTGGGGTTTTGACTCCAACTGTAGCTCTGGTATTAGTGGGATTTGTAGGTACTCCTCTTGTTGCTGAAATAAACATCAATATCAGATTCAGAAGACATCAAATAGCTAGAATTGCCTATCCTAGAGTCCAATTTGGACACAGGGGCAAAAGTGACAGTTTCTGGTCAAAGCGGGGTCCACATGTAGCCCGCTTCGCACCAAAAAATGTGTCATAGACAATATTCTCCAAATTCGTCAAACTTAGTGTCAACAAGTCCAGAACGATGATACGAACCCAACCGAACGTCCAGAACAGAATTTTGAAGAGCCGATCACAAAATCGCCCGTCAAGTGGAGCCGTGGGGCCCACGATACATGATTTTGTCAACATTCTCAGAATCGAACCAAACTTGGGTCACAAGACAAGCGTATAGATATGAGTCCGATGGCACAAGTTTTATTTTAATCAGATGTGTGTACACGAAGTTACAACAAATTCTATAACAGGGCCGATATGGGGTGTTGTCGACGGATACGCATTGATTACGGTGTGCACGCACATCCAAATCAATTTTTGCAAAATCCCACACATCCGTATTAACGGCGTGCACCTTTCGGTAAAGTTCGCACACGACCAAGTCGTTCCGTTTGGCGGGGCGCACTCAGTTTCGGAGAAAAATAGGGCAAATATTTTCCTGATTTTGGATCGTAGTTCACGATCGCCACAGGACGCGACACACCGAGCGGGTTGTACGGGCATCGACAGGGTCACGCAGGGTTCGCGTCACAACAGATGGAACGAAAAATGGGGCAGCGAGGAGATAGAAACGGCTACCTGAACAGGGCTCCATAGAGAGCTGAAACGCGCGCTTCGCGACACTGCGGCGGGGCTGCTAGGGTTAGGGTTCCGGCCACTACGCTGTGCTGCTGGGTCGCTGGGGCTTCGCCGGAGGAGAAGGCGGCTCTGGTGGCGGTCGAAGCTGCTCGTCTTCGTCGTGGCGGCGTCGACCGTGGCTGTCGGAGCTGGAGGCGACGAGGTTCTGTTGCTGCTGCTGCTGCTGCTGCCGGCGAGGTCGAGGCGGAGGCGCTCGAGGCGGCTCGCGGGGCTGCTCTCGGGGAGACGTGGGGGCTTCGACAGGGCTGCGCTCGGGGAGACGACGGGGTGCGGCGGTGGCTCGCGGTGCTGGGGAGAGGCGAGGACGACGGGCGAAGAGCTCGACGAAGTAGCGGGTTGGCCGGGGACGATGGCGAGGCAGCAGGGAGTCGATCGGGGCTGCGGTCGGCCGAGTATTTATAGGAGGAGAGGGAGGAGAAAGGTCGGGGACGGCTGTGGGGAGGCGAACCGAGGGGTCGCCGGCGGTTGAGGGGAGGCCGAGCGACGGCGGGACCGGGCAGCCGGCGGTTGCGGGCGGAGGGCGGCGGAGTCGAAGGGTCGGGGGAAAACAGGGTTAGGGGTTCACTGTAGCACCGGGTCGGGTCGGGTCGAAGCAGGTCGGGTAGGCTAACGGGCCCGGATCCGACCCGCTAGGGTTGGGCCCGGTTCAACTAGACCGGTTTCGGTCCGGTTCGGGTTGGTTTAGGTCAAAATAAACCGAATTTATTCTAGGGTTTAATTTGGTTTAATATATAATTAGTTTTTAGGTCTTTAAAAATATTTTCGGGGTCCAATAAATTCCAGGAAAATTGTCCTATGTCTAAATTTTTATTTTACACCAAAAAATATTATTTTCATAATATTTTAATATTGATTAATATCATTTAAAATTATTTAATTCCAAATACCTTAATTTTAAATTAGTTTAAAAATTACAAAAAATTCCAAAAAATTATGAAATTTGATTTTTTTAAAAATTCCTAAAAAATCAGTGGGTTTACAGTTTTGACACCTTGTAGCAAAATGGTCATAACTTTCTCATCTGAAGTCCAATTGAGCTTACCAAATTGATTCGAAAAGCTAAGTGACAGAGGTACAATTTTTTTGTTTTGAGTTTTTCGAGATTCTGACTGCATCATGGACCAAATCAGGCTTGAAGTTGAGTCAACTATGATGTGCACGAAAAGTGAAGCTGAATTAACCATTTTTTTACTTCTTCAAAGATTTTATTTTATTGTTTGGGGTGTTGTAACTTCTAGAGAATTTATGGGAAGATATTGTGGGCTTCAAACAACTAATTTAGAGTATATAAAAGGGGTAGAAATCAGGAGGAAAGGGGGAACAACACACAACACTTCTTCTTTTTCTTCTCTAATATTCTTTTGAAGTTTTCATGAACATGCGGAGCTAAAAGCCTTGTTGGTCGAAGGAAACAGAAGGCTTGGAATCAATAAACTTGTGAGATCTAAATTATTTTCATATGTTTAATTTATGTTTTGAGTATTGAATATTTTTTTATGCCTACTTTCATGATTGTTTTATTTAATTACTAGGAGGCCTGTTAGTCTATTATCTTTTTTGATCTACTGCTAAATTAGACATCAAATCTGTAATTGTTTAATTTTTTCTAATTTGTGAAGCAACCAAGATTTAATGAACTACTTTATTTTATTAGAACTTAGGAGAAAAACTTTTGACAAAATTAAATGCAACCGCTTGTGCTTATGTTGTTTTGCTTCATCGATCTCTTGGTTCTTTAAGAAATTACTAGATTAAATCTTCAACGCTTGTCTTGGATTATTTAGTAATTAAAACTAATTAGATCGCTTGTTTCTAATTATCTAAGCCTAAGAGAGAGAGAAAATACTTCCAACGGAGAATATTCAAAGTATGATAATTTATGTTTGCATCAATGATCAATTTTAAGATTCCAACGGTGGATGTTGACTGAGACCAACATTTATTTCTTTGATTGTTTTAATACATTAATTGTTTTTAGCTCTTTTTAATTTGCTTTGATCCAAAACTCTCCCCCAATCTTATTTCACATAACATAAAGATCAAACTAATTACTCTTCGTGGGAACGATCCTTACTCTCACTACTACATATTATTTCAAGAGTAAAGGTTTTATTTTTGGGTGCTTACGACAGCAAGCCAAATTTGGGCGCCGTTGCTGGGGAGTAATTTTAGTTAATTTTTTTGCCTTTTGTGATCTTTTCTTATAATAAAATTATTTTTGTTTATTAGCAAAACAAAAAAAAATCATTCTTATATACTTATTTGGATTGCTTGCTATCATTTCATTACTTGTTTATGATTGCAACTCGATCTTCTAATCAAAGTGATTTCCAGAGTGATCAAGAAATAGAAAGAACTCTGCGTAGGTTAAGGAAGGAAGCTCAAAGAAACTCTAACGAGAACGACCCTGCTCCAGATTCCTTACTTTATTGTAATTCTAATCCTGAAGAAGAGGAAGTCATGGCTACAAATAGAACTTTGAAAGAACTTGCAGCCCCTCATTTGAACCAACACCCTTTATGCATAGCATTTCCTACTTTAGATGCTACTACTAGTTTTGAATTGAAATATGGACTAATACATTTGTTACCCATATTTTATGACCTTGCAGGTGAAGATCCTCACAAGCACCTAAAGGAGTTTCAAGTGGTATGCACAACTATGAAACCTATGGGAGTGTCCGAAGAGCAAATAAAATTAAGAGACTTTTCATTTTCTTTAAAGGATTAGGCTATGTATTGGCTCTTTTATCTACCCTCCGGAACCATTGTAACATGGAACGAAATGAAGAGGCTATTCTTGGAGAAATACTTTCATGCTTCAAGGGCGACCAATATCCGAAAAGAAATTTGTGGGGCAAGGCAACACAATGCATAGTCTCTCCACGAGTACTGTGAACGTTTTAAAAAATTATGTGCAAGTTGCCCCCATCATCAAATTAGTGAGCAGCTACTTATCCAGTACTTCTACAAAGGCCTCCTACCAACTGATAGAAGCATGATAGATGCTGCTAGTGGAGGAGCTTTGGTAGACAAAACTCCTAAGGCTACAAGAAATTTAATTGCTAATATGGCAACAAATTCTCAACAATTTGGCACTAGGCTAGATCTTCCATCTAGGCATGCTAATGAGGTAAATATTTCTTCCCTAGAACAACAAATTTATAGTTTAACGTCTCTTGTTCGCCAAGTGGCTGTAGGTAACATGCAAACAGCGAAGGCTTGTAGGATTTTTTCAGTAGTAGGACATCCAACTGACATGTGTCCAACTATTCAAGAGGAGTCCAATGAACAAGTGAATATGGTAGGTGCTTTCCCTGGACAACCACAAAGGAAGTATGATCTATATTCAAACACTTACAATCCATGATAGAGAGATCATCCCAATTTTAACTATGGGGATCCATAAACAAATTTTTCTATCTATCAAAATCGCCCAAGTTACCAACAGTACAAGCAGCCATATCCTAAACAACAACCAAAGCAAACTTCTAACTTTGGTATATCTTTAGAAGATATTGTTAAGTCTCTTGCCACTAATAATTTATAATTTCAACAGGAGACAAGGGCCAGTATTCAAAGCATGGACAATCAAATGAGCCAAATGGCTATAATAATTAATAAGCTAAAGGCACGAAGTTTTGGAAAACTACCATCTCAAACGATAGTAAATCCAAAAGAAAATGCAAGTGCAATCATTTTGAGAAGCGATAAAGAGGTTGACATTCCAGTAAAAGAAGCACCTGTAACGTCAAAACAAAAAGAAGAGAAAAGGACCGTGACAGACACGAACGTCCCCAATGATGATGAGGTACCCAATTGTAAGTTTCTACCCCTTTGTGATTATAAGCCAGTACCTCCTTTTCCTCAAGCTTTAACAGAATCTAGAAAAATTGAACAAAATAATGAGTTATATGAGACTTTTCGTAAATATGAGGTAAATATTTCACTTTTAGATGCTATCAAACAAGTACCTCACTATGCTAAATTTTAAAAGAATTGTGTACAATAAAGAGGAAACAAAAGCTTAAAGGATATGAAAAGGTGAAAGTTGGGGAGAGTGTTTTTGCAGTAATTCAACGAAAACCCCCACACTTTGGTTATTCAGGTTAGCTGGTCATTCTTACTATTGTTTTCTTGATGGTTATTCAGGTTATTTTCAAATTGCAATTGCTCCGGAGGATCAAGAAAAGACAACTTTTATATGCCCATTTGGAACTTTTGCATATCGTCGCATGCCATTCGGTCTTTGCAATGCCCCAGCTACTTTCCAAAGGTGTATGGTTAGTATATTTTTAGACTATGTTGAGCATATTATAGAAGTATTTATGGATTATTTCATATTTTATGTAAACTCTTTTGATAAATGCTTGCATAACCTTACACTTGTTCTTCAAAGATGCATAGAAACTAATCTTGTGTTAAACTCTGAAAAATGCCATTTTATGGTTGACCAAGGTATAGTTTTGGGTCATATTATTTCATCTAAGGAAATTGAGGTAGATAAAGCCAAAATTGATATTATTCAATCTTTACCTTATTCACCCAGTGTGCGAAAAGTTCGTTCTTTTCTTGGACATGCAGGTTTTTACCGAAGATTCATCAAAAACTTCTCTAAAATAGTGTTACCTCTTTGCAAGTTGCTACAAAATGATGTAGCTTTTGAATTTGATGAAGCATGTAAAAAGGCATTTGATACACTAAAGAAACTATTAACTTCTACCCTAGTTATCCAACCCCCTGACTGGAATGTGCCTTTCGAGATAATGTGTGATGCAAGTGATTATGTAGTAGGTGCTGTTTTGGGTCAAAGGATTGGAAGAGCATCTCACACCATTTATTATGCTTCAAGAACTTTGAATGAGGCATAGAGAAATTATTCTACTACTGAAAAAGAACTTTTAGTTGTTGTTTTTGCTTTAGAAATTTTTTGATCTTATTTGCATGGTACTAAAGTCATTGTTTATTCTGACCATGCAGCTCTTCGCTATTTGATGACGAAAAAGGAGACAAAACCAAGGTTAATTCGATGAATACCTCTCTTAAGTGAATTTGATTTGGAGATCAAAGACAAAAGAGGGACATAAAATTGTGTTGCAAATCATTTAAGTCGTTTAGTTCATATGGAGGATGAACTTTGTCTGCAAGAAACGTTCCCTGATGAGAATTGTTTGCTTCAAGTATGACATTGCATTGGTATATAAATATTGTAAATTATTTGGTTACTAATATGTTTCCTTCTGACTTGTCAAAGGCTCAAAGAGATAAGATCAAAAGTAATGCCAAATACTATGTATGGGATGACCCATACTAGTGGAAGCACTGTGCAGATCAAGTGATAAGAAGGTTTGGGATTCCAAGAGCCTTAATAAGTGATCGAGGCACTCACTTTTGCTATCGAACCGTGGAGACGTTGCTGAGAAAGTATCATGTGACCCACAAGGGGTCAACTTTAATTTAAATTTTAATATTAATTTTAATTTAAATTTAAATTTAAATTTAATTTTAGTTTTAATTTTAATTTTATTTTTTTCATATGTTTTTTATTTTTTAATAATAATATTAATTTTTTAATAATAATATTAATTTTTTAATGTTAATTTTAATTTTAATTTTAATATTAGTTTTAATTTTACTATTATGTTATTTTTAATTTTTAATTTTAATTCTAATATTAAAACTAAAAAAAAATAACATTAAAAATAACAAATAATACTAAAATTAAAATTAAAATTATTATTAAAAATAACATTAAAATTAGCATTAATAATAATATAAATATTAACATTAAAATAAAAATAAAAATAAAAATAAAAATAAAAATAAAAATAAAATAATAACATTAATATTAATATTAATATAAAAATAATATTAATATTAATATTAATAATAGTAATTTTAAATAGATCAATATTTTTTAAACCACTTTAAAAAATAACATTATCTTAGCAAAAATACATTTTCATCAAATCAGATAGAATTTTAGCGCCAAAGTACAATCCTCAAATTTAAATCCAACCAATGCATATTTTTCTTGTATAATTTTAATTCAAGATCTCATCCTCCAAATTTGAGTTTGAAACTCTTCCATTGATCTTATTTATCTATTTTTTCCAATACACAAACAATAATAAATATTTTTACAAAATTCTCATATTTAAATTAAAGTCCAATTTTATCATATTCTAAAATCCTCAAATTTAAATTTGAAGTCAAATTTTATCAAGATCTTTACATTTTTTTGATTTAAAAAAGTCAATAATGTCTTATCAAATTCTCCATTCTTCATCTAAATTGATATTTATCCTCAAAATATAAACTCCACAAAATTTAAATTCTTAAAGATACTTCAAATTTAAATTTAAATCCCCCATCATACTCTCCTTAAAATTATAATTTTAATCAACATCCTTTTCATGTCTTTATTTACAAGTACCATAATTCCTCGAGTTTCTACCCACCTTAATCACACCCCCTATCAAAAATACAAAGTTAACATTATAATATAAAAAGGTGGAACCTTCTCAGGATTTATCCACTAATTCCATCTTAATCCTAGAAATCTAAACATAACTCTAACTAATCAAAATTATCACATAGTGTTTATACTAAAATTATGTCAAGATTTTATTTATTGCCAAAATTTAATTTCTATATATAATTTGACTCTTTAACCAAATTTTAAAAATCCTTATTAGTTTATTTGTTATCATCAAGATATCTTCTAAGCACTTAGAATTTTCAATCTTATCATAGATAGATATCAAATCAAATAAAAAATTAAACCTCAAAGGAACACGATACTTATCAATTCTTATCTTCCAAAATTACTTGAATTCAAGAACCAAATTTTCTATTGATATTGTACACCTACGAAAATATCATACTATCAAATGGAGTATCCCAAATTTTGTCTAATATTGTTTTATCCTTGAAAGTTTAACATATCTATTTAATCTCCTATGACACATCCTCTACTACCAAAAAATCAACCTACCAATACAATTAAAACATGGGGGTATACCTAGTCCTTGTCATTGTCCTAAACTTAAAATAATCCTAATTTGAGAATGAGCACTTATCTTCTAGAATTATAGTACTCGGTTGCAGGCTCGCAGTAGTATAACTAGATTAAGCACTACCACGAATTTGCACAATTTGTGAAAACTGACCTGCATGGGCCACCATAAAAATTAGTTACGATCTGCTTCCACTTTTGGGATATGAGTACGTGGCCAAGTCTAGCCTACGTCGCAACATCAACTATAGTACACTGTCTAGACCTCAACGATAACCAGTAAGTCCAAATACGATATTTAATCATAATTTTCATCTATTTTCTCATTCACAACAACTATTTAATTTACAAATTCAATATATATATTTAAATCACAACTCGGGAACAAACCCGCTAAATATCAAACTTAAGAAACTGTTAAATTATCTAAATTCTAATATTGGCCTCCAAAAGTATCTCGAACTCCAAAAAGGTTCCATAGTGTAGATTAGCATGTCAACTAAAAATATTTACCTAGTGGAACGAGTACAATTTTGAGAAAGCAATTCCAAATATATTATAGTGACTATAAAACAATATTAGTAGTAAAATACATGATGGAATAAATTAACTAATATCATGGCATGACGATATAGTGGAAATAAGTAGTATGAACAGTAAGGTATAGGTCAACAATATGGAGTGAATAAGAAGGTTGTAACTAGCTAAGTGTTTTGAAGTTCCAGTTCGATATGTGATCATCTTGGGGGTGATTCAATGTCTAAACCTCCGGCACAACCATACATGTAGTCTATGATTACCTATCATCAAGGTCTAATTTACACAATGTCTAATTTACGGTCTGATCACATATCTTCTGGCACTTCTCTGCCCCGACTACTATGCATGTATCCAATTTACGAACAATAGATCAATGTACAAACAATATGGGTACGATGTCTATAACTACTCGAACACAATGAAAATAATATACCATGAATAGGGATCCATACAATAATCATCCATGTAACAATATGTCAAGCATCAAATAGAACATCACTAGACATGCATCATAGTACTATCAATATTGAAAGCAATTAAAGAATGTACTCACCTATCGTCCTAAGTTGGTGGTACGGGTCTGGTACCAAGTCAAAGTCCAAGTAACCTATTTTATAATATTGTAATGTCAATAGGTGAATGAAAATAATGACTATCCTATCAACTTGGGTTTCCTAATAATCTATATCTACTTTACCTTAGTCTATCGATAATATAATATATAACTATACCATTTATATGAATACCCATAATGCCTATATTGTATAGCCAGTTCTCTACTTGTAGGTAATATTGTATATATTATATTTATTCAATTATTTTTAAGGTTACACTATTTTGTAGGCCTTCACATCAACTTTCTGAAAAACTAAACGGATGGCATTTTTGAGTATGAAAACTCCCGAAATCGTGAAAACACTGAAACATGTTCATTTTATGGATACCCGATACTCAAATATTTTTACAGGAAGTTTCAGTTTGAATCAAATCTATTAAAATATAGATTTGGAAATCTTTCTTCGATATGGTTTTGATAAAAAATATGAAGATTAAACGGAGTCCAGAATTAGGAGTTATGGTATTTTTAATTTAGTATGACTACTAAAAACGAGGCTGATTTTTATGACTAATTTGGAATGTTTTGGTCAAAAAGGAGGAGTTTTGGGGGGCATTATCACAAAAATCATGTAGACATAATTTATATAAATAGCAAATTAATAACAATTACATATGATATTCTCTAATATATTTTATGTCTTTAATGGTAGAATTTCTATCTGTTGGCACAAAAGTTCTTAGAATTATCTAAAGATTAAGAAGAAGGGTTGAAAGTTACCTTTTGAAGATCAAATTCAATGGAGATCCAACACAAAAGAGGGTCCAATCTTCTCCACCAACTTGATCTCTTCTTCTAGCACTTCTCCGTGGTTTGGATTTGGAAGAGAAATGAGTGAAAAATGAGATTAGGGTTTGGAAGTTTAGAAAGAATATATATATATATATATATATATATATATATATATATATATATATATATATATATATATATATATATATATAAGGAGTTAGGGTTTTATTTGGTAGGCTTTGTTTATGCAATTACCAACTTATCCTTAACTAATTAATATGAATTTGAAACATAAATAGAATGTAATCTCCTACTTCATAACTTAATACAATTACCTTAAACAAAAATCTACATAATATGATAACCATAAATAAAATTGACATATTATAATTACCTTAAAAAAATCTACATAATGCAATTATCTTAAATAAAATCTACATAACATAATTACCTTAAATAAGATCTAATTAATACAATCACCTCTAGTAAAACATAATTAGAAAAGTTTAACTAACAATTGTATTTAGCAAAATAAATTAGTTTGCCAAAATAATATATAAATTTTATATTAAAATAATAATCTAATTTAAAAAACGCAAAATTTCTGGATACGGGGCTTACATTTGGCATTAAGAACATTGAGCCTTTGAGCTAGATATTCTTCTGATACTCGGGAATGTCATATTATAATTATGAGCTTGCAATCTCTGATACTTCACCAATTGAGCCAATGTCACATGTTTGCGAGGAAAAGTTTTTTAGTACGAAAATTTTGTGTTACAAATTGTTAAAAAGTACAAAAGAAGATTCTAAACAAGAATCTAAGTATAATTGATTCTGGAGAAGTATAGCTGTAGAGATCTGATCTGCAAATGATCACTTTACTCCTTGGACCACTCGATGATGAAGAAATGCACACGACGACAGAGGGATGTAGGGAATCCTACGAACAACTTGGACAGCTGAACAACAAGAAAGCTCTGGGACAATGGCACAAGAAGCTTCTATTTCTATCGCTCTGCTCTTGAATTTCAAAGACTTGAAGATTGTTGCGAACAACTTGGAGAGTTCAACAATAAAAAATCTCTGGCACAATGGAACGAGAAGCTTCTATTTCTCTCACTCTGTTCTTGAATTTCAAATACTTGAGAATTCTAGTCCCCTCCATCTCTCTATCTTTTGTGTTCCCATTTATAGGGTTTATGAGCGGTTAAGAGAGTGTGCACGCACTATGGACAGTCAACACTATTTTACCATTATGTGCGCACTTTTGGTGGATTAACACCCCATATTCTGTATGAGTGGGTGAACAACTTGATGCCTGCTTGACACGTAGCTTCCTATATGAGGAAAGCATAGGTCGTGGGTCACAGTTTTTTTACACCTTTTACGAGAAGTACGGTATGTAAGACACGCATTCGTAACTGCTCACTGTCGGTTAGGATAGTATGGACAATTTTGAAGTCGTTTGGAGACTGGCGCATTATGGGTAAAAATAGCACTGCGACGCACTTTTGAAAGAAATGGCACTGTGGCACAATTTTGAAAGAAAATGCCACTGAGGCGCACTTTTGAAGAAAATGACACTGAGGCACTCTTTTGAAAGAAATGGCATTATGGCACAATTTTGAAAGAAATGGCACTGTGGTGCACTTTTGAAAAGGATGGCACTACGGCTGGGTTGCTAAACGACAACCTGGGTCTGCGTGCCATATCTTCGCTGTAATGATGACCTCTGACACTTTGGTTTCTGCCTTTGTCAGCTGACAGTCTACTACATTAAATATTGAGAAAGAGTAGATCGTTTGTGCACCATCTTTCGTAATATTAAGAAAGTGTGCTGCTTTTTTACTCTCTGAATAGTGCACCAGCCTCTGAAATTAGTAGAAAGTGCGCCAAAGTAAGAAAATGGGCGTCTTTCTTCTGGAACAAGTAGAAAGTGCGTCATACTTCTACTGGTGGGTTTATTTGTAGAAAACTGCATTATCTATCTGAGGCATACTTTTTATGCTTCTACAAGATCCCCTTCAAAGTTTTTGAATTCGATCGGGTGAATTCAAAATTACTTTGAATTAGAAGCATAAAAGTTGTTGAGTTATTTTGTGCGCACACTCTGGAGAGAATCCTAGAGGATTTGCTGACGTGGCTAAAGGAATTATTTGCTGTACGGATACCAAATAGTCTTAGCATTCAAAGAGTTTTCCCCTAATTTTATAAATAGACGGGTTGAGGAGAGAGAGAACTTTTCCACTGCTCTCAAATCTCTTCGTCTCATCCCCAAGAAAACTCAGGTGACCAAGAAAGGTAGCAAGGGGAAGGGATTGGCCTCCTCTTCTCGAGTAATAATGACGAGGTCGACGACGGCTAACCCCGCTAGAGAATGGCTCAATATGCCGCCGTCGAGGGTCACGTCAGGAGATATAGCACATTCTCCTATGATAGGCATAACGGCTGTCTTCTTCTTCCCTATTTTCTTCCTTTTTTCTTTTACATGTATAATATACAATTTTATAAAATAAAAGAGACATGAAAGAAAGAAAAATAACGATGACCTAGAACACAGAGACACGTGTACACGCGCACTTTTCTTTCTTTTAGAGCAAAAATAATCACTTTGGTGCACTTTTCCTCGTTCAAAGCGGAAACAGTCATCTTGGTACATTTCTTCTCGATCAGAGCGGAAGCACCCATTTTGGTGCACATTCTCTCGTTAAGAGTGAAAACAGCCAGTTTGTCGTACTTTGCCAATTATTGGCAAATCGGCGTACTTTTCCCAACCGGCGAGTTGGTGCACTTTTCCTATTATTTGGCGAGTCGGCGCACTTTCCATCTATTTTGATAGATTATCGCATTAAAAATGTGCTTATCTCCTGGAGTTTTCGTAAAAATGCGCGTAATTCTCTACTTCATAAGATTTGTTGACTCCTTATTTTTGGCTTTTGTAGTTGACTTAGGTATGAATCCTCTGACTGAACTGATGGGATCTACTACTGGACTTATCCATACCAATTATTTAGAGGACTTGGCGCATACTAAGTTTTCCCAATCCGATAAGAAGATGTCCATTACCCATCAATTATTGATAGCTGGATAAGGGGAACGAATGTTGACATCTTGGATAATCGGTGAACCTCTCACTTCCTTTGCTAATGAGACATATTCTAAGCCGACTTTCTTGTTTGGTGATTCCATTCATCCATATTCTCATCCTAAGAATAAGAAGGAGAAGTGGATGTTCACTGTTTATGGTAGGGTCATGTATCTCCCCGAGATGATAAGAAGTTTTTTGCTGTCTGCCTTCTTCCATGCTATATATCTGCATAAGATGGAGTGGGATTTGACTCCCATTACTAATGGAGCCAAGCCGGGGAGGATCAGTAATAAGCAAGGTTGTTTCTTCAGTTTCGGTGATGGATATTTAGTCTAAATACGAGGACTTCATCCTGGGAACATACGTAGTAAAGATTCTTCGTCGATTCAACCAATCCAGTCTCCCTTGTTCGCCAATATTTATACTGATGCTGAAGGGGTTTATCTTCAGAAGAACGTTAGGCTGCCAGGATGGTTGACAAATAAAAATATATATTGGCGTCGGACAACGACATGGATATTGGATAAATATATCGAGAACCTCATATCTTCGAGTTTAAACAATGCCTTATTAGCGACTTGCTATGGCATTGCGCCCAACGCAAATATGTTCTTGGCTTTGCTGGAGCGATATAACTCTAGCACTGGAACTATTTTCACTCCTTGAGGTGAGTTGGGGTTTGCGCTACACGAGATGAATCACATATCTGTACTGCCCATGGGAAGGTTCCTTATGAGGAATACATACTGTCACGACCCGCACCCGGAAGTTCGGGCACGAGTACGTGGGTACGTCCAGCCTACGCCGCAGAGTCGGCGGTAGTACGCTGTCTAGGTCAATCCATCTAAATTAAACTAACTCATTCACAATTAACATAGGCAAGATAATAATGAGAATGAAACTTAAGATTTGCAAACTGAATTAAATGTGACAGCAATTCAAGTGTTTAATACAGAAATTCCAAATGAAATCGGGGACAAACCCGATTAAGTAAGATAGAAAACAAAATAAAAGATAGCTAAAACTAGCTACTCGGCAGCAGGGGTCTCCTGGGTGGGTTCTGGTTCTTCATAAGTATCATCTGTCCCCTCATAGGGACCATAATATGTAGGGGCAAGGTCCTCATCATCGCCTAAATCAACAGATCCAGTCAGGAAAGGAGCAAAGTACACAGTGCACAACAAGGTTAAACTAAATATTTATGACAATTAAGTATTGAGTATCAAGTTAAGGAATTTGCATAAAAGAATGTCAATATCTCAGAGTCACAACTATAACAGGAACATGAGAAAACAGAAGTAAATGAGCAGGAATGAAACTACAACAGACAGCAAGAAATATAACATAATCAGAAATTATCTGTATGAAACTTGTGTTTGTTTTTAGAATACTTAGTTGGCATGTAGGGGTTTATAAGGCTAATCGGGCCATCATAGACGACTGTCAGTCAGGAGTAATCAAGTATCGGGCTGATGGTACATTCGCGTATCCACAGCTAGCAGTCAGGACCTAGGGAAGGGTAAACTACATGCCTTTCAGTACTCTCCCACCCGACATGATAACAAGACATGAACTAATATATTCAAGACATGAAAATCCAGCATTTCTGACACTAGGTGTAATCATCAAGGGTACTAGTAAAGCAGGAAAGTAATTATCACAATATAATTAGATTTAACTTGAAGTGCAGGTACTTGCCTGTTGTTTGGATCTGTTTAACTTGGCTCTTGGGGGAAATTTCCACAGATGAGTCCAAAAGCTGAAATAGACATTACCATCGTGCTCAGAAGATGTCAAATAGCTAGAAATGCCTGTCCTTGGGTCCAATTTGGAGCCAAGGGCAAAAACGGCAGTTTCGGGTCAAAACGGGGTCCGCCGTTGGGCCCGCTTTGCACCGAAAAACGTGTCCGGGTCAAAGGTCTCTAAATACATCAAACTTAGTGTCAATAGGTCAGGAATGCTGATACGAACCCAACGGAACTTCCAGATTTGGATTCCGATGAGCCGAACACAAAATCGCCCGTCGAACGGGGCGAAACAGGGTCTGATTTTCCTGTTTTTGGATCGCGGTGCGCGATCACCACAGGACGCGATGTCCCGAACAGTTTGTCCGGACACCGAGAGGGTCATACAGGCTTCACAACGCAATTTGCAGAATTGAAAAAGGAGCTACGAGGCGAAAGTTACACGCACCTGAAGGGGACCCGAAAACAGGGTCAAAATCGAGTCCGAGTCGTGTCGGACACTGTGTCCTGTGTCCGACACAGCACAGTGATTAGGGCTAGGGTTTGGTCGGGAAACGGCCGTGGACGGCGGAGGACGGCGGCTGGACGGTCGGCGAGGGCGGGGGACTGGTCGCCGGAGAGAGGCGCGGCGTCCACGGGGGCGGCGGCGGCGCTAGGCGGCCGGCAGCGGCGGCTGCGGCTGCTGCTGCTGCTGCTGGGTTGCTGACGGCGTCGGGGACGGCGGAGCGGGGCGCCGGAGGGGGAGGCGACGGTCGGCGGGGCACGGCGAGGAGGCTGCGGCCGGTGGCGGAGCTCGGGGAGCGGCGGCGGCGGCGTCTAGGGTTACGGCGAGGGAGTGGGGAAATACGGCCGGGGCTGCGGGGTTTAAATAGGGGCGTGAGGCGGTTGCGGCAGCCGGCGAAGGCGGGGGCGAGGGGGACGTGGGCCGCGGGGAGCGGCGCAGCGCGCGGGGGCCGGCGCTGCGCGCGGAGGGCGGCCGGAGGACGCGGGACGTGGGGGAGGGGACAGGGTCGTGCGGGCGGGTCGGGGACGCGGCGGGTTGCGGGTCGGGTCTGACCCGACCCGACCCGATAGGGCGGGGCTGGGCTAGCGGGCCGGGCTGCGGCCCAACGGGCCGCGGGCCGAAAAAAGAAAAGAAAAATAAAATAATAAATAATAATAATAATAATAAAAATAATTATTTAATTTAATTAATTAATTAGAAAAATTGTTTTTAGGCATTTAAAAATAGTTCTGGGGCCCAGAAAAATCCAGAAAAATTACCCTAAGTCCAGTTTTCCATTTTACACCCAAAAATATTATTTTCATGACATTTTAATATTATTTATTGCTAATTTAAAATCATTTATTAATTGAAAGCCTTGATTTTAATTACAGAAAATTCACACAAAATTCCAGAAAATTGGGAAAAATCCAAGATTTAATATTTTGAAAATTCAGGGGGTTTACACATACCTACCAACGCAGAATTGGCAAATTTAGCATAGACTAAGCCGTGCCTAGTTGAAGTATATCAGGAGCTGATATGCCACTACTTTGCCAGTAATCATTATCATAATATTGATTATGGTATTATCTTCATCAGGAAGTGGTTCTAATATATCTTCAACGATATAAGCGAGAAGGAATGCATGAAGATTCAACCGCTTTGACCTTTGAGCTTTACCAGAGTTAAAGAGCTCATGGCAAATCATAACGCTGAAGATAAGTCCTTCGAGGATCATGTGGAAGATTTTGCAGCAGGCACACAGGCTATGAGCTATCTTAGACTTACCCGTACAGAGATTTTGTCTGAAGCTTTGTTGGCCGGATATCTCTTTTTATGGCTCCGAAGATGGGTAGTCCCCAGAAGTTTAGGCTCAGTGGACCGTCTTTATAGGAATATTTTGTTTCCTGCAGAGCGCCTGATTTTCAAGCATCGACTGGCTTTGATACCGGCTATGGTGTGTCGTTTGAACGCTGGTTTATAAGAACTTGCTCATAATTTGGTAGTAGATTCTCGACGAGAGGAATTCCTTCGAACAGAGCATCCATTCACCTATCAGATGGGCTGGTTGATTTTGCACAATCAGAGTTTGTTGGCTCCCAGCTTGACTCAGGCTGATGGGACAGAACACCTGTTCCTTTATAGATTCAGGCTTTCGAAGTAGATATATACTACGTCTTTTTAGACCGGGTGAGCTTTGAATATGGGGAACAATTGGAGCTTTTTTTGCACTATTCCCGATGTGGCAACTGAGCACCATGGTTTGAGTTTTATTGACGAGGGGACTACCATATTGAGGCTGCCAATAGGGGTCTTTTCATTGTTAATGTTTATCTGACCCTCTCACTTAGTGTACAAAAATGGCAACGGTTGCACCTTCGAACCGTTTTTACCTAGCCACTTTGCAAGAAAATTTGCCTATGGTCGACTACACTTGGGAAATGCTACTCCGTACTTAGCCAATTCTGGAGGTTTAATTGATGGCGCTCGGGGATGGAGATATTTCATCACGGGTTGCACGAGAGCCACTTTTACTCTGCCTGGACCCAAATCTCCTTTATGCCTATTGCATTCTTTTGCCCAATTTTATTGCTCCAAAAACTAATTCCACGCGGACTTCGATATGCGGATTAGTTTTCTAAACCTGGTGGAAGGTGGCAATCCGGAGTCCATAAGACCTTCTCTAGTTAAAGAGGAGGATGACGCACCATTGGATGAGATATTGAAAGCTCTTCCACATGTAGAACCAGATGCACCCGCCCTTGCCATAGTGGTGCAGAAATCTCGAAAGCATAGGATTACATCCCCTACTGAGGACCGACCTGCTAGAAATAGAGCTGATGTCGCGAAACCTAGGAGGCAAAAATTAAAGGTTTATGTTCCTTCATGCAGGAATTTAATTGATTAACTGACTAGTTCGCCAGAGCGGCCTGGACCATCCGTCTCTTCCCCAGTAGTGCAAAGAATTAGGACTTTTGTCCCTCCCATACAGGAATAAGTGTCACTCCTACTGTAGTAATAATCAGTTTTATGGATCATATCCTTGATGCAGCGGCTCAATTTATTACGCCTATTACACTCATACCTCCCCCTTCGCCAATGGATCTAAAGGATCAACCGGCTCCGGGAAGCCCTAGTGTAAAAATAATTTCACCTTCTCGGGCTGGAGTTGGTGGATATGTCGAGTCACAAGCTGACATTGCCACTATAACCCCCAAAGATATGCCTGGTCAGGACGTTCAGGCTCAGCCTAAATCTGCTATAGTTACCCATGACCTTGAAGATGCTTCAGAGAAGATTGATACTAAAACTGTAGCTTCAAAGACGAGCATGACTTTGAGTGATTATGATGATTTGCTTATTCATGTTGACTCATCTGAGGTGGAGGCTTCGTTGACGGGCCTGAGAAATTTCTTGGAGAGGTAACCTTTTGAATACGAATATGTACCACCTGGTGCTGGTACATATCTCTCTATTATTTCTATACTACAAGTTCTTGCGTTGCATGCTTCGTGGTTGCCGCAAGGAATGACATCATAGATCCTGCAAAAGTAATAACAATCAAAGGCGTATGTGAGTATTCAAATAAAGCACGAATTCATGCACTGAAACCTCCGGCTAGCACAGGCCAATGTGTCCCTTCTTTCCTTAGCTTGACGTGTATATATTATAATATGTTGTTTATTGTCATATTATTTGCTTGATTTTTAAGTGATAAGATTGTGGCAGTATTCACTCCGGAGAGGGCTGAAGAGACGGTTGTTTCGTATGCTGAAACAACTGCAGTTGCTGATATCATGGTTCCGGCTGCGGATATCGCATCAATTCTGCCAGTAACTTTAACTGCTCTTGTGGTTGTATTGACCATTACTACTGAAATGGCTTCCACTATTAGCCTATGAGAATGAGCGGCGGGTTCTTCATCTTTTGTCCCTAGTGTCGAGGCTACAACTATCACGACATGTTCCTTCGTGTACCATGGTCGAGGATTAGTAAAAATTATCGTGACTCCGAGTTCAAGCACTCGTTTCAATACTTTAGTAGAAGCTTATACATCTGCTTTCTACATAACATTGAAAGAGTTGATAAATCTGGTGCTCGATAAAGGTTTATCCTTTGGGGATGTGAAGGATGCTTGCTTGTCCATGATCCAACTTATCAGAAATTTCAAGGATGAAGCTAGAGCTGCTGCTCTTGAACAGATCTTGGTAGGCCTTGAGCAGCCTATTAATGAGTATATGTAGCTTAATAGTGGGGACATATTGGCTTTAGTTCAGATTGAATATGAGTTAATTACTACTGAGTTTATGGAACTTCAGACCACCTTCCAAGAGCATATGGCGATTCATGCTGAGAAGACTGTCCAGATAAATGCTTCTATGAAAGAAGTGACTTCTTCTCTGTCTCTTCATCGTTCTTCCCATGATAAACAGAATGATAAGGCGATACAGCTCAAGACTCAGGTTCAACAACTGGAAGACCAGCTCAAGCAAACAAAGAAGGAGTTGAAGGTGGCTGTAGAGTAACGTCGGGAAGAGCTGGTTTATTGGGACTTAGCAAGGGAACATCTTTTGGATCTTGAGCACAACAAGAACGAGTTTGACTATGCTCAAAATAAGATGATAGAGTCATATGCTTCTATGGCTCCTTTTGCTACAGATAACTCCAGAATGCTCGAAGCACATAGAAGAGCCATCATTGCAAAAGGATCAACAACTAGCTCGGCTAACCCAGTTCCTTCTTAAACTTTCTAGTCCCTCCGAGTGAGCTCTATCTTATGCTCTTTCCTGTTTTGCAGATTTTTCCATAAAAATATATTAAAACTTTTAGCTTTAAACAATGCTTGTTTGTTGTTGGCCCATTATTTATTGTGAATCTACTATTAGATACAAATAATAGGTTAGAGTGAAAAAGAAATCAGAGGTAATGTGGATGTGATATATGTTTAAATGAGATTCCACCGAATATACCCGCTTAGAAGTATTATGGACATGGCAGGAGAATTCTGTAGGAGAATTTGGTAGATTTATTACTCAAGGCATACTCGTGCTGAGTACAAATGATAAATTTTACCGGATGCAATACTATCAGAGGTGATATTGATGTGATAGTTTACTAGTTTACTCCACCAAGGAAGAAAAGAAAGAGTAGTTCAATGATGAACTACTATCACCTCTTTAGGGGATAATAAATAAAATAGTATTCAGAGGTAATATGGATGTGAATGATATTACACTTATTGACTAGTGAGTAAACATGTGAGATTATTTTCAACCCAAGTGGGGTTCAGGAATAGGATATCCTTAAAAAATTAGGCTTTAAGAATGTAATATTTGGGCTGGGGATAATTGTTTAGGTGATCTTAACAAGAGTGTTCCGTTAGATCTGAGTATTATCCCTCTAGGAAACTTTGAGGACCTATTACCCATGTCTTATTTAAAAATGAATATAGGTAATAGTTCGAGAGACCGTGTAGGCTATGAGTTGCTGGAGATTAAACAAAATATATCTTATTTTAATTCGTTGGAGATGGAGAAGAATATGTCACGCTTAGATATAATACTTCTTGAGAAACTTGGTGTTGATATGCATCATTATCAAATCTCTATCGTCTTTATCATCTAGTGCAGTTGACACCATATTTACAGAGAAAGCCTGTTTGAATATGTCACCGATGCTTTCGTTAGAATCCCACAATGATGAGTAAGAGGAATGAGAATGCATCTCTTCTTCTGATTCTAAAATTTCAAGACTTATTGGTCGTGTAACATATCCCAAACCATGACCAGTCCGTTGGTAGTATATTTCCGGCTTGCCTTTAGGAGAGAGGTGATGTATAGGAGTCCGTCAGACTTTTCCATAAATTAGTCCCAAGCCAAATTTTAAGTTGTAGCCCATCATTTGTATGATGTTCTTGGCTGGTTGGCTGTAATCATACGGTTGTATCTTCCCCATATCCTCGTCAGAACCATCAGTCTGTACGACTCTTTTGTTTCTAGATTTGCCAAACATTATATGGCGTTGCTTGTCCTGTATCGCTAGGACTATAAAGTATGCCTCCTCATATGGTTCATATGACGAACCATATTGGAATAGAGATGCCACGGGTATGGACAGAGGTTTGTAGAGATGAAGAGCCTCTAAGAATTTTTTAGCAAATGGTTCAATATCAATGTAGTATGAAGTAGAGTCTTCTTTATTCATGAAATATAAAATTTCTTTATCTTCCACATAGTCGGCATAATCTTCAGCCTTGATAGAAGGCTTGGCAAGATTGATGACTAAGGAATAATTTACTGATGTTGATGGCATATTACAACAAAGATCGATAAAAGTGGTTCATTCTCCATTGTTGGTTGTTCATTGCATCGAAGGTTGATGTGCATGTCGGTGCCGAGAGGCTTTGAAGGATTTGGACGAGTAGTACGTCCTTTAACTCTAGTTATCAGAGGCTCTTCTTTTGGAGTGTTTTCAACTTCATCACTAGCTTGATTAACTTCCTCTTTTATATACTCTGGTGTATAGATTACAGAGTCAGGAAAATAGGCTTTGACACCTTTGAAAAGGTTAAGGTCAGCTACCACTATTTTGACCTCTCCTATACTATTCACATACTTGAAGCATTGATGTAGGATGGAGGGTATAATTTTATGCTCGTGTATCCATGGCCTTCCCAAAAAATGTTATAGGATATGTCAAACTCAATCACATAGCATGTAGCTTCAGTACGTAGATCGCCTATCTGAATATTTAGGCATATCTTTTCCAGTGATTTACTTCTTCTAGCATTGAAGCCTAGAATGGTAGTACTGGTAGCAGACATGTTGTGCATCGATATCTTTAATCCTCTCAGTAGAATTTTAGGAATGATGCTGAGTGAAGAACCAGTGTCGATGTTGATCCGGTTCACCTTAATAGATCCGATATAATCGGTATAATATAGAGGCCTGTCATGCTGATTATCTTTCATTATCTTGTCATCTTGCATGAAGGTGATGTTAGGAATCTTCTCGATCAGGCTATGGCATTAAGGACATGATAATGGCTCTTCATCAGGTTCTTGAGTTGAGATAAACATGAGTCCGCATATATCAGAGCTTCGCTCAAAGCTTCATGAGTCTCCTTCGACAAACGAAGCAACTCGAATATGGAGAGTTGGGCTGGAGTATTGGCCAGTTGTGCCAATATGTCAGAATTGCAGTATTTTCAAGTCCTTGGGGTACATTCTTCTTCAGAGATTTGTTGAAGCGTAATTCCTTTTGCTTTTCTGTCTCTGTCGTAGTAGGCTTCGAAGGACCAGGTTTGGTTATGACCGAAGCCGCAGGAGTTGACGAAGTAGGAAGTGTGTCAGGAATATCTTCAGGGACAGATTCATAAGTTTTATAATAATCTTTGCTGGACCTGGTACTAGTCATGGCTTCTTCTTCGATCATCGGAGAAAGAAGTACCATGTTACAAGACTTGAGTTTGTAAGCCCCCTGATTTTTCAAGAATTTTAATTTGGTTTTTTCATAATTTTTCGTAATTTTTCGTAATTTTTAGGGATTTTTCTGTAATTAAAACCTAGGCATTTAATAATTAAATAATTTTTAATTGCTGTTAATTAATATTAAAATATTCTGGAAATAATATTTTATGGTGTAAAATGGAAAATCAGACATAGGGTAATTTTCTGTGAATTTATTGGACTCCGAAATCATTTTTAAAGCCCTACAAACTATTAATAAATAAACCAATTCAACCCTGAAATAAACCGGGTTTATTTGAAATAAACCAAACCAACCCAGACCCGGTTCACTGAACCAAACCCAGCCTTAACGGGTCAGGTCGGATCCGAATCGAACCCGACTCAGACCCGTTAACCCTAACCAAACCCTAAACCTAATCCGACTTCGATCCGCGGCGGTGCGCCTATTTAAGCACCTCGACTTCCGTTCCTAGCCGCCGCCGCCTTTCTCGACTTCCACGTCCCGCCTGCCGTTCCCCTCCGGCAGTGCCTGAGCCCACCTCAATGAGCCGCGGCGTCGCCCTCTCCTCTCTCCCTCTCCTCACGGTGCCGCTCCGGTCATCCTCCGCCCTCGCCCTCGACCTCAGTGGCCACCGACCCAGACCCCTCGCCGCCCGAGCTCGACCTGTCTCCGATCATCTTCCCCTCGCTCCGCCTCTCCCAGCCCCTCGCCACTGCCTTCCCCGACGAAACCCCGCCGTGCCGACGCTTGCCTGAACCCTAATCTCCTCCCCGCTGCATCTCCCTCTGCCTCGATCCTCCGTCGCTTCCCCCTTTGAATCCCCTCACCGTCTCCACCTTCTGCTCCACCGAAGTCCGCCCAGCCCCGCTCATCCCGTCTCAACCCCCCGGCCACCCTGTCTCCCTCCTCCGCCTGAACCTCGGCCGCCCCTACCCACCAGAGGCGCTCAGCCCCCGTCCAGCCATCCACCGTGCCGACACCCTCTCTCCACCGACCAAAACTCCCCTCGCCTGGCGTCGATACCCCGCCGTAGCTGTGCCTCGAGCCACCAGTGCAACTGGCGTCTCTAGAACCTCAGCTGACGACCCCAACATCGAGCAGAAAACCTAACCCTAACCTAGACGGACACAGCGGACACAGGACACAGTTTTCCCGTGTCGCATCTCCTCGCGGACACGTGAAATTCAGATTTCATGGAGCCCTGTTCAGGTAGCTTTTTCTCTCTCCTCGTTGATCCGATTTCCGTTCTGTCAGTTGTGACGCGTAGGCGGTGTGACCCCCTCGATGCCCATGCAACCCGCTCGGTGCGTCGCGTCATGTGGTGATCGTGAACCGCGATCCAAAAACAGAAAAAAATAATGCCCTATTTCACCCCAGAACTGAGTGCGCCCCGCCAAACGGGACGACTTGGTCGCACGCGATCTTTACCGAAACGTGCGCGTTGTTGATACGGACGTCTGGGATTTTGCAGAAGTTGATTTGGATGTGCGTGCACACCGGAATCAACGCGTATCCGCCGACAACGCCCCGTATCCGTCTATTTTGGAACATGCTGTAACTTTGTGTACACACGTCGGATCAAGACGAAACTTGTTCCATCGGACTCGTAGCAATACGCTGGTCCTGTGACCCAAGTTTGGTTCGATTCCGAGAACGTTGACAAAATCGCGTATCGTGGGCCCCACTGGCTCTACTTGACAGGCGATTCTGTGATTGGCTCATCGGAATCCAATTCTGGAAGTTCCGTTGGGTTCGTATCATCGTTCCTGACTTGTTGACACTAAGTTTGACGAATTTAGAGACCTTTGACCCTGACACATTTTTTGGTGCAAAGTGGCCCACCTGTGGACCCCGCTTTGACCCGGAAATGTTATTTTTGCCCTTGTGTCCAAATTGGACTTAAGGACGGGCATTTTTAGCTATTTGATATTTTCTGAATCTAATGGTGATGTTTATTTCAGCAACCGGAGTAGTACCTGCAAATCACACTGAGATCAGAGCTACAGTTGGAGCCAGGACCCCAGGCAAGTGTACCTTGCCAAACCCTGCAGTTTTGCTACTGATTTTCTTGACTTATTTATACATTGTTGTGCAAGTATACCTTGCCAACTTTACAGTTCTTGTTGCATATTTCCTTGCTTTATTTATATTGTTGTGCATGCTTGACCTAGGACCGTGTGACTTACTTAGCGTCTGATTATTAGTCGGGTGCCAACACTGTATGCGGTGTTGTGTATTGTTACCTAGAGATGGACATTCGTGACCCTTTATATTCTTGTACTTGTCTTATCAAGTACACTATAACCCAGGACACTTGATACTATTTATGAGATAGGATCTTTCTGAGATATTCATGGTGATTCTGTATAGGATACAGGTTTTATGACATAGACATTACATTCCTAGACATTATATGACTTGCTGCATTAGATATGATTGTGCGTGACATGGACATGAGGCATCGTGGACATGAGACGTATGATTACATTGGGTGGGGAGAGACACACAGGCTTCAAGCTGATTATATATATAAACCCCTATTATTATGAGGCACAAGACTCTGAAGCCCGAGCTTGGCCCATTACTCATTATTACTGCTACCGGCTCCCTGACACAGAGCTTGTAGTGGCTCAGCTTGTGTACTCGTGATGCTCTCACTTGGATTTTCACATAGATGGTTACATACTTACCCTATTTATTTTATTAACTGTTGCACTGCATTTATTTTGGCTTGTATTATATGTACCTTGCTATATCCCCTGAGGACCTGGATCTGGATTATGTCCCCAGGATTTGCAGATGAGATCTATCCCGAGGTATACGGGACAGCAGTAGGAGCTGTACCGACACCCGAGGACGAGATTGTGCCAGAGGACTTCTCCTGAGTATTGGCTTGAGATACTCATTTATTTCTGTTTCTAGTTATTTTATTTCCAGCCTATTGTATTGATGTATCAGACTTATTCTCGGATTGTTCTCCGAGACACTTTTATTGAGATATGTCAGTTTATTTTATTTGCATTATTCTGGCATTTGATCTATGATTATCTGTTGTGGATGAGATTAGAATAGACTGTAACTCGTATCATTGGAACCTTATTGTTATACTACAGCTTAAGTATGCCCTGATGGATTCATTAAATTGGGTTTGTCCATCAGTGTGTGCTGTTGGCTATTATCACGCGTCCAGTCCCTCGGTATTTTGGGACTGGGGCTTGACAAGGTTTTTATGGTGGCCCATGCAGGTCAACGACTAAATTGTTCGGTTTCAACTTAGGGACCGAGCAAGCCTGCAATAAGAATATGATAAGTTTTTAGGATCTCATCCACTTGCTTGAAACATTCTTGATATCTATATCGGATTCAAATTCATTTCTTGACTTGCATCCTGCATTGATTTCTGTACGCCTCTTATTGTTTATTTTGGTTGCAGAGTTATGGATTCACGATCAAACAACGAGACTCCAGCAAGATCACCACGAGATGCTGTGGTAACCAACGAAGATGAAGTAATACTAGTAGATGAAGGTCAAACAGCTCAACGACGCAGTCAAGCAAGTCAGCATGCCTCGAGAATCCAGCAATATGACGTTCCACCATCGACGCAGTTTGCTCCACCGATGCCTACCGTTCCACAAGGGCAGGCTATGGATGAACAATAAATGTTTCGAATGTTCTACGCGATGATGCAAGCCCATCAGAAGGTTCAGGAAGAATCCCAGCAAAACCAAGCGGAGAAGTTCATCAACAGATTTAGCTCTGAGCTACGAAAGTTAATCAGCTCCGTTGCAACTACCTTAGACCCGGACATTCTTACTGCAGCACGACCCATGGAGTGCAACACAAGGATAGAGCCCAGCCAGAAGCGGCCGTATGCATCAGCACCAGACTAAGTACAACAAAAAAGAGTTGCGAAGCGACCACAGACGAATCCACCGCAGAGAGAATCTACACAACTCGTACTAGTCCTTCCTACTTGTCACTACTGTGGCAAGGTAGGCTATTTCGCTAAAGAATGCCGACGCAGATTGGGACGATGTTTATTTTGCGGATCCAAAAAGCATTCGGAAAGGGATTACCCAGAACGTCGAGAGAAAGCAGTGATGATTCATCAACCAGCCACATCAGCACCTGCCGGAGCACCACAGGAAGAAATTGCAAAGAGTTCTCCCATGCACCAGCCGCCAGAAGCATCTCCGCAAGTACTGCCTACCTGTCAGTATTGTCGCAAGATAGGCCATATTAATAAGGAGTGCAGACGCAAGTTAGGATTATGCTTGATTTGCGGAACCAATCAACACTTAGCCAAGGATTGTCCTCAGCATCGAGAGAAAGCATTGACGATTCATCAACCAGCCATATCAGCACCAGCCGGAGCACCACAGAAAGAAATTGCAAGGAAGTCGCACATGCACCAGCCACCAGAAGCACCTCCGCAAGTACTACCTGTCTGTCCATATTGTTGCAGGCGAGGCCATATAGAGAACGAGTGCAGACAAAAAAGGAAATTATGCTTAGCTTGCGGATCAAGTCAGCATTTATTAAGGGAATGCCCTGAGCGTCGAGAAAGAGCACCAATGGTAAACCAACAAGCGTTACCAGCACCAAGGCCAGCCTCTCCAGCATTGGAAGCACCGCAAACGAGAGTTGAAGGAGTCAGACCACCAGCCCCAGGAGGGAATCAGCCGAGGCCACCCTTGGCACCACAAGCAACACTCTTCCAGCAGGCTCGACAGCAGCAGAGGAATCAACTGCAAGAACGTGAACAAGCTCCAGCGATGACTTTGAAAGATGTACAGACCCATGGATTAGCTAATGCGCATAATTTTTCGTAGTTATCTGTTTATAGATTTGTTTTATCTCGTGCCTATTGGTTCGTGACCTCAGCCTTAACCTATGTAATTTTAAACTCGCTAATAATAGATAACCTAGTATGTTTTTATACTTGATAACCTAGTGATAATCTAGTTTTTATGAACTGTAGTCTTCTAGATCTCTTTTATACGGGAGATTGCATAACTTTTATTGCTTAAGGAAATAATTTTCCCTTTGTATTATTCTTACACCCTCAACCTTGATTTTTCCTAATCGTGATGTGCTTCGAATAATGTTTGCAACCGTGTCATCTCTGTTAACCGGTTATTCTTTGATTTCGAGGATGCAATCCTCTTAAGGGGGGTAGATTGTAAGCTCCCTGATTTTTCAAGAATTTTAATTTGGGTTTTTCACAATTTTCTGTAATTTTCTGAGATTTTTCTGTAATTAAAACCTAGGCATTTGGTAATTAAATGATTTTTAATTGCTGTTAATTAATATTAAAATATTATAAAAATAATATTTTATGGTATAAAATGGAAAATCGGACATAGGGTAATTTTCTGTGAATTTATTGGACTACGGAATTATTTTTCAAGCCCTAAAAACTATTAATAAATAAACCAATTAAACCCTGAAATAAATCAAATTTATTTGAAATAAACCAAACCAACCCAGACACGGTTCACTGAACCAAACCCAGCTTTAATGGGTCAGGTCGGATCCGAATCGAACCCGACTCGGACCCGTTAACCCTAACCAAACCCTAAACCTAATCCGACTTCGATCCGCGGCGGCGCGCCTATTTAAGCACCTCGACTTCCGTGCCTAGCCGCCGCCGCCTTTCTCGACTTCCATGCCCCGCCTGCCGTTCCCCTTCGGCAGCGCCTGAGCCCACCTCAACGAGCCACAGCGTCGCCCTCTCCTCTCCCCCTCTCCTCGCGGCGCCGCTCCGGTCATCCTCTGCCCTCGCCCTCGACCTCAGTCGCCACCGACCCAAACCCCTCGCCGCCCGAGCTCGACCCGTCTCCGATCATCTTTCCCTCTCTCCGCCTCTCCCAGTCCCTCGCCACTGCCTTCCCCGACGAAACCCCGCCGTGCCGACGCTTGCCTGAACCCTAATCTCCTCTCCGCTGCATCTCCCTCTGCCTCGATCCTCCGTCGCTTCCCCCTTCGAATCCCCTCACCGTCTCCACCTTCCGCTCCACCCAAGTTCGCCCAGCCCCGCTCGTCCCGTCTCAACCCACCGACCACCCTGTCTCCCTCCTTCGCCTGAACCTCGGCCGCCCCTACCCGCCAGAGGCGCTCAGCCCCAGTCCAGCCATCCACCGCGCCGCCACCCTCTCTCCACCGACCATAACACCCCTCGCCTGACGTCGACACCCCGTCGCAGCAGTGCTTCGAGCCACCAGTGCAGCCGGCGTCTCCAGCGCCTCAGCCGACTCAGTCGACGACCCCGACATCGAACAGAAACCCTAACCCTAACCTAGAAGGACACATCGGACACAGGACACAGTTTCCCTGTGTCGTATCTCCTCGTGGACACGTAAAATTTAGATTTCACGGAGCCCTGTTCAGGTAGCGTTTTCTCTCTCCTCGTTGATCCGATTTCTGTTCCGTCAGTTGTGACGCGTAGGCTGTGTGACCCCCTCGATGCCCGTGCAACCAGTTCGGTGCGTCGCATTCTGTGGTGATCGTGAACCGCGATCCAAAAACAGGAAAACAATGCCCTGTTTCACAGCGGATCTGAGTGTGCCCCGCCAAACGGGACGACTTGGTCGTATACGATCTTTACCGAAATATGTGTGTCATTGATACGGATGTGTGGGATTTTGCAAAAGTTGATTTGGATGTGCATGCACACCGGAATCAACGCGTATCCGCCGACAATGCCCCGTATCCGCCCATTCTGGACCATGCTGTAACTTTGTATACGTACATCGGATAGAAACGAAACTTACGCTATCGGACTCGTAGCAATATGCTGGTCCTGTGACCCAAGTTTGGTTCGATTCCCAGAACGTTGACAAAATCGCGTATCGTGGGTCCCATAGGCTCCACTTGACGGGCGTTTTTGTGATTGGCTCATCGGAATCCAATTCTGAAAGTTCCGTTGGGTTCGTATTATTGTTCCTGACTTGTTGACACTAAGTTTGATGAATTTGGATACTTTTGACCCTGACACATTTTTTGCTGCAAAGTGGCCCACCTGTGGACCCCGCTTTGACCCGAAAATATAATTTTTGCCCTTGTGTCCAAATTGGACTTAAGGACAGGCGTTTCTAGCTATTTGATATTTTCTGAATCTAATGGTGATATTTATTTCAGCAATCGGAGTAGTACCTGCAAATCACACTGAGATCAGAGCTATAGTTGGAGCCAGGACCCCTGGCAAGTGTACCTTGCCAAACCCTACAGTTTTGCTACTGATTTTTTTGACTTATTTATACATTGTTGTGCAAGTATACCTTGCCAACTTTGCAGTTCTTGTTGCATATTTCCTTACTTTATTTATATTATTATGCATGCTTCACCTAGGACCGTGTGACTTACTTAGCGTTCGATTATTAGTCGGGTGCCAACACTGTATGCGATGTTGTGTATTGTCACCTAGAGATGGACATTCGTGACCCTTTACATTCTTGTACTTGTCTTATCAAGTATACTATAACCCAGGACACTTGATACTATTCATGAGACATGATCTTTCTGAGATATTCATGGTGATTCTGTATAGGATACAGGTTTTATGACATAGACATTACATTCCTAGACATTATATGACTTGCTGCATTGGATATGATCGTACGTGACATGGACATGAGGCATCGTGGACATGAGACGTGTGATTACATTGGGTGGGGAGAGACATAGGCTACAGTCTGATTATATATATAAACCCCTATTATTGTGAGGCACAAGACTCTGAAGCCCAAGCTTGGCCCATTACTCATTATTACTGCTACTGGCTCCCCGACACAGAGCTTGTAGTGGCTCAGCCTGAGTACTCGTGATGCTCTTACTTATATTTTCATATAGATGGTTACATACTTACCCTATTTATTTCATTATCTGCTGTACTGCATTTATTTTGGCTTGTATTATATGTACCTTGCTATGTCCCCTGAGGACCTGGATCCGGATTATGTCCCCAGGATTTGCAGACGAGATCTATCCCGAGGTATATGGGACAACAGCAGGAGCTGATACAGGAGCTGTACCGACACCCGAGTACGAGATTGTGCCAGAGGACTTCTCCTGAGTATTGGCTTGAGATACTCATTTATTTCTGTTTCTAGTTATTTTATTTCCAGCCTATTGCATTGATGTATCAGACTTATTCTCGAATTGTTCTCCGAGACACTTTTATTGAGATATGTCAGTTTATTTTATTTGCATTATTTTGGCATTTGATCTGTAATTATCTGTTGTGGATGAGATTAGAATAGACTGTGACTAGTATCATTGGACCCTTATTGTTATACTACAGCTTAAGTATGCCCTAATGGATCCATTAAATTGGGTTTGTCCATAAGTGTGTGCTGCTGGCCATTATCACGCGTCCAATCCCTCGATATTTTGGGACTGGGGCATGACAGAGTTTCTTTTTATCATATCGTTTCTTTGGGTGCGTTTGTGGGCTGGTCTCGTCGTAGCCCAATCCACTACGGGATTTGTTGGACTTTCTTCGGAGTTGTAGAGGAATACTTCACCCTTGCTAAATTTCAAACCTTCAGCTTTCTGGAAATTTTACCCTATCTTTTGCATCAAGCGTACAGCTTGTTGGCTGTATTGATGAAATTGGGAGAGATCATCCTCAAGCATCTAAGTCAAGGTCGATACTCTAATGGTTGCAGAAGAAGGAGTAGAAATTTATGTAGGAATACCTTCATAAGCAAGGAAGATTTGTTGTGCACTATATAACAGAACGCTGCCAATCATGGACCATCGTCGGTGCGTCAAGCGAAGCTTAAGAGTAGAGCTTGGTAGGGCAATATTCAGATTTTAAAATCTGACATCGAGAGATACATCTTCCTGATGTTGGTCCTGATCTCAGTCTGAGTAAGGATCCAAAAGAATCATATTGCATGATTTACTTCTTACCCTTATTAGATTTTGAATTATAAGATGCTGCTTCCTGGTCCCAATCTGACAGCAGGTCGAGATGAATCTATATAATCTCGCATGATTTGTGGCAATAGGCACCAAATCCTCTGTTGGACTTTTAGGCGGTGGAAGATTTATCACTTCCATTATAGCTCAAGGTATTGGGACGACGCCATTCGGGACTTCTTGTGCTGAAAAGTCACCGAATTGAAGAGACACCATATTTGCAGTGACTTTCTTTTTTTCGTTGTGAAGGGTGATAACTTTAGCATCTATCAACTGCTGTATCTTTCTTTTCAAGACATAACAAGCCTTGGTAGGGTGATTTATGTATCGGTGGTACAAGCAGTACTTCTGGTCGTCTGTTTTACCAGCCTCATTTGGTCGCCTAACTTCAGGCAACTGCATCTTGTTTCTTTTTATCAAGCATTCATAAATGTTGGGGATATTGCACTCGTCAAAAAATATTCTTCCTTATGCCTGGAAGATTTTAGAGGCTTTTGTGCTGAAGGAGAGGTGGGTCATTTTGAAAGATTTATCGCCAAGGCCTCATTTTCTTTGTTGTTACAATTATTCGTACTATTGGAGGGATGCTTCCCTTCTAAATTGGTCATTTGTAACCCTAAATTGCGTGCCATTTTCGTATTGCCTTCAGCAGCTTCGGCCCCGATAATGAACGTCGTCCAGTCTTAAAATTGAGTTGGACTTGTCTAGAGCCCTACTATATGTAGTAGGTTCTTTTTGCAGGTATCAATGAACGCAGAGTCCGGAATACCGGTGGGTAACTTCAGAGTTGCCTGCCTAAAATGCTCAACAAATTCGTGAGCGGATTCCTTCTTCTTCTGTTTGATATCGATGAGTGAAGATATCATCATATCCATGCCTCCCTCGTAGAATCGTGAGAGGAAAAGATACTTCATATCATCAAACAAGGATATGTAGTTATTAGGTAAATTGTGATACCAATCGTAGGCTATGCCGGCCAAGCATCCCATGAATAATCTGATAAGAAAAGCATCTTATTTATACAGATGAGTCATCATCATATTGAAGTAACTGATATATTGGCTGGTGATATCCTACCTTCAAAAAAGACTATCAATTGGAATTTGTATTTATGAGGGAACGAAATTTTATCCCAATGCGGAGGATAAGGCGGTTTTACCCCCAGCTTGCGGAGTTGGTCTTTGTTCTTTAAAATATCAACTTGTGCACGCAACTCTCGGATATCTACGAGAGGATCTTTTAGTCGGAGTAGTGTGGCTGACTGATAGGATCATGGTTGAACATGAATCATCATCGACGGAGATCCACCCCCAATGTTAAGAGGATTAAGAGTTGGTGCTACTGACTCTAGGTTTATGATTGCTTCTGGAATTGTGTTATTCTGTAGAGGTATTGTTCTAGGAGTAGGGTGCACAGGTATAAATGAAGCCAGTTAGACGGGTGCTGGTGTAGCAGAATGTTGGGTTGTCATCATTTGATGCATATTTTGCATCATAGTGTGCATGTCCTTGAGAGCGGCCTCTATTGAGTTAAGGTATTATTCATTGTCTTCTGAAGAAGAAGCATCTTATTCATTACTGAAGGCATAAACGCTAACATCTATGTCTACGACAGAAGGATTGGTAGAAAGAACCGTGTAGTTGGAGTCTACATTGTCAGTTTCAGCATTGAGGGGATTTCTACCCCAGCCTCTAATTTTGAGGAATGGGGATTCTCGTGACGAACGAGCTCCCATCTTCGAGAATGAGTATTTGGTATACTTCTTCTAAGGATTCGACGATTTAGTCAAATACCCTCTGGCTGGGTGTTCTTGAAGAACTTATTCTTGATTGTCTCCTATCACGGGGAAGATACGAAGCCATATGTACTGAAGCAAAAAGTGGTTCATCATTGGGCTCCTGATTGTTAACTTGCTTTGTATGTTAAGGCTTAGGAGACATAGTGTAAGTCAATCGGTTGAACACAGACCATTTTACTGATGCACAGGAACATTCAATTATAACTTTATGACAATTGCAACGATGTTCGTTTGGAAACATCGTAGTAATGTCAAAGGGGCCCCTTTTTTTACTTTTTTGTACAATAAGCTCACTTAAATCAAAAGAGGGAAGAGAAGAAGAGGAAGAGGGCAGGCTCTGCCTCTTTATATGAGATAAATTGAATCTTCTGTGCATATTTTTGGTCCCTTGTATATAGAGTGATATTCTAGCTTAGTTGGCAAGTGATTCTTCATACCTTGAGTTTTTGCTCTTCAGGGAGGAGAGGAAGTTGTTTCTAACAGTCATTTTATGCATATGTGCACAATCAACATATTGTATAGAGATTGTTCCTATTTGGCGCACATTTTTTGTTGCAGACGAAGTTGGCACAGTTTGTCAACACTCATTTAATTTTTTACGAAGGTCTTGACCTGGCGCACGAGTGGCACAAAATTTTCCCCCATTGTGCGCGTAATCAAGATATTAGGAGAAGATTTTGCCTGACCAATACTTTATTTGTGCGCTGGTTAGTTTAGACAACAGTGTCCATGCCTTGCTTGCCTCGCATATTACGATGAATATGCATAGGTTTAGAAGATTGGGTATGGATCACCCTTTGATCAAAATTGTGCGAGTTGTGCGAATTATATTCCTTGTTTAACTCAAGGGATTCAAAAGTTTGGGTGTGGATTACCCTCTGCTTGAGATTGCGTGAGTTGTGCGAATTATATCCCTTGTTTAATGCAAGGGAATTATCCACCAATTCATTGATCTGAACAGAATTGACAGGGGAACTATCGTTAATCAGAATGCTCTTTCCCTAGTTGCCAGAAACTTTAGAATATGCATGTCGAGGTTTGGGCACCCATACTTTGCGAGTTTTTCTCGACTTGAGTGTGGATGAGGGGTGAATACTACCCCTAGAATAGAGCATTTCTTTATATGCCTTTTAGTCTAACTTCATGATCAAGGTCTTCTGTGTTTAGCTGACAGAAGCAGTGTCGAGTTGAGCTATCGCCTTCCCGTCAGAGAAGAAGGAAGTCCCCAGCAGACTCGCCATCTTTGTTTACGAGAAAAAGTTTTTTTAATATAAAACTTTTGTGTTACAAACTGTTAAAAAGTACAAAAGAAGATCCTAAACAGGAATCTAAGTACAATTAATTCTGGGGAAGTATATGTCACGTCCTAGTCCCAAAATACGTAGGACTAGGAACACGTAAGCATGTCAGCCGCATGTACATGGCAACTCCAATATATGGATACCATGATACACACGTACGCTGTAATGTAAATATCAAATCCAAGAGTGGTATAAACTATCACAAGTCACAGGGTATAACTAAATCTCATCCACAGAAAACATAAATAAATAATTAACCAATATCTATATAACTAGATCTCAATATGAAGTATCTAAAGATGACAGTCGGATGGAAACAAATCCATTGCCGAACTAGAATATAAAAGCAAATACAAAATAAGTACAACAACTAACAATCACTGAGACTCGAAGAGAAGACCTTCTCGAAACATAAGTAACCAGTCCGGATCTGTGCTCCTACGAATACTCATGAACACCTACACCTAGAAAGGGACAAGCTCCTCCGAGGGACATAACAATATACATAGAAGCATGCCAATAAAGTACTGAAATAAACATCCAATGGGTCGCCTATCCATCTATGTGAATGTAGTTTGGAGGGCTAGGATTTGCATTATTTGAAATATAAGGCTAGGAATAGATGGAGGTGATGGTGATTGCTACACACTACAAAAATTATGGAAAAATTCACATGACCAAATAATGAAGGAAAAATGGGTTTCTTCATGGGTTGTATCCAATGGTGTGGACACCTCAATGCACTTTTGCATAAAAGCGCCAAACTATTAGAAAATTACACAAAGATAAAAATTAGATTAAATTAATTAAAATTAATGCATAAGGTGTTCTAAGATTAATTAGAAGTGCATGGGGCTAAAATTAGGTGGGACACAAGCGTCATGGACATAGAGGACTTAGGATAGAATATTATCATAATTTGGGTTGCACGAAATAGGTCAAGATTGTGTCTCTAATTTTGATTGGAACGCACAAGGATACAAAGTCGTATTTATTTAGAATTAAATATAAACGTCCGCGACGAATATTGTGCGACTAAAATATAGCACAAGAGAGCATAATTATAAGTTACGCAAAGGTCAGAATAGAAGGCGGGCATGTCTAGGACAAGGATGTGAAATTCGTAGGAAGGCAATGGCTAGTGTAGTGCTCCAATTATCGAAGCAACGGTAAGATGCACTAAGTGATATAATTATTGTATAATTAAATAAAATGTCGTGTTCTATTTCTAATTGGATTCAACCAGCCCTAGTTTCACTATCTAAGCCAAGTAGGTCTAATTTTGGGTGAGGGAGTTTACAGTATAACTACAGAGATCTGATTTGCAAACGATCACTTTACTCCTTGGACCACTCGATGATATAGAAATGCACACGACGACAGAGAGATGTAGGGAATGCTATGAAAAACTTAGAGAGTTGAACAACAAGAAAGCTCTGGCACAATGGAACGAGAAGCTTCTATTTCTCTTGCTCTGTCCTTGAATTTCAAAGACTTGAATATTACTGCGAACAACTTAGAGAGTTGAACAATAAGAAAGCACTAGCACAATGACATGAGAAGCTTCTATTTCTCTCACTTTGCTCTTGAATTTCAAAGACTTGAGAATTCTAACTCCCTCCATCTCTTTATCTCTTGTGTTCCCATTTATAAGGTTTAGGAGCGGTTACGAGAGTATGGACAGTCAATACTGTTTTACCATTATGTACGCACTTTTGGTAGATTAACACCCCATCTTCTGTAGGAGTGGGTACACAACTTGCTGTCTGCTTGACACGTAGATTCCTATACGAGGAAAGCATAGGTTGTGGGGACAGTTATTTGTATATCTTTCACGAAAAGTACGACATGTAAGATACGCATTCGTAAATGCTCACTATCAATTATGATAATATGCGCACTTTTGAAGTCGTCTGGAGACTGGCGCATTTTTCGTAAAAATGGCACTGCGGTGCACTTCTGAGAAAAATGGCACTGCGGTAAACTTTTGAGGAGAATGGTACTGCGGCGTGCTTTTGAAAAAAATGGCACTGTGGTGCACTTTTGAAAGAAATGTCACTATGGCACACTTTTGAAAGTAATGTCACTGTGGCACACTTTTGAAAAAAAATGGCACTATTTGCCACTTTTGAAGGAAATGGCACTGAGGCACACTTTTGAAAAGAATAAAACTGCGGTTGGGTAGCTAAACGACAACCTGGGTCAGCGTACTGTATCTAATGATGACCTCTTGTCTTCGGTTTCTGCCTTTGTCAGCCGGCAATCTGCTGCATTAAATGTTGAGCGAGAGTAGATCGTTTGTGCACCATCCTTCGTAATATTAAGAAAGTGTACCACTTTTCTACACTCTGAATAGTGCGTCATCCTCTAGAATTAGTAGAAAGTGCGCCAAAGTAAGAAAATGTGCATCTTTCTTCTGGAACAAGTAGAAAGTGCTTCATTCTTCTACTGTTGGATTTATTTTTAGAAAATTATGCCATCTATCTGAGGCACACTTTTTATGCTTTTACATCACACTATAATATTGTTCTCTCATCTGAGCCTACATTAAGTCTTCTATAGTGAGCAAGTTCTACAGTTTAGTTAGGTATTTATCATGAAATGGAAGACATAAGTAAGTATGAATGATTACAACTTTTGTTATTGTAAAAAAAACATACAAGAGTTTAATTTAATGAATAAAATCGAGTAAGATATTGCTTTATGCATCCATCTATTTAAACAATATACTTGAACAATGTATATCCATCTTTGCAAAAGTATCTAAAAATGGATATGAATCACTACTTGCAGCATTATTTATGGATGTACAACCGTCATCATGGTGACATGTGCGATGTGCAGAATAAATTCATACAGGGGGTAAAGCAGTATCACGACCCAGTATCGAAATACGGAGATGGACATGGCCAGCTACCCTATATAAGGTACTATATATCGTACGTCGATCATGGCAGTATAAGACAAGGGGCTACATGCTACAATCAAGTCTCCTATGGTCAAAAACTTTTGTCTCAATCATTCAAACAAGAAACAGTAAGCATAGAGCATATATTATAAAGCAATAAGGCATCCCAAATGCTTTCTTAAAATATTCTGGAGTCCAGTGGTGCAAAATAGGAAGTTAGAAGAGTAACAAAACTACATGACAGTGATCAGCTACAGTCTTATTTAATACAATCATGTAAGAAAACTAATGTCCAGATGAGCCGGCTAACAGGTGCCGGTGGCTAAACGCCAAAAGAAGTAAATGTACAATGACGAGCAGGGAAAAAAATTCACTCGCTATCCCCTGGGATCATGTTCCTGGTATGCACCATGAGTTGGGGGAAGTACGCTGGATCCTCGGGTGTTGGCTCAAAACTTGGCTATGCAAAACCAGTGGAGTTAGACCCCAAATACAAAGTACCATAAAGGAAGCACGAATTGGAGAAACAAAAACCCAAGAAAAATATATAATAATACATAGGTTCAGTGTCGTAACTTAGGTCCATGGCATATTCTAGCACAAAGGCCCAACCCTACAACCAAACAAGGACAAGGGTTGAACCATCATATTTTGATAGTCCACTTCCCTAGGCTCCTAGCTGAATAATACAATCACAACCAAATCCATTTCTTCCTAAATTGGCCAATCATTTGTACGGCTTGCTATTTTTGTGGAATCTTAGGTTATCTCAGAAATAATACATAATAAGTATCCACAGATCACGCCAGTGCCGAACATGAGCTAACTGAACCAAAAAAATAAAATAGGCACTTGCAGGATGCACCAGTCCCCAGTAGGGCCACTGCGCTAAAAATACGGTATTATCAGTTCTAATGTTCCTATAATGAAATAGTAGCTTGGTATAATAATAGTCAGATACTGCACTCCAATAAGGTAGATGATATACAATATCCGTGGTGGCTGTCACCCTCACCTTTTCAACTAAGGGTAGTTTGGTAAATTGGCATGTATATTTATATTTTTATGATCATAATATTAAATGTTGTGCATGTTGTAAATATTATTTATTGTATTATTTACTTATTGTTAGATGTTAAATTTATTTTTGGACTTGTGTAGTGGACCTAACTAGTTTAGTTTAGATCCAGGACCAAATATTTAATTCTAGTTTAGATTAAGCCCAATAGTAAGCCCATTCATTAGGAGGATGAATTAATTAGTGAAACCAATTAGACTAGAACCTTTTCTCCTTAATTAATTTCTTTATGAGAGGCCCAAGGGATATTTTGGGCATTCTATAGTAACTAGGAGGAGGGGTAAGGGGCGGGCTACCATAGGGAGGAGAGAGACTCTCTCTTCTCTCATTTTGTCATTCTAATCTAGATCTAGAATTTTTCCTCTTCCAAATTCTTCATTCCCACACAATTTTTTACTCAAATTTTATCCCAATTCCTTTCCTATTCTTCATTGGAGGCTAGTAGAACAATGATCCACAAGGAGGAGCAAGGATCTACAAGTTGGAGGCTACTTTCACTCAATTTAGGATTTCATTGGGAATCCATCTCATAATAGGTACAATTCAGTTTTTCCTCTTTAATTAGGTTCTAAATCTATGATTTAACCATAAGAAATACCCTCATATGCTAAGGCTACCCATAGAAATTGGAATTAGGTTCATAGGAGGCCCATAAAAAAAATTATGTGTTATTTTGGGGGAATTCGAGATTGGCACATCTTGTGTTTGTCAATTGGTTAATTAGACTAAATTGACATGTGTCGATTATGTGTGACTAGTGTCGTGTCCATAATTGGATACGTGTAGGCCGTATCCCGATAATTTGGCGATACGGGTTGATTTGGGAGTTTTTCTCCGACACGGGGTTTGAGCATGTCACATCTTGACATGGACACGTAGTTGAGTAATTACTTTTTCGTATTGTTCATAATTATTATTTTAGACTTGCTCGTATCATTCGTAATACGTTTTGTTGTGTGGTAGGGCCGTATCGCAAGCGTATCATAGAATGAGTGTGATACGGGTGTGGTGCACTCTACGTGTTTGTTTTCTTGTATTTTAATTCAATTTGACTTGTTTATATCTATTAGAATAATATATTATATGTGTATATGTGTATATATGTATATGTGTATGTATCTCTATTTTATTGTATAGATATATGTATATAGCTATGTGTATATGTGTAGTGATATGTATGGGTGTGTGTGTGCATAATGAGTGAGTGAGCAGTGAGAAGGGGATTGGGCATCAACTGAATTCCTGTAGTAGCAGTTTCAACAATGTGCCCACATCAAGAAGAGGCATGCAGCAAACTGTGCAATGCATCAACTAGTAAACTGTGAAGGCAGTAAGCAAAGTAGTGTGCAACCAAGGCATGCACTGAGCAGCATGTAGTGGCAGGCAACTGAGCAGTATACAAAAGGCAGTAGCTTATGCAACAACAAATTCAGCAGAGGGTGTTTAGCAACTACATCAAGAGCCTGAGCAGCAGCTGCAAGCCTGCAGCAGCTTATGCATTGTGCAGCAATGCAAACTATACAGAATCAGCCGAGACCAACTGAAGTGCAGTAGCTATAGAAAAGCAACCATCACTGCAGCATCTGCAACATACAACTGAAGCACTACAGCAGCCAGTTTTTGCAGTATCAGCAACTGCATTCACCACCAGCATTGAAGTACAGTATCAACAACTGAGGAGCATTGCATCAAGAGAGCCTGTAGTACAACAATGCATTTAGCAAGGGGTTCAACTACAGGTAGGGATAGCTAGTTAAGGTATGGTTTAGTTAGTTTTATTAGTGGTTAGTTAGTTATTGTTAAGTCTAGTTAGTAGTTCATAAATAGTGTAGTAGTTAAGTACATTGTTAAGTAGTTGCATATATTATGTCAGCCTAAATAGTTATATATATATATATATATATATATATATATATATATATATATATATATATATATATATATATATATATATATATATATATATATATATATATATACTTGTTAGACTAGTAACTATATATATATGTATATAAGTATTGAAATGTTAGTAGGTAGTTAGTAGTATTGTAGGAGTTTATGCATGTTAGTATATATTTAGTGTATGGGTAGTTAATTACATATTAGGATTTGAATTACCTTGTGATACCAAGGTAATATCGAGGTATTGGTCGATACTCGAGGTATTGGGTTTGAGTATCAAGATAGGTGTGTAGGTGATGAGATACGAATTGGTTTAATGCCAAGGTATCCGCTTGCATTTGTTAGCTAAGATTACTATATGTATTGCCTTGTATATATATATATAAATTAGTATTTTCATATCTAAAAACTTGTGTGTCCTATAATACGGTGCTTGGTTTGTATCATAGTATCTTAGTTTAGCTAGTGTGGCCTAGTTACATAGTGTATGGACCTAATATCCTAGAGTTGGACTCATACAACCTAGAATTAGCTAGTTTGACCAAGTTTGACTAGTTTGACTAGTTTGACCTAGGGTTGACCTAGTTTGACTGTTTTGACTTAGAAATGACTTTATGACCTAGAATTGAACTAGTTTAACTTATTTTCATTCCAAAACCTTGTATTGATACAATATACCATATATAGGTCTGTGTGACACCAGCTTGGGCATCGAAAGACACACCTTGCTCAGGACCTTGTAAACCCCCTGATTTTTCAGAAAAAATTTAATTTGGATTTTTCATAATTTTCTGTAATTTTTGGGGATTTAAACTAAGGTATTTTGAATTTAAATGATTTTTAATTTTTCTTAATTAATATTAAAATATTATGAAAATAATATTTTTGGGTGTAAAATGAAAAACTAGACATAGGGTAATTTTTCAAAAATTTATTGGACCCCAAAAGCATTTTTTAAAGCCCTAAAAACTAAGTTTAAATAAACCGAATTAAACCCTAGAAATAAATCTGGTTTATTTCCAAAATAAACCAAACCAACCCAGACCCGGTTCAAATGAACCGAACCCAACCTTAGCGGGTCGGGTCAGATCTAAACCCGACCCGAAACCCGCCTACCCGAACCCACACTTAAACATTAGTGGATCGGGCCGGATTCAGATTGAACCCGACCTGGACCCGGACCCGTTATCCCGATTGAAACCCTTGTCGAAATCCGACCCAGATTACTGTTCCGGCCGCCCCTATATATATTTCCCTCCGCCGGCCGAAACCCTAAATCCCCTCTTTCTTTCTCCGCCCTCGCCTCGACCAGCCGACGAGTCACCCCGCATCACCGTTCTTCGCCTTCACCCTCCGCCATCTCCACCACCTTCCTCCGCCTAGCCGCTGCCTCTCCAGCCGCTGCCCTACCCAGCCCAACACCACCACCTCACCCTCTAGCCCGGCCGCCCTCTCCCCGCTTCGCCTCGAAACCCACTCGACCACCACCGTCGAAACCCAGCCCAGCACCACCACCATCAACCTCCTCCCCCTCGAAGAGGAAACCCCTAGTTCCTCCGCCACCTAGGACCTCGACCCCCTCCCACAGCCCTCAACGACCCGCTGCCCGACCTCGACGACCTCGCCTCTCCCCAGCACCCGAGCACCGGCCGTCTGAGCACCAATCCCCTCCGCCTCTGACTGAACATCTCCGCCTCGAGCCGCCTTCCTCCAGCGAGTCTCCCACAGCAGCACTCGAAACCCTAAACCCTAGGCCGGATACAGCAACCCAGACACAGCACAGGGTCGTGTCGCATCTCCTCGCGGACACGAAGAAACCCTGTTCCACGGAGCCTGTTCAGGTAGCGTTTTCTCTCTCCTCGTTGCCCCGTTTTCTGTTCCGTCAGTTTTGACGTATAGGCTGTGTAACCCTCTCGATGCCCGTGTAACCCGCTCGGTGCGTCACTTCCTGTGGCGATCGCGAACTGCGATCCAAAAATAGGAAAATTAATACCCCATTTTCCCCCGGAACTGAGTGCACCCCGCCAAATGGGACGACTTGGTCGCGTGCAGTCTTCACCAAAAGGTGTGCGCCATTGATATGGACATGCGATATTTCACAGAAGTTGATTTGGATGTGCGTGCACACCGGAATCAACGCGTATCCGCCGACAACGCCCCATTTCCGCCCGTTCTAAAACTCTTTGTAACTTTGTGTACACATGTCGGATCGAGTCGAAACTTGCGTCATTGGACTCGTAGTAATACGCTGGTCCTGTGATCCAAGTTTGGTTCAATTCTGAGAATGTTGACAAAATCGCGTATCGTGGGCCTCGCGACTCCACTTGAAGGGCAATTTTGTGATCCGCTCATCGAAATCCAATTCTGGAAGTTCCGTTGGGTTCGTATCATTGTTCTGGACATGTTGACACTAAGTTTGACGAATTTGGAGACCTTTGACCCTGACACAATTTTTGGTGCGAAGCGGCCCATATGTGGACCCCGCATTGACCAGAAACAGTTAATTTTTCCCTTGTGTCCAAATTGGACTTAAGGACAGGCGTTTCTAGCTATTTGATATTTTCTGAATATGATGGTGATATTTATTTTAGCTTTTGGAGGAGTACCTGCAGGATCCACTGATACAGGGACAGCTGTTGGTATTCAGACCCCAAGCAAGTGTACCTTGCCAAATCTTGCAGTTCTTGTTACATATTTTCTTGACTTATTTATCTGTTGTACATGCTTAACCTAGAACCATGTGACTTACTTAGCGTCCGATTAATAGTCGGGTGCCAACACCGTACGCGGAGTTGTGTAACGTCATCTAGACATGGATACTGAGACCCTATACATTCTCGTACTTGCTTTGTCAAGTACATCATAACCCAGGATACCTGACACTAATCATGAGACAGAATCTTCCTGAAATATTCAAGGTAATTCTGTATAGGATACTGGTTTCATGACATAGACATTATTTTCTTAGTTCTTATTATGACTTGCTGCATTAGTTTTGATCCTGCGTGTCATGGACATGAGACGTGTGATTAGGTTGGGTGGGGAGAGTATTACCATATCAAAGGCTGATTATATTATATATATTGTCATCTGGAGGTGTCTTAGTCTCTGATACAGAGCTTTGGCACAAGTTCTGGCCCTTCGAGAAAATACTGCTATGGGTTTCCCCGACACAGATCCTATAGTAGTCTCAGCCCGAGTATGACTAAAACTCTCATTTGCATATCACTTAGCTGGTTATATATTTACCCTATTGTTTCATTTATTTTTTGCACTGCATTTATTTTGGCTTGAGTTATTTTGTACCTTGCTATGTCCCCTGAGGACCTAGATCCGGATTATGTCTCCAGGATTAGCAGACGAGATCTATCCCGAGGTTTACGAAGCCGGAGCATTATCAGGAGCAAGCACTGGAGCAGTACCAGATCCAGTAGACGAGTGATCTCTGCGGGTTTCTTTTGAGTATAGGCTTTATCCATACACAGTATTTGCTATGGTTATCTTTATTCCTGTATCTTGACAGATGTATCAGACTCATTATCGGGTTATTTCCCGAGTTTATGTTATATTGAGATTGATCTTGCTTTATGATTCTGATATTGTTGTATTCATTTCTGTGGATGAGATTAGTATATTTAGACCCTTATTGTTGTATTACAGCTTAAGTACGCCCCGATGGATCCATTAAATTGGGTTTGTCCATCGGTGTGTGCTGCTGGCCATTGCCACGTGTCTAGTCCCTCGATATTTTGGGACTAGGGTGTGACATGGTTTTTGTGGTGGCCCATGCAGGTCAACGACTAAATTGTTTCGGTTTCAACTTAGGGACCGAGCAAGCCTGCAATAAGAATAGGATAAGTTTTTGGATCTCATCCACTTGCTTGAATCGTTCTTGACATCTATATCGGATTCAAATTAATTTCTTGACTTGTATCCAGCCTTGATTCCTGTGCGCCTCTTATTGTTTATTTTGGTTGTTACTCTAAATTTTTTTTAAATATGTGTTTGGTAATTAGAACTTGACAGTTTAAGTTATTATTGTAGATTATGACCTAATGATTACTCCTTAGCTTTAAGTTGCGTAATTTGTACCCCCACCTCGATACAAGTTAGATCCCTTTCCCCCTTAACGGCTAGTAACTCTTCTATTCTTACTATCGACACTTGTTCTATAAGCACTAAGACTAAGGCTTAAGACGACCATAACCAATGTAATAGAGGAGGATACCCTAATAGGTACTAAGACCCTTTCTCGTAGACTTAGCAGAAGCTTCTACGGTATCTTTAAGACAATTACAATAGTAATTAAATTGTTATAAGTTAGGTAGTATACCTCACACCCTAGTATTACATAGTCTTTTGACCCATTATTGAAGTGTAACTGAATGACATTAATTGTATGCTAGCATAAGACGACAGTGTTTATTCAGACGATAGAATTTAGGGGTCCATGTCCTACTTGGTCGACTATCAACTTAGACAAGGAGGTTGTATGCTAACTATAGAGATTGTAAAGTCTTTTATTATTATTGCTTATTTTGTTTTTGTCTTTGTGAACTTGAATTAATTTGTACCTCCTTTCATCATCATCTAGCGTACTTATATTTGTTGTACTACCTTGACTTATGCTGCTAATATAGCCTAGTTTTGCAAGCTTACTCTACTATCGAGCTTGATCATGATATATGTATTAGTGGGTTAACACACTGATATATTTCAAAATCAATGTATTAAGGTCTAGCTAACCTTAGTGCGCTTGATTCACCCTTCGTAATACTACTTTACGTGGATTAAGATATGTAGTAATTAGTAGACGAATATACCTGCCCTCTAGATATGTCTGAGTATATCGTATCTGCTACATAATTGTACCGATGCAAGCATGTGAATAGGAATTACCAAATTATGATTTCAATCAACAACTGTCTTGATAATTCCCATTTGAATTCTTTAAACGCCTTGATCCCGATACTTCTATTCTATTACCTCCCCCTTGAACTCTTTGTTATTGATCTTCATCTCTCGTTATTTCGGAAAGACGAAACATCTTGCTTGGTATAAGTTTGATATATAGATAGTACTAGATATACCCCACAGGCCAGTCGCATTGTTTGGTGACTATCTTTTATAAATGATTAAGGGCATATCATAGATGATATGTTTGGGGCTAAAAACTTTGAGGATTCAATAACATGATTAAATAATTTGGCCATAGCTTTCTTATATGTATAGCCTTAGATGATAAATGGGTAAATTCTAAGTTGGGTAGAGACCGCAATGTTCACTTGAGAGGAATTCTTTAGACTGTAATCAAGTGATATTTGATAGAGAGAACCCGACCCTATTTTAATTTCGAGAACGAAATTGTTTTAAGTTGGGTAGATTGTAAACCCCCTGATTTTTCAGAAAATTTTTAATTTGAATTTTTCACAATTTTTTGTAATTTTTGGGGATTTAAACTAAAGTATTTTGAATTTAAATGATTTTTATTTTTTGTTAATTAACATTAAAATATTTTAAAAATAATATTTTTGGGTGTAAAATGAAAAACTAGACATAGGATAATTTTTCGGGAATTTATTGGACCACAGAAGCATTTTTTAAAGCCCTAAAAACTAAGTTTAAATAAACCAAATTAAATCCTAGAAATAAACCCGGTTTATTTTCAAAATAAACCAAACCAACCCAGACCCGATTCAAATGAACCGAACCAAACCTTAGCGGGTCGGGTCGGATCTAAACCCGGCCCGAAACCTGCCTACCCGAACCCACACTTAAACATTAGTGGATCGGGCCGGATTCAGATTGAACCCGACCCGGACCCGTTAATCCCGATCGAAACCCTTGTCGGAATCCGACCCAGATTACTGTTTCGACCGCCCCTATATATATTTCCCTCCGCTGGTCGAAACCCTAAATCCCCTCTTTCTTTCTCCGCCCTCGCCTCGACCAGCCGACTAGTCGCCCCGCCTCGCCGTTCTTCGCCTTCACCCTACGCCATCTCCACCACCTTCCTCCGCCTAGCCGCTGCCTCTCCAGCCGCTGCTCTGCCCAGCCCAACACCACCACCTCACCCTCTAGCCCGGCCGCCCTTTCCCTGCTCCGCCTCGAAACCCCCTCGACCACCACCGTCGAACCCCAGCCCAACACCACCACCATCAACCTCCTCCTCCTCGACGACGAAACCCCTAGCTCCTCCGCCACCCAGGACCTCGACCCCCTCCCACAGCCCTCGACGACCCGCTGCCCGACCTCGATGACCTCGCCTCTCCCCAACACCCGAGTGCCGGCCGCCTGAGCACTAATCCCCTCCGCCTCCGGCTGAACATCTCCGCCTCGAGCCGCCTTCCTCCGGCGAGTCTCCCACAGCAGCACTCGAAACCCTAAACCCTAGATCGGACACAGCAACCCGGACACAACACAGGGTCGTGTCGCATCTCCTCGCGGATACGAAGAAACCCTGTTCCACGGAGCCCTGTTCAGGTAGCATTTTCCCTCTCCTTGTTGCCCCATTTTCTGTTCCGTCCTGTGGTGAACGCGATCCAAAAACAGGAAAATTAATACCCTATTTTCCCCCGGAACTAAGTGCGTCCCGCCAAACGGGACGACTTGGTCTCGTACGATCTTTACCAAAAGGTGTGCGCCGTTGATACGGATTTGAATGTGCGTGCACACAGGAATCAACGCGTATCCGCCGACAACGCCCCGTATCCACCCATTCTGGAACTCGTTGTAACTTTGTGTACATATGTCGGATCGAGACGAAACTTATGCCATCGGACTCGTAGCAATACGCTGGTCCTGTGACCCAAGTTTGGTTCAATTCTGAAAACGTTGACAAAATTGCGTAGCGGCTCCACTTGACGGGCGATTTTGTGATCAGCTCATCGGAATCCAATTCTGAAAGTTTTGTTCGGTTCGTATCATCGTTCTGGACTTGTTGACACTAAGTTTGACGAATTTGGAGACCTTTGACCCTGACACAGTTTTTGGTGCGAAGTGGCCCACAAGTGGACCCCGCTTTGACCAGAAACTGTCATTTTTGCCCTTGTGTCTAAATTGGACTTAAGGACAGGCGTTTCTAGCAATTTGATATTTTTTTGAATATGATGGTGATGTTTATTTCAGCTTTTGGAGGAGTACCTGCAGGATCCACTGATACAGGGACAATTGTTGGTATTCAAACCCCAAGGAAGTGTACCTTGCCAAATCTTGCAGTTCTTGTTACATATTTTCTTGACTTATTTATCTGTTGTACATGCTTAACCTAGGACCGTGTGACTTACTTAGCGTCCGATTAATAGTCGGGTGCCAACGCGGTACGCGGAGTTGTGTAACGTCATCTAGACATGGATATCGAGACCCTATACATTCTCGTACTTGCTTTGTCAAGTACATTATAACCCAGGACACCTGACACTAATCATGAGATAGAATCTTCCTGAAATATTCAAGGTGATTCTGTATAGGATACAGGTTTCATGACATAAACATTATTTTCTTAGATCTTATTATGACTTGCTGCATTAGTTTTGATCCTGCGTGTCATGGACATGAGACGTGTGATTACATTGGATGGGGAGAGTATTACCATATCAAAGGCTGATTATATTATATATATTATCATCTGGAGGTGTCTTAGTCTCTGATACAGAGCTTTGGCCCAAGTTCTGGCCCTTCGAGAAAATACTGCTATGGGTTTCCCCGACACAGATCCTATAGTAGTCTCAGCCCGAGTATGACTAAAACTCTCATTTGCATATTACTTAGCTGGTTATATATTTACCCTATTATTTTATTTATTTTTTGCACTGCATTTATTTTGGCTTGAGTTATTTTGTACCTTGCTATGTCCCCTGAGGACCTGGATCTGGATTATGTCCCCAGGATTAGCAGACGAGATCTATCCCGAGGTTTACGGAGCAGGAGCATTATCAGGAGCAGGCACTGGAGCAGTACCAGATCCAATAGACGAGTGATCTCTGCGGCTATCTATTGAGTATAGGCTTTATCCATACATAGTATTTGCTGTGGTTATCTTTATTCCTGTATCTTGACAGATGTATCAGACTCATTATCGGGTTATTTCTCGAGTTTATGTTATATTGAGATTGATCTTGCTTTATTATTCTGATATTGTTGTATTCATTTCTGTGGATGAGATTAGTATATTTAGACCCTTATTGTTGTATTACAGCTTAAGTATGCCCCGATGGACCCATTAAATTGGGTTTGTCCATTGTTGTGTGCTGCTGGCCATTGCCACGTGTCTAGTCCCTCGATATTTTGGGACTGGGGCGTGACAACCTCAAGCGAGTATATTTTTCTACTTGTTTTTATTTTCTAATAGTGTTTATATATCATGTTCTAGAATTTTATACTTGATTCCGACACAATGGTTTCACGGACTGGTACTACATGGATCCTATTAGGAGATGTTATCCCCTACCGTGTTCAGCGGGTACTCCTTCACATGTATTTCATTATTTGTATCGGGTATTAATTTATTATATTTCATGTTCACACACTGCTCGTGTTCAGTATGCTTATATTCATGTACACATACTGGTCATGTTCAGTGTGCTCATATTCGTGTTCATAACGTGTCGTAATTGGATCTATTGGTATTAGTTGGGGATGGGGAAGTAGGAGTTGATTATGTGATCAAAGTCCCGGTGTATTCGTGTACATGTCGATTACATACCACACTTGTAATCGAGTTACCTTATTGTATTCGTGTTCAACCTAAATCGATCACATAATAAACTTATATTCTGAGGCACATTAGTTAGATTTCAGTTATTCCTGTATATTGCAGATATTTATATTGCTGTTCTTCATTCCAGTACATTACATGTTCACTCTAGTTTATTTCTTTCTAATGTTTAGTTATCTTGTATTATTTTCTATTATCTATTTTATATGCTCGATTATGTATTTAAAACTTCTTTCAAAGGTACTTCGCTCCAATCCTGACTGGATATATTTTTCTAGATGATTGGCTCATAGATCATTGTTCTATATTCTACGGGCCGCAGGAGGGCTTACCATTATAGGATACTCCTATAGACCAGGAGGACTTAGTTGTAGAACCTGAGAAGGTTTAGTTTATGTTGGTGGTTTTATATTAGACTAATATTGAGATTCATAGCATATATATTATTTCAGACTTGTGGATTGTAACTTTATTCTTTTCTTCGTTATTCCATTTGTGCTCTATCTTCCTTAGTTTGCAATATGATTGAGTTTAGTTACATTTATGAGATACCATATTGTTCCTCTGTTTGGAGTTGTGATGATTGACAGGTACAATATATATATTGTTGAGATGTTAGTTAGTTAGAGTTGACCCAGACAACGTTCTACTGTCGATACTGCGGCGTAGGCTGGGCATACCCATATAATATTCGGGTACGGGTCGTGACAGTGGCTAGTCCATAACGCACTTAGAATGAATCTCTGTGGGAAGGTTCGTTGGCATGATATCGGGATACCGTTCCCTCCGGATGTTACTACCACTTTTATTTACCTAATTAGCCCTATGTTGTGTTCAAAATCTCAAGGCGTGGTCACAAGAGAATTTCCCTTAAGTTGTCATAAAAAGTACGGGCACGCTAGATACGAATATATGGAAGTCAAATATAGATTCACTCGAGCGTGTATGCAACATTCATACTATCAATATCCTAACCACGATTTGGTAGTTGACTCATTTATTATGTCCGAGTTGGAGAAACAATATATATATATATATATATATATATATATATATATATATATATATATATATATATAATATTACGCATTCAGGAATTTGGAGGCATTCTCAATGCAGAACCCAAATATAATCACTTAACACGTGACATGATGTGTCGCACCTCGACGCACATTAAATCATGAACAATAATCAGGCAATAGTGGTATCAAAACGGATACAGTATTCGACTCCAATTACCAATTATACATTGGGTCCCATTAATCAAGAAGACATATAATTAAAACAAGCAGTGTCACATGGGTCTTAAGGTCGCATGGAAAGTCAGGCCGCATGACAATCCTGGCCGCATATAAAGTCAGGCCACATATGAAGCCAGGGCCGCATAGGAAGTCAAGCCGCATGAACCACTTGGTCGCATGCTCAGGGTTAAGGTATATTCCTTGGGACAAGTGATGAAGTGACGAAAAATAAATAGGGTGCCTGTGAAGTAAGAATAAAATGATAAGCCATAATGTGTGTAAGGAAGAAAAGACAAAACCATAGAAATAAGTGCCAACGGTTCAGAGATATGTGTCTAAAGAAAATAGTGGCCGTATGCTCTCCATACCGCATGATGTCGGTACCGCATGGAGGTCTTTTGGACTAAGCAAATTTCTCGTTCGTTTAGCGAGTAAATGTATAAGGTGTTCAAGGACACTTACGTAAATCAGAAGTCATGCGTCTAATAAGATGGATACAGGCTGTTAGTATACGACAAGATTTTAGGCCGCATAAATCGCTCGAACAACATATCACTCTCAGCCGCATAGCTCACTGGCTGCATAAGAACTCCGTCTTCTCCAACAGCAGGTTCAGCCAAAAAGCTCCAAAAACTAAAATCTTATTTTCTTCATCAAAATCTCATTTTAAGTTGAAATCGGGTGATCCAAAAGCCAAAACGCTTGAAATTGAAAGCTCTATCATGTCGAAAAAATTGGTTTTTGGAATCACATGTTTTAATAGATCAAAACAAAAAAAATTCATGAAACCCATAAAATTCTAAGTTAGAACTATAGATCTACACTAATCCATCCATCAAAACAAAAAACTCCAAGTACTAAAAGTACTTAGAAACACATAATAAACACAATGGAACAATAATATGAAAGATTTTTCCATTTTATATGCAAGGTATACTTGTCTATGGAAATGAGGAGAGAAAACTAAATAAAGAGGAAGAAATGAAGAAGTGAAGAGAGAGAGAGAGAAAATATTGGGTTATATTTGGTAGGGTTGAGGGTTGAACCCAAGGTTCTCATGACTTAAACCAACCCACAAAATAAACCATGAACCAGGTTAAAGCAAAGAATAGGTCTAGCCTCTATGCACATACAATCATGCTAAAATAAAATACGTTCCAAATACGTATATCGGGAACGGGGAGTGACAAGCTCTAGATGACCGTCGTTGGTGATCTTCAGAGGGATAGATACTATAGTCCGGGATCCAATGGTGCCTTTGTTGTGACGTAGTCCTCCAGGGCTACGTCTATCGGCAGTATGCGTTTCCCACAACCATTACAGGAGTCGGCCTGATTCCAGGAAAGCATTGACCGTCATATTGCGTCTCTACGTGATGAGTTGCTGCAAAGGATTACGGAGCAGCCCCAGTCAGCCATAGACGGATGATCCGACGCTCTTCGCAAAGTTTGATAACACTCGAGCACAACATCATGGGGCTCAGGACTCTGAGTGAGAGGATAGAGTGTGGTGTAACTGAGTTGGTCTCATTGATAAAGCATAGCGTGACGGCGCTATAGGGGTCACATGTAGACCTGGCGAGTCACTAGCGAGGATATAGGATTTAGTGGCTCATAACACTTCGAGGATGCTATTTATCATGGATTCATACAACATTCGAATGGTAGTGTTAGAACAAATACGTCCTCCTAGTGCGCCTGCATGGACACCGACTCCACCGATGACACTCCCTCCTCCCGACTCCACCTTCATCGGCATATGTGACGATTTCACAAGAGGAGTATGATATGCGTATGTCCTAATCGATCCACGGTGCTCCTCATCCTCCTCCTCCAGATCAGCAATAATCCTAGTTAGGATATTTTATTTGTTTTGTTTGTGTATTGGCCCATGATTTTGGGTCCTTTATGTATTTTTTTCACATTTATTGATATAGTTGATTATTCCAAACTTTATGTATCTCGGGCTTGAGATCCAATACTAGTTGTGATGATTCCTTGATATTCAGTTCATAATTTATGTATCTTATTCTTTTTGCCCAGTTTGTAATGCCAATGTGTCCTTTACTTAAAATTTTACTTTATTATTCATCTCAAATGCATGCGAATTTACCGGTGTTGAGTGTTCCACCGAAGGGGTCGGTGAACCCAGAAAATTCAATAGAGGGTTGCTCAGGGTCCATTTATATAAACTATGATTCGATACAAATATAGGCAAATTATTATGAAAACTACTCTATAACAATCTACATGCTATTTTTTGTTACATTTTTTTCTAGTTTAAAGAAGTTTTGCGACGTACATCGACGAAAGAAAAATGTCAATAACATGTATCAAGACATCGCTAAGCTGTTTCGTAGACGTCGCTAGATTGTCGCTAAATGTCGCTAACTGTAAAAACTTGTAAACACCTTCAAATTTTTCCTTTTATATTTTAGATTTCGTATCATTTAAATTTTCTTCATTATTATTATGGTTATTATTTAAATTATTATTACCTTATATAAATATTTGTCTCATAATTATCTAACTTATAGCTAACTAGCTATAGACCATTTGTCTATTTTAGTATTTAATTATAATAGTTTAGTATGGTAAAAAAAATAAAGCAATGAACCTGACACCCTTTCTTCCATGATTTGAATTTCAAATCTCCTCTATAAATCCCAATCAAATCTCCAAAAATAGAAAGCATTCAATCCTTAAATAATCCTAGTCATTAAATATCCTATACTAGGAAACCCACCTTCCTCTCCTATAATCCTACATGGTAATCCCATTACACCAAACCAAATATTTCCTTATTAAAACATTAATTCATATCAAATATCCTCAATTACTTTCTAAATCACTTCAAATACCTTACTAGTATTTTCTCCATAAATTCTCGTTAATCTTCAATCAATTTCTAATAGAATTTCTAAATGAATCCTAATTATTCCTAATAACTATAAATTCAAATTATTTCCTTCTTAGTATAACATCTCAATCTCCCTTCCAATTTTGGAAGACATAATCAAATCCCTCTTAACAATTTTCTAATCATTTCAATAAATTTCTATTGGCTAATACCTAGCAATTTCTTACAAACACTCACAAACCCGACCTCCGTTTTCTTCTTATTTGATTTGAATTTCAAATCCCATATGAATCCCAGCCAAATCATCATCATTGATAGCATCCAATCCTTCCTCTTTTAGACTATTCAAATTTCATCCATTTTGATCCTAAATCAATCAAATCTTGTTAACTCTCCCATATCTTCCTTAATTAACCATCAAATCACCAACTCATACTTTATTCCATCCTCATCACTCATAAACCTATATGAATTATTACCAATATTACACTATAGTAATTAGTCCTTTCCTATATTAAAAAACCTCCTATAACTATAAACCCTTAGATTATATATATATATATATATATATATATATATATATATATATATATAAAATGGTAAGTGTGCCAGTATTAGTAAATTTATATGTTAGATTTTATTCTCTTATTTGAAATTCAAAATTCAAATATCATTATTTAAACTCATTCATTAAATTATTAATGCTTTTCATAATAAGCAGCCATACCCATTACTTCTTATTTTCTTGTTTGCAAAACCTATCCAAGACTACATTCATTCCAATATTTATTCTTCTTTCCATATTCTGTTATCCCGAACCCTCAAACCAACCTTCGTTCACCATCTTTTCTGCAATGACTCTATCATCTACCTCATTATCTCCCTCTTCTCCTTCTCCTTCTCCTTCTCCTTCTCCATCTTCTTCTTCTTTCTTTTCTCCTTGACAACTGCCCCAATTCGACGACCCCCGAATCGACCGATACAGCGCAATTGTCGGCCGACTGCTGCTGCTGTTCACACGCTGCACACAACTGTGTACACTCTTCCCCAGGCCGAGAATGCCTCCTCCCTCGATCCCAAGTCACCTCCTTCGAGTCCAAGTGGTTTGGAGGCCATCCGAGTCTCCTAGAGGCCAAAAACGTTATGAGATCACTCACAGTAATTGAATCTTTTGGATATATTTCATCACTTAACCTTTTCTGTTTTCATTCCTCATATATTTATATACATGTATGATGATTAGATCCATACAAAAATATCCCCATGCCATGCTAACCCTATTGATCTCATGCAAAACCAAAGTATCAAAGCATACCAATATCCTAATTTACGGGTACATTCTTAGATCTAGTAAATAGATTTCGTTAATGAGATTTGTTTCATTTATATAAATTTTAGAATTTAATAGTTTATTTTAAACATATTTTTGATGATTAGATGCATGATTTGGAGGCCCCAATATTAGTTTAGTTGATGTACAAGTAGTTGGGTAGGTTTCAATCATAGTTTCAAGTCACGTTGTATATATATATATATATATATATATATATATATATATATATGGATACCCATAACCAAATGTATATGATTATTGCGTAGCGTAGGACACAATGTTTGCAAGTTGTGTTCAACACTATGCATGTATTAGGAATAATTGTCGAATATCAAAAACTCATCGATTATGTTTCATATGACGATTTCCTAATTTAACACCATCTAGATAGTGTTAGAGTCATTTTCAATTTAAATTTCTTCTTTAGGACATTTGGGATCCGCAACATCTTCGGACGTGGACATTGGACTAGGTTTCATCTTTGCAACAACCGGTAACAGACAAGTGTACCTTGCCATGATGTATTACAGTTCCTATTGTTATATATTATTATTATTATTATTATTATTATTATTATTATTATTATTATTATTATTATTATCATCGTCATTATATTTACTTTTTGTGTACAGTGTGTTGCCCTAAGGCAATAGTCATTACTTAGAGTCCGAGTTATATTCGGGTGCCGATGTTCGTTCGCGAAGTTGGGTAACAATATTAGAATTGTCTTCACAATGCCACAACCGTGCTGATATTTTGCACGTCATACCTTAGGACATATGACACGACATTTCATGTGACAACATCCGTACTCGATATTTTTATAGAGATCAAATTCTGTGTTTGGTGCTAGGACTCATGACTTGATATACTACTCTATTACTTATTATGACTCGTTGACTAGTTAGAGGTTGTAGCCTTGCGTGTCATGGACACGAAACATGAGGCCACATGGGAGGGGAAAGCATACACTGTATGTTGGGCTACTTTCATCATTAGTTGTTGTTATCTCTTTATACGATCCAACGATGTAGATAAAACAACCAGAACTCGTCTTACCCGATAGACCAAATTCGAACCGAGTTCGGTCTGACCTTGGCAGAATAGTTCTGCTCGGCTTGGATCGAATTCGGATCAAACTCAGTCAGCCTCATGCTAAAGAGTTCTGTATGAAATAGACCGAAATCGAAACAAACTTGGACTGAACTCAGCCTGGTCTCGGCAGATTCTCAAACTGCTATTTTGAACTCTAATTCGATAGCTTCAGCTTCCCGAGATTGTCCGAGACACAGATGACGCTTGTCACACTCGGGATATTCTTCATATAGTTTGGGAACCCCACCCAACACCAACAAATACCCCTTCCCAAGTAGGTGGAGGAGCCCGTCATACTGATAATCCTCCGCCTTAAGCACATCTCGTGTCCAATGATATCGAGTTGCAATATTCTTGGAGTGACTGTGAAATAACAGTTTCTTTATAAGATGGATTACACTCTGGCTATTGCAAAGCAAAATATACTACTCTTGCTTAAGACCAACTTCCTGCAAAAATGACTTTATCTACAAAAACTCCTTGCAAGCCTCTATCGCCACATGGAACTCTACCTCTGTCGTAGATATGGTAACACATTTTGCAACTACAAATGCCACAAAATTGCTTCATCAGCAAATATTATAACGTACCCCATAGTCGATCTCGTCGTGTCTACAAACCCAGCCATATCAACATCAGTATAACCAACCAGCTTCGGCTATCACAACCAATGAAAGCTTCCAATTAGCAGTGCCATGAAGGTATCATAGAATCCACTTGTCTGCACTCCAATATACCATTCCTGAGTTAGAAAGATACTACTAACTATGCTAACTGCATTAGAAATATTTGGCCTTGTACACACCATGGCATACATGAGACTTTATATAGTTAAAGCATACAAAACCTGATCCATATCTTTATTTTCGTCCTCGGTAGATGGAAACTGCTCCGTAATAAACTTAAAGTAAGCTGGAAGGGAGTTGTTCACTTTCTTTGACTCGTCCATCCTGAAATATTGAAGTACCCGATTAATGTACTACTTTTGAGACAAATACATCAGTTTGGACTCTCTCTTTCGGCTGATCTTTATCCCAATAGTAGTCTTTGTTGCACATAAATCTTTCATAAAGTAGGCTGCACCGACTTGGTATTTCAACTCCACAATGTCGTTGGCATTTTGACCCACCAATAGTATATCATCTACATAGAGCAAAAATATGATAAAACCATCCTCGATAAAGTACTTCAAAAATACACAATAGTCAGAAGTCATAAGTGCATAATCATGCTACACCATTAATGACTCTAACTTTTTGTACGACTACCTCGGAGCCTGCATCAGATCATACAAGGTCTTCTTCAACTGACAGACTAAACGTGACTAGTCCTATTCACAGAATACCTCTGGATGCTCTACGTATAACTGCTCTAAATCATCATAGAGGAATGCCATCTTCATGTCCATTTTGTCTACCACCAAGTGTAACCCCCTTGATTTTTCAAAATTTATTTTTCATAATTTTCTGTAATTTTTTGAAATTAAAACTAAGGTATTTTATGATTAAATGATTTTTAAAGGTTATTAATTAATATTAAAATATTATGAAAATAATATTTTCTAGTGTAAACTGAAAAACTAGACATAGGGTAATTTTCTGGAAATTTATTGGACCCCGGAAGCATTTTTAAAAGCCCTAAAAACTAAGTTTAAATAAACCAAATTAAACCCTAGAAATAAATCCGGTTCAATTGAACCAAACCAACCCAAACCGACCCAAGCCGTGTTAAACCGAACCAACCCAAATCTATTCCTTAACGGGTCGGGTCGGATCCGAATCGAACCCGACCCGGACCCGAAACCCTAACCGAAACCCTAATTCCCAATCCCATCCGGAAACATTATTCCGGCCCCCCTTAAAACCCCTCGAAGGTCACGCCCAGCCGGCCGAAACCCTAGCCATCTCCTCGTACAGAAAACTGCGGCACCGCTCCGGTCATCCCCTCCTCCCTCGCCTGAACCCTAGCATCGACGACCCTCGTCGATCCCCCATCTCTCCCCACAGCCCCAGCCGCCTCACCCTCAGCCCCGCTCTGCCTTTCCTTCTCCTTCCTCGGCTGACTAGCCCCTCGCCGCCCGAGCTCGACCCCGACCGCCTGAGACCTAGCCACCCCGAGCCCCATCTACCCTCGACTTTCTCCCCCGACTCCACCGGCGTCGAACCCTCGATGAATACCACCACCCCAAACCGTCGACCCAGCTCGACTCGATCCCCTCACCGTCTCCACCTTCCCTCCGCCCTAGCCCAGCCCAGCACCACCACCATCACCCCTTCCCCCTCGAGCCCGACCCTCCACCACCTCAGCAGCCATCTCCGCTCCGCCTCCGCCTGTCGACCCATCCCCGGCCGTATCAGCCCTCCTCCGGCGAAGTCTCCTGAACCCTAGCCCGGACACGGTTGACCCGGATACAGCAGCAATCCAGAACCTGGACACGGCTGACTCAGGACACAGTAAAGTGACCAGGACACGAGAAATCCTCGTTCCACGGAGCCCTGTTCAGGTAACCCGTTCTCTCTCCCCGTTATCCCATTTTCCGTTCTATCAGTTGTGACGAGTAGGCTGTGTAACCCTCTCGATGCCCGTGCAACCCGATCGGTGCGTCACGTCCTGTGGCGATCGCGAACCGCGATCCAAAAATAGGAAAAAACAATACCCCATTTTCCCCCGGAACTGAGTACGCCCCGCCAAACGGGACGACTTGGTCGCATGCGGTCTTCACCGAAACGTGTGCGCCGTTGATACGGACGTGCGAGATTTCACAGAAGTTGATTTGGATGTGCGTGCATACCGGAATCAACGCGTATCCGCCGACAACGCCCCGTATCCGCCTACTCTGAAATACGTTGTAACTTAGTGTACACACGTCGGATCGAAACAAAACTTGCTCCATCGGACTCGTAGAAATACGCTGGTCCTGTGACCCAAGTTTGGTTCGATTCCGAAAACGTTGACAAAATCGCATATCGTGGGCCCCGCGGCTCCACTTGACGGGCAATTTTTTGATCGGCTCATCGGAATCCAATTCTGAAAGTTTTGTTGGGTTCATATCATCGTTCTGGACTTGTTGACACTAAGTTTGACGAATTTGGAGACCTTTGTCCCTGACACATTTTTCGGTGCAAAGTGGCCCACATGTGGACCCCGCTTTGACCAGAAAATATCATTTTTGCTCTTGTGTCCAAATTGGACTTAAGGACAGGCGTTTCTAGCTATTTGATATTTTCTGAGACTGTTGGTGATGTTTATTACAGCTTTTGGAGGAGTACCTACAGGATCCATTGATACAGGGACAGCTGTTGATATTTAAACCCCAAGCAAGTGTACCTTGCCAACATTGCAGTTCTTGTTACATATTTTCTTGATTTATTTATATATTGTTGTACATGCTTGACCTAGGACCGTGTGACTTTACTTAGCGTCCGATTAATAGTCGGGGGCCAACTCCGTACGCGGAATTGTGTAAAGTCACCTAGAGATGGATACCGTGACCCTTTATATTCTCGTACTTGTCTTATCAAGTACCTCATAACCCAGGATACTTGATACTATTCATGAGACATAATCTTCATGAGATATTCATGGTGATTCTATATAGGATACAGGTTTTATGACATAGACATTATATTCATAGACATTATTATAACTTGCTGCATTAGTTATGATCTTGCGTGTCATGGATATGAGACGTGTGATTACATTGGGTGGGGAGAGAATTACCATACAAAAGGCTGATTATATATATATAATAATTTAATGGAAGTGCCTTAGACTCTGGCAACAGAGCTTTGGTACCGTACTGGCCCTTCGAGATAATACTGCTATGGATTTCTCCGACACTGATCCTGTAGTAGGCTCAGCCCGAGTATGACTAAAACTCTCACTTGCATATCACTTAGCTGGTCATATATACTTAACCTATTATTTTATTTATTGATGCACTGCATTTATTTTGGCTTGTATTATCTGTACCTTGCTATATCCCCTGAGGACCTGGATCCGGATTATGTCCCCAGGATTAGCAGATGAGATCTATCCCGAGGTATACGGAGTATGAGCATTATCAAGAGCAGGCACTGGAGCAGTACCAGATCCAGTAGACGAGTGATCACCGAGGGTATCTTCTGAGTATATACTGTTTCCATACTCAGTATTTGCTGTGGTTATCTTTATTCTTGTATCTTGACATATGTATCAGACTCATTATCGGGTTATTTCTCGAGTTTATATTTTATTGAGATTGATCTTGCTTTAGGATTCTGATATTGTTGTATTCATATATGTGGATGAGATTAGTAAATTTAGACCATTATTGTTGTACTACAGCTTAAGTGCGTCCTGATGGATCCATTAAATTGGGTTTGTCCATCGGTGTGTGCTGCTGGCCATTGACATGTGTCTAGTCCCTCGATATTTTGGGACTGGGGCGTGACACCAAGTCAAAACTGGCTACTCAAACTAGTACCATCCCAGTTGATGTTTTCAGCCCTAAATGACAAATTGACAACCACCAAAAAGATTTTATCGAAATCTATGCCCTTTCGCTGATGTAGCCTTTAACTCCAACCTTATTTTAATTTATATCGAGGGTGAGTAGCATCTTCTGTCTGCTTTACTTTGAATACCCATCGGTTCTTCAAAGCTTTCTTGCCCTTTGGAAACTACATCCGCTCATAAGTGAAGTTTGCCTGTAAGGAACTCATATCCTCCTACATAGACCACACCACTCATGTCTATATTCATCTTTTATCGCCTCTGCGAATCTTCTAAGCTATCCTCCATCAGTCAATAACACATACGCATCTGGTGAGTACCTTGTGGATGGTTGACGCTCTCTCGTTCTCTACCTCAATGGAACCTCTAGCATTAGTTGTATACCAACAACCTTATTCCCTTCAGGAACTACCTCCTCAACATGCCCATCCTCCTAAGGGGCATCCTGACCACTATTAATAAGCTGATGATCAAGGTTGGGAGCATCTCCATGTATTGGATCTTCCGTAATTGGATTCTTTATAGTGTCCTCTAGAAACAACTTGAAATATAATGACTCTAACTCAAGAAATTCCTCTGCCTCAAAAGGTATCTCAGAATCTTGAGTTGGTCATGGTCTGATCCTTGACGAATATCACGTTCTTGCTTCTATAGACTTCGATTCACTTGCAATCTCTTTGGTTTGGGGGAACAATTTTTGTATTTTGTTCCCAACAGAGTGATATCAGAGCCAGGTTCTGTTGATATCAACTGAGTGGTATCAGAGCTTTTGGTTCTATTGATACTAATAGAGTGGTATTAGAGATTTTGGTTTTGCTAACCAAGATAGTGGTATCAGAGCTTTGGGTTCAAAGTATCAGGTGTCAGAGTTGACAATCAAGCAAAGGAGAATATATGGACGTAAAGCCGGTGCATATGGTAAACCTAAGTGGTTCTAGTTACCATTATAGGTAGAGAAAGTTGAATTTGTTGTTCATTAAGTAGTTGCATCTAACAATATTTTTTCCAAGAAGACTAGTGATAAATTCGATAGGAATTGGAAGTTTGAGCATATACATGTGTGTGGGTCTATCATGAAATTCATGGACGAGAATGTGTATAATTACGTCGCTTATATTGAATATACAAGAATATTTTGGAAGAAGCTAGAATCCTTGAACGCGAAAAAGATCGAATAAACAAGTTGTTCCTGATCTGAATGATGATGGATCCGAGGTACAATGATGGCATATTTATTAAGGATCACCTGAGTGAGTTTTAGGGCATGGTTAACAAGTTATCCTCTATGGAGTAATATTCGATGATGAAGTTTAGGAACTGTGGTTTCTTTATTGGTTTCCAAAATTATGAATTTTGCTAAGAGCGAGATATTAAATGAAGAGATGCTAAGAAAATCATAAGGCATTTCATCTTTATCTCATTCAAAAATACTTATTTCAGAGAGCTGCAATAGAAGTAAAACCAACGGTTCATGCAGTGGCAGATACAAGAGCAGATACAAGTCTAAAGGTCGGTACAAGGATCCGAATGCTATTATTATGCAAAAAAGGTTCATATCAAGCAAAATTATTTCTCATGGAAGAGAGAGAATAAAAGGCGACAAGGGGAGATCACAACAGCGTCTGCCCAGCACATGGAGGCGATATAATCACTATAGGTGATGAAATAGTTATGAACCTCACTTGTGGTGATAATTCTTGGCTGGTGAACTCAGGGGCTTCAACCGACGTATCTCACAATAGGGCAATGTTTGCCATTTACATAATAAGACACAGTGGAGTGTTGATGATAGAAAACTGAGACGTGTCAAAAGATGTTGCTATTGGAGATGTGCATTTGAGAACTAAGACATGTACAATTCTTGTTCTCATAGATGTTCATCATGTCTCCGATATCTGTTTCAACCTGGTATCGGTTGAAAAGTTGGATGATGAGAGATTCTTTAATCTCTTCAGGAATGGTAACTGAAAGCTTTCTAGGGGTTCTATGATGATTGTAGAGGAAGCAAGAAGTCCTGTCTCTAATAAATGGAAGGGAGCATACATGGGGTACAAGAGATAAATGCATTCAGTGATGCTTCTATCGAGTTATAGTATAAGCATCTTAGCCATATCAACAAGAAGGGAATGAGCTACTTGTTGAACCTGAAAGTAATTACGGTGATCAAGTCTACAAAATTGGAGAGATGCATGCATTGCATGGATGGAAAGAAAATATGGTGTCTTTTCAAAGTCCCTAAGTTCAAGGAAGTCGGCGTTGCACGAGTTAGTTCACTCGGATGTCTGTGGACTTATAAAGGTAAAAACTACTTTGTGCTTCTTATTTTGTGACTTTTATTGATGACTATTCTAGAAATATTTGGCTCTATGTTACAAAGACCAAGGATCAGGTATTGCCTACTTTTGAAGATTTTTAGACCTCTATTGAAAGGGAGATCCATAATAAGTTAAAGTGTGTTCGGTCTGACAATGGCAACGAATACATTGGTCCCTTTAATTCTTATTGCAGAGAGTAAGGAATTCGACACCAGAAGATTCTGCCAAAGATACCTCAACTCAATGGTGTAGAGGACCGTATGAACATAACACTGATGGAGAGCGTACGGTGTTTGCTGTCAGAAAAAATTTACCCGACAGTTATTGGGGTGAGGCTCTTAATACTACTACTTATGTTATTAGTTTGTCTCCTAGTACTCCTTTGCAGGATGATGTACTTGATAACCATCTTTGTTGTTCGAATCTTTCTTTGAATTTGTTATTTTAGGGGTTAAAAGATGGACTCAAAAAAAGGAAGATTACAGTAAAACTTCTTGTAAAAAAGAATACAAGCTGATTGGAAAGACAACTCTTAATTAGAGAAGATTACAATCTATGTAATAGATAGAATGCTAGCTAGAAGAAATAGAGAAAATGGAAAATTATTCTTCTCTTTACAATCGTAGTTGTTACAACGAGATATAACAAGAACAAAAAAAGCTTGCTGGGGTAATGAAGATCATCATTCCTCAAAGTAAGATTCGTCATATACGACGTCTACTTACAGGTAGCAACAAGTTCAAAGGATGAACTTCTGGATCACTCCTAGCCACCCTCGAGGAAGAACTTGGACTCTTAAACTTGCTTACTGCTAGGATATCCGCGTAGATTTTGGGTGCTGACCGAATGTGTCTATCTTCCCTTTTTCAACCTTAAGAAAATAAGCAATACACACACACATATATATATGAGGTCTCCACCAATCTTATACAGCCCCATATCCCCAAGATCTATCAAATTCGGGGTAGGTGAACCAACCTCCAACTAATCCGTCAAACTATGCAGTCTGTGCTAACAGTAGCAGCCTGTGCTGATAGCAGTAGTAGTCTACACTGAAAGTGTCATGCCTCTGTGTGATGAACGCAATCCAGTCGCGCACGCAACCACACAACAATTCTGCATAGAAGACCGCGTAGAAGCTCTGCATAGAAGTACGTACAGCAGCTCTGTGCAGACCCTATGCAGCAGCCCCGTACACAATAACCATGTAGCAGCTTCGCAGTGTGCAAGCCCCACACAATATCCCCATGCACAAGAGTCGCGTGCAGGTTGCCTCACGCAAAAGCCTGCGTGCAACCAAGCGCCATCTCGTGCCCGTGTTCGTGCGAAGATTAAAGTACCATCAAAGTGCCACTTGCGTCCTTCGCCCGAGCCTAAGTCCGAGTCGCGACTTAGCTCCTTGGAAAATTCCCATAGAGGATAATAAAAAACATAAATGTCCCTTTGAGAATTTAAACTTCGACCCTCTAGAAAAATATTCCATACGGACCACCACACCCCCTGTTGGAAACGAAACATGGAAACCGTTCCCCAAACCAGAGAGTACCTACGAGAGACCCAGCAAAATGCACAAACCAAAAATACCAAACACAAATCGCAGACACAAAGATTTTTAAGTGAAAAACTGATATAGAAAAACTACGGGATGATCAGAGTCCAACCCTGAAGAACCTTCACTAATGGAATAAAGAGATTACACCCTCTACAAGCTCCGCACCGATCCAACACAAATTATCGTAACTCTTTGAAACAAAAAATAGATTACAACCACGAAGAAAAAAGACAATGAGAAATACCCCAAATTGATCTTATTCTCCGAAACAACCTCCAATCCTTCTTTATTCTCTCCAAAGTTGCAATGACACTCTTGCCACATTTTTCTCTCTTTGGAACAAAAAATAGATTACAACCACAAAAAATATAATAAAAAAAAAAAAATCCTAAATTGATCTCCTTCTCCGAAACGGCCTCCAATTCTTCTTTCTCCTCTCCAAAGTTGTAATAGCACTTTTGCCATCTTTTCTTCTCTCTTTTTAATTTTTTTTATTGTTGTATATTGCATGAGCCTTTATATAAACCCTTGCATAAATTAGGATTTCCATATAGAAATCTATATATGGTAGACAAAAATATTTATGGAAATCTAATTACATTCAATCATATATTTAATAAAAAATAAATCATAAATTGACTTGCCATTAATTGGAAATCCAATTATATGGAAAGTTAATATATGAAATATCTAATAATAAATATATAATTAAAGTCAAAGATAAAAATCTAATATAATATTTGCTAACCAAAAATGTTCCAATACACGATGCTCGATGAACTTTTCGAGCTTTTCTGACACACGGATGGCGCTCGTCGCACTCTGGGATATTCTCCACATAGGTTGGGAGCTCCACCGACTCCAACAAATCTCCTCCTTCACAACTATGTGGAGGGGGTCGTCATCCCGGTGATCCGCCTGCAGTACTCAAATATTTCCCTTGGAAGAATCTTTGTGAGCATGTCTGCCCCGTTGTCATCTGTATGAACCTTCTCAAGTACCGCTTCCTTCTTTTCTACAATATTCTGTATCCGATGATATCGAGTCTCAATATGCTTGGACCGGCTATGAAATATCTGGTTCTTCACAAGGTTACTAGCACTCTGACTATCGCAAAGCAAAAGGATACTGCTCTTGCTTTAGCCCAATTTCCTGCAATAGTTTTTTCATCCACAATAACTCCTTGCAAGCCTCTGTCGTCGCAATGTACTTTGCCTCTGTCGTCGACAAGACAACACACTTCTGCAACTATGAATGCTACGATACTGTTACATCAGCAAACATCATCATATAGTCCAAAGTCTATCGCCTCGTATCTACATCTCCAGCCATATCAGCGTCGGTATACCCAACCAGCTTCGCTCGTCACCACCAAAAGAAAGTCTCCAATCGGCAATGCCCTGAAGATATGTAGAATTTACTTAACCCCACTCCAATGTACCCTTCCAGGATTATAAGTATGCCTGCTAATTGTGCCAACTGCGTGAGCGATGTCTGGCCTAGTATACACCATAACATACATGAGACTCCCATATCTGACTTATATGGAATGCTCCATATCTTTCTTCTTGTCCTTGGTAGATGGATACTGCTCCTCAGTGAACTTAAAGTGAGACCCAAGGGGGTTACTCACTTTCTTTGACCCGTCCATCACGAAACACTGATGTACTCGGTAAATGTACTTCTTTTGGAACAAGTGTAGCAGCTTGGACTCTCTCGGCTGATTTTTATCCCAAGAATATTCTTGGATGCATCCAAATCCTTTATTGAGAATGCCGCATCCAGTTGGCGCTTCAACTCCACTATCCTAGTGGCATTCCGACCCACCAATAACATATCATCAACATAGAGCAGTACAATGATAAAATTATCTTCGACAAAGTATCTCACAAATACACAGTGGTCCGACGTCGTCCGTACTTAACCATGCTCTACCATAAATGACTCAAACTTCCTGTACCACTATCTTGGAGCCTGCTTCAGACCATAAGAGCTTTTCCTCAACTGGCAAACCAAGTGTGATTTATCTTTCTTACATAATTCCTCTGGTTGCTCCAAGTACAACTCCTCCTCAAGATCATCGTGGAAGAATATAGTCTTCACGTTCATTTGTTTGACCTATAAGTCAAAACTGGCTGCCAATGCTAACACCACCCGAATAGACGACTGCTTGACTACTGGCAAAAAGATCTTATTATAATCTATGCCTTTTTGCTGACCGTAGCCTTTAACTACCAGTCTCACTTTGTATCGGGGGCGAGTAGCATCATCTGTCTTCTTCACTCTTAACACCCATCGATTCTTCAAAGCCTTTTTGCCCTTTGGCAACCATACCAGATCATAAGTAGAGTTAGCCACCAAGGAACTTATCTCCTCCTGCATGGCCTCCATCCACTCCTGCATGTGTTCGTCTTCCATATCCTCTGAGAAACTTTCGGGTTCTCCCCCGTCATTCAAAAGTACATACTCATCCGGTGAGTATCTTGTAGATGGTCGACGCTCTCTATCGCTCCTCCTCTACGGAAGCACTGGTGCTGGCTGTATATCAACAGTTTTCTCCCCTTTAGGAACTACCCCCTCGGCATGCTCATCCTCCAGAGGGTCACCCTGACCACCATCAGCAGGCTGATGATCAAGGTTGGGAGCAACTCTATGTACTGGCTTTCCCATAATTGGATCCTCTGCGATGTCCTGTGGAAACTGCTCGAAGCAAAATAACTCTAACTCAGGTAATTCCTCAACCTCAAAAGGCATCTCAGAATTTTAAGTGTTGGTCATGGTCTGATCCTCGATGAATACTACGTCCCTGCTTCTGTAGAGCCTTCTTCCCACTGGATCGTAAAGTCTATAGCCAAACTCATCCCGACAGTAGCCGACAAAGACGTACTGCCTCGTCTTCGGCTCAAGTTTGGATCTCTCGTCCTTTGGTACATGCATAAAGGCCTTACAACCAAACACTCGCAGGTGATTGTATGATGGCTCTTTGTCATACCATACTTTGTCAGGCATATCACCCTGCAAAGGAGCACTAGGAGATAAATTAATTATATAAGCAGCTGTGTAAAGAGCCTCATCCCAATAGCTGCCCGACAAGTTTGTTTCTGACAGCAAATATTGTACCCTCTCCATCAGCATCTTGTTCATGCGCTCTACTACACCATTGAGCTGAGATGTCTTTGGCTGAGTCTTCTGGTGTCGTATCCCTTGCTCTCTGCAATAAGCATCAAAGGGACCGATATACTCGTCGCCATTATCCGACCGAACACATAGCAGCTTCTTGTACGTATCCCTTTCAACAGAGGCCTGAAACTCTTTGATAGTGGATAGCACCTGATCCTTGGTCTCTAGGGCATAAACCCAAACCTTCTTGGAACAATCATCAATAAAAGTTACAAAATAAGAAGCACCACCAATGGACTTTACCTTGATAGGACCGCAGACATCCGAGTGAATCAACTCGAGCAACGCCGGCTTCCTTGAACTTGGGTGACTTTGGAAAGAACCCTATTTTGCTTCTTCGCCAAATAGTGCATGCACCTCTCCAGCTTTTTAGACTTGAGCCCTGGAAGCACCTTCTCGTTCACCAAGTAGCTCATCCCCTTCTCGTTGATATGGCTGAACCTCCTTTGCAACAACTCGGTAGACGCATCAGTAGCTGCGTTCACCTCCTGTGCCCCCCTGTATGCTCTCTTCCATATAGTAGAGTCTGAACCTCTTGCTTCCTCTGGCAATCACCATCAAACCTCTGGAAAGCTTCCACTGATCATTCCCGAAGAAATTGAAGAAACCCTCTTCATCCAACCTTCCAACCGACACCAGGTTGAAACGGATATCAGGGACATGACAGATATCTTTAAGAAGAAGAACTGCATCTGTCTTTGTCCTCAAATGCACATCTCCAATAGCAACCGCCTTCGACACATCTTTATTGCCCATCTTCAATAATCCACAGTTGCCAGTTATGTAAGTAGCAAATAACGCCATGTTGTGAGATACGTGTGCTGAAGCACCTGAGTCCACCAGCCAAGAGTTGTCATTGTAGACGAGGTTCAAAACTACTGCATCACCTACAATGATCAGATCGCCTCCATGTGCCGATGCCACCGCTATAGTATTCTCGCCCTGCTTTCCCTTGTCGCCCTTCTTTTTTCTCTTCTAAGCGAAATAGTTCCGCTTGATGTGGCCCTTCTTGTCATAATGGTAATATTTTGAGTCCTCGTACCGACCCTTGGACCTTCTTCTGCTTTAGTCTCTGCACCACCTGGACCCTTTTTTTTACCCATTCCGCGGCTCTCTGAAACAAGTGCCTCTGAGTGGGATATGGATGAAGTACCCTGAGAACGTCTCCGCATCTCTTCATTCAATACCCCGCTCTTGGTAAACTCTAGACTGACCACGCCTTCCGGAGCAGAAGCGATCATAGACACTCGTACGGTCTGCCACGAGTTTGGCAATGTACACAACAGCCATAGTCCCTGAATCTCGTCGTTGAACTTGACTCCCATCGAGGATAGCTGGTCAACCACGGCCTGGAACTCACTTAAATGATCCGTAATGGATGCCCCATCTTTGTACCGCAGATCCATCATCATCCGGATCAGGAATAATTTATTTACCCCGGCCTTCTTCACATACAAAGATTTTACCTTATCCCACAGTGTCCTCGCGTGCTCAATACTGGCAACGTGGTTGTACAAGTTCACGTCAATGAACTGTCTGATGTACCCACACACCTGTATATGCTCGAACTTCCAGGCCTCTTCGGATTTGTCACTGGATCTCTCGGAAGAAAATACCGGCAAATGCAGCTTCTTGATAAATAGCAGATCCTTCATCTTGCTCCTCTAGTAGTGATAGTTGGTACCGTTCAGGTTTACCATGCGCACCGGCTTCGCATCCATCTCTCCTTCCTGGTTTGCCTGTCAACTCCTGATACCCTTTTAAAATTTCAGGACCTGTCTCTGATACCACACAGTTGAAAACGAAATGCGAAAACTGTTCCCCAAACCAGAGAGTACCTGCGAGAGAACCGAGAAAAACGTACAAACCAAAAAATACCAAACATAAATCGCAATCACAGAGATTTTTACGTAGAAAATTCAGATAAAAAAAATCACAGGACGATCATAGTCCAACCCTGAAGAACCTCCACTAATGGAATAAAGAGATTACACCATCTACAAGCTCCTCATGATCCAACACGGATCAACGCAACTCTTTGGAACAAAAAATAGATTACAACCACGAAGAAAAAAGACAATGAGAAATACACAAAATTGATCTCCTTCTCCGAAACGACCTCCAATCATTATTTCTCCTCTCCAAAGTTGCAATGACATTCTTGCCACCTTTTCTCCTCTCTTTATTTTTTATTATTATTATTGTATATTGCATGAGCCTTTATATAAACTCTTGCATGAATTAGGGTTTCTATATGGAAATCTATATATGGAAGCCAAAAATATTTGTGAAAATTCAATTATATTCAATCATATATTTAATGTAAATCAAATCATAAATTGACTTGCCATAAATTGGAAATCCAATTATATGGAAAGTTAATATATGAAAGATCAATTCATAAATATATAATTAAAGTCAAAAATAAAAATCCAATATAATATTTGTTTACCATAAATGTTCCAATACATGGCACTCGATGCATTTTTCGAACTTTTCTGACACACGGATGACGCTCGTCGCACTCCGGAATATTGTGCACATAGGTTGAAAACTCCACACACTCCAACAATATACATATGCTAATACAAAAGAAAACTACATACTGAGATACACACTTGGTGGTTTTTTTTATGTGTGACTTCCTAGAGTCTAAACAAAAACCCTAACATCAATTCCTAATTTTAATAGGTGAAAAATGCTTAGAGAGTTTTGGCGTGAGAAGAATGAGTGTGCTTGGGCTATTTTGATTGGTGTTCTATCAATAATGTTTCAATTTGGCTCGTACTGCTACTTCCCTAGATAACTTGTGTGTTTTGTTGCTTCGTCTCATTATTATACTACAAAGTCAGCTCATCAATTGGCTCAGCTTCTATGAGAGTCAGCTACAAACTCAAAGTTGTGTCAGGAAAATATTCTGAATGATTCGGCTTCTCAAATTTTTTCTGGAGTTGTTGAAGATTCTAATCATGTGTTCTTATCACCATGAATAAAGATCAAATTGACATATACTAAGAGCATAAATTATAGTCTTGGGCACCTGTGGTATTCGTACAACAGGTGGGTACACAATAGGAAGAAAATTGTGACAAAGATTATGATTTATGTTATTAATAATATGTCAATTTGATCTATGGAAGAATTAATATTAATTTATCAATGTCGTTGTCTTGTCATGTTATTTAATTGCCCGAAAATCTATATTGATAGTAGAAGTAAGAGTTGTATGGGTTTAGTTGGAATCGCGGTGGTATTTTTCAGTTAGGTTTTGTTTGTCAATTAGATATGTTGCCCTCTAGATGCAAAAAAAAATTATATATGCTAACGTATATGCACGTACGTTGTACGAATTAAAAAAAAAAAAATAGAAAAAAATAAAAATTTTTTTTTTTTTTTTTTCTGTACATAATTTCGTAGCTGGACTGATTAAATTTAATAATTAATTTTAATTAGTAAAGTTAGATAAGAATATATTTGTAAGAAAAAAAATTTACTCTGAAGACAACTTTTATTATATAGTGCTATATATTATTTTATTTTTTCTCTGTCAAGTATGGAATACAGGTCATCCAAAGATTAGTATGGAGTCCATCTTAAAACGGTAAAGGAAATCTAAAAAATTTCAATTGGTCCTTATATCAAAATTTCAAAGTTAGGGAGTAAATCCGGACTTTTGACATATTGTGCATGGGTTTCTGACGTTATTTGACTAAAAAGAGATGCATACAATTTTTGTAGAATATTAGCTTGCGAGATCATTTGTTTCCGTCGGTTTTTTTAATTTTATTTTCTTTGATCGTACTGATAGTTTGACTTCTTATTGGATGTTGATTCTAGTACAGGAGCTGGGGTCTCCTTAGATCCTCATTAGACTTATATTTATGACCCATGCAATAGAAATGAAGAAAACGAACAGATATGACTAAAGACTCTACTCCTAGCTAATATAGTTAGAAAGTAGAACTAATCATTTCCAAAATGACCACACACCAAAATCTTAGTTATTGTAGTAGAAGTCTAACTCTACTTAGTAGATTAGTCTAAAATCTTCTTTCCTAATCATAGCACCATATATAATTAATGCAAAGCCAAATTTCCTTGAAGTCTTATCTCTTATAATAAGATTAATCCTAATTTTCTTCTAAATCATTAGGTCTTAGAATTAATGTCAGCTAGTACTCCATCATTGTTGTTCGCCCACTGGACAGCTCTACAATTTGTGCACCGATGTAACACTGCAAACAAAGTCGTTGCTTGGATGGAGATTAGAGACACTCATACTGTTAGAATTTTATGTCTTTTATTATTGAACAATTTCAGAATACAAAATAAAATTTAAACAGATGTTACCGGCCTCTGGGGAAGTCGTGCACGAAGCACTGCCCTAAGAGTTTATTCGGGATCTGTGTGCAGACGTACCCGAAACTCCTAGTGGTAAAACCCCCGCACTACCGGAATCTCGTTGCCGCACACGACTTGGAGAGAATGACTAGGACTTAGCTCTGCCCAGAACTTGGAGATGAAGAACTGAACAGAATGTTGACAGAGTTTTCGTATGAATATTTTCTGATGTGTTGATCTACAAAGAACAAGGACGAATATATAGAACATTGTGTAACGGTCTGAATTAAATTAGGATTTAATTCAGCCGTTACGAATGAACCTGGACACCTAAACAATAACGGTTCAAAAAACCGTAACGTTCAGAATAAATTCCAACGTACAGAAAAATAAATGAAGAATAAACAGAGGAGCAAAAAGTATTTTAGGGTCCCAGCCCGAACCCGAAGAGGAAATCGGATCGGCATTCGGCGCCCGCATATGTGGACGCGTACCCGCACCCGTTACGCGCGCCGAACCGAACCGAGCCGAGCCGGACCGGGCGGCGGCGGCGGCGCGCGCGTGTGGCCCAAGGGGTTCCCCACACAACAACTTAATAGAGCAAAGGAGAGAAAGTAATATATGTACATAGGAAGGTTTTGGTGCATCCGATGTGGGACTAAAGAAAGGAAAGGAACTTGAGCTTTTGCAAGAAAAGCAAAACAAAGCAAAAACAAAAAACCAACAATCCCCCCCCCAAAAGGTCAAGTTCCGAAACAGAGATAAGAGTGAAGTGAAATAGAGAAAGAGAGAGAGAGAGAGAGCATCTGGGCAGTAAAATACTATGCATAGATGAGATGGACTACAGCCTTGAATCTCACGTAGTGACTATTGCCTTAATCTGAAGAAGTGCTTGATGGACTATGCCTTGAATCAGACTTCTTGAACCAGATTTAGAAAATAGCACACATAGTACGCTAGAGGTCCTTGGTCTATCGGGTGGCACTTTTAAATGGCCATGCGCACTTTCTACATTCATGAGAGTTGTCTGGGATCGCCCTGTCCCATAGTCGCGGCCTTCACGACCTCTCATATAGGTAAGTCCTTAATGGTTGGTGATATGAATCAACCTAGCATTACAGCTTGGACCTATTAAGAGTTTAAACTCATCCTAAACATATCACACAGGAACACTGTCACCATAGGGATGGGGAGTTATTGTACACATGTATAGCCGCTTGGGCTTTATTTTAATGAGATTTTAATCTCGAGTCAGTGTTCCATAAAGTCACCTAAGTTCAGCTTGTTTCTACCCATTGAACCGGCTTCTTGGGATCTCCAGTCAGACTCGGTTGGGTTGCCACTGCTGGTGACTAATTTATGGGCTTAACCCCATCCCCCTCGATGATTCTAGGATCAAAGTCCTAGACAGACCCTTCGTCAAGTGATCTGCAAGGTTCTTTTCTGACTTTATATAGTCAAGAACCACATATTTGCCTAGGCTTTTTATTGACTTGAAGCGCAGCTGCAGGTGCCTGTTCATCTTAGCATTCACAGAATCATACTTTAGTAGTTCAATAACAGATTATTATCACAATTTATAAAAATTGCAGGAACAGGACTAAGAGAAACAGGTATATGCATAATAAGAATTTTAAGCCATTCAGCTTCTGTGCAAGTTGTATCTAAAGCTATCATTTCAGAGTCTATTATACTCCTAGCTATGATAGTTTGCTTACAAGAGCTCCAGGAGATTGCAGCTCCTCCTAGAGTAAATACATATCCAGTAGTGGATTTTATATCATGTGAGTCGGTTACCCAGTTTGCATCTGAATAACCTTCTATGATATCAGGGTGCCTAGTAAAATGAAGTTTGTAATCTAGGGTGCCCTTGAGATATCTAAAAACCCTATCCAAGGCAGTCCAATGTGACTGATTTGGGTTACTGGTATATCTACTTAGTCTCCCAATAGCAAATGCAATATCAGGTCTTGTCCTGTTTGTTATATACATAAGGGAGCCTATCATCTGTGAATATTTATGTTATTTCAAATGTGATCCTTCATTCTTTTTCAGTCTTGGGAATAAGATCTAAGGTCATCATTCTTTTAATAGAACCTAGTCTGCCATGCCAAACATTTGAAGATTCTATATTAGAGACAATGAGAGAACAATCAGAAATTTTATTTATTGTACTTAAAATGAAAAGACCGTCTTTTACAAAGCCTTTCCCTATAAAGGAGTCATGTTTAGAAAAAACTACTTTATTAGCCTCCATTACAATTTTGTATCCTGAGGCTACAAGAAGGGATCCACTAACTAGGTTTCTCCTGACAGACGGCACATGAAGAACATCATGAAGAGTTAAGATTTTTCCTGATGTCATCTTCAGGTTAACTTTTCCTCTTCCAATAATTTGTGCCGTTGAGCCATCTCCTAGGGTCACACCTCCTCCACTTGATTCCTGATAGTTTGAAAAATAGGAGCGATCAAATGAAACATGAACATTAGCTCCAGAATCCAACCACCAATCATCAGAATGGTAAGAGAGGTTAATTAGGGGTTGAAAGCTTACAGACCTGAAGGAACTCGAAGAACCTTTGTGAAGCATGTTCGCTTCTGGTCTAACTGAGTCCTTTCCTTTGTAGGAGGTCTGGACAGCTTCCTTCTTCCTATGGTAGCAGTTGGTGGCCATATGGTTTATTTTACCACACACAAAACAAAACCTCTTCTGATCCTGAGTCTGACTGAAGTTCCTAGGTATTTGGTTTTGTTGATGATGGTTGTGGTGGTTAGGCTGAAAGTTTTTCTTCTTCTTGAAGAAATTCTTTTTGGGTTTATAAGGAAAATTAGACTTGGGTTTTCCTTGGCCTTCTACAAGGTTTACCTTAGCTTTAGATTCAGTCTTAGGCTTAGACCTCAATCTAATTTGTTCTTCGGTTCTAATTTTCTTTAGGACTTGATTGTAGGTAAGGTCTCCTTGTGTATGGATAAGATCCTTAGCCGTATCAGACCAAGAGGGAGGTAGCTTGTCTATTAGGCATGCTATTTTATGTTCATTAGAGAAAGATGTCCCTTTGGCTTGAATATGTCTAAGGTATTCTTGGAATTCATGGAGCTGGTCATTCATTGGTTTGTCATCTACCATGAAATACCTATTAAAGGTTGAAGAATTAAACCTTTCTATTCCGGCATCATCACAGCCGTATTCATCTTCCAAGGCTTTCCAGAGTTCTTTAGCGCTCTTGTATTCAAAAAATATATCATACAAGGATTCAGATAATGCGCTTAGAATTCTATGAAAACAATGAAAGTCTATCTCTTTAGGGGTTTTAGGTTTCGATGAGGTGGACACTGCTACGTCAGACTCAGTATCATCAGAATCGTTTGTGATAGGTGTGGACCCATCAATGGCAGAAATAAGACCTAAGGTCGTGAGCCAAAATTTCATTTGGCTCTGCCATCTCTTGAAATATGAACCATCAAACTTAGCAGGTTTTGCAGTAGATGATTCCTCCTTTCCAGTCATGATTGCGGTCTGAAAATATAAATTTATTTAATAACAATGTCTAAGATAATAATTTAGGAGGTCTTTGCTAATCAATCTTAAAATCTTTAGTTTTTCAAGTGTTGATCAACTCAGGTTAGCTGTAGGGGCCGGTTCCCAGCTAGCGGTGGTCCGAAGACTCTTAAATACCGTGTCGCTTAGGGTTATTTACACCCGGTTGACAGAAGGACCCTTTCGGCTTGTGCCCGAGTTTGTCTCTACTTTGAAACTTTAGATTCAAGATTTTATTTGCAATTTCCTTTTACTAAACTATTTTCTTTTGGTCCTAGATTGCTTTCAGAAATACTAATTGATTAAAATGAAGCAAATGACAAAATTATATTTGCTACGAAATCAACTATTAAAATGTATTTGCAATTGACAAAGTTGTAAGCAACTTGATAAGTAAATAATTAATCAGAAATTGAGGAATTGAAACAAATTTCTACAGTGTTAAAAAATTGCTACAGATGTTTGAGAAATCAATTCTAACAAATTAAGAGAAATCAATTGTAACAAATAGTAAATGTGTTCTTTGTAAAAACAATAGTATTAACAGTGAGTATTAAAACACAGTGAGTATCAAAATACTAAGTACTGTGTTCTTGGTAAAACAATAGTAAGCAAATTGATTCAATTCTTAAGAATAGCAAATTATTTTAAATTCTAGTACAGTTACTATTTAAGTTAACTATCAACTATCAGTACATTAACTAATAGCAAAATTGCTACAGTATGTTTCAAATTTCTACAGTATGTTTCAATTAACTATCAGTATGTTTCAAAATAGCTATTTAAATTATAACAAATTTGCAAAGGTATGTTTCAACGAAAATTTCAAATTTCAAGTTTCTAATATAAGCGACCTCGACCACTAATATTAGTTAGTACCCAAATTTCAAATTTCTACAGAATGTTTCAATGCATATGTTATACAGTAACTTACATCAACTATCAATTATGCTATGATATACAGTAGCTATTAATTTGAAGCAAATAGTGAGAAGCAATAGTGAATTTAATTCTAACAAAGTAACTATTAGAACAATACTGTGATCAACAAATTTTCTCACATTGTATAAGTTTTGTAAACAGTAACTACAAATTTTCTCACAGTGTACAAATTTTGTCCCGAATTTAACAATTGAAATAATAACTACAAATTTGACAGAAGAAACACGTAAGTTCTTACAGTTGGAGTAATTTGATAGAAGTAAAATAATTTTATTTTTTCCTTTGTAGAAGAAAACAACAGTCAGAAGACTAAAAATAATAATAAATTCTAACAGGAATAAACTCTTAGATTGTTAGAATTTTTTGTCTTTTATTATTGAACAATTTCAGAATACAAAATAAAATTTAAACAGATGTTACCGGCCTCTGGGGAAGTCGTGCACGAAGCACTGCCCTAAGAGTTTATTCGGGATCTGTGTGCAGACGTACCCGAAGCTCCTAGTGGTAAAACCCCCGTACTACCGGAATCTCGATGCCGCACACGACTTGGAGAGAATGACTAGGACTTAGCTCTGCCCAGAGCTTGGAGATGAAGAACTGAACAGAATGTTGACAGAGTTTTCGTATGAATATTTTTTGATGTGTTGATCTACAAAGAACAAGGACGAATATATAGAACATTGTGTAACGGTCTGAATTAAATTAGGATTTAATTCAGCCGTTACGAATGAACCTGGACACCTAAACAATAACGGTTCAAAAAACCGTAACGTTCAGAATAAATTCCAACGTACAGAAAAATAAATGAAGAATAAACAGAGGAGCAAAAAGTATTTTAGGGTCCCAGCCCGAACCCGAAGAGGAAATCGGATCGGCATTCGGCGCCCGCAGATGTGGACGCGTACCCGCACCCGTTACGCCTGCCGAACCGAACCGAGCCGAGCCGGGCCGGGCGGCGGCGGCGGCGCGCGCGTGTGGCCCAAGGGGTTCCCCACACAACAACTTAATAGAGCAAAGGAGAGAAAGTAATATATGTACATAGGAAGGTTTTGGTGCATCCGATGTGGGACTAAAGAAAGGAAAGGAACTTGAGCTTTTGCAAGAAAAGCAAAACAAAGCAAAAACAAAAAACCAACACATACTCATGGTAAAAATTCATGAATAATTGGCCAATAAAACAACTAAAGAATATATATACGTAAATAGTTTTCTTATCGGCATAGAACCGCAAAAAGTTGGCGTTTTTCACTGATCCTCGATATATTAATTATGAATTATTTGCGTCTACTACTGGTATGGGTTGAACAACTGGACCTTCGCCGAACAACTGTGCGTAAGACTACCGCTTTCCGGAAGAAAAATATTTTTATTTTTTTTATTATTAATAATATTGTAATATTGGTATTTCAAAAATTATTATATTGAATGGTATATTATAATTATTTATTTATGGTGCATATTATGTATTTATTTATTGTAGTATTTAAATATTGTTAGCATATTACTTTATATTTTGGACTTGTGTTAGTGAATCTAACTAGTTTAGAATTGACTTTTGGACCAACATTTATTTTAGTTAGCCTTGAGCCCAACCACAAGCCCAATTCATTAGGAGAATGCTTTAATTAGTCAAACCATTTGGAGTAGAACCTTCCTCATTAATCCTTTTCTTCATGACAAACCCCAAAAAACATTTTGGACATTTCATATTTTTTGGACATGAAGAAAGGGACCGACCACTTCATAAGGGGGTGGAGACTCACTCTACTCACTTTTCTTCATTCCAAATTTAGATCTAGAAATTTTTCTTTCCAAATTTTTTCTTCGCTATACCAATTCCTACCCAAATTCCTTTCCAATTCCTTCTCTACTCATCATTGACGGCTATTGGAACAAGAAAAAAGTAAGGATCTATAAGGAGAAAGCAATGATCTACAAATTGAGGGCTCTTGACACTCATTTAGAAAATTGCATTAAAAATCCATCTCCTAATAGATACAATTCAGTTTTCCCTCCCTAATTAGACTCTAAATCTGTAATTTAATCATTAGGAACCCTCCTATGTACTAAGGCTACCCAAAGGAAGTGAAATTAGATTCATATGAGGCATATGGAGAAAGTTATGTGGTATTTTGTGTCAATTTTAGGAGAATTTTGAGATTGACACATCTTGTGTTTGTCAATAGGTTAATTAGACCAAATTGACATGTGTTTGGTTGTGTGTGACTAGTGTCGTGTCCACAATTGGATACGTGTAGGCCATACTCTGATAATTTGGTAATACAGGTTAATTTGGAGGTTTTCTTCCGACATAGGGGTTTGAGCATGTCGTATTTTAACTCAGGCACGTAGTTGAGTAGCTAGCTCTTCGTGTTATTCATAATTGTGATTCTAGACTTGCTAGTGTCCTTCGGGATACGTTTGGTGGTGTGGTGGACTCGTATCGCAAGTGTATCATAGAATGAGTTTGATACAGGTGCAGTGTACTCCACGTGTTTGATACTTTGTATTCTAATTCAATTTACCTTGGTCATAGCTATTAGAGTATTGTAATTATAATTGTTACATGATATAGATATATATGTTTAGTTATATGTATGTTCTATTTTTATTTGTGATATGTTGGTGGTAATTGGAGAGTAGGAAGTTCATATGCATCATTGGTGTTGATAGGTCTAAGTATATATATATATATATATATATATATATATATATATATATATATATATATATATACATATACATATATATATATATATGTATACATAGATATGTGTATGTGTATTAGTGAGTGTATGTGTATTAGTAAGTGTGTGTATATGTGTGTGTATGTGTGCTACGGGGGGAGGGGGGAGGAATAAGCAGTAAGCAGTGAAAAGCAGCAGCAGCAGCAGGAATAAGCAGCAACAGCAGCAACAGTAAGGGGTAAGCAGCAGCAGCGATAAGCAGGAAGCTGCAGCAGCATCAGAAGCAGCAAGCAGCAGCAGCAGCAGTAAGCAGCAGCAGCAGCAGTACCAATAAGCAGCAACAGCAGCAGTGAGAAGCATTAAGCTGCGACAACAGAAGCAATAAGCAGTAGCAGAAATAAGCATAAGTAGTAGTAGATTGTAGCACAATGCTTAAATGTTAAGTTGTAGATAAGCTAAGTTAGTTAATATTGTTAGTTAGTTAGTTAGTTATATATATATATAAGCACTAGTTAGCATTAGCATTGGATAATATTATTTCTAGTTTACCTTGAGTTACACCAAGATTATATATATATATATAAGCACTAGTTAGCATAAGCATTGGGTAATATTATTTCTAGTTTACCTTGAGTTACAACAAGGTAATGAGAGTTGAAGTATCATAGGGTATGTGTATTGAATATCAAATGGGTAAGTTAGTATGTTAGTTTGGTATTATATTGTTATAAGTTATGAGTATAAATGCATGTTAGTGTATATTGAGGTATGTATGGTTAGTTATTTAATGTTAGATATTGGATTACCTTGTGATACCAAGGTAATGTCAAGGTATTAGTTTGTTTTCAAGGTTTTGGGTTAGTGTATCAAGAAGGGTGTGTAGGTGGTGTGATACCACTTTTGGCTCAAAGCCAAAGTATCCACCTAGCATTAGTTTAGCTAGGAGTACTATATATTTTTATTTTGTATATATAGATTGTATTTTCATATCTAATAACTTATGTATCTTATGATACAGTATTGTGTTAGTATCCTAGTATCCTAATATAGCTAGTATAGCCTAGTTACATAGTGTATGAGCCCAATATCCTAGTGATGGACTTATACAATCTAGAAATAGCTAGTTTGACCTAGTGTTGATCTAGTTTGACTAAGAAATGGTTTTATGACCTAGAATTTAGCTAGTTTAACTTATTTTTATTCCAAAACCATATTTTATTGCAATATTCCATATATAGGTATGTGTGAAACCAGTTCGGATACCGTTTTGCATTATTTGCTCTGGACCACAGGCGAGTACATTCTTTGATAGTTTATATTATTTGATTAGTACTATAATTCAAGTATTTAGAAATATTACTTATGATTCTTGACACGATGGTACACGGATTGGTATTGTTATTAGATCATCAATCATGAGATGTTACCTTAATTATCGAGATGGTATCGAATGCTGCTCCTTGTTGGTATTGGATAACATTGGATATTATAGGTTAAATATTGGATACATTGGCTAGTAACGTGTCATGATTCGATCCATCGTATCAGTCGGGATGGGAGAAAATACTAATTAAATATGTGATCAAGAACTATCGGCTAGTAGTGTAATCATTGGCTACTAACTAATCATACACTTCACGTATGATTGAGTTAGCTCCTTAGTGTAATCATTGAATATCCCAAGCCGATCACATATTTAGTTAGTATCTCAAACACATGGTATATTGTAGATTCTATTTTCAGTTCATAGATTACCATATTTTATTTTTGACATTATAGTTCATCTTCTTCATTCTTGTACGCATTGACTTATATTTCTGTTGCTAGTTTTGCCTATTCCTTCATTGTTCTTAGATCCTCAGTTATATTCATCGTATATAGTATCCCCTATTTTACTGTTTTATAGTTTTTGTCAATTAATTGGAACTGCTATTGGGTTATACTTTACTACATTTCTGACTGAATAATATTTTTTAGAGGATCCGGGTGATTGGTGTCTAATATACTACGGACCTCGACCTATAGATGGTATAGACATGGACCCACTAGTTCTGGAGTGACTACCGGAAGATTTAGCCGGAATCACTAGTTATCACAGTAAGTTTTCTTTAGCATTTTGGTATAAGATTTATTTTCGGAGTAAATATTGAGACTTGGATATTGTTTCTATTTGTTGTTGTTATATTTAGACTGCATAGTTTTGTTAGGCTTCTTTGATATCTTCTCGTGCTATAGACGTATGATTGAGTATTGTGTTGCATTAAGTATCTTGCCCTCCTTCTTGGAGTTGAGATATTATTGGCAGATTATATATTATTATGAGATAATTAGATAGTATAGTTGACCTAGACAATGTTCTACCGTCGATGCTGCGGCGTAGGCTGGACGTACCCACGTACTCGTGCCTCTTCAACCGGGTGTGGGTCATAAGATATTTTTGTGGTGGCCCATGCAGGTTAGGCTTCGCAAGTTGTACGATATCGTGGTAGTGCGATGACTTAGTTATACCACTACGAGCCTGCGATAGGATATATGATTTAAGATATTAGGATGAGAGAATACTCAATCACAAATTTAAGATTTCTTGAGAGATTCCTGGAACGACCCTTGAGAATCTAATTATAAATTCAAATTCAAATCTTTTCCCTTATTTCTGTCTGCTCATACTTGTTGTTATTGAATTTGATTCTTGGTGATCGGTTGTTGAATTTAATTCTTGGTGTTCGTTGTTGAATTTGATTTCATATCGAGATGAAATTTATGGACTAAATTACGGTATCTTCTGATGACATATGTTGATGAGGACAGTGAGAAAGATAAAACGTCTGCTTTGGTTATGGAGCCTAGAGTTTATCATAGATATATTAGCTGGCGTGGCAAAAATGTAGGAACCTGACTTCTGTTGTACATATCTTAGTTATCAAATTTAGAGTTTCTCGCGGCCATACCAGTTGGCGTAGTGAGGATTCTAGATTACATGATTATATGGTTTGCATACCTTAGTTATATAAACTATTGTTTATCGCAGCTATGTTTACTAGCGTGGCAAGGATTTCAAGTGTGATAATTTTGGACAGACGTATATGATTATTATGTTGTATCTTAATTTGGTTCTTAAAGTATCATCTCAATACTTATCCACTCCTGTTATTGTAGGATTTTGTCCCATCATTCTTTAGCTTAGAAGTAGAGTCTTGATGTGAGTAGATTGGAGTGTACCAGTATATGACTAGTGAAGGGTATATCACCTGATATTGAGGCTAGTGATGTGTTGGAAGCAATAGGTGGAAGAAGTATATAGAAATTTTATGCATAATATACTGTGGGTGATGAGTGTCAGTGTGGAAGTTCATGAGTATCAGAAAGTGAAAGCCTGAGTATTAGAAATTTTAATAGTGTGCCATGGGTTGAGAAATATCAAGATTGGTCATGAAAGATATGTAGTGTATCACTGATTAGTATATCAGTCTGTAAAAGGTTTAAGGGAAGATACATATGCATCAATAGAGATATGGAACCATGTGCCTGCCTTTTAGAGTGAAGCAAAACATGTGTATTATAGAAGTTAATAACTAGTGCATTGGATGCAAGTGATCAGGAACTTTAGTGAGTGTGATGAGGTGATCTAATGATAAAGCTAGTGTCCAGAATTGTAGTAGTGTTGTGGTGAACTGTTGCAAGTGTAAAAGCATGAAAAATATGCTGGATAGCTATACGCAGCATCTAGATGCAGGGCAGCGTAAACAGAGGACCTCAGAGCCATCATGACGTGCAACAGAGCTTTTCCGCTGAGCATAGCGTAAAGATATAGGCTCAAGGACCATCCGCATAATGTAGTATGTCCAGGCTGCTTCAGCGTAAACATGGTGTTTCATCGCCTTTATGGCGTAAAACTCATCCGCTTTCAATGCAGCATTGAAGTGTACGAGGAACGCTTCATATTCTTCAAAATGAACCTGTCTGATCATGCAATGAACCTGACGTCTGGACTCCAGACAAAGAGTACTGAACGAATACCCGGGCGACGGGTATCATGATGGCGCGATACTGAAACCCAGGCTGTCATTTACTGCCATTTTCTTTGCGTAAACCACTTTTACACATACGAAGGAATACGCTGCCTAGTTTTACACAGGACGATGTGAGCTATTTACGCTCCACGGAAGACAAACAGCCTGCCACGTCAAAAGCTGTACGTCGTACAGGGCTCGAGGCACGTCTCTGCATTTAATGCGCAGGGCGGTGACAGTTTCTCGAGGCACGTCTCTACATTCGAAGCACCGAATACTGACAGATGCCCAAGGCACGTCTCTGTACCTGATGCACAGAAGGGTGGCAGGCCTTCAAAACACGCCTTCTCATTTAATGCACAGGATAATGGCGGATCTCCACATTTAATGCTGGAGATTTGATTAAAGGTCACCGAACCATCGTTTAGTGACATCCCCTTTGCATAAACTAATCTTACGCATATAAGGGAATACGCCACCCAGTTTTATACAGGCAGACGTGAGCTTCTTACGTTCCGCAGAAGGCAAACAGACCGCCACATCAACAGTTACTCTTCGTACAGGATTTGAGATGCGTATCTGTATTTAATGTACAGAATGATGGCAAATCTTAAAGATAAGCCTCTACATTTAAATACGCAGGATGGGGGCAGATCTCTGTATTTAATGCAAAAGATTTGATTATATCTCCCAGAGACGTAATTCCGGCTAAAACGTCCACATCGTCTCGGCTTCTACGCCTACTCGGCTTCTATGCCCACTCGGCCTCTATGACCACTCGGCCTCTATGACCACTCGGCTTCTATGCCTACTCGGCTTCTATGCCTACTCGGCTTCTATGCCTGCTCGGCTTCTATGCCCACTCGACTTCTATGCCCACTCGGCCTCTATGACCACTCGGCTTCTATGCCTACTCGGCTTCTACGCCTACTCGACTTCTATGCCTATTTTGGCTTCTATGCCATGGTGCCAGTCATTGGCTTCTACGCCAACCTCTTCTATACAAGGGATAACTACCTACGTGGCTTTTATGTCATGATCTTCACAGCAGATATACGCGTTTTGTCCCTTAGTTGGACGCACGTCACATGCTCACTCAAAAGGTCATCTATACGCAGGCATTGGTTATTTTAAACCATCGTGTAAAAGGGTGCTGTACTTTCCACTACTCGGTTTCTATGCCGACTGTGTGGTCACTGTCACTAAAAACTCTATAAATAGAGACCTCTATCAACAGAAGAAAAGGTTGAGAAATTGAAGGTCAAAAAAATTGGAGAAAAGAGGTCGAGAGAGAGAGAGAGAGAGAGAGAGAGAGAGAGAAGAATCCAGAGCTCAGGCAAAGAGAAGGGATCGACGAGTTTGGCATCGTGCATCCACCCTCTTTAGCAACCTTCGAAGCTGCTTTCTGTCTTCCACGGCACTTCTTCAACATCGTGTGGTCCAAGGGCTTAAGTGATCGACTGCAGATCAGACACCTATAGCAATATTTACCAAGATTAAATAAATTGTACTTAGACATCCTCGTGTAGGATCAAATTGTACAATCTTGTTGTTTGTAAACATAAAAGAAGGGCGGGTTTTCGTATAAGACCTCATTTTCCACATTATCAATCTTTTTCCATTTATTATCCTAAACAAGATGGGGACTCTGCTGGAGACATCTTTCTCTTCTGATGAGGAAGCTATTGCTCAAACACGATACGGTATCCGTGGGATCCGTGAAGAAGACATTGGTCATCCAGTTTGACCAGTCTGCCTACGAAGACATGCTTCGAGCAGGGGGTAGCTCTCACTCCCTCTCCGTCCAAAACAACAGGAAGCTGCGCAAGGTCTGGATGCCCAAGACATCCTCTACCATTCCTGTGGACACTCCGATATCTCCGATCTCTTCGACCAATGAGGTTGTAGCTTTGCTCCCTCCGTGCCTTGCGCGTAAAATTTAGTCGCCTGTCTCTGGCAGGACCGACAAAACTTCTTGCAAAGCCTCAGCGCTAACCCAGAAGTATGATCCGCGCCTTGCGCATAAAATTCAGTCGCCTGTCTCTGGCAGGACCGACAAAACTTCTGGCAAAGCCTCAGCGCTAACCCATAAGTATACTCTGTGCTCTGCGCATAAATTTTAGTCTCCCATCCCTGGCAGAACAGATAAAACTTCTGACAATGCCTCAGCGCTAGTCCAGGAGCCTAATCCGCGCTCTGCACGTAAATTTTATTCTCCCGTCCCTGGCGGAATAGATAAAATTTCTGATGATGCCTCAGCGCCAAATCAGGAATCACAAACACGCTCCGCGCTCAAAAATGCATCCATCTTCCGTAGAAAAGCAGATGATTACTGCAAACTACGCAAGGGAAAGCAAGCGGCGGACTACTCAACTTCTTGACCTTTACGCCATCAAAGGAACAAGCGATCATCTTCTTCTACTATAACTCCTACTGACCTGCGCAATTATCTGATCCAGAAGCGCAAGGAGAGGGGATCTTCCAGCATATCTATTACGCCTCCTAGCGAGCACTGTTGTAATAGTCATAGTATTGTAATTAATTGTTGCTGTTCTGAAGCAAAGCGGTCGGTTTTCGACCGATTGAGCTACTCTCCATCTTTCTAGGAAGAAGAGCCCACGCATGCATCTATGAACATGGCTTCACACATACCTAGAGGAGGGTCAGGCTCAAGACGTCATCCCTTTAGAACTCCGAGCCGAAGGAGATTCAACATGCTCCTTAGGAACACCGAAGCTGGGGTATTCCAAAATACCCGTTCAAGGTCGCAACAACTGGCTCTGTACTCTTCTGATTCCGATGCTGGGAGTCGCCAGTCTCCCGAATCAGATGCCGAAAGTATAGAGTCAACTTCTACAGAGACCTATACTAATCTTTCAATGACACCCAGGGAGATGGGAGTCTATGTCATTGGAGATGAACACGAGAAAGCTTCCCCATCCGGGAACACTGAGCAGTGTATTACTACACTGGAGACAACTCTGAAAGAAATGCAATCCATGATGGAGAACGTGCACCAGATGATGCTAGCTCAACACGCAGCTGCCATGGCTCCAACATCGGCCCCTCCAACTCAGATACACGTGGGGGTGGACTTACCGCCATCCAACACGATCCAAGAGCCTGCTCAAGATCAAGAGCCAGCAGTTCCTACGCTTTCTCACTCGAAGAATGTATTACCTCCCGTCGGAGTCGCGATGCCATCGATTCCTCTTCACTCCGTGGTCCCACCACCGGCTGAAGATCCGATGCAGGCAGTACGGGAGTTGAAAGCCCAATTTGATGCCCTGAAGCACAAAGATCAGCTCAAGAAATTGGGAATCAACCAACCTTACCCAGCTACCTGGGAAGAGGTCCCTTTCCCTCCTAGATACAAACCACAGACTATGGCTTTGTTCGAGGGAAAAATATCACCGAGTCAATACATGAACTACTTCAGCATGATGACAATGTTGTTACAAGGGAACGACGCCCTCCTCACTCGGGTGTTCAAAGGCTGTCTCTCGGGGGTAGCTTACCAGTGGTACCGAAGTCTGGCGGACAACTGCATTACTTTCTTTGAAGACTTCAAGGCCTTATTCTTCACGCGATTCTACGAGGGAGGGATGGACATGTCTATGTCCTCTCTCATCGAAGTCAGGCAGAAGGAAAAGGAGAATGTTTGCACTTTTATCGAACGTTTTCGTCAAGCCACTCTGCAAATACCTCCAGGAGTCCCAGACTCGGCACTAGTCGACATCTGCAAGAAGAACCCTCTTCCCGTGATCTCGGTATTCACAGGACCATATCAGTTCCGTGATTGGCCCTCGTTCATCATCTCAGCGGTGGCCGTAGAGGACAATAGTCAGAAGGCGCACGATAATGGCATCATGATCTCGGCCTCCGATAAAGACAAGAGGTCATCCTCCCACATCGACCATCCTCGTGGTACCAAGGGTAAAGAATCTCTGGCGATCAACACGTCCAGGCAAAAGACGGTGGCTACCACACAGACAAAGCCCGGGACTTCCAGGCCCATTGAAGTGTACTCTTTCGACGACGACGATATTCCGAGCATATTCGAATGTCTCGTCAAGAGCGACAAGATTACCCTTCCTGAGTTGAGATGGCCCAATGAGGCCGGCAGTACTAACAATCCCAAGTACTGCATCTTTCATAGGTACATACACCACCCCACAAAGGCGTGCTATATACTGAAAAGGAACATCCAGGAGCTGATCGATGCTAAGGCCATCACTCTGCGCAACAGCGAGAATGTTACGACCCGATTCTGTAGAATCGCTTGAGACATCCCCCGAATTGTGACCGCCGTGCGGGCCTGGGATTGCGCCCGCACAAGGTTTTAATGATTTGCATAGCAAGAACATATTCAGAGTACGCAGATAAATTGAAACACAGATTTGAAACATGGAAAAGTTCTCTTTATTGATAATGAACATCTATTACAAACTCCTGAACGAGTCAGCTAATATGCTGTCACTACCACGTTCCGAAAATAGGGGTATTTTTGACTTTTTACAATATTTAATATTATGGTAGTTACAATTAAATAATTGCATGATAATATTTTTATTTTTATGTGTGATGTGTAATTAAATATAGTATTAGATACAGTGTTCATTTATTTTTTTAGCTAGCAGAATTGACCTAGAAGCCCAGTAGACGAACACCTGTCAGGAATTTTGGAATTTTGTATTTAATTATTTATTTAGAATTTAATTAGTGGAGATTATAATTAATTACCGTATTTTTATTTAATTATTGCGCATTGCCTTTGCTTCAATATTTGGAGCGCTACCCTAGCTTTTGTCTTCCAACAAATTTCACCATCTTGCCCTAGACATGCCCGCCTTCCATTCTGCTATTTTTGTAACTCATAATTATGCTCCCTGTGCATTATTTCTAGCCGCACAAAAATCGTCGCGGACGTTATTTTAAATCCCTATTTTTATATCGTTGTGCGTTCCAATTTAAATTGGAGACAATCTTGACCTATTTTTCGTGCGGCCCAAATTAGGGTAATATTCTGTTCTGAGTCTTCTTCATTTTTGGTATTGATGACCTGACCTGATTTTGGCCCCATGTACTACTAATTAATTGTTGAACACAACTTGCATTTATTTCTATTTAATTTGAGGATACCATTTTATCTGATTCCGTAAATTCCATATTAATTCTAGTGCCCTGTAAATTAAGCCCATACCGATCATACAGCGCCCCCTGACCCTACAAAACACCGGACACCGAATCGCCCGCCAAATTTTCGTTATTTCATGTGTTTGTGCAACTACCCAAATTAAAGGGGGCTAATTTGCAAATTGGCATTTTTGGTGTCAACATCCATTTGTTAAAAACCAATGAGGGAGCCCTATTAATTTTTAATCATCACCCTCATCCCCACATGAATTATTTTCTCCATGTCAAATCTGGACCACTCATTTAATTGAGTGCATCCTCACCCTCCATCAAATCCTCTCTCCTATATAACATCATGTTACATCAACCCTAATCCCTAGAAAACCTAGGAAACCCCACTCTCCTCAAGCCTCTATCTCCTCTCTCCTACGTATGTAAATTTTTTCTTCTCTTTTTCTTCTTCTTTTTTCTTTCTCCTTCTCTTTCCTTTATTATTCTTCTTCTTCTTTTATTTGTTTTGAATTTAAATTCAAACTAAGAGGGGGAAAACCATTACTACACCATCACCTGTGCTCCCCTCCCCGACTTGCTCCGGCCACCCGGCCAACCCCGGCGGCCGCTGGCTGCATCCCCGGCGGCCCACATCCCTCCGGCGGCCAACCATCAGCCGACCCCGCTCTTCCCCATCCATCCATCCATCCATCCATCCAAACCCGATTCCTGTTCACCGGCCGAGCCCAGCACTCCGGCGGCCGAGTTCTCCCTGCTGCTCCTCCCCTGTGTACATTCTCCGGTAGCCCGCTGATCTTGAGCCCCCGGCCGGCAAGCCGACTCCCCTTGCGCACCCCGGCCTGTCTCCGGCCAGGCGACCCGGCGGCTACCCCACGGCTGTGCTCTTCCTCCCTCCATTCTCCCACCACTCCTACCTCCATCTCATCCCTGCTGTGTCCAGCGGTCCGGCGGCTCCGCACTCCGGTCCCCGACTACCCCTGAGCTCCTCCGGCGGCCACATCAGCCCGGCGCTGCCACCACCACTCCCATCTCTACCCATCAGCCGGCCTAGCCCCTCCTCTGCACCCGACCGAGTCCGACCCCCGACTTCCTGACCCCTCCGGCTGCTCCTCCCTGTCGTAGCCCCTCCGGCCATTTTCCGGCGAAGACTCCAGCCGACTCCATCACTATAAGCTCCCTCTCTCCCTCTTCCTTCTTCCTTTTTCTTTCTTCCTGTGTATATATATTTACATATATGTGTATATATAACTATATACGTATATACGTGAGTATATATATAATATATGTATACGTATAATAGTTATTTAATCCATGTGTACGTATATGTACAGTATAAGTATTCAGTATGTGTATGTACATTATATATATATATAATTAATCTACTTAGTATGTATGTAGGTATTTAATGTATAGTATATGTATATATTAACATATATATGTAATTATGTAATTTAATTAATGTTCAATATATATGTATTATGTTTAATTATTAACAGTATGTTTAATTGGTATATGTATATGGTAGGTATTAATGATTAAAATAGGTAATGTGTTTTACCCCTACTAGGTGACCCTAGTTGACTAGTGCCATGCCTGGCATAGCCCTGAGGCCAGTATATTTCTTCTGTGTGTTAAGGTAGCATCTGATATAAGTGTTATAATTGTGATATGTTTTTAGGACTGTTGGTTCACCAGGGAATACTCTGGAACAGGACATCCATAAATACCAGCTAAGGACCCGAGGCAAGTACTTTCTCTGATAATTTCCAAATTCTTGATAATTTTTATAAATTCGATAATCTTGAAATATTACAACTGAATCCTTGACACTGTGCTACATGGACTGGTATAGCTTGGATCTGCAGTCATGAGATGTTACATTGATTATCGTATTGACATTGTACACGACATGTATATTAGACATCGTACATGATAGACTTGACTTGCTCGTGTATCGTGACGTGTCATGGTTGGATCCATAGTACTAGTTGGGGGCGGGGAAGTAGTTAGTAAGAAATATGATCATAACCTCTTATTGTAGTATAGAACAATGTAAGTGTTAATCATGCTCTTCATCCATGATTAGCCAGGCCCTGTAGCTATCGTACATGTTCCCAAGCCGATCACATTTTGAAACTACTATTTCAAACACTTAGAATAGATTACAGTTCCCTATTTAAATCATATACTACATCACCCGTATATGATATTGTTTCTTGTTCTTTTTATTTTCATACATGCACCGACTGTATCATATTGCCTATTGCCTGCCTCTTTACATTGCCTGTCTCTCTTAATTGCCATTGCATTTATTTCACTGTCTTATCAGTAGCTAGCATGACATATTTATTGCTTTATAGTCCTTATCAATTAAATGGAACTGTTATTTGAGATTTGTACTTTGCTCCTTCCTGACTGGAAACATTTTTCCAGACTATGCCTTAGAGGACCGCTGTCCGACACTTTATGGACCATATGGTGAGTAGCTGCAGACTTGGTAGTCTAGTTGTGATTCCGAAAAGTCTAGCCGGAAATTTCTATTTTTAGTTAGTTCTTTAAGTAGACTATTTGGTACCGGATTTGTCTCCGGCATTTTTTGATGAGACTTGGATATTGTTGAGTTAGTATATTTACTTTTTGGGACTTGTGTTGTACTTAATTTCTGTTCGTTATCTTATCGTGCTGTAATCCTGTGATTGAGTATGTGCTCGTTTAATTGTGTCATCCGTGCCTCCTTATGGAGATTGGATGCTTGTGTGACATTTAGCTAGATAGTATCAAGACCTTGACAGCGTTCTACCGCCGATGCTGCTACGTAGGCTGGACGTACCCACGCACTCGTGCCCCTAAACCGGGTGCGGGTCGTGACATATGCCGCACGACTTATAAAAGTGTTGACTCAAAATAAGATAGCAGTCCTGAACATTACATCCCTTTATAAACTCAAAATAATAAAGACCTCCAGGCTGGAGGACGGCTTTGCCACGAAGCTGCATTGTATATAAAGTTGCAAGCTTCTTCTCCAAGTACTTCAAAAGCGGCACGATCAGGATGTGCCAACAGCTGGACTAGATCGGGAAGACGACTTCGGCTCCTCGCTCGGTTCACCTTAGTGCGGAGAACCTGTTTCAACGAGGGTCAGCATGTCGAAACATACAGGTGAAGGCGAGCTAACCGAACTATACCAATCAACACATTATTTTAATAAAGCATGCATATTTTGTGGGTTTCTATCTTGCCTTAGTTCATTTACAAGTAAGCAGCATATAGAATTTACTGAAATAAATGTGCCACCGTTCAGTAGATTTTACCTGACCGTCTGAATCACCTGCACAATACTTACCATGCCTTCCCTGCTACGAAGACACAAGTTAGTTTACAACAGGTTTAAATATACACGTTGGGATCACTGGCTAGGATAACATATTGGACGAGTTATAGTCTTGAACGAGGACAGTATGCAACAAAGATTCGTTGGTGGCGGCAGACTATTCTTGTCCAGATGCGTGAGACTAACGTGAAGTTTCGCCCGGACCTGATCGGTGCCAGTACCCCAGCACCCGTCCGCAGAAACCCGTTGACCTTGTGCACAAGTTGTCCGTGATCAATCGTTCGTGATACGTTAACTTTGATGCCGTTGAGGCAATATGAACATGAGACAAGCAACATTACATGATTCGTTTTGCATAGTCTTCTTGACAGTTTATTTCATAACAAGTGTATTCCATGCTTAGCACAATTTATGGAAGAAGATGCATTCTAACTAAATTGAAGCATGTATAGAACATTCCCAAACGAACAAGCAAGCATATGAGTAATCGTTCCCAAGTTGAATGACAAGCAATACAATCCAAGTCTATTTCCTTTTATCTTGGTATCTTTTATTATTACTTGGTATCATTTGATTGAGGCAAAGAAGAATATAAGATTTTTGGGATATGAAGCTTGGAAGCAGGGCTAGCTAATCGGGTTGGTAGCCACTCACTTGGTTGAAAGAAAAGGAGAAGGAAAGAGGCGCTTCACGACTCCGCTCGCAAGCCGCCTACTGCTCGTTCACCTGCATTGCACGAACAGCTCGATCAATACTCCTTCCACTCTTTCCGATCTCAGAATTGAAGTGCAATTCAATGAACGAAAACAATAAAAACATCAAAACCGTTCAAGAAAAATAAGCAAATCCCAAAACTAACTCAAAGCACGAAAGCAACAAGCAACATCCAAAATTGAGGCAATAAAAGATAGCAGCGGAGAGGTCCCTCCTGACTCTGCCGCTAAGCCGATCCTTGGGGTGCGGTCCACTGAATATGGGAATCAATTCCGAAGAAATAAATCCATAACTAGGACGAGTTCTTAATTCAATCTATCCAGATCGAACGATACCATCTTTTGTTTCTTAGCCGCGCTCTCCGTACCGGGAGAACGGGGCGCTACATCCTACCCAACCAATTGGAAGTTTCGTCCCGAAACTTAGGAATAGTGCTTACCGTTAGGGAACGTGATGTTGAGAAGAATAATTTGGACAGTCTCGGATCCTATGGTTTGAATCACCACAAATGAGATATTGCCCGAGTTTCTTACGGCACGTTTCTGCTGTGTGCCATGGTTTCTTACAATAAGAACATGGTTGCCCTGGGTTTCCTCTTCGTGGACCGCCGTGGTTAGGGCGCTTTGCAGCGATGTTTTCTCTATCGTTGCCTTAGCGTTTGTGATTGTAGGTATGCACAGCGCCGGTGGAAACGTCAGGATAATACGGTTCAAGAGATAGGGCGTGATTCATGACTTCACGCATTGTCCCGTACTGATTATTGACCATGTGCGCATGGATGGAAGGGCGCAAACCGCCTTTAAACCTTTTAGCTTGACTCGCTACATCAGGTAAATAGGCCTTAGCGAATTTGAAGAGTCGGTTGAATTCGGCAAAATATTGCTTAACTGTCATACTGCCCTGCCGCAGCTGCACGAACTCGTTTTCCATCTGACGTTGTACTGGAGGGGGTATGAACTCCTCTTCAAACGCGACACGAAAGGTCGTCCACGAGATCGCCTCCTCTCCGTGATCAAATTGAAGAGATCGTCGATGCACGTTCCACCAATCGTGTGCGTTGAGGTGGAGCTGAAGTTGCGCGAAGGCGACGTGCTTCTCTTCGGGGACCACTAACAGAGCAAAGTGATCTTCAAGTTCGGCCAGCTAATCTAGGGCCACGATGGGTTCCTCAGTTCCGTTGAATGGGGTGTTGCAAACTTTCTTGAAGTGGCCAAAGTCGAAGGCAGTCACGTCCCTCGGCCTTGGAATTTGTGGCGTCTCTACTTCAAGCACGGGCTGTTCCACCGGAATCGTTGTTGTTGCGGTGGAATAGTTGGTAGCCAAAGTCTGAACGATTTATTGCAGGGTATCTACCTGCTTCTGTTGAACTGAGAATCGGGTCTCTAGATTGCTTTCGAACTTGGCTTGGCGAGCATCATCTCTTTGTCGTTATGCTTCTAACATTTGCATCACCCGCTCTAGCGGGTCAACTTGAGATATGCCACGCTGGCTCTGAGAGCTTCCCGAAGTGCCCGAACTACTCTCTTGTGTTTCGTTCGGTGCTTGCGCTGCAGATTGCGCTGGTGTCATTCCTTCAAAAGAAGGTAAATTACATTAGGATCATAATGTATTATGGACTTATTGCATGAATGTATCTCATTTTGGCCTAGCGAGTTCAAGAGTTCGCACAGAAATTTGATCGTTAAAGAAACTTTTCCAGCACGAAGTCTAAGGAACTTTGAATCTGTGCTCTGATACCATTATGTCACGACCCGATTCCGTAGAATCATTTGAGGCATCCCCCGAATCATGACCGTCGTGCGGGCCTAGGATTGTGCCCGCACAAGGCTTTAATGATTTGCATAGCAAGCACATATTCAGAGTACGCAGATAAATTGAAACAAAGATTTGAAACATGGAAAAGTTCTTTTTATTGATAATGAATATCTATTACAAACTCCTGAACGAGTCAGCTAATATGCCGCACGGCTTACAAAAGTGTTGACTCAAAATGAGATAGCAGTCTTGAATATTACATCCCTTTATAAAGTCAAAATGATAAAGACCTCCAGGCTGGAGGACGGCTTTGCCACGAAGCTGCATTGTAGATAAAGTTGCAAGCTTCTTCTCCAAGTACTTCAAAAGCGGCACGATCAGGATGCGCCAACAACTGGACTGGATTGGAAAGACGACTTTGGCTCCTCGCTCGGTTCGCCTTAGTGCGGAGAACCTATTTCAACGAGGGTCAGCATGTCGAAACATACTGGTGAAGGCGAGCTAACCAAACTATACCAATCAACATGTTGTTTTAATGAAGCATGTATATTTTGTGGGTTTCTATCTTGCCTTAGTTCATTTATAAGTAAGCAGCATATAGAATTTACTGAAATGAATGTGCTACCGTTCGGTGGATTTTACCTGACCGTCTGAATCACCTGCACAATACTTACCATGCCTTCCCTCCCACGAAGACACAAGTTAGTTTGCAACAGGTTTAAATTTACACGTTGGGATCACTGGCTAGGATGCCATATTGGACGAGTTATAGTCTTGAACGAGGATAGTATGCAACAAAGATTCGTTGGTGGCGGCAGACTATCCTTGTCCAGATGCGTGAGACTAACGTGAAGTTCCGCCCGGACCGGATCGGTGCCAGTGCCCCAGCAACCGTCCGCAGGAACCCGTTGACCTTGTGCACAAGTTGTCCGTTATCAATCGTTCGTGATACGTTAACGTTGATGCCGTTAAGGCAATATGAACATGAGACAAGCAACATTACATAATTCATTTTGCATAGTCTTTCTGACAGTTTATTTCATAACAAGTGTATTCCATGCTTAGCACAATTTATGGAAGAAGATGCATTCTAACTAAATTGAAGCATGTATAGAACATTCCCAAACGAACAAGCAAGCATATGAGTAATCATTCTCAAGTTGAATGACAAGCAATACAATCCAAGTCTATTTCCTTTTATCTTGGTATCTTTTATTATTACTTGGTATCGTTTGATCGAGGCAAAGAAGAATGCAAGATTTTTGGGGTGTGAAGCTTGGAAGCAGGGCTAGCTAATCGGGTTGGTAGCCACTCACTTGGTTGGAAGGAAAGGAGAAGGAAAGAGGCGCTGCACGACTCCGCTCGTAAGCCGCCTACTGCTCGTTCACCTGCATTGCACGAATAGCTCGATCAATACTCCTTCCACTCTTTCCAATCTCAGAATTAAAGTATAATTCAATGAACAAAAACAATGAAAACCATCAAAACCGTTCAAGAAAAACAAGCAAATCCCAAAACCAACTCAAAGCATGAAAGCAACAAGCGACATCAAAAACTGAGACAAAAAAAGATAGCAGTGGAGAGGTTCCTCCTGATGTAGAAGCATGAAAAATACGCTGGATAGCTCTAGGCAGCATATTGATGCAAAGCAGCATAAACAGAGGACTTCAGAGCCTTCAACGTACGAACAGAGCTTCTCCGTCGAGAACAATGTGAAATATAAGCTGGAGAACCATCCGCGTAGGGCAGTATGTCCAGGCTGCTTCAGCGTAAACAAGGTGCTTCATCGCCTTTATGGCGTAAAACTCATCCGCTTTCAATACAGCATTGAAGTGTACGAGGGACCCTTCGTATTCTCCGAAATGAACCTGTCCGCTCTGCAATGAACCTGACGTCTGGACTTCTGACAAAGGGATACCGCTCGGCTATCCAGGCGACGACTATAATGATGGCGCGGCACTGCAACCCAGGCTGTCATTTACTGCCATTTCTCTTGCGTAAACCGCTTTTACGTACACAGAGGAACACACTGCCTAGTTTTACGCAGGCAGATGAGAGCTCCTTACGCTCCGCGGAAGACAAACCGCCTGCCATGTCAAGAGCTGCACTCCGTACGGGACTCGAGGCGGGTCTCTGCATTTAATGCACAGGGTGGTGACAGGCCCTCAAGGCACGTCTCTGCAATTAATGCGCCGAATACTGACAGATGCCTGAGGCACGTCTCTGCCTTTGATGCACAGAAGGGTGGCAGACTCTCAAAACACGCCTCTGCATTTAATGCGCAGGATGATGGCGGATCTTCACATTTAATGCAGGAGATTTGATTAAATATCACCGAACCGTCGTTTAGTGACATCCCCTTTGCGAGAGCTGCTCCTACGCATGCAAGGGAATACGCTGCCTAGTTTTACAAAGGCAAACGTGAGCTCCTTACGCTCCGCAGAAGACGAACAGACTGCCACGATAGTGGTTACTCTTCGCACAGGATTCAAGGTGCGTATCTGTATTTAATGCGCAGAATAATGCATATCTTAAAGATAAGCATCTGCATTTAATGCACAGGATGGGGGCAGATCTGTGCATTTAATGCAAGAGATCTGATTATCTCCAAGAGCCATAATTCTGGCTAAGATGTCCACATCATCACTCTGGCACGTTACGCAGCGGCATCTATGTCTATTCAGCTTCGGTGCCTGCTCGGCTTCTACGCCCATTCAGCTTCGGTGCCTGCTCGGCTTCTACGCCCATTCGGCCTTCTGTGCCTACTCGGCTTCTACGCCTACTCGGCCTCTATGACCACTCGACTTCTACGTCCACTCGGCCTCTATGACCACTCGGCTTCTACGCCTATTCGGCTCCTATGCCGGTTTGATAACTATTTGGCTTCTATGCCATGGTGACAGACATTGGCTTCTATGCCAACCTCTTCTACACGAGGGATACCTACCTACGTGGCTTCTACGCCGTGATCTTCATAGCAGTTATACGCATTTTATGCCTTAGTTGGACCCGCCTCACACGCTCATTCAAAAGATCATCTATATGCAGGCATTGGTTATTTTAACCGTTGTGTAAAAGGGTGCTGTACTTTCCACTACTCGATTTTTATACCGACTGAGTGGTCACTGTCACTAAAACTCTATAAATAGAGACCTCTATCAACAGAGGACAAGATCGACAAATTGAAAGGAGAAATAGAGGAGAGAGAAAGAGAGAGAGGAGAATCTAGAGCTCAGGCAAAGAGAAGGGATCGACGACTTTGGCATCGGGCATCTACCCTCTTTAGCAACCTTTAAAGCTGCTACCTGTCTTCCGTGGCACTTCTTCAACATCGTGTGATCCAAGGGCTAAAGTGATCGACTGCAGATCAGACACCTATAGCAATATTCACTCAGATTAAATAAATTATACTTAGACCTCCTCGTGTAGGATCAAATTTGTACAATCTTGTTTGTAAACATAAAAGAAGGGCGGGTCTTCGCACAAGACCTCGTTTTCCGCATTCATCAAATCTTTTCTCGTTTATTATCCTAAACAAGATGGCGACTCTGCTGGGGAAATCTTTTTCTTCTGATAAGGAAGCTATTACTCAACACGATGCGGTATCCGTGGGATCCGTGAAGAAGACACTGGTCGTCCAGTTCGACCAGTCTGCCTACGAAGATATGCTCTGAACAAGGGCTAGCTCTCACTCTCTCTCTGTCCAAAACAACAGGAAGCTGCGTAAGGTCGGGATGCCCAAGACATCCTCTACCATTCCTGTGGATTCTTCGATCTCTCTGATCTCTTCGACCAATGAGGTTATAGCATTGCTTCCTTCGCGCCCTGCGCATAAAATTCAGTCGCCTGTCTCTGACAGAACCGACAAAACTTCTGGCAATGCGTCAGCGCTAACCCAGAAGTATACTCCGCGCTCTACGCGTGAAATTTAGTCTTCCGTCCCTGGCGGATTAGATAGAACTTCTGATAAAGCCTCAGCGCCAAATCAGAAGTACAAGACACGATCCGCGCGTCAAACAATATCTGACCTCTACGGAGAACCAGATGATCCCTGTGATCTCCGCAAGGGAAAGCAAGCGGCGGACTACTCAACTTCTCGGCCTTTATGCCAGCAAGGGAACAATCTGCACGCCCTCCGAATTATGCGAGACGCTGATGGCCGCCTGAGGACATCCTCAGCTTTACGCCAACCAGAGCGAAGCTCCAAATTACGCCAGGCGAAGTCCCTAAGCGTAAAGAAGGCTCCAGTTGCAGAAAGATACCCTCCTCGGGGATTATCCGCCACCCAGATGGCCAACCTATTGTATACGGGTGGCACAGGGAAGACCATGGTTTCCATCATCCGCATGCCCACCAATGGGAGCAGAAGGAATAAGCCATCATCTTCTTCTTCTGCAACTCCTCCTGACCTGCGAGATTATCTGATCCAGAAACGCAAAGACAAGAGTCATAAACAGACTTCAGTTCCCCTACGGTCAAACGCGGGAAGATCTTATGGGAAGATAAATCAACGTCTAATGTCGTTATGACAGGTGGACCACACGAAGATTCCATCTTTATTATTCCACCAACTCGCGACGATCAGCATCCAATAATCTTCGGTCGCAGGCGGAACACCTCGATCATACAGGAAGAATTTTGCGAGTCTGAAACTGGCAGGATATAAACCCACAGATATAGCCCGCAAGCATTAAATATTATACAAAGCATGGGTTATGATTTGAAGCTGAAACAAGGCCTCAACTATGAAAAAGGTAGACGAACACCAGTGCGTGGTAATTCTCACCATCAACAAGCTCATTTCGGGTTGGGATATACTGCATCTCTTACGAGATCCAAAACTTCAAAATCTAATCCTGTACAACCAGAGACTGCTCCTGCTAAATCAGTTTCTGTGGCCAGAGGCCACGGCATGTCTGGGGGTAACTTTCCTCGACAGAACAAGGCGGCATCCAAGGCAGGAGGTAGAATTTCCTCAAGATCCGAAGATGATGCAACGACGACAATCTTCCCAAAAAACTGTAAAACTCAGGCATCAGGAGCCCTACGACCAAAATGGACTTTCTCCTTCAAAGAAGATGACATCATTGAAATCTTCAATATGTTGAGAGAGGAACGCAAGCTTCAGCTACCCAACATCAGATACCCTGAGAGGACCGGCAAAGTCGATGACCCAGATTATTGTCTCTTCCATCGGTAGACTCATCACCCTACAAGGGCCTGCTATGTGCTAAAAAGAAGAATTCAAGAGTTGATCGATGCCAAGGTCATCACCTCGTATCTATAAAACAAGGGGACAATCACTACAGAAAAATACCGGATGATGCGTCCCTCAAAAGTTTTCCCAGTGGATTCTTCAGAAGAAAAATCACTCTATAGTAATTTTTTCGCACAAAAGTTTGCCATGTCCATTTTACCTCTGAGCAGACGTGTACCTCCATCCCCAATGGAGACACAATCAAAAGTTTGTCATGTTCATATTACCTCTGAATAAACTTTCGGCTATCGACTATCATATTACCTCTGATATCGGTTGTCATCTACACTTAACATCCCTGCTTAGCCATAAGTATACCAGAGTGTTAAGTCCATAAAAACTGCCATGTCCATATTACCTCTGAGCAGACGTGCACCTCCATCCCCAATGGAGTCACAATCAAAAGTTTGTCATGTTCATATTACCTCTGAATAAACTTTCGGCTATCGACTATCATATTACCTCTGATATCGGTTGTCATCTACACTTAACATCCATGCTTAGCCATAAGTACACCAGAGTGTTAAGTCCACAAAAACTGCCATGTCCATATTTCCTCTGAGCAGATATGCAGCCTCCGCCCTTAATCATCAACCTTCGGCGCAACAAGCAGCCGAGTGATGTAAATACAACCAGGAATACGGTTTCTGATAATAAAAATGGACCTCTTTTCCAGTATATCGACATTCGGATTCCAAATCAGGAACCCTCTCCCCATAACGATATAGAACCTATAGCACGAAAATTCTTGGCAGCTATAGATTCCTATCATCCGTACATATGGGAAGTGGCATCATCATCCAATGTCACTACGACATATGGACCACATGAGGATTCTATCTTCACTGTTCCACCTGCCCGCAACGGTCATCGTTCAATAGTCTTCGGCCGCATGCGCAACGAACAGACTATACAAGAGGATTCCTTCGATGATGATGCTGGTGAAATACAAGTTCACATGTACAACCCGCAAGCCTTGAAGATCATACAAAATATGGGTTACAACTTGAGGATGGAACCAGGTCTTAACTACGGGAAAGGCAGACGAATACCGATGCTCGGCAATCCCCACTATCAACAAACCCATTTCGGGTTAGGGTATGCCACCTCCCTTACGAATTACAAGTCGAACGAGGATATCTTTTTCTCTTTTCAAGACGGCTCATCGCCCTCCGACTCATCTCACGCTCTCGAGCAAACATTATCAGCAAATATGGTAGAGACAGATTCCTTCGAATCAGACGAACAAGAATCTGAACTGTTTGAATATGACGCTTGGGCTCAGCAGATGGATACACAATGGGAGTTCCGCTTCGAGCAGAGAGAACCTCCCACTGAAGATGAAGTTATCCAGATTGACGTTGGGGATGAACTTTCACCAAGACCGATATTTATCAGAACCTTTCCGAAGAAGGAAGGGAAAAATTACCCAACTGATAAAAGAATATATCGACGTCTTTGCGTAGAATTATGAGGATATGCCAGGTCTTGATCCAAAGGCAGCTACTCATAAACTCAAAATACTGCCCGATTCAAAGCTTGTGAAGCAGCACCAACGCCGGTTCCGCCCGGACATGATGAACGCCATTAAAGCTGAAGTCAAGAAGTTAATAGCCTGCGGCTTCATCCGTGAGGAACAACATCCCGACTGGGTCGCCAATGTTGTTTCGGTCATGAAAAAGAATGGGAAAGTACGTATCTGCATCGATTACCGAGATCTGAACGCAGTCTGCCCGAAGGATGAGTTCCCTCTTCCCATCACAGACGTCATGATCGACAATACATGCGGTTTTGAACGTATGTCTTTCATGGACGGATTCTCAAGATACAATCAGATCAAGATGCATCCTGAAGACGAGAAGCATACCGCCTTTCGGACACCACTGGGGGTGTATTGCTATACGGTCATGCCCTTCGGATTAAAGAATGCCGGGGCTACGTACCCACGGGCTATGAGCAACATATTCCATAAGCATTTATGCAAGATAGTGGAGTGTTACGTGGACGATATAGCTGTCAAAAGCTGCCTCAGGGATAATCATATCCAAGACTTGAAGACAGTATTTGAATTGATGTGCCAACATCAACTCAAAATGAACCCTACAAAGTCCTTTCTGGGGGTATCTAGCGGCAAATTTCTGGGATTTGTCATCACCGCCAAAGGCATTCAAGTGGACCCGGATAAAATTAAGGCCATCTTAGAAATACGACCGCCCCGCAATCTGAGGGAACTCGGGGGATTTCAAGGTCGTCTGGCTTATATTCGAAGATTCATATCCAACCTCTCCGGGAGATGCCAGCCCTTTTCTCATCTCATGAAGAAAGGTGTATCCTTCGTATGGAATAAAGCCTGTCAGCAAGCGTTCAGAGATATCAAGCGCTACCTCACTAGCCCGCCAGTTCTGGTACCTCCCGTCATAGGAAGACCATTCGTACTATATGTTCGAGAAATGGATCATTCTCTGGGAGCCCTTCTCGCACAAAAGAACGATATGGGCCACGAGCAGGCTATCTACTACCTCAGCAGGATGATGGTCAGAACCGAACACCGGTACAACCCTGTGGAGAAAGAATGTTTGGCTCTGATATTCGCTATTCAGAAAATACGACACTACGTCACGGGCCAAACCATTCATATCATCTCCAGGATCAATCCTCTTCGGGTGCTGATGAGCAAGCCAAGTGTCCTAATTCCCGACTTGCGACTTGGGCGATGTTATTAACGCCATATGACATGGTATACGTCCCTCAGAAGTCCGTCAAAGGCCAAGCATTGGCTGACTTTTTAGCTGCTCATCCGATCCTGGAGTCTTCCAAACTGTACGAGGACATTCCCGACGAAGTTGCAGAGTATAATTTCGTAATAGAAGTTGATGCATGGCAACTGTTCTTCGATGGCGCCTCCAGAACTGGTCCCGGGGGAAACGTGGTTTCAAGAGTAGGGATCGTCCTAGTCACCCCTGATAAACTCGTTATCTACCGAGCATATTCTCTTAGCGAGCCCTATTCTAACAATGTAGCAGAGTACAATGCTCTACTAATCGGGCTCCAAGTCGCTAAAGAGCTGGGGGTCGAATCTCTGGAAGCCTTCGGTGATTCTCTGCTGATCGTCAATCAAGTCAGAGGAATATATGAAGTCCGGAATCCCGACCTCATCCCCTATCACCAAGCAACGGTCGAGATAGCCATGACATTCAAGGGATTCTTTCTTGAGCATGTACCTCGATCTCAGAATCTGGAAGCTGATGCCCTAGCAAGTCTAGCTACAGATTTAGCTACTCCTATAAGAAGGCAGAATTTGGTAATCCTTCTTAACAGAGATTTATTCTGTATAAAAAATAACTTCCACATCGAACGCAGCCACGCGGTGGACACAGATCCTCCCAGGAGAGACTGGAGAAGTCCCTTTATAGATTTTGTAGCATACAGAATCTTGTCGGAGGACCCTAAAGAAGCAATATCTGTCAAAAGACGATCACTATGCTTCTACTTTGACGCATCGTCACAATGCCTATATCGCCGGTCTTATGACGGGCTATTATTGCGATATCTCTCCGGTGATGAAGCACAGCAGATTATCCGTGAAGCTCAGGACGGCGTGTGCGGGGCGCATCAACCCGGTCCAAAGCTACAGGATCGTATCAGGAGAATGGGCTATTACTAGCCCACTATGATCGCAGACGCAATCAAGTATGCCAGACGATGCAGAGCCTGTCAGGTGCATACAGACTTCATACATCAACCGTCCGAACATCTACATCCTACGGTTGCATCCTGGCCTTTCGAAGCATGGGGTATGGATATCATTGGTCCTATTCACCCGTCTTCTTCAAGAGGTCACCGGTTCATACTGGCCATCACGGATTACTTCTCCAAATGGGCAGAGGCGATCCCTCTTGCTGAGGTAAAGACATATAACGTGACCAGCTTCATCAAGCATTACGTTATTTACCGCTTTAGGGTTCCCCGAAGGATAATCCATGACAATAGGCCTCAGTTCATCAGCCATGCGTTCCACCGATTTTGCGATAAAAATTGAATACAAAATGTGGCCTCTACGGCATATTATCCGGCTGCTAATGGTTTGGCGGAAGCCTTCAACAAAACCATTATCAAGCTCTTGAAGAAGTTCGTCTCTTCGAACAAGAGAGATTGGAACGAGAAGCTAGAAGAATGTCTCTGGGCATACCGTACAACGGTCCGAGCACCGACAGGTTGCACACCATTCTCATTGGTCTACGGGAGTGAAGCAGTTCTTCCTATCAAAATTCAAATTCTGTCACTCAGGATAGCCGTGGCTAATGAGTTAACTCAATAAAAAAATGACCTATTAAGGCTTCAAGAGCTAGAAGGATTAGACAAGAAACGCCTCCTAGCTCAGCAGTGCATCGCACTCTACCAAGCACGCATTTCCAGAGCTTTTAATCAAAAAGTAAAGAAAAGGGTGTTCAAAATCGGTGAGCTAGTCTTAGCCGTGAGAAGGCCGATGATCCTTACTCACAGGAGTAAAGGCAAATTCCAGCCCAAATGGGAAGGCCCTTACGTGATGGAGACAACGTTCTCAAACAACGCTTACAGATTAGCCCAACCTAATGGAGACCTGCTAATGGCTCCTATCAATGGCAAATTCCTGAAAAGGTACTATGCTTAAACCTCCTCTGCTCAAGTAGAATATGGCGAAGACCTCATTCTGAAAAAACTACTTCCAAAACGAAACTAGTTGGATCGTATTCTATCATGTCCATATGACCTCTGAATAGATATGCTCTGCTAAAGCTTACCGAAAGTATATCACGTCCATACTACCTCTGATATCACTTTCACCCAAACCTGTCATTTACATTCCGAAATGATGGGTCTACAAAGTCAGATGAAAAGCATCTTTATTATTCCCAGAAAAGACCGAAAGTACACTAAAAAGCAAAAGCAAAAGCAAAAGAAAAAGTACATCATGAAGGGGGAGCGGTCAGGTCGCGAAGCTGCTGCCCCAGTACGGCCATCCTCTCATCCCGGGAGTTCAAGACGTCGGCACGAGCCCGCTCCAACCTTGCTACATCATTATTCAAGGCAACTAGCTTAGACCGAGCCTGCACAAAATCAGCATGGATAACACCCACATGTGTCAGGTTCTGCTGAACAGCCGCCCGTCGCTCCTTCAGCACATCTCGGGCTGCCGACAAAGACAGAGCCTTCGCCTCTGCACGAGCAAGCTCATCTTTTAATATGCGGACCCTCGCTACCTCTTTCTCATATTCGGCTTCGTACCGGGTCAACTCGGGGACGATATACTCCAGTTGGACACGCTCATGATCCATCTCCTGCTGCTGAGCCACGATGGACTTATTCAGAGGCTCTATCTGTTCAACAAGATGCGCAGTCAAGGAGTCGTATCTGGCCTGGACCAGAGCTTCAATGTTGCCTCGAGCTAGCTGCAGGTTCGTTAATGGGTTGCTCCAAACCATTAACCATCGCCTCCAGCGCGTCAGCTACCGCGGTATCATCGAATTCCCCGATCGCCTCTATCGAGAACCGAGAGGATCTCTTTAACGACGCAAAGTCCACCTTCTTCGCCAACACTATTGATATTAGTGTTCTCAAAGTGGTATAGAAGATACCGGTGTACTGCTCGGTCAGCGCAACTAGGTCCGCATGAACGCGGGGAGTGTCCGCGATGGTGGCGACTTCCCCCCCAGGAATTACCACAGACAATGTCGCCACGGCCGTCGCCTCAACAGGAGGTACGACAAAAGAAGAATCGCCAACATCGGACGAAGTGACCAGCATGCTCAAAAGAGGCACTGTCACAATGGCAGGCTCATCCTCCTCTTGAGATGTCTCAAGAGTCTCCTCGACAGGCAAGCCAGCACCCGAAGATGTCTCCTCTTCAAAATTAGGTACCTCCGTGTCACCACTAGGACCTGACAGAGAGCCAAAAGGCACGTCTATATCACCCTCTCCGAAGAGGTCTTCCCCTGAAAAGAAGACAAAAGGAAGTTAATATCAACATAATATTAATTTTCCCAAAGAAGAGGCATAAAAGACGACATTTACCCATGGCCGACGGCATATACGTCGCATCTGCAGCCTGTACAGCTAAATTATTTCTTAATAATGCTAGGCGAGCTGTCATATCTGGAGAAAGGGGTCTGCGAACTGACACTGGCAAGTAGTCTTCCAGGTCCTCCTCAAAATCCGACCTAGGCTCATCAACTGGAATTTCCCTAGGGGCACTCACAAGCGCGGCAGAAGTCCCTCCCGATGCCGATCCTGCTAGAGGTATATAGAACTTTATTATACTCAGCCCCAAAGGAGACCTCGTTCTACTACCTGAAGCAGTAGCAGCGACGACGACGTCCAGCTGAGATTCTCTGGCACCACCAGCCGGAACTGTAGAAGGTCCCTCTCTAAAAGGCGAGGAACCTCCAATCAAAGGATCATCCCTGACACGGGGAGATGCAAGCTCACCTCCAGGAGCCTCAATGCCAGGAATCCAGAGAGGACGATTTACCATCTTCTTCTTTCTCTAACGGGGGGAAGTCTCCTTGGGAGCAGGAGCCCTTCGCTTCCCAGAAACAACTAAAGCCCCCGCAGGCGGAGGTACTTCACCCCTAGGTACCGATACCAGAGGCTCGTCCGGGGTAACGGACTCCTCACCCTCGTCGGAAGAAACCGAAGGGACTTTAACTCTTTCCCCAGGCTTGGAAGAGGGCACCCTAAAGCTTCCATGCATATCAAAATCATGATGGAAGGTGTTCGTTGCCACATAGAACTGGGCATACGAATGCAGGATGCGCAGCTCCATGGAGAGTGTAATGACCGACATAGTAAAAATTGCTCCAGTGTAGCCCTTGATAAAATATCGCCATCCCCTTGCTCCATCAATGAGTCCACCTCTGGACCTGAAGCTGGTGACGGCATTGCCCACGTGCAACTGATCATACCCAAACTGCCGGGCAAACCGACTGGGCAAGTAGGGCTCCAAGAAGCAATGATCTTCGCTTCTGTACAGCAGATGGGATGGTCTAATACAGACCAACCAATTAAAAGCTTCGGGAGAATGAATGGTCTTCTCTCTACCCGAATCCTTGAGCCTAATCCCCAATTGATTGTGATGTACAGAAGGGACGGTGCAGAAAAGCTTCCAACTGTGACTGAAGCCTAGCGCCCGCCGACAGTCTATAACTGTGTTCACGTTCCAGGAAGACTTCCGGTAGTTCAATAAGAAACTACCTCCCAAACTACTGCCGGAACGAGGAGACATCACTCGAGGGTTGTGGAGAATTAACCATCCCATCAAATACAGGTATGGTAATTCTACCCTGGGGAAGCTATCACGCCAAATTTTATCAACGAGCAGCCCGTCAGTCATGGCCCTCAGGCCAGCTTGTATACGGCACACCATGGCAGGGAGCAAGCCCAGTCTTGCCCCGAACACCAGATGCACTGCAGGCCACAGCGTATTGCGGTGAATACGGTCCGCAGATGCGACGTCAGGTACTACTACTCGGCGCAGCCATATGGAGAGAAAGCCAGCCAGTTGAGCCTCCCTGGACAGAGGCCTACGATAGCGCCTCAAATAACTATAGGCCTTAGTGCCTTCAGGATACTTTCCCGTCCCTTCGTCGAGGAATCGGTCCGGAGCACCAGCATCCACCATAAGATCATCAACTACCTGAGCGTTAAGCGCACTCAGGGGATTCACAGGCAGATCCTTGCCCTCCAATACCTTCTCCGGCTTAGCAGTCCTGGACCGGTGAAAGAAAAGATAGGACGTCCATTTGGTGATATGAGCCAAATCTGAAGGCTCGCCATAAAAAGTGGTGCAAGCGAGGTAGTGGCACATCAGCTCCTGATACACTTCCACTACCCGAGGGTCTGAATCCCTCAGCTCCCGGTTTGTGGGAACATACTCTTCATATGGAGTATCCCCTATCGACAGTCTTGAGATCTCTGCCATCTCATGGAGGGCCAATCCTAACTCCCCCAGTGGAGTGGCGAAAGTCCCGGTGAGCGAAATATATCGCTCTATCAGTGCCAGGAACAGGTTAGGGTTAGGAGGTAACCCAACACTGGTAGCACTCACAGCTGCAAACAGACCGATGTTCTCCAACTCGGTCTGAAAATGCTTCAAGGCCCAATCAACTAAGCGAGCCCATCGAAGGATTGAAGGAGGATCCACCCGCCACACCGAGGGTTCATCTTAGGATATACTCCCCCGCACCCCATAAAATTATTACAGAAAGTCTGTAACTGGACCGGCTGGATCACCAAACTGTCTTCACTCAGGACACTGCCAGGGTACTGCCCCTGAACAGCGTCACAGAGCCAGAAGGGCGGCTGACAAACGACCCCTGGTCAGCTCCTCTTAGATGAAAGATCTTCCCTGGCTTGCCGTGAAGATCGGGGGTCAGCGTCCACGACATCCTCCTGGGATGCGTAGCATGGAAGAAGGCCGAGATGGGGTAGTCTCTCGGCATATTGGGCAGGTATAAGACCAAACCCTCGACGGGGAAAACCCAGAGTTCTCTCTTGGGCTTTGTCTGGGACTGCTTGTAAATTATGTCCCCGAAGAGGAAAGCCGGCTTCAGGTATTGCTCCCCGTCTACGTACGTTAGGGGCTCCCCGTTGATCAAGTTCAGCAGCGTTCGCTCGCCCTGAGCCGATATCAGAATTGCCCTTACTTCGGGATACTGAGGCCCGGAGATAGGAAATGTCACGTGCGACAGATCCTCCAGATAGTTGGAGTACAGCATCCTGGCGGCAGAGCCTATCACCTCAGCTAGCGGAGACTCATGCAAGTTGACTGCAAAAGTACAAGAGAAATATGTCAGTTCCTATAACTAGACATTACAGGACTTGCAGCATCCGCAAGAAAAAATTAACAAGTCTGTGCTCTAAGCCGAGACTGTGAAACTTGAGTTTTTACGCTGGAATCCATTCCCTAAACGTAAAATTCAAGATCGGCAGTATACGGTTTGTGCTTTATGACAGACTGATTAAAACTGAGTTATTATGCCAGGATTTTCATCCAAAAGCGTAAAACACTCAAATTTTATATGCCAAACTTTTTGAACAGTCGAAGTTTTATGCTCGACTGCAAAAATATGGAGTTCTTACGCTGACACTAGAAATGTGGGCATAAAAGATGAAACGTCTCCGTGCATCATTTTTCTCGAAGAGGCTATCAGCACAGGAGACGACCTAGTGCGGTCACGTTCAACGTGTGCGAAGGATTTTCAGTCATTCTCTTTTTCCCAAAAGCTCTACCTTCCAGGCCGGGTGCACTACTCGTCAGCGGGATGCTCCGCTCAGAATGGGATTCGCCCTGTCCAACTAGAGACGCTCTCACTTGAGCGAAAGGACGAGAAGAAGAATCAACCTTCTTTCCCTTAGTGGAGGAAGCTTGCTTCGAGGCCATTGCTGGAAACTTTGAAGACTCGAAGAAGAAACGGAGAAGAACTCGAATAATCAAAAGCTTTCTCTCGCAGAAGACGGATGAAAAGTTTTTCTCTCAGAAACTTGGGATATATATAGAGTTCGGATGGACTCCTTGGACCGCGAACCAAATCCCCTAATTAATATTCGGGTCCTACGTCAGCCTATTTATTCAGAGAAGGCGGACAGTCAGCGAATTCAAAAAAATTTCGCGCAAAGCAGGTTCGTGGTTTCTACGCTAAGGAGCTTTCTACGCTCGACAGCTACAGATCTACGGTTTTACGCTCGCAGGCTATAAGTCTATGGTTTTACGCCCGGATGCCTTTGTGCTCGGTAGCTTTTATGCTCGAGAGGCTACAAACCTACGACTTCACGCTCAACAGATACCAAATCGATGATCTCACGCTCGGTGGTGCTTAGTTTACGCTCAGAGACGACGGATCCACGACTGCACGCTCGGAAAATTTTCTTTTCAGAAGCAACAAATCTACAGTTCTACGCTAAGGAGCTTTCTACGTTCGACAGCTATGAATCTACGGCTTTACGTTCGACAGCTACAAGTCGGGTTTTACGCCCGGATGCCTTTGTGCTCGGTAGCTTTTATGCTCGAGAGGCTACAAACCTACGACTTCACGCTCAGGAACTATATGTCTATGATTTCACGCTCGATGGTGTTTAGTTTATGCTCAGAGGCTGCCAACTTATGATTTTGCGCTCTATGACTTCCCGCACATCTGAAAGATACGCCGGCCAGAGTATGCGTACATCTGAACGGTTCTCAAAGCGGTCAATTACAAAGAGTTCACACAGAAGATACTCCCTCTTGACCTCAAGATATCCCAAGTACCCGAAGCATACAGAGTTCAACATTGAAAAAATTACTCTTCTTCATGGGTCGATTCAAAGTTCATCCAGACTCCAGTCTGAATATTTCATCTACCAAGATGGCAAATCAGTTTGACAGCCATTTCTCGCCCTGCCCCAAAGGGATTTTCGAGAAATCATTCTTGAAGATGATGTCTAAACAAAGAAATTTTTTTTATCAGAAGTAACAGTTCAGAATTCTACGCGGTTCCTCACTCCTAAACAGTAGGACAGTTCGAACACTCGAATGCTAAAGTGGCTTTCTAGCATCCCTAGTTATGCGTAAAAGATAGGACATGACCTAGCACTCTTTCTAAACAGAGTCGACATAAAGAATCAGACGTGTCGAAGCTACACATATTCAGACTTCACAGCAAAGTATGGCAAGATGATCATATGCACGAAAGAAAGACAATTTTATTAAAAATTAAAGTCATGATTACATATGAGGGAAATCCAATCTACAAGGGTTTTTCTTCATTTATCATGATTACATATGAGGGAAACCCCGTCTAAAAAGGACTCCCTCATCGTCGGCTGAAGATCGCGCCCAAAATCTGTTCTGACAGGTTCTCGCATTGGTGGAGATCTTCCTCTTCTTCCAAGACGGTTTGTTGACATCCACAATCGATGAACAAGAAGATGATCAGTGGCGGAAGGATACAAAATTGGGCATAGACCCATACCGCCAATAGAAGAAAAGCAGAGTAAATCTGCTTTCTTACATCCCGTACCCCGGAGGTAACGGGAGAAGGTACCGCTTGCAAGCGGCATGGTGAAATACGATTCTTCTTCTCTCCCGAAGAACCACCATACAAAGTTGCTGATTATCCCGAGCAAAGGAGGCTATGATATCCTTCCATGATCCATCATTGAAGAGGACATTTGCTCGAAGATGCCATCTTTTTTGGCTCCTTACATGATGGAAGAGCATGATCTCCTTCTTCCTCACGTCGACCCGACGAACTCCGGCCATCATCTCTGTATGATGAAGGAAGTATGGGAAGAACAGGAGAACTCCTTAGCCTTTTTATAGGCGGAAGAGAGTACCGATCCCCAATAAACTCTACCATAAAGTCAGCCATGAAAGAACGTGTTAGGCTTGACCATTTCAGTCTCCACTCAGAGCATTTTGAGTTACGAGGAGCGGTACATGCTTCATTCAAAGCATTTCAAATTATGAGGAATTTAAAAGCTTTGAAGGGGGTCTTGTAGAAGCATAAAAAATACGCTGGATAGCTCTACGCAGCATATTGATGCAAAGCAGCGTAAACAGAGGACTTCAGAGCCTTCAACGTACGAACAGAGCTTCTCCGCCGAGCACAGCGTGAAATATAAGCTGGAGGACCATCCGCGTAGGGCAGTATGTCTAGGCTGCTTCAGCGTAAACAGGGTGCTTCATCGCCTTTATGGCGTAAAACTCATCCGCTTTTAATGCAGCATTGAAGTGTACGAGGGATGCTTCGTATTCTCCAAAATAAACCTGTCAGATCCTGCAATAAACCTGACGTCTGGACTTCTGACAAAGGGATACCGCTCGGCTACCCAGGCGACGGCTATAATGATGGCGCGGTACTGCAACCCAGGCTGTCATTTACTGCCATTTCCCTTGCGTAAACTGCTTTTACGTACACAGAGGAACACGCTGCCTAGTTTTACGCAGGCAGATGAGAGCTCCTTACGCTCTGCGGAACACAAACCGCCTGCCACGTCAAGTGCTGTACTCTGTACGGGACTCGAGGCGCATCTCTGCATTTAATATATAGGGTGGTGACAGGCCCTCAAGGCACGTCTCTGTAATTAATGCGCCGAATACTGACAGATGCCTGAGGCACGTCTTTGCGTTTGATGCACAGAAGGGTGGCAGACCCTCAAAACACGCCTCTGTATTTAATGCATAGGATGATGGTGGATCTTGACATTTAATGCAGGAGATTTGATTAAATGTCATCGAATCGTCGTTTAGTGACATCCTCTTTGCGAGAGCTGCTCCTACGCATACAAGAGAATACGCTGCCTAGTTTTACACAGGCAAACGTGAGCTCCTTACGCTCTGCAGAAGACGAACAGATTGCCACGAAAGCGGTTACTCTTTGCACAGGATTCAAGGTACGTATCTGCATTTAATGCGCAGAATGATGCAAATCTTAAATATAAGCATGTGCATTTAATGCACAGGATGGGGGCAGATCTCTGCATTTAATACAAAAGATCTGATTATCTCCAAGTGCCGTAATTCTGGCTAAGACGTCCACATCATCACTCTGGCACGTTACGCAGCGGCTTCTACGCCTATTCAGCTTCGGTGCCTGCTCGGCTTCTACGCCTATTCAGCTTCGGTGCCTGCTCGGCTTCTACGCCCATTCAGCTTCGGTGCCTGCTCGACTTCTACGCCCATTCGGCCTTCTGTGCCTACTCGGCTTCTACGCCTACTCGGCCTCTATGACCACTCGGCTTCTACGCCCACTCGGCCTCTATGACCACTCGGCTTCTACGCCTATTCGGCTCCTATGCCGATTTGATAACTATTTGGCTTCTATGCCATGGTGACAGACATTGGCTTCTATGCCAACCTCTTCTACACGAGGGATACCTACCTACGTGGCTTCTACGCCGTGATCTTCGTAGCAGTTATACGCATTTTGTGCCTTAGTTGGACCCGCGTCACACGCTCATTCAAAAGATCATCTATACGCAAGCATTGGTTATTTTAACCATTGTGTAAAAGGGTGCTGTACTTTCTACTACTCGGTTTTTACACCGATTGAGTGGTCACTGTCACTAAAACACTATAAATAGAGACCTCAACAGAGGACAAGGTCGACAAATTGAAAGGAGAAATAGAGGAGAGAGAAAGAAAGAGAGGAGAATCCAGAGCTCAGGCAAAGAGAAGGGATCGACGACTTTGGCATCGGACATCCACCCTCTTTAGCAACCTTCGAAGCTGCTACCTGTCTTCCATTGCACTTCTTCAACATCGTGTGGTCCAAGGGCTAAAGTGATCGACTACATATCAGACACCTATAGCAATATTCACCCAGATTAAATAAATTATACTTAGACCTCCTCGTGTAAGATCAAATTTGTACAATCTTCTTTATAAACATAAAAAAAGGGCGGGTCTTCGCACAAGACCTCGTTTTTCGCATTCATCAAATCTTTTCTAGTTTATTATCCTAAATACCTGACTCTGCCGCTAAGCCGATCCTTGGGGCGCGTCCACTGAATATGGGAATTGATTCCGAAGAAACAAATACATAACGAGGACGAGTTCTTAATTCAATCTATCCCGATCGAACGATACTATCTTGTTTTTCTTAGCCGCGCTCTCAGCACCGGGAGAACGGGGCGCTACAGAGAAGATGGTCACGACTAACATGATCTCCCTGTAATTTGGCAATCTGCCTCCCCAAGCGATCTCGGACGGTGTTATGCCTATTTCTCGGATGACGATGAACATCATTAATCTCCCTCCAGCTAGAGGTCAAAATCGTGACCTGCTACCACTAACTACCCAGCGGGGCGAGACTATGTGGGTTCATCCAGATCTGGTGCCAGAAATCGAGAAAGAGACCCAAGCCGCTAAAGCTAAGTCTAAGAAGAACTCAAAGCACAAACCGTGTCACATGATTACGGTACACTCGGCATCAGAAGACGTGGTCTCGGCTACTGGAACCCGCTCAGGGAAAGCCTACCTCCAGGACTATGGAGCCAGCCAGGAAGATGCATCGGCGGACGCTTCAGCCGCCAAGCCTTCAGAACCAGAATCCGTTGTACCAGAGGCCGGTCCTTCAAGACCAACTTCGGCGGACAAAGGGAAGCAAAAAGAAGTGTGCTTCGATAAACCTATGAAAAACATTCAAAACAAAGGTTTAGAGAAGCCATACAACTTCGACATCCTGGCCCAACTGGCTAATACACCAGCCAGGTTGTCCATCTTTGAGCTACTCAGGCTCTCTCAAGACACTCGTCTAGCCCTGAGCGAAGCACTGATGCAGGCAGAGGCATACTTGACCCAGCTCAAGTCCCCTGACAAAGAACCCGTGGCATATCCTCAATGCCACAGTGTGATGGAGGTGATCCCAAATATCACTTTCACTCAAGATGACATGCTGTTAAAACATAACAGACATGACAGACCCCTCTATTACACCGAGTACATCGGCTCCATGGAGGTCGACCGGATTCACATAGATCCGGGATCGTCAATCAGCATCATTCCTCATAGTCTGCTCAGAACGCTGAGGATTCCTACCAGCGAATTGGCGTACACCACCACTACAATCGTGGGCTTCAACGCCGGAAGAAGTAAGCCGTTGGGGAAGATTCGCCTGAGGATCCAGATTGGCAACCTCAGATCGGTGGCTACATGTTACATCATCGATTCAGAGGTATCCAATAATATTCTGCTGGGTAGACCTTGGATCCACGATCACAACATCGTTCCTTCAACTCTACACCAATGCTTCAAATATGTAGACACCCGAGGAATAATGCAAATGGAGATTGCTGACTTGAACCCGTTCAAAGGAGTAGAATCTTACTACTCTGATACCGTGTTGTACTCTCAAGACTGCACGGAAGAGGTGTCAGCCGAAGCAGAGAAGGAATCCCACCAGGATCCAGAGGAACCCTCTGCCAAGCAACCTCTGTCAATCCAGGTGAAAGGACGGACTACTCGTCCAAAAGCCATAAAACCTATGGCTATCCACCTGAACGAGACCAGGTCAGGAAAAGGGGGTGATCCTCTAGTGATCATTTTGAACCAGAAGCCTTCACCCTTGGTCATCAACCTCCGGCGCAATAGAAAGCCGAATGATATAAATGCAACCGGGAACAGAGTTTCAGATGATAATAAACATCATCTTTTCTAGTATATTGACGCCCAAATTCCAAATCTGGAATCCTTCCCCTAGATAATATAGAACCTATAGCGCAAAAATTCTTGGAAGCTATAGATTCCTATCATCCGTATATATGGAAAGTGGCATCATCATCCAATGTCACCACGACATATGGACCGCATGAGGATTCTATCTTCATTGTCCTGCCTACATGCAGCAGTCAGCATTCAATAGTCTTTGGCCGCATGCACAATAAACCGACTGTGCGAGAGGATTCTTCCGACGATGATGCCGGTAAAATGCAGGTTCACAGATACAGCCCACAAGCTCTGAAGATCATGCAAAATATGGGTTATAACTTGAAGCTGGAACCGGGTCTCAACTACGGGAAAGTGTCACGACCCGTACCCGATGTAAGGATACTAGTCGAAAAACAACGCCCAGCCTAAGCCGCAGAATCGGCGGTAGAACGCTGTCTAGATAATCTATCTAATATAATGAACCACCAATAAAGATAGTATACTCAATCACAGAACTAAGATAGAATAAGCACGAATCAGATAAGAATAGAATAGTCATCATATAACTCATGAGTTTAAAATAATACATCAATGAGTCTGAAGAGTAACAAATAAGCTGGAGACAAATCCAGTACAAAAGAATACTATCATACTACAAAGCTACACTCCAGGGTCAACTGTCTTAGTTGGGATAAGTCCCTCTTGAGCCAGGGTCTCCGAATCTAAACCCACAACATCCTGGGGTCCATAATAGGTAGGGTACTCCTCAGTGTCATCTGGAAAAATATATCCAGTCAGGAAAGGAGCAGAGTACATCTCTAACAGCAGTTCTAATCCATGAAAAAACTATGTAACAGTAAATAGCTGTGGATAAACAAGATGCACAATATAGATATAAGAGATATATAGACAATAAGTAAATACTGGAAAGAAATACAATAATGAACAATATGTCAATAAAATAATAATACTAATGACTAAGTGTGTGAGTACTAGCTTAACATATGATCGGCTTGGGCAAGATACAATGCGGCCTGGCTAATCATACATGCGGTGCATGATCAACACTATTCGCTTACCATTACTTTATTCAATAGGGATTTGATCACATATCTATACTAATACTCCCCACCCCCAACTGGTATATTAGATCCAACCACGGTATGCTATGGCACTAGATTCCCCAAGAAGAGAGCGACTCCTCCCGAAAATCGGTGTCTGTACATGTACAAGATAACCAATGAAACAATACTTGCACCATATACACCATATACCAAGGAATAATATCTCATGACGAGATCCGGATATACCAATCCGTAAAACCATAGTGTCAAGAGAAATATGTATATCTACACTAGATACAACGAACATAGAGGATATCATAAATGAGAAACTATCAGAGAATATACTCGCCTGAAGTCCAAAGAACAATCTCACAGATGTCTGACTCGGTACCTCGAAGACCTAGATATAGAATACCACATTAATACAAGGTCCCGGAAAGAGAACAAGTCAAACTAGTCAACTTCTAGGTCAATAAATAAATTCTAAGTCAAAAGTCAACTATGGTCAACTCTAAAGTCAACTAAAGTCAAACATGGTCAAACCAAGGTCAACCTCACAAGAAATCTATATAAATAATATACAACAATTTAGGAATCAAATTAGATCCCAATTGGTACCCACACAAAGTATACTAATAATACAATTAATGCACACTCTAAATAATGTATATACAAACCAATATTTATACAAATAAAATAATATATTAGTATTAGTATTATACCTCACAAAAACACCTATATATATACATATATAAAACAATTTAATAAATATATATACTTATATATATATATATATACACATAAACTTTACACAATCAAATACTAATAGTTACAAAACACATTGCACATATTAATGTACATATTTTACATGGCTAGAAGCACACATAAAAATACATTCATTAATATCCAAATAAATATGTAATAATTATAAATAATATAATTACACATTTAAACACATAAATATATTTTATAAAACATTTATGTATAATTTATGTTATTAACATAAGTACATATATATTTGCATGCAAGAAAGCTACATACATATATTTATACACCACATTAGAACACATAGAAATATATAGATCTATGCTACAATAAATACCATAATAAATACACTAAAATAATATATAATATCTATATATATTTACTAATTATAAATGAAGAATTTAAAGTATAAATAATTAGATCTACACATAAACACACCAAATTAGAAAGTTTCACACCGTATCCCACTAGATCTAGGATACGCATGTGACACGAGTCCAACACACAACCAAATATACCCCGAATGACACAAACAAGTCACAAATAATATTTATGAATAAATCAAAGTGTCAAAAGTAGATCTATGTGTCCATGTCAAAATATGACATGTTCAAAGCCCCGTGTCGGAGAGAAAACCCCCAAAATGACACGTATCACCAAATAGTTGGGATACGAACCACATGTACCCAAATATGGATACGACACAAGCCCCAAACACATAAGCATATGCCCAATTGATCAATAGGATCAATTGACACACACAACAAAATGTAAATTCGGAATTCCAACAAAATTGACACAAAAAGTACCATAACTTTCTCCATGGGTCTCCTATGAAATAAAACAAAGTCCTATGGGTAGTACATACATATGGGTTAATTTTACATGATTAAATCTCAGATTTAGAAGCTAATTTAATGAAAAAAACTGAATTATACCTATTGGGAGATGGATTCCCAATGAAACCTCCAATTGAGATGAACTTGCTTCCAAATTGTAGATCCTTGCTTCCTCCTTCTAGATCCTTGCTTCTCAACTTTCTAATGGTGAATTGGAAAGAATTTGGAATGAATTTGGTGGGAAATTGGAATGGGAATGGAGGAAATTTGTGAGTGAAAAATTCTAGATCTAGATTTGGAATGAGAATAAGAGGAGAGAGAAATTTCCCCCCTCTTTTAATAGGCCGGCCTTACTCCTCTCCCAAGCAATTATAAAATGTCCAATGTACCCCTTGGGGCCTCTCATGAAGAAATAATTAAGGAAGGAAGCTTCTAGTCTAATCATTTAATTAATTTAATCCATCTCCTTAACTATGGGCTTTCTAAATGGGCCAAGTCTAACTATTTAATTCATGTTGGTCCATGGGTCCAAACTAAACTAGTTGGGTCTACTAAAATAAGTCCAAAATAATTAAATAACATCCAACAATAATTAAATAATACAACAAAAATTATTTACCATGCACAATATTTATTTAAATAGGAAATTACTAAAATATCATTTTTCCTAAAATGTGGTAGTGACAAGTCTACCCTCCTTAAAATAATTTTGTCCCCAAAATTAAAAGATGAAAACTACCCCTAGAAAAATCACAGAACAGAACTAAAGAATCACAATTAACTAATGAACAGAACATTACTAGAAAATAACATACCTCAAGGTACAAACAAATATGGATAACGCTCTCGCATGTCATCCTCTCTCTCCCAGGTAGACTCCCCCGGAGAGTGATGCCTCCATGCGACGCGTACCGAAGGAATAGTCTGGTTCCTCAACACCTTCTCTCTCCGATCCAGAATCTCAACTGGCTGCTCTGCATAGCTAAGAGTAGGGCCTACCTCTATCTCTGAGTGATCCAATACATGACTAAGATCTGCCACGTATCGTCTCAACTGTGACACATGAAACACATTTTGCACTCCCTCCAATGCAGGTGGCAAGTCTAGTCTATAAGCAACTGCACCGACCCTCTCTAGAATAGTGAAAGGTCCGATGAATCGCGGACTAAGCTTTCTGCCTCCACCGAAGCGAATCGTGCCTCGTGTCGGAGAAATCCTCAGAAACACCAAACCACCCACCTAGAATAAAATACCATCTTAAGAACTTAATCTATAACAAACAAGAACAAGCACAAACAAAATCTAAACTATACCTCGAACTCCAAAGGTCTTCGATGGCTATCGGTCCAATGCCGCGGTCTGTCCTGCGCCACTCGAAGTCTGTCTCTGATCAACTGAACCTTCTCCGCTGCATCCACAACCATCTCTGGCCCAAGCAAAACTCTCTCTCCAACATCATCCCAAGACAAAGGAGTACGACACCTCCGACCATATAGAGCTTCAAAAGGTGACATCTCTATACTGGCCTGGTAACTGTTGTTGTAAGCAAACTCTACCAAATGGAGATGGTCCTCCCAAGAACCCCCAAAATCTAGTACACAAGTGCGCAACATATCCTCGAGAGTCTGGATAGTCCTCTCTGACTGCCCATCTGTCTGGGGATGATATGCAGTACTGAACTTGAGCTGAGTGCCCAAACTCTCCTGCAAACTCCTCCAGAAATGAGAAGTAAAACGACTATCCCGATCTGAGACTATGCTGACAGAAACTCCATGTATCCTAACGATCTACCTCACATACATCTCTGCCAGCTTCTCCGTAGACAAACCCACCTTGAAAGGCAAAAAGTGGGCCGACTTGGTCAACCTATCAACAATGACCCAAATTGCGTCTTTCCCTCCTGGAGATCGTGGAAGTCCGGACACAAAATCTATAGTAATGAGTTCCCACTTCCACTCTAGAATGGGTAATGGCTGAAGTAACCCTCCTGGCCTCTGCCTCTCGGCTTTCACCTGCTGGCACACTAAGCATCTGGATACAAACTGTGCCACTTCCCACTTCATGCCATACCACCACACACACTCTCGCATATCCCGATACATCTTGTTAGCACCTGGATGTACGGAATACTGAGAGCGATGCGCTTTCTGTAACACCTCCTCTCGCAACTCCCCACTCGGCACACACAATCTAACTCCATGCCTCAAAGATCCATCCTTTGCAATAGTGAAATCATCCTCCAATCCTGCTCTCACCTGAGCTCTGATACTCCTCAAAGATACATCATCATACTGTGCTGCCTTAATCCTGTCCATCAAATCTGAGTGTATTTGCAATCCCCATATCTGCATAGCACCACCAGGAACAATCACCTCAATGCCCAAGCTCTCCAAGTTCTCCAACAAATATCGATCCTGCGTCAAGAACATAGCTACCGGATACCTGCTCAAAGCATCGGCAACTACATTGGCTTTCCCAGGATGATATTGTAAAGAGAAATCAAAATCCTTCATCAGTTCCAACCACCGACGCTTCCTCATGTTCAACTCCTTCTGCATAAAAACGTACTTCAAGCTTTTGTGGTTTGTGAAGATCTCCACACGCTCTCCGTACAAATAATGTTTCCACAACTTCAGAGCGAAGGTGACAGCTGCCAACTCCAAATCATGGGTAGGATAGTTCTTTTCATGAGGACACAATTGCCTGGATGCATAGGCAATCACTTTCCCATGCTGTTGAAGAACACAACCTAAACCCTTCCCCGATGCATCACTATAAATAGTGAAGCCTCCGGACCCTGATGGCAACGTCAAAATAGGAGCAGACGTCAACCTCTTCTTTAACTCTTCAAAAGTAACCTGGCAATCCTCCGTCCAAACAAACTCCACATCCTTCCTTGTGAGTCTGGTCATCGGCTCGGCAATCCTCGAAAAATCTTGCACAAACTTCCTGTAATAGCCTGCCAATCCCAAGAAACTCCTGATCTCTGCTACCGAACTCGGAGTCTTCCAAGATTCCACTGCTGAAATCTTCTTCGGATCCATTGAAATACCATCACCAGTCACAACATGCCCCAAGAATTCCACCTTGTCCAGGAAAAACTCACACTTGGACAACTTCCCATAAAGCTTCTCCTTCCCCAGCACATCCAACACAATCCTCAAATGCTCCTCATACTCCTCCGGTGTCCTCGAGTATATGAGTATGTCGTCGATGAACACCACCACGAACTTGTCAAGGTACTGGTGGAACACCTTGTTCATCAAGTTCATAAATACCACCGGTGCATTAGTCAAACCAAACGGCATCACCATAAACTCGTACTGACCATACCGAGTTCTAAAAGCAGTCTTCGGTATGTCCTCCGGCTTCACCTTCACCTGATGGTAGCCTGATCTCAAATCTATCTTAGAAAATACCTTCGCACCACTCAACTGATCAAACAGATCATCAATCCGTGGCAAAGGATACTTATTCTTGATAGTGAGATTATTCAAAGCCCTGTAATCAATGCACATGCGCACCGATCCATCCTTCTTCGGTACAAACAATACCGGGGCTCCCCATGGTGAAGAACTCGATCTGATAAACCCCTTATCCTGCAATTCGTCCACCTGCTTCTTTAACTCGACCAGCTCGCTGTTGTTTACTCTATAGACATGTTACAAAATTGGTTCTGCACCTGGCACCAAGTCTATAGAAAATTTAACATCTCGATCTGGTGGCAATCCTGGCAATTCCTCAGGAAACACATCCAAGAATTCTGCTATCAATGAATGTGGCAACTCCTTGTCTTCCACCATAGCTCCACAAATAATGCCTTCTCCCTGCTCCGCAGCTCCTCTAGCAAACTCGAACTCTGGCTCTCCTGGCGAACCAAACAAAACTCTACCTCCTCTACAGTCTATGCTAGCACGGTGCCTACTCAACCAATCCATCCCAAGTACAATGTCGTAGCTCGGAAGTGGCATTACAAGTAGACACGCACTCAACTCCCGGCCTCCCAGAGTAACTCTTCGATCCTTGCAAATATCATTAACCAGGATAATGCCTCCCCCGGTCATGATCTTGCAAGTCCTAAGCAAAGACTCAGCTACCAAACCATGCTTCAGAGCAAAAGAAACAGATACAAAACTATGGAAAGCACCACTATCAAACAAAGCTAAAGCTGGAATGTAATCAAGAAGAATAGAACCTGCGATAACATCTCTGGTGGGTTCCTCCTCTTCGACGGTCATAGCAAACACTCGTCCCTGTCGAGCACCTCCCTGCTGTTGATGCTGGACAAAACGCTGCTGCTGTGTGGGAAGCGGTCCCCTCGGCTGTGCTGCAGGTGGTCTCGTCTGTGTCCTCGAAGCTGTAGCTGCTCCTTGAACTGCACGACGAGGACACTCCCTTGATTGATGCCCTTTAGTACCACAATACAAATAAACTCCTAGCCTTCTCCTGCAAACTTCCCAGATGTGGCCAGGCTTCTTGCAGAAGCTGCATGGAGCTTGCTGTAACTGTCTCTGCTGCTGAGGTGCCTGGTGAAAAGGCGCTCTAGCTGGAGTCTGGTTCTGCTGTGGTTGCTGGAAAGGTCTGGAATGAAAATGAGGAAGTTTGGCAGATACTGTACTGCCGTTGGCCCCCAGAAAAGAATCACGGTCTCTCTTGGTCTTCAAACCCAGATCCCGCTCAACCTTGCGTGCCTCCGTAAGTATCTTCGAGTATGTCTCATAAAAAGACGGAATGAGGATCAATATGGCACAAGATGTAAGACATCAAGGAAAGGACAGTTTAAGAGATAAAGTATCAATATCAAAGGAGAATAGTTGAATCAAAAGAATTTTCCTAGATGTGATTGAGTATCTCAGCCTATATCCTATATCTTATTACAGGCTCGCAGTAGTACAACTAAGTTGTCGCACTACCACGACATCACATACATGTGAAGCTAGACCTGCATGGGCCACCACCAAAAATGTGTCACGACCCGTACCCGATGTAAGGATACTAGTCGAAAATAACGCCCAGCCTACACCACAGAATCGGTGGTAGAACGCTGTCTAGATAATCTATCTAATATAATGAACCACCAATAAAGATAGTATACTCAATCACAGAACTAAGATAGAATGAGCACAAATCAGATAAGAATAGAATAGTCATCATACAACTCATGAGTTTAAAATAATAAATTAATGAGTCTGAAGAGTAACAAATAAGCTGGAGACATATCCAATACAAAAGAATACTATCATACTACAAAGCTACACTCCAGGGTCAACTGTCTCAGTTGGGATAAGTCCCTCTTGAGCCAGGGTCTCCGAATCTAAATCCACAACATCCTGGGATCCATAATAGGTAGGGTACTCCTCAGTGTCATCTGGAAAAATATATCCAGTCAGGAAAGGAGTAGAGTACATCTCTAACAGCAGTTCTAATCCATGATAAAAACTATGTAACAGTAAATAGCTGTGGATAAACAAGATGCACAATATAGATACTAGATATATATAGACAATAAGTAAATACTGGAAAGAAATACAATAATGAATAATATGCCAATAAAACAATAATACTAATGACTAAGTGTGTGAGTACTAGCTTAACATATGATCGGCTTGGGCAAGATACAATGCGGCCTGGCTAATCATACGTGCGGTGCATGATCAACACTATTCGCTTACCAATACTTTATTCAATAGGGATTTGATCACATATCTATACTAATACACCCCACCCCCAACTGGTATAATATATCCAACCATGGTATGCTATGGCACTAGATTCTCCAAGAAGAGAGCGACTCCTTCCGAAAATCGGTGTCTGTACATGTACAAGCTAACCAATGAAACAATACTTGCACCATATACACCATATACCAAGGAATAATATCTCATGACGAGATCCGGATATACCAATCCGTGTAACCATAGTGTCAAGAAAAACATGTATATCTACACTACATACAACGAACATAGAGGATATCATAAATGAGAAACTATCAGAGAATGTACTCGCCTGAAGTCCAAAGAACAGTCTCACAGATGTCTGACTCGGTACCTCGAAGACCTAGATATAGAATACCATATTAATACAAGGTCCCGAAAAGAGAACAAGTCAAACTAGTCAACTTCTAGGTCAATAAATAAATTCTAAGTCAAAAGTCAACTATGGTCAACTCTAAAGTCAACTAAAGTCAAACATTGTCAAACCAAGGTCAACCTCACAAGAAATCTATATAAATAATATACAATAATTTAGGAATCAAATTAGATCCCAATTGGTACCCACACAAAGTATACTAATAATACAATTAATGCACACTCTAAATAATGTATATACAAACCAATATTTATACAAATAAAATAATATATTATTATTAGTATTATACCTCACAAAAAAACCTATATATATACATATATAAAACAATTTAATAAATATATATACTTATATATATATATACACATAAACTTTACACAATCAAATACTAATAGTTACAAAACACATTGCACGTATTAATGTACATATTTTACATGGCTAGAAGCACACATAAAAATACATTCATTAATATCCAAATAAATATGTAATAATTATAAATAATATAATTACACATTTAAACACATAAATATATTTTATAAAACATTTATGTATAATTTATGTTATTAACATAAGTACATATATATTTGCATGCAAGAAAGCTACATACATATATTTATACACCATATTAGAATACATAGAAATATATAGATCTATGCTACAATAAATACCATAATAAATACACTAAAATAATATATAATATCTATATATATTTACTAATTATAAATGAAGAATTTAAAGTATAAATAATTAGATCTACACATAAACACACCAAATTAAAAAGTTTCACACCGTATCCCACTAGATCTAGGATACGCATGTGACACGAGTCCAACACACAACCAAATGTACCCCGAAGGACACAAACAAGTTACAAATAATATTTATGAATAAATCAAAGTGTCAAAAGTAGATCTATGTGTCCGTGTCAAAATACGACATGTTCAAAGTCCCGTGTCGGAGGGAAAATCCCCAAAATGACACGTATCACCAAATAGTTGGGATACGAACCACATGTACCCAAATATGGACATGACACAAGCTCCAAACACATAAGCACATGCCCAATTGATCTATAGGATCAATTGACACACACAACAAAATGTAAATTCGGAATTCCAACAAAATTGACACAAAAAGTACCATAACTTTCTCCATGGGTCTCCTATGAAATAAAATAAAGTCCTATGGGTAGTACATACATATGGGTTGATTTTACATGATTAAATCTCAGATTTAGAAGCTATTTTAATGGAAAAAACTGAATTATACCTATTGGGAGATGGATTCCCAATGAAACCTCCAATTGAGATGAACTTGCTTCCAAATTGTAGATCCTTGCTCCTCTTTGTAGATCCTTGCTTCCTCTTTCTAGATCCTTGCTTCTCAACTTTTTAATGGTGAATTGGGAAGAATTTGGAATGAATTTGGTGGGAAATTGGAATGGGAATGGAGGAAATTTGGGAGTGGAAAATTCTAGATCTAGATTTGGAATGAGAATGATAGGAGAGAGAAATTTCCCCCCTCTTTTAATAGGCCGGCCTTGCCCCTCTCCCAAGCAATTGTAAAATATCCAATGTACCCCTTGGGGCCTCTCATGAAGAAATAATTAAGGAAGAAAGCTTCTAGTCTAATCATTTAATTAATTTAATCCATCTCCTTAACTATGGGCTTTCTAAATGGGCCAAGTCTAAATATTTAATTCATGTTGGTCCATGGGTCCAAACTAAACTAGTTGGGTCTACTAAAATAAGTCCAAAATAATTAAATAATATCCAACAATAATTAAATAATACAACAAAAATTATTTACCATGCACAATATTTATTTAAATAGGAAATTACTAAAATACCCTTTTTCCTAAAATGTGGTAGTGACAGAAAGGCAGACGAATGCCGCTGCACGGCGATCCCTACTATCAGCGAACTCGTTTCGGGTTAGGGTATACCACCTCCCGCACAACTCCTGAGTCAAACGAGGATACCTTTTTCTTTTCTTAAAACGGCTCAGCGCCCTCCGACTCATCTCATGCTCTCCAGTGAACATTATCAGTAAATATGGTAGTGACAGATTTCTTCGAATCAGACGAACAAAAATTTGAACCGTTTGAAAATGACGCTTGTGCTCAGCAAATGGATACACAATGGTAGTTCCGCTTCGAGCAGAGAGAATCTTCCACTGAAGACAAAGTTATCCAGATTGACGTTGGGGATGAACTTTCGCCAAAGCCGATATTTATCAGTAATAATCTTTTTGAAGCAGAAAGAAAAGAAGTTATCTAGCTGATAAAAGAATATATCGACGTCTTTGCATGGAATTATGAGGACATGCCAGGCCTTGATCCAAAGGTAGCTACTCATAGGCTTAATATATTGCCCGATTCGAAGCCTGTGAAGCAACACCAATGCCGGTTCCGCCTGGGTCGCCATTGAAGCTGAAGTCAAGAAGTTGATAGCCTGCGGCTTCATCCGTGAAGAACAACATCCCGACTGGGTCGCCAATGTCGTCCCGATTATGAAGAAAAATAGGAAAGTACGAGTCTGCATCGATTACCGAGATCTGAACGCAGCCAGCCCCAAGGATGAGTTTCCTCTTTCCATCACAGACGTCGTGATTGACAATACATGCGGTTTTGAACGTATGTCTTTCATGGACGGATTTTCAGGATATAATCAAATCAAGATGCATCCTAAAGACGAGAAGTATACTGCCTTCCGGACACCACTGGGGGTATATTGCTATATGATCATGCCCTTCGGATTGAAGAATGCCGGGGCTATGTACCAACGGGCCATGAGTAACATATTCCATGAGCATTTACGCAAGACAGTGGAGTGTTACGTGGAAGATGTAGCTGTCAAAAGCCACCTCAAGGAGAATCACATCCAAGACTTGAAGACAGTATTTGACTTGATGCGCCAACATCAACTCAAAATGAATCCCACAAAGTACTATATGGGGGTATCTAGTGGCAAATTTATGGGATTTGTCATAACCGCCAAAGGCATTCAAGTGGACCCTGATAAAGTCAAGGCCATCTTAGAAATACGACCGCCCCACAATCTGAGGAAACTCAGGGGATTTCAAGGTCGTCTGGCTTATATCCGGAGATTCATATCCAACCTCTCGGGGAGATGTCATCCCTTTTCTCGTCTCATAAAGAAAGGTGTATCCTTCGTATGGGACGAAGCCTGTCAACAAGCGTTCAGTGATATCAAGCCCTACCTCACTAGTCCGCCAGTTCTGGTGCCTCCTGTCATAGGAAGACCATTCGTGCTGTATGTTCGAGCGATGGATCATTCTCTAGGAGCACTTCTCGCACAAAAGAACGAGATGGGTCACGAGCAGGCTATCTACTACCTCAGCAGGATGATGGTCGGAGCCGAACACCGGTACAATCCAGTGGAGAAAGAATGCTTGGCTCTGATGTTCGCTATTCAGAAAATGTGACACTATGTCACAAGCCAAGCCATTCACATCATCTCCAGGATCAATCCTCTTCGGGTACTGATGAACAAGCCAAGTATTCTTAATTCCCGACTCGCGACCAGGGCGATATTATTGACACTGTATGACATGGTGTATGTCCCTCAGAAGTCCGTCAAAGGCCAAGCATTGGCTGACTTCCTAGCTGCTCATCCGATCCCGGAGGCCTTCAAGCTGTACGAGGATATTCCCGGCAAAGTTGCAGAGTGTAATTCCGTAATGGAAAGTGATGCATGGCAATTGTTCTTCGATGGTGCCTCCAAAATTGGTCCCAGGGGAAACGTGGTTTCGGGAGTAGGAATTGTCCTGGTTACTCCTGATAAGCTCGTCATCTACCGAGCATATTCTCTTAGCGAGCCCTGTTCCAACAATGTGGTGGAATACAATGCTCTACTAATCGGCCTCCAAGTCGCTAAAGAATTGGGCGTCGAATCTCTAGAAGCTTTCAGTGATTCTCTGCTGATCGTCAATCAAGTCAGAGGAATATATGAAGTCCAGAATCTAGACCCTATCCCCTATCACCGAGAAACGGTCGAGATAGCCATGACATTCAAAGGATTCTTCCTAGAGCATGTGCCTAGATCTCAGAATCTGGAAGCTAATGCCCTAGCCAGTCTGGCTGCAGATTTAGCTACCCCTATAAGAAGGCAGGATTCGGTAATCCTTCTTAACAGAGATTTATTCTGTATGAAAAATAATTTCCACATAGAACGCAGCTACGCGGTAGACGCTGATCCTCCCAGGAGAGACTGTAGAAGTCCTTTTATAGATTTTGTAGCATACGGAATCTTGCCAAAAGATCCTAAAGAAGCAGTATCCGTTAAAAGACGATCATTACGCTTCTATTTCGACGCATCGTCACAATGTCTATATCGCCAGCCTTATGACGGACTATTATTACGATGTCTCTCTGGTGACGAAGCACAGCGAATTATCCGTGAAGCCCACGATGGCGTATGCGGAGCGCATCAACCCGGTCCTAAGCTACAGGATCGCGTCAGGAGAATGGCCTATTAGTAGCCTACTATGATCACAGATGCAATAAAGTATGCAAGACACTGCAGAGCCTGTCAGGTCCATACAGACTTTTTCCATCAACCTCCTGAATATCTACATCCTACGGTTGCATCCTGGCCTTTCAAAGCATGGGGTATGGATATTATTGGTCCTATTCACCCGTCTTCTTCCAGAGGTCACCGGTTCATACTGGCCATCACGGATTACTTCTCCAAGTGGGCAGATACGATCCCTCTTGCTGAAGTGAAGGCATCTAATGTGACCAGCTTCATAAAGCATCACGTCGTTTACCGCTTCGGGATACCCCGAAGGATAATCTATGACAATGGGACTCAATTCATCAGCCAAGCATTTCATCGATTTTGCGATAAAAATCGGATACAAAATGTCGCCTCTACGGCATATAATCCCGCTGCTAATGGTTTGACGGAAGCTTTCAACAAAACCATTATCAAGCTCTTGAAGAAGTTTGTCTCTTCAAACAAAAGGGATTGGAATGAAAAGCTGGGAGGATGTCTCTGGTATACCGTACAACGGTACTAGCACCAACAGGTTGCACACCATTCTCATTAGTCTACGGGAGCGAAGCGGTTCTCCTCATCGAGATCCAAATCCCGTCACTCAGGATAGCCGTGGCTAATGGGTTGACTCAAGAAAAGAATGACCTGTTAAGGCTTCAAGAGCTAGAAGGATTAGACGAGAAATGCCTCCAAGCTCAACAGCGCATCGAGCTCTACCAAGCACGCATTTCCAGGGCTTTTAATCAAAAAGTGAAAGAAAGGGTGTTCAAAGTCGGCGAGCTAGTTTTAGCCGTAAGAAGACCGATGATCATTACTCACAGAAGTAAGGACAAATTCCAGGCCAAATGGGAAGGCCCTTATGTGATCGAGACGACGTTCTCAAACGGCGCTTACAGGTTAGACCAGCCTAATGGAGACCTGTTAATGGCTCCTATCAATGGCAAATTCCTGAAAATGTACTATGCTTAACCTCCTCTGCTCAAGTGGAATATGGCAAAAACCTCATTCTGACAAAACTACTTCCAAAACAAAACTAGTTGGATCGTATTCTATCATGTTTATATAACCTCTGAATAGAACACCAAGAGTATATCACGTCCATATTACCTCTGATATCACTTTTCACCCAAACCTGTCATTTACATTCCGAAATAATGGGGCCACAAAGTCAGATGAAAGCCTCTTTATTATTCCCAAAAAGGAGCGGAAGTACATTGAAAAACAAAAGCAAAAGTATATCATTTTGGGGGAGCAGTCAAGTCGCGAAGCTGCTGCGCCTGTGCGGCCATCCTCTCAGTCCTGGAATCCAAGACATCATGGAGAGCCCGCTCCAGCCGTGCCTCATCATTGCTCAGGAGGGACAGTTCGGCTCTAGCCCGAAGAAAACCAGCACGAGTGATATCTGCACGCGCCATGTTCTGTTGTGCTACGCCCAATCGGCTATCCACCACAACTAGAGCTTCCGACGACTGAGAAGCCCACTCTTTTGCCTGAGCGAGTTTCATTTCCAGCCTGAGGACCCTCGCTACATTCCCTTTGTGCTGGGCCTGGCACTTCGTTCGAAGAGCAATGGTCTCCTCCAGGACGACTTTTCCGTCATCCATCTCCTACTGATGTGTCTGGATAGATTTATTTATGCCTGCCATCTTTTTGGCAAGCCGTGCAGTCATGGAGTCGTATCTAGCCTGGACTAGATCTTCAACATTGTCTTGAGCTAGCTGTAAGTATTCGTTAATGGGTTGCTCCAAACCATTAACTATCTCCTCCAGCGTTTCAGCTAGCCCAGTGTCGTCAAATTCTCGGATCAGCATTATCGCGGACTGGGAGGACCTCTTCAGTGACGCAAAGCTCAGATTCTTTGTCAACACCCTTGATATTAATATTTTCAAAGTGGTGTAGAAGATATCAGTGTACTGCTCGATCAGCACAGCTAGATCCGATTGGACGCTGGGGGTGGCCTCGATATTGGCAAATCCTCCTCCGAGAACAACCACAGACGATGTTGCCACGGCCGTCGCCTCAACAGGTGGTGCGACGAAGGAAGAAGCGCCAACACCGGACGACGATACCAGCATACTCACAGGAGGCATTGTCGCAATGACGGGCTCGTCCTCCTCTTGAGATATCGGAACCTCGTCGACAGGCGAGCCGGCACCCAAAGATATCTCCTCTTCAAAATCAACCACCTCCGTGTCGCAGCCAGGACCTGACGCAGAGCTGAAGGGCGCATCTATACTGCCCTCCCGAAGAGGTCTTCCCCTGAAAAGAGGATGAAGGAAAGTTAGTATTAAAATGATGTTAACTTTTTTAAAAAGAGGCGTGAAGACGATATTTACCCATGGCCGACGACATATATGACGTGTCTGCGGCCTGTACGGCTAAATCATTTCTTAATGATGCTAAGCAAGCTGTCATACCTGGAGAAAGGGGTCTGCTAACTGATGCTGGAAAATAGTCTTCCAGGTCCTCGTCAAATTCCAACCGAGGCTCATCGGCTGGAATCTCGCCAGGTGCGCTTACAGGCACGGCAGGAGTCTCTCCCGATGTCGATCCACGTAAAGATATACTCAGCCCCGGAGGCGACCTCGTTCCACTACCTGAAGCAGTAGCAGCGATGGCAGCCTCCAGCAGAGATTCTCCGGCACCACCAGCCAAAACTGTAGAGGGTCCCTCTCTAAAAGGCGAGAAACCTCCAATCAAAGAATCATCCCCAACCTTGGGAGATGCAGGCTCACTTCCAGGAGCCTCAATACCAGGAATCCGGAGAGGACGATTAACCATCTTCTTCTTCATCTTTCGAGGGGAAGTTTCCTTCAGAGTAGGAGCCCTTCGCTTCCCTGAAATTACCAAAGGGCCTGCAGGCAGAGGTACTTCACCCCTCGATACCGCCAACAGAGGCTCGTCTGGATTGACGAACTCCTCACCCTCGTCGGAAGAGACTGAGGGGACTTCGACTCTTCCCCCAAACTTGGAAGAGGGCACCCTAAAGCTTCCATGCATATCAAAATCGTGATAGAAGGTATTCGTTGCTATATAGAACTGGGCATACGAGTGCAGGATGCACAGCTCCGTGGAGAGTGTAATGACCGACAAAGTAAAAATTGCTCTAGTACAGCCCATGAGGAAGTATCGCCATCCTCTAGCTCCGTCAATGAGTCCACCCCTGGACCTGAAGCTGGTAACGGCATTGCCCACATGCAACTGATCATACCCAAACTGCCTGGCTAACCGACTAGGCAGGTAGGGCTCTAAGAAGCAATGGTCTTCACTTTGTACAGTAAATAGGAAGGTCTAATGCAGACCAACCAATTAAAAGCTTCAGGGGAAAGATTGGTCTTCTCCCTGCCTAAATCCTCAAGCCTGATCCCCGATTGATTGCGATGTACGGAGGAGACAGTGCAGAAGAGCTTCCAGCTGTGACTGAAGCCCAGCACCCGCCGACAGTCTAGAACCGTGGCCACATTCCAGGAAGATTTTTGGTAGTTCAGCAAGAAACTAGCCCCCGAACTACTGCCGGAGCCGGGAGACATAACCCTGGGTTTATGAAGAATTAACTATCCCATCAGATACAGGTATGGTAATTGGATCCTGGGAAAGCTATCACGCCGAGTCTCATCGACGAGCAGCCCGTCAGTCATGGCCCTCAGGCCAGCTTGAATGCGGCACACCATGGTAGGAAGCAAGCCCAGTCTTGCCCCTAACACCAGACGTACTGCAGGCCACAGCGTGTTGCGGTAAATGTGGTCCGCAGATGCGACGCCAGCTACCATCACTCGGTGCAGCCATATGGAGAGAAAGCCAGCCAGTTGAGCTTCCCTAGACAAAGGCTTGCGGCAACGCCTCAAATAACTATAGGCTTTAATGCCTACAGGATACTGTCCTATCCCTTCGTCGAGGATCAAGTCCGGAGCCCCAGCGTCAACTATGAGATCGTCGACTACCTGAGCATTAAGTGCGCTCAGAGGATTCACAGGCAGATCCTTGCCCTCCAATACCTTCTCTGGCTTAGCATTCTGGGACCGGTGAAAGAAGAGGTAGGACGTCCATTTATTGATGTGAGCCAAATCTGAGGGCTCACCATAAAAAGCGGTACAAGCGAGGTAGTGGCACATCAGCTCCTGATATACTTCCACTAACCGAGGATCTGAATCCCCCAGCTCCCGGTTCGTAGGAACATACTCTTCATACGGAGTATCCCACATCGGCATTCTTGAGATCTCTGCCATCTCATGAAGGGCCAATCCCAACTCCCCCAGTGGAGTGGCAAAAGTCCTGGTGAACGAAACATATCGCTCCATTAGTGCCAAAAACAGGTTGGAGTTAGGAGGTAACCCAACACTGGTGGCACTCACAGCTGCAAATAGACCAATATTCTCTAACTCGGTCTGAAAATGTTTCTGGGCCTAATCAACTAAGCGAGCCCATCGAAGGTTTATAGGGGCGATCCACCCACCGCACCGAGGGTTCACCTTAGGGTATACTCCCCCGTGCCCCATAAAATCATTGCAAAAGGTCGATAACTGGACCGGCTGGATCACTAAGTTGTCTTCACTCGGGATACTACCCGGGTACAGTCCCCTGAACACCGTCACATTACCGGAAGGGCGGCTGACAAACGACCCCTGGTCAGCTCCTTTCAGATGAAAGATCTTCCCCGGCCTGCCGTGAAGATCCGGAGTCAGCGTCCACGACATCCTCCTGGGGTGTGTGGTATGGAAGAACGCCGAGATGGGATAGTCTCTCGGCATCTTGGACAGATACAAAACCAAGCTCCCGGCAGGGAAAACGCAAAGTTCTTTCTTAGGCTTCGTCTGGAACTGCTTGTCAATCATGTCCCCGAAGAGGAAAGTCGGCTTTATGTATTGGTCCCCGTCTATGTACGTCAGGGGCTCCCCGTTGATCATGCTCAGCAGCATTCGCTCGTCCTGAGCCGATATCATAATCTCCCTTCCTTCAGGATACTGCGGCCCGGAGATAGAAAATGTCACGTGTGACAGATCCTCCAGATAGTTGGAGTGCAGCATCCCGACGGCAGAATCCATCACGTCGGCTAGCGGAGACACATGCAAGTTACCTACAAGAGTACAAGAAAAACACGTCAGTTCCTATAACTAGACATTACAGATCTTGTAGCCTACGCAAAAATCAATAATTTGTGCTCTACGCCATGACCGTAAAAACTTGACCATTACGCTGGAATCCATTTCCTAGAGCGTAAAAGTCCAAGGCTGGCAGTACACAGTCTGTGCTTTACGCCAGACTGATAAAGTTGAGGTATTATGCCAGAATCTTCATCCAGAAGCGTAACACTCAAAATTTTATACGCCAACTTTCGACAGTCAAAGCTTTTACGCCAGACTGGGAAAATATAGAGTTTTTGCGCTGACACATTAGAAATATGGGCGTAAAATATAAAACATCTCTGTGCATCCTCTTTCTCAAAAAAGGCTATCAGCACAGAAGATGACCTAGCGCGGTCACGTACAACGTGTGCGAAGGATTTTCAGTCGTTCTTCTTCATCCCAAAAGCTCTACCTTTAAGGCCGGGCGCACTGCTCGTTAGTGGGATACTTCGCTCAGAATGAAGTTCGCCTTGCCTGACCGAAGATGCTCTCTCTTGAGCAGAAGAACGAGAAGAAGAATCAACCTTCTTTTCCTTAGTGGAGGAGGATTATTTCGAGGCCATTACTGGAAACTTTGAAATCTCGGAGAAGAAACGAAGGAGAACTCGAACAGTCGAAGGCTTTCGTTCGCAGAAGACGGATGAAAAGTTTCTCTCTCAGAAACTTGGGGTATATATAGAGTTCGGATGGACTCCTCGAATCCTGAACCAAATCTCCTAATTAATATTTGGTTATGATTGGGTACTACGTCAGCCTATTTACTCAGAGAAGGCGGACAGTCAGCAAATTCAAAAAGTTTTCATGCGAGAAAGATTCGCGGTTCTTACGCTAATGAGCTTTCTACGCTCGACAGCTACAGATCTACAATTCTACACTCACAGGCTACAAGTCTATGGTTTTACGCCCGGATGCCTTTTTGCTCGATAGCTTTTACGCTCGAGAGGCTACAAACCTACGACTTCACGCTCAGCAGCTACGAATCTACGTTCTCACGCTCGGTAGATTTTTACGCTCAGAGGCAACAGGTCCACGACTTCACGCTCGAATGATTTTCTTTTCAGAAGCTACAAATCTACAGTTCTGCACCAAGGAGCTTTCTACGCTCGACAGCTACTAATCTATGGTTTTACGTTCAATGGCTACAAGTCTATGGTTTTACGCCCGGATGCCTTTGTGCTCGGTAGGTTTTATGCTCGAGAGGCTACAAACCTACGACTTCACGCTCAGGAACTACATGTCTATGATTTCACGCTCGGTGGCGTTTAGTTTACGCTCGGAGGCTACGAACTTATGATTTCATGCTCCATGACTTTCCGCGTATCTGAAAAATGTGCAGGCCAGTAAAGTACATCTGAACGATTCTCAAGGTGGTCAATTACAGGAGTTCACACAGAAGATACTCCTTCTTGACCTCAAGATACCCTAAGTACCCAAAGCATACAGAGTTCAATATTGAAAATTACTCTTCTTCATGGGTCGATTCGAAGTTCATCCAGAATTTAGTCTGAATATTTCGTCTGCAAATTCAAGATGGCAACTCAGTTCTTGACAGCCATTCCTCGCCCTGTTCCAAGGGATTTTTGAGAAGTCACTCTTGAAAACGACGGTCTAAACAAAAATTCTGTTTATCAGAAGTAAAAACAGTTCAGAATTCTACGCAGTTCCTAACAGCAAGACAGTTCGAACACTCGACTGCTAAAGCGGCTTTCTGCACATTCTTAGTTATGCATAAAAGATAAGACAGGACCTAGCTCTCTTTCTACACAAAGTTGGCGTAAAGAATCAGACGTGTCGAAGCTACACATATTCAGACATCACAGCAAAGTATGGCAAGATGATCATATGCAAAGAAGAAAGACAATTTTATTAAAATTAAAAGCATGATTACATGAGGGAAATCCAGTCTACAAGGGTTTTTTTCATTTTTCCTGACTACATATAAGGGAAATACCGTCTACAAAGGGCTTCCTCATCGTCGTCTGAAGATCGCATCGAGAATCTGTTCTGCCAGGTTCTCGTATTGTGAAGATCTTCCTCTTCTCCCATGGCAGTTCATCGACATCCACAGTCGATGAACAAGAAGATGATCAGTGGCGGAAGGATACCAAAACTAGGCATAGACCCATCCTCCACAGAAGGAAAGAAGGGTAAATCTGCTTTCCTACAACCAACGCCACTCAAGGACGGCAGTTACAGTTTGTCTGCTCTCGTCCACGAAAGTAACGGGAGAAGGTACCGCTTTCAAGCGGCATGGCAAAATGCGACCCTTCTTCTCTCCCGAAGAACCACCATACAAAGTTGCTGATTATCTCGAGCAAAGGCGGCTATGATATCCTTCAATGATCCATCGTTGCAGAGGACATTTGCTCGAAGATGCCGTCTTTTTCGGCTCCGTACATGCTGGAAGAGCATGATCTCCTTCTTGCTCAAGTCGACCCGACGAACTCCGGCCATCATCTCTGTGTGGTGAAGGAAGTTTGGGAAGAACAGGAAAACTCCTCAGCCTTTTTATAGGCGAAAGAGATCACCGATCCCCAATAACTCCGCCATAAAGTTAGCCATAAAAGAACGTGTTAGGCTTGACCATTTCAGGCTCCATTCAGAGCATTTCGAGTTAAGAGAAATAGTTCATGCTTCATTCAAAGCGTTTCAAATTATGAGAAATTTAAAAGCTTTGAAGGGGGTCTTGTAGAAGCATGAAAAATACGCTGGATAGCTATACGCAGCATCTAGATGCATGGCAGCATAAACAGAGGACCTCAGAGCCATCAAGATGTGCAACAGAGCTTTTTCGCTGAGCACAGCGTAAAGATATAGGCTCAAGGACCATCCGTGTAATGTAGTATGTCCAGGCTGCTTCAGCGTAAACAGGGTGCTTCATCGCCTTTATGGCGTAAAACTTATCCGCTTTCAATGCAGCATTGAAGTGTACGAGGAACGCTTCGTATTCTTCGAAATAAACCTGTCAGATCATGCAATGAACCTGACGTCTGGACTCCTGACAAAGAGTACTGAATGACTACCCAGGCGACGGGTATCATGATGGCGTCGTACTGTAACCCAAGCTATCATTTACTGCCATTTCCTTTGCGTAAACCACTTTTACACATACGAAGGAATACGCTGCCTAGTTTTACAAAGGCCGATGTGAGCTGTTTACGCTCCGCGAAAGACAAATATCCTGCCACGTCAAAAGCTGCACTTCGTACAGGGATCGAGGCACGTCTCTGTAATGCGCAGGGCGGTGACAGTTTCTCGAGGCACGTCTCTGCATTTGAAGTGCCGAATACTGACAGATGCCCAAGGCACGTCTCTGCACCTGATGCACAGAAGGGTGGCAGGCCTTCAAAACATGCCTCCTTATTTAATGGCGGATCTTCACATTTAATGCTGGAGATTTGATTAAAGGTTACCGAACCGTCGTTTAGTGACATCCCCTTTGCGTAAACTACTCTTACGCATATAAGGAAATACGTCGCCCAGTTTTACACAGGCAGACGTGAGCTTCTTATGCTCCGCAGAAGGCAAACAGACCGCCACATCAGCAGATACTCTTCGTACAGGATTCGAGGCGCGTATCTGCATTTAATGTGTAGAATAATGGCAAATCTTAAAGACAAGCCTCTGTATTTAAATACGCAGGATGGGGGCAGATCTCTGTATTTAATGCAAGAGATTTGATTATATCTCCCAGTGCCATAATTCCGGCTAAAACATCCACATCGTCTCGGCTTCTACGCCTGCTCGACTTCTATGCCCACTCGGCCTCTATGACCACTCGGCCTCTATGACCACTCGGCTTCTACGCCTACTCGGCTTCTATGCCTACTTGGCTTCTACGCCTACTCGGCTTCTATGTCCACTCAGCTTCTATGCCCACTCGGCCTCTATGACCACTCGGCTTCTATGACCACTCGGCTTCTATGCCTACTCGGCTTCTACGCCTACTCGGCTTCTATGCCTATTTTGGCTTCTATGCCATGGTGACAGTCATTGGCTTCTATGCCAACCTCTTCTACACAAGGGATAACTACCTACGTGGCTTCTACGCCGTGATCTTCGCAGCAGATATACGCATTTTGTCCCTTAGTTGGACGCACGTCACATGCTTACTCAAAAGGTTATCTATATGCAAGCATTGGTTATTTTAAACCGTCGTATAAAAGGGTGCTGTACTTTCTACTACTCGATTTCTACGCCAACTGTGTGGTCACTGTCACTAAAAACTCTATAAATAGAGACCTCTATCAACAGAGGAAAAGGTCAAGAAATTGAAGGTCAAAAAAATTGGAGAAAAGAGGTCGAGAGAGAGAGAGAGAGAGAGAGAGAGAGAGAGAGAGAGAAGAATACAGAGCTCAGACAAAGAGAAGGGGTCGACGACTTTGGCATCGTGCATCCACCCTCTTTAGCAACCTTCGAAGCTGCTTTCTATCTTCCACGGCACTTCTTCAATATCGTATGGTCCAAGGGCTAAAGTGATCGACTGCAGATCAGACACCTATAGCAATATTTACTCAGATTAAATAAATTGTACTTAGACATCCTCGTGTAGGATCAAATTGTACAATCTTGTTGTTTGTAAACATAAAAGAAGGGCGGGTTTTCGTATAAGACCTCGTTTTCCACATTATCAATCTTTTCCCGTTTATTATCCTAAACAGTAAGTATTAAGAAGCTAGTATCCTAGAACATTAATTGCATATGTTGTGTAGTTAGGAAGCTAGTGTTACTATATCAAGAGTACTAGTGTTTCTATATCAGGGATTAGTTGAGTAATGTGCTAGTAACATAAAGTACCTTGGGTGATAATATTAGATTGGTATATCAGTTAATATGGATAGAAAATCATTTGGAACTTATAGTACAAGTGATCCAAGCAGTAGAGGAGAGAGACAATATATATATATATAGAAGTAAGTTTAGTAGGTATAGTACCTTGCTAATTTTGAGTATAGATGTCGTATGTATCAGGGAATAGTACGATGGGTATAAGGATACCAGCAAGATGTCATGGTGTCGTAATGGCTAGAAGGTAATTGTGTATGTATTGTGATACTAATGTATAGATGAAAACCTTATGGTGATTAACAAATGTTAGAGTATGAGTTGCACCAAGTATCAGATCGAAAGAGTACCCTAGTAACAAGAGCCGGAGTATCTTAAGTATTATGAAAGTTTAGGCACAAGTATTTTAGTAACTAGTATAATAGTATAGAGGAGAGACGTGAGTAACTTGGTATGAGAATGTCATCTAAAGTGCCATATTAGAGCTGGTGCCTCGTATAGACAGTAACAAGATTTGAGTAGGTATCCTATTGGGGGTATTCAAGTTGGACAAGGGTGTGCTAATAAAACACATGATTGAAAAAGTATACAAGTATTCCTTGTAAGGGAATGGATGAAATTTTTTAGTGATTATAAAAACTGAAACAGATAAAGGAGGTAGTATTTTAGCGGTATTTTGTGTAGTATCCTCGGTAGCAAGTGTCAGTGAGTTAAGTATGTCCATGACCTAGAACTATAATATATCACTAGTATTTGGTAACCCTCAGTATTAAAAATATCTTGACTAGGTTGATGATTAGTGAATGCTTAGTGTGAGATGAACTAGGCCACCAGTGGCATAACAGATTACCCCGCACCAGTAGAGGGAGACACCCCAGCAGGGCAGAATTTTTTTTAAAATGGAGGTCAAAAGGACTAATGCTATTGGTGTTGGGTTACCAGGTTCTGTCCTTTTTATCTAATTGATCTGTGTGATACCTGGTGGATTAAAGTTTTATTAGTGATTTGTGCTATGGTATGTGAAAACCTTGACAGAGACTAAAATTCATGATAGTTAGAGACTATATCCAAGTATGATTTTTCTTTCAGTAGAATGGTAGGATTGTATGTTATATGATAGGACTATTTTAGACTATGATTGATAGAATTTTGACCATAGTAAAATTTGTATGAATAGGTTATGACTGGCCCAAGAGAGAGGGGTGAGAGTTTTAATTTTGAGGACAAAATTCTGCTAAGGAGGGTTGACTTGTCACTACCACTTTCCGGGAGAGGAATATTTTTATCTTTTTCTTTTATTGATAATATTGTAATATTGGTATTTCAAAAATTAATTTATTGAATGGTATATCATAATTATTTATTTATATGCATATTATATATTAATTTATTATAGTATTTAAATATTGTTAGCACATTACTTTATATTTTGGACTTGTGTTAATGGACCTAACTAGTTTAGAATTGACTCTTGGACGGTCATTTATTTTAGTTAGACTTGAGCCCAACCACAAGCCCAATTTATTAGGAGAATGATTTAATTAGTCAAACCATTACGAATAAAACCTTCGTCCTTAATCCTTTTCTTCATGACAAGCCCCAAAGGACATTTTTTATATTTCATATTTTTTGGACATAAAGAAAGGGGCCGGCCACTACATAAGGGGCTGGAGACTGATCTCTTTTCTTTATTCCAAATTTAGATCTAGAAATTTTCCTTTCCAAATTTTCTCTTTCCTATACCAATTTCTACCCAAATTCCTTCCAAATTCCTTCTCTCCTCATCATTGGAGGCTATTGGAACAAGAAGGAAGCAAGGATCTAGAAGGAGGAAGCAAGGATCTACAAGTTGAATGCTCTTGATACTCATTTCGCGAATTGCATTAGAAATCTATCTCCCAATAGGTATAATTCAGTTTTCTCGCTCTAATTAGAATCTAAATCTGTAATCTAATCATTAGGAACCCTCCCATGTACTAAGGCTTCCCATAGGAAGTATAATTAGGTTCATAGGAGGCCTATGGAGAAAGTTATGTGATATTTTGTGTCAATTTTAGGAGAATTTTGAGATTGGTACATCTTGTGTTTGTCAATAGGTCAATTAGACCAAATTGATATGTGTTTGGTTGTGTATGACTAGTTTCTTATCCATAATTGGATATGTGTAGGCCGTATCCCGACAATTTGACGATACGGGTTGATTCCGACACTGGGGTTTGAGCATGTCACATTTTGACATGGGCATGTAATTGAGTAGCTAGATCTTCGTGTTGTTCATAATTGTGATTCTAGACTTTCTCGTGTCCTTCAGGATATGTTTGGTGGTGTTGTAGAATCGTATCGCAAGCGTATCATAGAATAAGTATGATACGGGTGCGGTGCACTCCACGTGTTTGATACTTTCCATTCTAATTCAATTTACCTTGGTCATAGCTATTAGTGTATTGTAATTATAATTGTTATATGATATAGATATATATGTATAGTTATATGTATGTTTTATTTTTATTTGTGATATGTTAGTGGTCATTGGAGAGTAAGAAGTTCATATGCATCATTGGTATTAATAGGTGTAAGCATATATATATATATATATATATATATATATATAATATATATATAATATATATATATATATATACATATATATGTGTATGTGTATTAGTGAGTGTGTGTATAGGTGTGTGTATGTGTGCTAAGGGGGGTGTGAATATACAGTAAGTAGTGATAAGAAGTGAGAAGCAGCAGAAATAAGCAACAACAACAGCAGGAATAAGCACCAACAGTAAGTAGTAAGAAGCAGCAGCAGAAGCAGCAAGCTGCGGTAGCAGAAACAGCAGAAGCAGCAAGATATAGTAGCAGCAGAAGCAGCAAGCTGCAGCAGTAAGCAGCAGCAGTAGTGAGAAGCATCAATAGTAGCAATAAGCAGCATCAGCAGCAGTGAGAAGCAATAAGTTGCCACAGTAGAAGCAATAAACAGCAGCAGAAATAAGCATAAGCAACAGTAGATTGTAGCACAGTACTTAGAGGTTAAGTTGTAGATAAGCTAAGTTAGTTAATATTGTTTGTTAGTTATGTATATATGTTAGTTAGTTCGTTAGTATATATATATATATAAGCACTAGTTAGCATTAGCAATTGGTAATATTATTTCTAGTTTACCTTGAGTTACACCAAGGTAATGATAGTTGAAGTATCATAGGGTATGGGTATTGAATATCAAATGGGTAAGTCATTATGTTAGTTTGGTATAGTATTGTTATAAGTTATGATTATAAATGCATGTTAGTGTATAGTGAGGTATGTATGGTTAGTTAGTTAGTTAGTTAATATTAGATGTTGGATTACCTTGTGATAATAAGGTAATGTCAAGGTATTAGTTTATACTCAAGGTTTTGGGTTTGTGTATCAAGAGGGGTGTGTTGGTGGTGTGATACCGTTTTAGGCTCAAAGATAAGGTATCCACTTAGTATTAGTTTAGCTAGGAGTACTATATATTTTTATCTTGTATATATATAATATATTTTCATATTTAATAACTTACGTATCTTATGATACAGTATTGTGTTGGTATCCTAGTATCCAAACATAGCTATTATAGCCTAGTTACATAGTGTATGGACCCAATATCATAGATATGGACTCATACAATAGAAATAGCTAGTTTGACCTAGAGTTGATGACTGTTTTGACTTATAAATGACTTTATGACCTAGAATTTGGCTAGTTTAACTTATTTTTATTCCAAAATATTATATTAATGTAATATTCCATATATAGGTCTGTGTTACACCAGTTCAGATACTATTTTGCATTATTTGCTCGGGACCACTGGCGAGTACATTCTCTGATAGTTTATATTATTTGATTACTACTATAATTCAAGTATTTAGAAATATTACTTATAATTTTTGACACAATGGTACACGGATTATTATTGTTTTTGGATCGTCAGTCATGAGATGTTACCTTAATTATCGAGATGGTATCGAATACTGCTCCTTGTTGGTATTGGATAACATTGGATATTATAGGTTAAATATTGGATACATTGACTAGTAACGTGTCATGATTCGATCCATCGTATCAGTCGGTGCGGGAGAGAAATACTAATTAAATATGTGATCAAGAGCTATCGGCTAGTAGTGTAATCATTGGCTACTAACTAATCATACACTTCACGTATGGTTGAGTTAGCTCCTTAGTGTAATCATTGAATATCCCAAGCCGATCACAAATATAGTTAGTATCTCAAACATATGGTATATTGTAGATTCTATTTTTAGTTCATAGATTATCCTATTCTATTTCTGACATTATAGTTTATCTCCTTCATTCTTCTACGCATTTATCTATATTTTTGTTGCTAGTTTTGCCTATTCCTTCATTGTTCTTAGATCATCAGTTATATTCATCGTATATAGCATCCCCTATTTTACTATTTTATAGTTTTTGTCAATTAATTAAAAATATTATTGGGTTGTACTTTACTCCATTCCTGGCTAGATAATATTTTTCATAGGATCCAGAAGATTAATGTCCGACGTACTATGGACCTCGACCTATAGATGGTGTAGACATGAACCTACTAGTTCTGGAGTGACTACCAGAAAACTTAGCCAAAATTACTAGTTATCATAGTTAGTTTTCTTTAGCATTTTGGTACCGGATTTATTTATGGCATAAATATTGAGACCTGGATATTATTTTTATTTGTTGTTATATTTAGACTACATAGTTATGTTAGGCTTCTTCGATGTCTTCTCGTGCTATAGACGTATGATTGAGTATTGTGTTGCATTAAGTATCTTGTCCTCCTTCTTGGAGTTGAGATATTATTGGCAGATTATATATTATTGTGAGATAATTAGATAGTATAGTTGACCTAGACAGCATTCTATCGATGATGCTGCAGCGTAGGCAGGACGTACCCACGTACTCGTACCCCTTCAACCGGGTGTGGGTCGTGATAAGATGCGATTGTAAGGAAGAACGAAAAATTGGTTAATTCTGATTCTTTTGTAATCTTGAGAGAAAGTTGTCCTCAGAATCCTTATATAGTTCTTCGTGGAAATCGAGAATAGTCAGAGTGTAAACTTTTGTGTGAACCTCTGATCTCGACTACGCGTTTTTCTATATTTGGTTAAGTCTCTGGACTAAAAATCTCAAAGCAAGATCCGAATAAAGATGGAGAACACCCGTTCAGGTCTTCTGGACCCAAGTTTTCACAAACTTGAGAAGATTAACGAAATTTACTTTGAATATTTGTATGAGGGTGTTGACATAAAGTAGTCACAGTCAACTTGATTATGATAATTGTCAAATATCAGATGAATCAGATACAAAATACAGATGAAGCAGGTACTCGATGCAAAGCATATCAACTCTGTCAGTACCAAAGTCAGACTCTACAATAGCTACTAATTTTATATTCAAATATAATCTTTCATTTATTTGAGTCTAGGACTGATATAAGCTGAATCGCACTGGCAAATTTCAAGTATCTACACCAAGATACTTAGTCCACTCAAATAAACCAAAGAACCTATCCACCAAATCAGGCAATATTCATTTCCAAAGTCTACCATACTAAGAGACCGAACTCGGGCCAAATTCGTACTGAACTCGGACCGAACTCGGTTACCCTTTTGGTATAAAATTAACAGTTCATAAGCTCCAAATTTCTTGGCTCAACGGTTGGAAATTTGAATTAAACCCCATCAGAATTCTGACAAAATTTTGTTTGCCTACAACCTATAAATAGGATTGGAATTCTTCATTCTAAGAAAATTAGAACAATTCAACCATTCTTAAAGTCTTCTATCCTATTGTGAGCAAACTCCTAAAGCTTTAACCTTCCCATCTAAAGAGCAACTCCCTAGCCTTCCTAGTTCCAAGTGTGATCTTGGTCCAGAAGTCTTCTGAGTTGTAAAGAGCTTTGTTCCAACAAGTTACTCTCTCTCAAGCTGTGAAGTTGCGGGATTTCAAATCAAAACTCGTGGTGTAAAGAAGTGGCAAACCTTCGAATCAAAGCTTGTGATTCACTATTGGTGATTATAGTGGATACAACTCCGAGCTTAAGTTCTCGTGACTGGACTAGTCCTCTCACAGGAAAACCAATATACATCTTGGTATTTGCGTTTGCCTTCTCTCTTACTATATTGCATATATTCATAACACTGCTAGTACTATTCTTACACATGAAATATATTCTAACTGCTAGTAGTTGATCACCATTGCATGCCATAGAATTATCTTTTAACATATAATTTTATTTTGCTGCATACATAAAATCTATTCACCCCCCTCTAGAGTTGCCATACACGGTCCTACAATTAGTATCAGAGCAGGTACTCTTATAGTAGAATTTTTACTAATAATATTTGCTCCTACAACTAGTATCAGAACATGTAATCTCTTATTTAGTTTTCGATCCTAATTGCTCCTATAATTGGTATCAGAGTGGTTACTCTTCGTATTATAATTTTTACTTTTATATATGAACTTTTGCTCATACCAATTTCTCCTACAATTGGTATCAAAGCAAGTACTCTTACATTGGAACTATTACTTATATTAATTTCTCTACAATTGGTATCAGAGCAGATAGTCTCTAAATTAGTTTTTGATCCCAACTACTCTTTCAATTGGTATCAGAATATGTGCTCTCTTTGTATAAATATTACTGATATCATTTGTTCCTTAATTGGTATCAGAACTGGTACTCTTTATATAAGAACCACTATAAGTTCTCTTGATTATCGAATTAACATCCAAAGAGTATAACATATGGCAACAACAAGATTACTACTTTCTATCAATGGTGAAAGCCAACTTCTTGATAAGCCACCTGTTTTTAACAACACTAACTATTTATGTTGGGAAATACATATGAGTATTTTTCTAAAATATTTTGTCTTTAATCTATGGACTTACGTTACTAATGGTTACAAAAGAGTTGACAAAGCAGATAATAAATATGCCAAAGATGAAAAAAAGTAGCAAACGATGATGCAAAGGTAATGTACATGCTCTACTGTACTATAGGAGAAGACAAATTCAAACTTATCTTCAAGTGCAAAATATCATATGAGATATGGAGAATGCTGGAAGCAACTTATGGAGACAAAGAAGAAATTAAAGAAGAACCTCATAATGTAGCAAGCTTATACCCAAATAAAGAAGATGCAAGTACAAATAAAGATGCAGACATTCAATACAACAATGATGACAACAAGAAAATAGATGTTGCAAACTTATGCCCAAGTGAAAGTCTAGCAATCAATGCAAGCATCTAGTATGAGAATGACAAAAACCTTCAGTATACGACAGACTTGTGCTTAATGGTAAGTGAGGTAAATGATGACTCTCTAACAAAAGATATTTCGTATGACGAATTATCTGTTACTTTTAATGATTTGTTTGAAGACTTTAATAAGCTTAGCAATAACTATAAGCAAGCTAAAAAAGATTCAAATCTTATTAGCTTAAGAATGATCAGCTTATTTGCTTACTTAAGGAAGCTAGAGAAAACTCCTCTTTGATGAATCTATTGAAATCTCTAAACTTGAGCTTATCCTACAAGAAGCTCTTAACTGCTATGATGAAAGCTATCAACAAAATGCTAAACTTAAGGTGGACTTAAAATAGGAAAAGGAGAAGTACACTAATGCCTCACTTAAGATAGATGCTTTTACTACTAACTGCTAAATATGATAATTTATATGCCACCTCTAAAAAGTTAGAGATTAGATTGGGAAAGCGGGTTGTACAACCTACTACTCAGTCTAACACGAGACACATGGCTAAACAAAAGAGCACTCACAATAAGACACCAGCAAGCAAACCAAATGCTCCACACTAACATGCATGTAGAACACAACATACTTCATATAATCATGCATTCTATTACAAATATCCACGTTAGATATGTCATACCACTTCACATACTCATCCTTCTATGTCCAACACAAATGCCTATGCTATATGTCATTATTATGGTTTAAAAGGACATATTACACATCAGTGTAATGCTAGAAAATTAGTTGATATGAATATGTATAAGTGGATTCCTAAAGCTAACAAATACGGATCCAAACCTTGGATACCAAAATCTTGTTCTAATCATATAGGTGGAACGATTTGCGACAAGATGTAATGGTAAAGGAGAAAGTTGGTGATTACAAAAAACTAAATGGATATTCTCATGTCAATTGCACCAACAACAAAAATATGACTATTAAGTCATTATGGTAACACAATTTTCATATTTATAGTAGTATACTGTACTAATTAAATATGGTAGTTCAATTATTCTTAAAATGTGTATGAAGAAAACTTTTGCTAAATAATTCTTCAATATTATGCTTTAAAGGTATAAAAGTATTATTAAATAGCCTAAAGGGTCCTTCTGCCAACAAGGGATAAACAACCTTAAACGATACGGTACTTAAGTGTCTTAAGACCACCGCTAGCTGGAAACCGGCCCCTACAGCTAATTAATAATAACAAAATTACCTCACTGAGTAATAATATACAATGATATATTTACAAAATGTTTCCTAAATGTAATTATTCATTCATTCAGTAATTGATTGCTATAAATTATGTTAAAAGACTTTTCTAAATAGCAATGACTGATAGATAGCCTAGCATATTTATAGACATGTTTTATACTTCACTTATATGTTTTATAGCTTTTATAAGCATACTATAAAAACTTATTTTTCAAAATCCTGAGCCATCAGAACTCGGACAGAGTTCGGTCCGAACTCGGTCCAAATTCGGTTCAAGTATTTTTATATAACAGTAGCAGCCACGAATTTGATCTCATTACTTTATCCTCTCAAAACCCTTCTTCTCAAAACCGAGAATCAAACCCTTCCTTCAAGACCCTAGTTTTGTAATCCCCTTCCTCAAGGCTTATTCTCTCTCAACTTGAGATCTAAGGCTCTTGGTGAGATTCTCTTTCATCCCCTTCAATATTGTTAAGGACAATCTTCACATTCTCAAACCCATATTCATGGCTCCAAAATTTGGAAAAAAGAAGAGAAAATCAAATGATGCTTCCTCTTCTCAACCCTCTAGTGATGAAGCTACATATTTCTTATTTTCTCCAAATATTCCAAATCCAGGAGAATATGATGATTTTATTTTTACTTCTATTGATGCCTCAAACCTATGGTTCAATTATTTTGTACCAAGAAATATTTGCAAGGACAATCCTATTAACTTTACTACTTTTCATGTTCAAAAACCTAAACTTGTAGAATTCTATCTTCATCGTCTAGTCAAAACTAGAAAATCCATATATTTGAATGCCATTCGCATGTTTTACTGCAATCTATCTCATGATCAATGGTCTTTCTCTTTGAGAGTGGGTGAAATCAATATTGAATTTGATGATACAACTTTGGATAAAATTCTTGAAATCCCTAACGAAGGAGATGTTTTTACAAATTTATCGTATCATATACTCTGCTATCATTCCCAAACAACCTCCAAAGATGATGTGACCTATAGGAAGATGTCTGCTTTATATCACTTCGACACATCTACTCCCTTTAGTCTACCTAAAACCATGATTCGGCAGATGATTGACTGTTGTAAACACAAATGTCAACTTTCTTATGCCATGTATCTATCACTCATCTTTGTACACTTCCACAATCCTATGGAAGAACCCACTTATCTATCTGAGTTAACCTACCTGACCAAAGCCCGCAGTATTCAGCCTATTTCTCTCATTCCTAATAAAGATGACTCATCTGATTCTGATGCACCAGCTGATCCATCCCCTGCTCCGCCAGCTCCAATTCCTACTCCTTCATCCTCTGCACAACCTGCTACCTTGGACTCTATCCAGAAGATATTCCACGAGCAATTTAGGTTGCAAAATAAGATGATAGCTACTCAACACCAAGAGCAGAATACTGTGATTATCACTCGGCTTCGTGACCAGTCTTATATCACCACTCTTCAGGCTCACACGTTAGCCAACTCCCTAGCAGATCTTCAGTATCACCTAGCCTATCATCCTACTGCACCTCACCCAGTGGCTTATGATCCTTTCTATTCTGGCTACATGATCGATGATCCATTTATTCAGTAGTACTTTGACCCTACCGGAGCATACTTTGACGATCATCCGCTTGCTGATACTGCTGATGATGATCTGTGATAATGTTCTATATTTCTTATGGCTATATGGATGTATTAGTTTTTTTTTCTATTTTTACTGTACTAGAAACATTTGCTTAAAATATTCAAACATTTATGCTATTTTTCTAGTACCAGTCTTGTTATTTATTCCAATTAAAATAATGCATATTATTATTTCTACTTTACTTTTATCTGGTTATTATGTCTATTTCTTCAATTTGTCATAATCACTCATTACGGGGGAGTTATTTTTTCCCACTATGATATTTTGACAAAGGGCAAGAAATGACAAAATATGTGGCGATTATACTTGATGATGTATAGTTGATGACAAATAACTTTGATATATTTGTATCTATTTTGTTGGCATATTTGCAGCTAATTTTGCTATAAAAATATCAAGTTACAGGTATTTTAAATGCTTTCGTTCAAAGGAAAGATCTACGTACGGGGGAGCATTTTCTAAAAAGCTAGTTTTTTAAGAAAAGATCTACGTTCAAAGAAACTTCATCTACGTTTCAACTATTTGCATCAAAGGCTACATCAGACTCACCATATGTGTATTTTGGTATAGTTTGTCAGTTATCATAATGGGGGAGATTGTTGACACAAAGTGGTCACAGTCAACCTGATTCTGATAATCGTCAAACATCAAATAAATCAGATCCAAAATACAGATGAAGCAAATACTCGATGCAAATTATATCAACTCCGTAAGTACAAAAGTTAGACTCTGCAACAACTATTGGTTTCATATTCAAATAAAATTTTTTATTTATTTGAGTCTAGGACTGATGTAAGCTGAGTCGTACTGGCAAATCCCAAGTACCTATACCCAGATACTTAGTCCACTCAAATAAACCAAAGAACCTATCAACTAAATCAGGCCACATTCATTTACAAAGTCTACCATACTAAGAGACCGAATTTGGGCCAAACTTGGTTATACTTTTGGTTTGAAATCAACCACTTCATAAGCTCCTAATTTCTTGGTCCAATGGTTGAAAATTTAAATTAAACCCCATCTGAATTCTGATTGAATTTTGTTTGTCTACAACCTATAAATATGATTGGAATTCTTCCTTCTAAGAAAACCATAACAACTCACCATTCTTAAGGTCTTCTATCCTATTATGAGTAAACCCCTAAAGCTTTAACCTTCCCATCTAAAGAGGAACTCCCTAGCCTTCCTAGTGCCAAGTGTAATCTCGGTCTAGAAGTCTTCTGAGTTATAAAGAGCTTTGTTCCAATAAGTTGCTCTCTCTCTCTCTCTCTCTATCTCTTTCTCTCAAGCTGTGAAGTTGCGAGACTACAGATTAAAACTCGTGGTGTAAAGAAGTGGTAAGCCTTCAGATCAAAGCTTGTGATTCACTATTGGTGATTATAGTAAATACAACTCCAAGCTTGAGTTCTCGGGACTGGACTAGTCCTCTCAGAGGAAAACCAGTATACATCTTGGTGTTTGCGTTTGCCTTCTCACTTACTCTATTGTATATATTCATAATACTGCTAGTAGTATTCTTATACATGAGATATATTCTAACTGCTAGTAGTTGATCACCATTGTATGCCATAAAATTATATTTTAATATGTAATTTTATTCTGCTGCATACATAAACTCTATTCACCCCCACTCTTGAGTTGCCATACAGAGGGAAGGAGTCCTTTATCAAATATTGAAAGTGAGTTGTCGATACCAACCATTTTTGAGGATGGGGGAGATAGCGACTGAAGGACGCGCATTACAGTTGGAAGGACGATTACAAGATGACGAAGGATTATAGTGTATGCGCACAAGGGGCAGACCTTTGCACATGACAGGACTTGGCGCTTTGCAAGACTTGACGCATGGCAACGCATTAGAAGTCTTGGCGTCTTAGCTCATGGCAAAGCTGGGTACATAGTGTCTCAATATGCATGATGGTCTCTACGCATGCAGGATGCACATGAAGGTTATGTGCATGGATTGGTGCATTGTGGCTTATGCTCATAGATTGACGCATGGTGGCTTATTCGCATGAATTAGCGCATGGTGGCTTATATGCATGGATTGGCGTATGGTAGCTTATGCACATGAAGGTCACTGCACTATAAAGGACTTGACACATGGTTGAAATTGGAACTTGGAAGTAGAACCAATCTAAACCAATATAGCAAGGTATAACTAAACTTGGTTCCTTTGATTACTTAACTTGGTTGCTATGATTGCACGAGTTAAGTCCTATGCTATAGTTGCTGACCAGTTAATAAAAACTGGTGCATCTAGCCACATGTGCTTTAGGAAGAGTTGTTGATCAAGGTCGAACCTTTCAGTAGTGATTGTCTTGATGGCAAGCAAGGATCAAGCAGATGATCTGGGGTTTAAGACAATGGTTCTGAACTTCGAGAAGTTACAGTCAAAGGAGTGCATGTAGCAATGTATCAGTGATTAGCAAGGATATGATCTCAAGAAGTCTGTTGCAGACTTAAGGGTAAACATCCATGTTTGCCATATGGTGATATCTTGGCAGGAGACATACTTTGAAACAAGGCGTTCAGTTTAAAATGGATGTTCGAGCTTCTACTTGTGACTGAAGTCTCATTGTTAGAGTTGTGGGACTCGAGACTAGGATATGTACTTCATACTGCTAGATATCTAGTCTAGGGTTTATCTCCAAATATAGGGATAAGGAAGTGGAGAAGTGTAAGGTCTGTATAAAGAAAAAGATTACAAGAAAATTGTTCAAATGGGTAAACCAAAGTACAGATCTTCTGGAGTTGGTTCACTCAGATATCTGTGACTTCAAGCAGTTCTCCACAAAGGCCAAAAGGAAGTACTTCATTACTTTCATCGACGACTACTCAAAGTACGCCTTTGTCTATCTGCTACAGTTAAAAGAAGCAGCATTCGAGAAGTTCAGGGTTGAGGCTGAACTTCAAATAGGGCAACAACTTAAGAGACTCAGAAGTGATCTTGGCGGAGAGTATAGGTCTATTGAATTCATATTATTCTGCAAAGAAAATAGAGTTGTCAGTAAGATAACTGCTCCGTATTATTCTTAATCAAATATAGTGTTGAAAGGAAGAACAGGACGTTAACGGAGATGATAAACTCAATATAATTGACTACGGGTCTTCCAAACTACTTATGGGGAGAAGCTATGGTGACGGCTATATTTATTCTGAATAGAGTCCCATATGCAAATTCCGATGTCACTCCTCATGAACTCTGGTTCATAGTCAGACCCAACTTGAACGTCATTCGAGTATGGGGGTGTCTGGCATTTCTGAAGCTTCCGGAATTAAAGATTCAGAATCTGGAATCGAGGACTATGAAGACAATCTTTTAGGGTGATGCTGAGAAGAGTAATGCTCGAAGAATTTTTGATATTGAATTAAATTATATCATTATATCTCATAACGCAGAACTCATCGAAGACAAATTTGCAAGGCACAAGAACATTATTTTTACAAAATTTTAAAAAATTATGTGGGTGCACATGAGGCTGAATCTTCCAACGAAGATGTAGTCCAAGAAGAAGTTGTCATCCCAACGATAACGATCAAACCAGAACTCGTAGAGCCGGTATCTAAGCGAGTAAGGAGTGTGAAGGACTTCAAAGAAGATTTTGTTACCTATCATGTGGAAGCAGATCCTCTTACCTATGATGAGGCGATAAAGACCAGAGATGCAGTCTTCTATAAGGAGGCTATAAATAATGAGTATGACTCAATAACCTCCAACCATACTTGGGTGTTGGTCAATCTGCCCGAAGGAGCTAAATCAATTAAATGCTTAACAGATCTTTAAGTCGATGAAGATAAAAGCATAGATAACAGTTGAGTTCAAGACAAGTCTATCTGCCTAGGGTTTTCTCAGCAATAGGGGATTGAGTTCTTTGGTACCTCGATGAGGGTGTCATAGATCAGGATGATAATTATCATAGTGCTATTCACAAGCTAATTATTTATCAGATGATGGAAAGACAACAAGTCTTGAATGAAGACAGACATAAGAGATTCACGGATAACAGTTAGAACTATTATCATTCAGGTTTGAAAATAGTCTGCGAGTTGGTGATATCTCGATACGGCCAAAAGCAATTCCTAGGATGTGGCAGCAGGAGTTTGATAAGTCATCTAGTCAATATTGTCGTAGGATCAGCGAGACAGACAAGTGTGTGTACACGAATTTCACTGATAATGGAGGAGTCATAGTTTGTATCTATGTAGATGACTTGCTAATACCAGTTGTGGAAACAGAAGTGTCATTAACAAAGATATCATTTTTGTCCAAACTTAGGACATGGGATTACGGATGTCATCCTGAGGATATAAGATAATCCGAATGCCAGGTGGGTTTGCTTAGTCACAAGCTCTCAGCATAAAATATTGATCACATGCTTTGGGTATCAGGGATGATACTCCTCAGGTGTGACATGAATATGAAGCCAATCCAAAGAAAAGCGTCAAATAGTTGGTGTACTCGAGCATCATCTGTTGAATGATTTAAGTTACGAGAACCACCAGGCCTGACATAGCTCTTGCTATAGGGATGCTGAGTCAGTTCACAAGCAGTATATGTGTTGAAGACTAAAAGCTATGAATAGAGTCGAAAGAATTCTCAGGAGAACTCAGTAGTATATCCTGTGCTACAGCAGTTATCCAGATATGAAGGAAGACTTCGATAATGCCAGTTGGTGCTCAGGAAAAAGAATGTAAGATCCAGAGGAGGACATGACTTCTTCAGGGGTGGTGTTGCTATATCATGGAAGTCGAAGAAGCAGTCTTTACTCTCAGAGTTCTTAGCACTATCAAGCTGCATCATATAAAGCTGAATTGCTCTGGAAGCTCTCAGATGATCTTCCTATGGTTAGTATACAGATTCGGGTGATTCCGACATATTGTGAAAACTAGGAAGCTGCAGAATACTGAATGAGCGCAGCCACCGTAGATCATTACAATGTTTGATGATCTGTCACATCCCAGTCTTAAAATACGTAGGACTAGGAATACATAGCATACCAGCCGTATATATATGACACTCCAATATGGTAGAAAAATTATAACCCACACGTACACTGTATATGAATAAATAATTCATAAATGGTACATATATTATCAACACAAGTCATAGGCATCTATATCTCATCCACATGCACAAGTAAAGGAATATCAAAATAAATAACTAAAAGTCTCAAGTATGAAGTATCAAATGAAATAATAGCCGGGTGGAGACAAATCCACTACCCATAGACTAACCAACTAAAATGATAGAGGAGAATGGAACTCCAATATAAAATAAATGTCAAATAAAAAAAAATAGCTAAGGATCCATCGGTAATGAAGTAGTAATGGGTACTCAAAGGGTAAGACCTCCTCAACAGAGAATGATGCGTCAGGTCCCGGTCCGTACTCCTGCGAATAATCCTGCTCGTTTATACATGAAAAGTGACCAGGTCCTCAGAGGGACTTAACAAGATACAAAGAAAATATACCAATAATGTACTGAAAGTAAAATATCCAACATGGTCGCCTAACCAGTCTATGCGATATGCAACTTACGAAAAAAAAAAATTGTATGGACTATATGGCTAAAAATAATGGGATGAACATAATTCTCTTGGAGATCCAGGGCCATGTGCATAACATCACAGTCGTCAGAGGCCGCCAAGTAAATATGGGGTCATAAACCTCGCGTATCTAATGGAGCGTACAAGTGAATAAGGAAAAGTATAAATGAGTCATATACGCTTACTCATTGTTCTTTCCACCCAATGCTACTAACTTGTCACATCCATAACATGCAATACCTCTAGTAACTGTTAAGTCCGCTAAACATAAAAATTATATTAGCAGTTATTCCTTATCCGTCGCATGACCTATACGTACAGGTGGCCAGCCTAATATGCAAGTTCGTCCTACATGAGATTCAGAACTCATATAACAAATTTGTCATGGTAAATAAAACATAATGATGCCTCAAAATCATGGGGTAGTCACATAAAACTAGGTCAATATGCATAATAAAAGTAAGAGACAAAAATGCGACACAACCGTCGTTGCACCCAAGTCTTTCTTGGACGTGCAGGTTTATATAACAAAATAAATAACAAAAAATAAATATGCAATAAAGGAATATAACTAAACAGTACTTTAGCAAGGTATACTTGCCTGACAAGCAATCTGTATAGTGTAGGCGTCCAGACGTCAAGCACAGAAAATCAAAAACTATGGCCTCCGGACGAACGTCTCCGGATGCTAAAATAAACATCACCAACGTCTCCAAAATTAGCGAGATAGTAAGAAAATTCTACCCTTTCATTCAATTTGGACACAGGGGCAAAACATAATTTTGGGTCAAAGCGGGGTCCACAAGTGGCCCACTTTGCACCAAAATACGTGCTAGAGATAAAGGTCTCTAAGTAGGACAAATTATAGGTTAACCAATCCTAAATAATGATACAAACTCAACTGTATGTCCAATTTTTTATTTCGGTGAGCCGATCACAAAATTGCCCTTCAAGTCAAACCTTAGGGCCCGCGAATAGGCGTCTCGATCAACTGTCTCAGAATCGCGTGAAACTTGGGTCACAGGACCAGAGTGATATCAAGAATCAAATGTCTTAAGTTTTGTTGTATTCCGGCGAGTGTACATAAACTAATGGAGACATTTGCAAAACATCGATACAAAAAAACTTTTACGGATACAGGTTGATTTCGACGCGCACACATGTCCAAATAAATTTTTGTCAAAGCTTGTACGTCAAAAAATTCCATACGCTCCATTCAGTATAACTGGTACGTAATTTAGTGGTCCGGTTTGTCAGGACACACTCTATATCGCAAGTTTTCTATGTTTTTGAAGGCTGTTTTTATGATTTTTAACCAATAATTTCTCAAAGAATTTATGATCAAATATATGCAGCCAATAGGTCGTTACGAACCTAGTTATGTTGAGTATAATTCTATTCAGACCAATTTCTAAGTTACTTAATATACTACTCGTTATCAGCCTTCCAATAAGGGTTTGTGGCTCTGTTTTTGGGTGTTTCGCTATGTATGAAAAATTAGATTTTTCAAAAAGTTTCGGATGAATTTAAAGAAGAAATAAAGTTGTTTGGTTAAAACTATCAAAGGGCATTAGAGGGTGTTCATGTTGTTAGCGTGTATGAAAAATTGAATATTTAGGACTGGCTGTTGTCGACATCCTCGCGCGGGGTAGCGTCAACGGTGGTCAGCGGGGTTCGTTGGCGTCCGAGGCTTATCGACGGTGGTCGCAGGATCGCAGAGGGGGAGTAAAGGGTTAGAGTTAAGGTTTTGGTATTATGAACATATATATAGGGAGAGAGAGATTGGGTTCGCGGGTGTGTCCGGTGTGGGCCACAGGTATGTTCTATGAGAAGAGAGGTTGGCTTAGGACTTAGTTATTTAAGGTTAGTTAGTGGCCTTATTATTATTATTATTATTATCTAGAAAATTTATAGGAGCTAATATAAATTCCCAAAAATTTCTAAAAAAAATATGGTTGTGCTTATTTTTGTCCCCTCTAGTGAATTACTATTTTTATTATATATATATATATATATATATATATATATATATATATATATATATATATATATATATATATCAAACTTATTATTTGAGGGATTTTATATCCTACCAAACTTACATGAATTTCATCCTCGAAATTAAAACTAAGGCACGATAAGGAAAAGTCAATGCAATGCGGTAGGAGAAAATATGTTATGAGCATACCTTATTCCACGAACAGGTACGAAAAGCATTAGCGCATATCATCCTCGTTCTACCAAGTGGATTCTCCTGGTGAGTGATATATCCATGCCACGCAAACCAAGGGGATAGGCTGATTTCTCAATACCTTCTCTCGCCGATCAAGAATCTCCACGGGTTGCTCTTGACATGACAAGCTTGGCCCAATGGTGATCTCAGAGTGATTGGGAACATGACTGCTATCTACCACATATCTCCTTAGTTGTGACACATAGAATACATTATGCACTCCCTCAAGCGAAGATGGTAGTGCCAGTCGACACGCAACTTCTCCCACTCTCTCTAAAATGTCAAATGGTCCAATATACCTTGGGCTCAACTTGTCGTATCTCCCAAAGTGAATAGTGCCTCTAGTTGGTGATATCCTCAAGAATATACTGGCTTGATCACATAACCAACTCCTACTCCCCCATCCCTAACCAATAGTTAGGGATCCAATCACGACACGTTACGAACATGAATATAAGCATACTGAACACGAGCAGTGTGTGAACACGATGTACATGATAATAAATACCCGATACATATTATGAAATACATGTGAAGAAGTACCCGCTAAACACGGTAAGGAATAACCTCTTCTGACATGATCCATATAGTTCCAGTCCGTGTAACCATTATGTCGGGATCGAGTATACGGTTCTAGAACATGCGATATATATACCATCATAAAATGAAAACTAACAGAGAGATGTACTCGCCTCTAGTCCTGAGCAAGGTGTGTCTCTCGATGCCCAAGCTGGTGTCACACAATCTTATTTAGGAAATATTTTGTTAAATGGCATAATAAAGTGATAAAATGCTAAAATAAGCTAAATGATGATGTTCTAGGTTTATACTAAGGTACTTGGTCTATATTGGTTACTAACTAGCTAATACTAGTCAATAGATCAATTAGACCAAATTAACATGTGTTTGGTTAATTGTGACTAGTGTCATATCCACAATTGGATACGAGGTCGTATCCCGACAATTTGGAGATACAGGTCGATTTGGGGGTTTTCTTCCAACACGGGGGTTTGAGCATGTCACATTTTGATACGAGCATGTAGTTGAGTAACTAGTTTTTTGTATTGATTATAATTATAATTTTATACTTGCTCGTGTCCTTCGGGATATGTTTGGTTGTGTGGTGGAGCCGTATCACAAGCGTATCATAGAATGAGTATGATACGGGTGAGATGCACTCCACGTGTTTGTTTTATTGCATTTTAGATTCAATATACTTGGTAATAGCTATTAGAATATTATAATTATAATGGTTGTATGATATATATGTGTGTATATATATGTATATATATATATATATATTATGTGAATGTCTATGTTTTATTATGAGGTGTTGGTGGTTAAGTGAGATAAGGGGTTCATATGCATTACTAGTATAGTTAGTTAGTTATATATATATATATATATATATATGGTTATATAAATATATAGAGTTACATATATGTATATAAGTATGTATAGTGATATATAGTTATATATGTGTGTATATATAGACTTATAGTTATGTATGTATGTATGTATGTATGTATGTATATATGTACGTATGTATGTATGTGGTTATATATAAATATAGAGTTACATATATGTATGTATGTATAGTGATAAATAGTTATATATGTGTGTATGTGTAGACTTATAGTTATATATGTATGGATGTATAGTTATATTCATCTATGTGTGTGTGTGTCTTAGTGTGGTACATTGGTTAAGGAGTGAGTGAGTGTAGTGTGTGTGAGTGAGTGAGTGAGTGAGTGAGTGAGTGAGTGAGTGAGTGTGAGGGTTGTGTTGTGTGCAGTGAGTGAGGGGTCGGGGAGCAGTTTTCAGCACAGAGCTGAGCAGCAGGAACTACAACAACAACTACAGCAGCAACTGTAAAAGGAGCAACTACAACAGCAACAACAAATGGAGCAACTGCAGCAACATATGCAAGAGCAGCAGCAGCAGCAACAGCAAGAGCAGCAACTGCAGCAGCATTCACAGCAAGGGCAGCAACTGCAACAGCTAGAGCAATGCATCAGCCTTCAACAAATGCAACCCACTTTAGTAGGAACAGTAAGAGGAACAACAACATGTACAGAATAAGGGCAGCAACTTGGGGGATGCATAACAGTAGCTAGAGCAGAGTTACTTATGGTGCACTTGAGTAAGGGGTAGTTAGCTTGATTTATAGCTTTAGTTAATTAGTTTTATTGATGATCTAGTTAGTTATATATACATATTGATAACTAGTACTTATATATATACACATATTGTTAGCTAGTTAGTTATATGTATGATATATATATATATATATATATTGGTGGTTAGTAAGTTATATATTATATAGATGAGAGATGTATATGTACATAAGTACTAGTTAGCCTTGGTTAGTATATTTCTAGATTACCTTGTGTGATACCAAGGTAATGATAGTTGAGGTATCTTGGGTACGGGTAGTATTATTTGTAGAGATATGTTAGTAGGTAGATAATGTAGTATTGTATAAGTTTAATGCATGTTAGTATATAATTAGGTGTATGGATATTTAGTTACATATTAGAATTTGAATTACCTTGTGATACTAAGGTAATGTCTAGGTATTGGTTTATGCTCAAGGTATTGGGTTTGAGTATCAAGATAGGGTGTAGGTGGTGTGATACCGCATTGGTTCAAAGCCAAGGTATCCATCTACTTAGCATTAGTTAGCTAAGAGTACTGTATATATTGTCTGGTATATATATATATATATATATATATATATATATATATATATATAGTATTTCCATATCTAATGACCGTCGTATCTTAGGATATGATACTTATTGGTATTCTAGTATCATATCATAGCTAGTATGGCTTAGTTACATAGTGTATGGACCTAATATCCTAGAGATGGACTCATACAACCTAGAAATAACTAGTTTGACCTAGTTTGACTATTTTGACTTAGAAATGACTTTATGACCTCGAATAAAATTAGTTTAACTTATTTTTATTCTAAAACCTTGTATTAATATAATATTCATATATAGGTCTATGTGACACCAGTTCAGACACAGTTTGACATTTATTGCTTTAGATCACAGGCGAGTACATTCTCTGATAGTTTCTATTATTTAATAATTACAATAATGGAAGTATTTAAAAATATTTTATATAACTCTTGACATATTGGAACACAGACTAGTATACACATGGATCAGTCATGGGATATTATTTATTGTTTCTTTGTTCCTTGTATTCTCATATGGTTAAAAGACAATATTTAATATTAGACAATGTTATTCAAAGTTTAATGTTTAATGTTTATAATGCCTTGAGTATCTTGCATCAAAACGTGTCATGGCTGGATCTATTATACTAGTCGGGGAAAGGGGAAGTGTTAGATAGATATGCGATCAAAGCCTAGACAAAGTTCAATATTTAAGTAGACAATATTTATCCAACGTTAAGTAGACAATGTTCAACCCAAGCCGATTACAATCCAACTAGTATTTCAAACAGTTAGTATATTTACAGTTCTTCACCATATTCTATTTTATTGTCTTGTTCTATTTCATTGTGATCAGTGTATACCATATTGCTCTTGTTTACCTGTTTTTTCTACCATAGTATGATATTGTTTTTTGTTTCTCGTCTTGTATTATATTCTCTATTTCTATTTATAGTCATTATCAATTAATTGGATCTGCTATTGGGTTATACTTCGCTCCAATCCTGACTGGATATATTTTTCATATGACTGGTTAGTGAGGATGTGTCCCACTTACTACGGGCTAATATATGGAGTGTCACCTAAGGATGTAGTGCCAGATACTGAGGGCATTTAGATTTTCATATCTTGTAGTAGTTGTTTCTAGTTAGACTTTGGATTGTATTATTTTTTTAAGATCTTGAGTTGTGTTTAGATGTTGTGTTGGACCTATGATGTATTAAGACTTGTATTTCTTTTTTTTCTATTCCATATCATGCTTACATCATCTATTAGTTTTTAAATGTGATTGAGTAATGACTACCGTTTATTATATTATCATATATATCCTTCATTTGGAGTTGGGATGGCATGACAGGAATTATATATATATATTGTATGAATGTTAGATAGTATAGAAGCACGAGAAAGTGTTCTACAGCCGATGCTGCGGCGTAGGCTGGACGTGACACATTTTTATGGTGGCTCATACAGGTCAGGCTTCACAATAGTACGATGTCGTGGTAGTGCAACGACTTAGTTATAGTATTGTGAGCCTGTGATAGGATAGGATATAGGATACTAGAATGAGAGAGTATACTCAATCACAACTAGGAAATAATTCCTACCTAATTGAATCTTGGCATCTTTATCGTTCTGAATATAATTTTTCTTGAAAATTTTTGTCCTCCTTTGATGATATCGTATCTTGATCAATATTGTTTCCTTATTTTAGAATTTGTCTTCAGGATGCCGCCGAAGATGCAGTCCAAGTACTCAGGCGCAATGTCAGCGGGGTCAGTCACTTTGTCACCTATGAGGGCAATACCAGCAGACGATGTTCCAGTAGCTACATTGCAGAGGTCCGCTTCACCTATCCAGGTGGGAATTTCTGCGGCAGCATTCGGAGGTGCTCCACCTCCGGTATAGAGGACAACACCGACAGTTTTAGGAGATCTTCCATTTCCGTTACTCGCAGTCGATCAGACACAGATGTTTGCATTCTTTTAGAAGATGATGGAGGTACAACAGCGCCAATCAGAGGTCATGAGGTAGGTAATTGAGAATGCTCACCAGATTGCGCTCATAATAGTGAAGAGAGTCGCCTTAGTTCAGCCACAAATGATATCGCCTCAGCCCGATCCGCAGCAGCTGAGGCCAGGGGCTATCATTGACTTTAAGAGTATGGGGACTAAGGACTTTAAGGGCACCGAGGGAATCTTGTACATAGATGACTGGATAGAGGACATTGAGAGAGACCTGCGATTGTCGCAGATTCCTGAGAGCTTGCAAGTAGAGGCGGCGGATAGTATGATGTTCGACATTGCGCTGACATATTTCAGGATAGACCCTAGGATATCAGCATTAGGACTTACTTGGAAAGCTTTCAAAGAGCTTTTCAAGAAGAAGTTCTTCCCGGATGTCGCTCAGAGTACTTTGGAGAGCCAATTCCAGAACCTCGTCCAAGGAAACTTGACAGTGGAAGAATATGCGGCAAAATATTACCGATTGGGATAATTTGTTGAGGGACAGAATCCTCGGGCCAAGACTAGGAAGTTCAGGAAGGGACTAAACTGTGAGATTAAGTCTAATACTAATGGAGATCGCACCGCTACTTTCGAGGAAATTCTGAGATAGGTACAACGGGCGAAGGATTATTTGGATCTTGGCTCCAAGAGGCCGAGAGACATCAAAGGAGTAAGCAGTAGTGCGGGTCCAGCAAAGTGCACCCATTTTTAACAGCTGAGAGTATATCAGCATCAGCAATATCTTGTGGCAGATAAGACACCAGCTCAATAGATACAACAGTTTCAGAATCCAGTTCATCAGGCACCACAGCAGCCTGAGAGGCAGACTCAGCGGACTTTTCCTTATGCCTATTATGGAAGGCATAGGCCTGATTGGGAGAACTGTGGAAAGAGGCTCAGACTATGCTTGTATTGTGGTTCCCCTGACCATATGGTGAAGGAGTGTTCCAACAACCAGTATGGACCAGATCATGGTCAGAGAGGTAGAGTTAGGCCACATGTGGCACCGCAGACTGCTCAACACTTGCATAGGGATCCACCCCAGCAGGGCAGGACATTTGCGATGGCAGTCGGAGAGGACGACACTTCAGGTGATAGGTTAGCTTATTTTGTCCTGTTTTGTTTCTTTCCTTTCCATCTGTTGTTTTTGTGTTTAGTTAGTACCTTATAGACTGTATTTGAGCTATTGTATAGTTAGTATACCCTGTCAGAGACTACAAAACTAGGATGGACAAAGACCATAGTTAGTGATTTCTTTTAAATTACATGTTGTATATTTTAGTTTGGACTGTGGTTGACCTAGAGGGGTTACGATCATCTCTAAATTTAGAGGACAAAATATTTCTAAGGTGGGTGAATTGTCACCCTCACTTTTTCAACTACGGGTAATTTGGTAATTTATCCTTGTTATAAATTTAGAAATATAATATTAATATTAGTGGGCTATGTATATTTATTTGATGCTTGTATTACTTATTTAATTATTAGCGTGCTATATTTAATTAGACGCTTGTAGCATTTAATTTAGTTATTGGACTAAATTAATTATTACCTATTTAATTTGACTTGTGTAGTGGAACTAACAAGTTTAGTTTAGATCCATGGACTAACATTTAATTTTAGTTACAATTGAGCCCAAAAGTAAGCCCATTCATTTGGAGGATGAATTAATTAGTGAAATCAATTAGACTAGAACCTTTCTTCCTTAATTAATTCCTTCATGACAAGCCCCAAGGGGTATTTTAGACTTTCCATAGTAGCTTGGAGAAGGGGGAAGTGGCTGACCACAATAGGGGTGGAGAGAGACTCTCTCTTTCCTCATTTGTCATTTCAAATCTAGATCTAGAATTTTTTCTTTTCCAATTTCTTCATTCTCACACCAATTTCTACTCAAATTTCTTCCCAATTTCTTTTCTATTCTTTATTGGAGGCTATTAGAATAATTATCTACAAGAAGGAAGCAAGGATCTATAAGGAGGAAGCAAGAATCTACAAGGAGGAGCAAGGATCTACAAGTTGGAGACTCTTGACACCAAATTTTGAGATTTCATTGGGAATCCATCTTCTAATAGGTATAATTCAGTTTTTTCTCTCTAACTTGACTCTAAATATGTAATTTAATTATTAAGAATCACCCCATATGCTAAGGCTATGCATAGGAATTGGAATTAGGTTGATAGGAGGCATTTGGAGAAAGTTATGTAGTATTTTGTGTCAATTTTAGAGAAATTCCGAGATTGGCACATCTTCTATTTTTTTAATAGGTCAATTAGACCAAATTTACATGTGTTTGATTGTGTGTGACTAGTGTCGTATACATAATTGGATACGTGTACGCCGTATCCCGGCAATTTGGAGATACCGGTTGATTTGGAGATTTTCTTCCGACACGGGGGTTTGAGTATGTCACATTTTGACACGGGCACGTAGTTCAGTAACTAGTTCTTTATATTATTCATAATTATGATTTTAGAATTGCTTGTGTCATTCGAGATATGTTTGGTTGTGTGGTGGAGCCGTTTCGCAAGCGTATCATAGAATGAGTGTGATACGGGTCGTTGCACTCCACGTGTTTGTTTTATTGTATTTTAGATTCAATATACTTGGTAATAGCTATTAGAATGTTATAATTATAATAGTTGTATGATATATATGTATATCTATATATATTATGTGAATGTCTATGTTTTATTATGAGGTATTGGTGGTCAATTGAGATAGGGGTTCATATGCATTACTAGTGTAGTTAGTTATATGTATATACTTAGTGATATATATATATATATATATATATATATATATATATATATATATATATATATATAGGTAAACGGGATATGAGTCATAGGCTTATATTCCAATATGAGCCATGTACATGTGGACCAATTGGAATAGATTCCTACATCCCATGTGCACCCATATGCATTAGTACACTCCATTCCTATTAGTCCATATGTGCATTGGCTCATGTAGTAATATGAGCCTACAGCTCATATCCAATTTAATATATATATATATATATATATATATATATATATATATATATATATATATATATATATATGTGTGTGTGTGTGTGTGTGTGTGTGTGTGTGTGTGTGTGTGTGAACGTGGTTGTATATATATAGAGAGTTACATATATGTATATATGTATAGTGATATATAGTTATATATGTGTGTATGTACAGACTTATAGTTATATATGTATGTATGTATATGGTTATATATATATATATATATATATATATATATATATATATATATATATATATATAGAGAGAGAGAGAGAGAGGGTTACATATATGTATATATGTATGTATAATGATATATAGTTATATATGCGTGTATGTATAGACTTATAGTTATATTTGTGTGTACGTATAATTATATTCATGTATGTGTGTGTGTGTCTTAGTGTGGTGCATTGGTTAAGTGAGTGAGTGTAGAGTGTGTGAGTGAGTGGTGAGTGAGTGAGTGAGTGTGTGAATGAGCGAGTGAGTGTGAGCGTTATGTTGTGTGCAGTGAGAGAGGGGTCGGGTAGCTATTTTCAGCATAGAGCAGAACAGCAACAACTGCAGTAACAACAACAAATGGAGCAACTGCAACAACAAATGCAAGAGCAGCAGCTGCAGCAGCATTCACAGCAAGGACAGCATCTACAGCAGCTAGAACAACGCATCAGTCTTCAGCAAATGCATCCAACTGCAGCAACAACAGCAAGAGGAGCAACAGCATGTGCAGAAAAAAGGGCAGCAACTTGGGGGATGCATAACAGTTGCTAGAGCAGAGTTACTTGTGGTGCACTTGAGTAAGGGGTAGTTAGCTTGATTTATAGTTTTTTTAATTAGTTTTATTGATGATCTAGTTAGTTATATATATATATATATTGATAACTAGTAGTTATATATATACACATATTGTTAGCTAGTTAGTTATATGTATGTATATGTAATTATATTGGTGGTTAGTATGTTATATATTAAATATATGAGAGATGTATATATAGATAAGTACTAGTTAGCCTTGGTTAGTATATTTCTAGATTACCTTGTATGATACCAAGGTAAAGATAGTTGAGGTATCTTGGGTACGGGTAGTATTAAGTATAGAGATATGGTCAAGGTATTGGTTTATACTCAAGGTATTGGGTTTGAGTATCAAGATGGGGTGTAGGTGGTGTGATACGCATTGGTTCAAAGCCAATGTATCCACTTAGCATTAGTTAGCTAAGAGTACTATATATATTGTCTTGTATATATATATTATAGTATTTCCATATCTAATAACTTAAGTATCTTAGGATGCGGTACTTATTGGTATCCTAGTATCTTAGCATAGCTAGTATGGCTTAGTTACATAGTGTATGGACCTAATATCCTAGAGATGGACTCATACAACCTAGAAATAGCTAGTTTAACCTAGTTTGACTGTTTTGACTTGTAAATGGCTTTATGACCTAGAATTGAACTAGTTTAACTTATTTTCATTCCAAAACCTTGTATTAATATAATATTCCATATATAGGTCCGAGTAATACCAGTTCAGACACAGTTTGACATTCATTACTCTGGACCACAGTCAAGTATATTCTTTGATAGTTTCTATTATTTGATAATTACTATAATTTAAGTATTCAGAAATATTTTATATGACTCTAGACACATTGGTACACGGACTAGTATACACATGGATCAGTCATGAGATGTTATTTATTGTTTTATTGTTCCTCGTGTTCTCATATGGTTAAAATATAATATTTAATATTAGACAATGTTCAATCTTGAAAGTTTAATATTCAATGTTTAATATTTATAATGCTTTGAGTATCTTGCATCGTAACGTGTCATGGTTGGATCCATTGTACTAGTCGGGAAAAGGAAAAGTGTTAGCTAGATATGTGATCAAAGCCTACACAATATTCGATGTTCAATATTTAAGTAGACAATATTTATCCAACGTTAAGTAGACAATGTTTAACCTAAGCCGATCATATATCTAACTAGTATTTCAAACACTTAGTATAGTTACAGTTCTTTACCATATTCTATTTTATTGTCATGTTCTATTTTATTGTGATCAATGTATACCATATTGCTCTTGTTTATCTGTTTCTTCTACCATAGTAGGATATTGTTCATTATTTTTTTTCTTGTATTATATCTCTATTTCTGTTTATAGTTATTATCAATTAATTGGAACTGCTATTGGGTTGTACTTTGCTCCAATCCTGACTGGATATATTTTTTAGATGACTGGTTAGTGAGGATGTGTCCCACTTACTACGGGCTAACAGATGGAGTGTCACCTGAGGATGTAGTGCTAGATACTAAGGCTATTTAGATTTTCATATCTTGTAATAGTTGTTTCTAGTTAGACTTTGTATTGTATTATTATTTTGAGATCTTGAGTTGTGTTTAGATCTTGAGTTGGACCTATGATGTATTGAGACTTGTATTTTTTTCTTCTATTCTATATTATGCTTACATCTTACTTAGTTTTTATATGTGATTGAGGATTGACTACCCTTTATTATATTATCATATTTCTCCTTCATTTGGAGTTGAGATGGCATGACATGTATTATATATATTGTGTAAATATTATATAGTATAGAAGACCGAGATAACGTTCTACCACCGATGTAATGGCATAGGCTGGATGTAACCACGTACTCGTGCTCCTATACTCGGTGGGGGTCGTGACAGACAATCCTACCCACCTAAAAAAAATTTCTTCCACAAATTTAAAGAAGGAACTATCTACAATATGCAATTACAACAAGCAAGAAGAAATTATACCTCACAGCTCAAACAGATAAGGGTATTGCTCCCAGGAAGACTCTTCCGGAGAGTGATGCCTCCATGTGACGCATACCAAAGGAATCGTCTAGTTCCGCAGCACCTTCTCCCTACGATCCAGAATCTCCACGGACTGCTTTGGGTAACTGAGATGAGGACAAACCTCTATCTCCGAGTCATCTAATACATAACTAGGATCTGCTAACTACCATCTCAGCTACGACAAGTCGAATACGTTATGCACTCCCTTTAATGCAGGCAAAAAGTCTAATCTGTGGGCCACTGCATCGACCCTCTTGAGAATACCGAAGGGTCTGATGAACCGTGGACTAAGCTTCCCGCATCCACAAAAGTGAATTATACCCCATGTCTCCTCAAGAACACCATATCACCAACCTAGAATAAAACACAGTCTTAGCACTCTATCTAAAATAAGGCAAGCACAAGCAACACAAACAAAACCTATACCTCAAACTCAAATGATTTACGATGGCTATCGGCCCAATGCCGATGTCTGTCCTGCGCCACCCAAAGCCTATCTCTAATAAGTTCACCTTCTAAACTTCATCCACAACCATCTCTGGTCCCAATAAGGCTCTCTCACCAATATTATCCCAAGATAATAGAGTGTAACATCTCCATCCATACAATACCTTAAATGGTGATATCTCGATACTGTCTTGGTTGCTTTTGTTATAAGTAAACTCTATCAAGTGAAGGTGATCTTCCCAAGAGCCTCCAAAATCTAAAACACATGTGCGTAGAATATCCTCGAGAGTCTGGATAGTCCTCTCCGTCTGCCCGCCTATTTAGGGGTGATATGCAGTACTAAACTTGAATTGGGTGCCCAAGCTTGCCTACAAACTCCTCCAGAAGTTGGACGTAAAGTGACTATCTCTATCTGAGACGATGCTCATAGAAACTCTATACAATCTGACTATCTGACGTACATACATCTCCGCGAGATTCTCCGTATATGTACCTACTTTGAATGGAAAAAAGTGGGCCGATTTGGTTAACCTATCTACGAAGACCCAAATCGCGTCTTTCCCTCATGGAGAACGCGGAAGCCCGGAAACAAAGTCCCTCGTCACATGCTCCCACTTTCACTCTAGAATGGGTAAAGGCTGAAGCAATCCACCTGCCATTGTCGCTCTGCCTTTACCTGCTGGCATACCAAACATCTGGATACGAAACTCGCCACCACCCGTTTCATACCATACCAACGAACATGCTCTCTCATTTCTCTATAATCTTGTTGGTACCTGGATGCATAGAGTACTGAGATCGGTGCGCCTCCTGAAGAACCTCCTCACGCAATGCTCTACTCGGCACACACAATCTGGTACTGTGCTGCAATGATCCATCCTTTGTATTACTGAAGTCCTCTGCCAGTCCCATCCGAAACTACGCTCTGATGTTCCTCAGAGACCCATCCTCAAACTATGTGGCCCTGATCTGGTCTATCAACTTTGACTGTACTTGAAGTTCCCATATCTGTTCAACTCCAGAAACTAACACTTTAATACCCAAGCTATCAAGATCGGCCAATAAATGTCTTTCCCTCATTAAGTACATAGCCACTGAATACCTACACAAGGCATCAGTGACTACGTTGATCTTCCCTGGATGGTACTGTAAAGAAATGTTGAAGTCCTTCATCAACTCCAAACCCCGCCTTTGCCTCATGTTGAGCTCCTTTTGTATAAACACATATTTCAAGCTCTTGTGATCTATAAAGATCTTCACCCGTTCTCCATATAAATAGTGTTACTATAGATTTAGAGCAAAAATGACTGTTGCCAACTCAAAATCGTGGGTAGGATAATTCTTCTCATGAGGGCGTAATTGCCTGAAAGCATAGAAAATCACCTTACAGTTCTTCTACAACACACAACCCAAACCTTTACCCAAAGCATCACTATATATAAAAAATTCTCCTGTCCCCGATGACAACGTCAATACTGGAGCGGTAGTCAACCTCCTTTTTAGATCCTCAAAAGCAGCCTGACACTCCTTAGTCCAGACGAACTACATGTCCTTCCTGGTCAGCCTAGTCATTGGCTCTGTAATCTTGAAAAAATCTTGAACAGATCTCCGATAATAGCCTGCCAATCCAAGGAAGCTCCTGATCTCCGCCATTGAACTCAGGGTAGACCATGACTCGACTGCTGATATCTTCTTCGGGTCTACTGAGATCCTATCTCCTGTAATCACATGTCCGAGGAATTCAACCTTATTCATCATTTTCAAGAATACCGTTGGGATATTGGTCAACCCAAACGACATCACCAAAAACTCAAACTGCCCAAACCGAGTCCTGAAAGATATTTTCTGAATGTCTTCCTTCTTCACTTTTACTTGGTGGTACCCCAACCTCAAGTTTATCTTCGAAAATACCTTCGCTCCGCTCAACTTATCAAATAAATCATCAATCTGCGACAATTAATATTTATTCTTGATAGAGAGATTATTGAGTGCCCTATAGTCGATACACATACGTACCAACCCATCTTTCTTCGGTACGAATAATACCGGAGTACCCCACGATAATGAACTGGACCGGATAAAGCCTTTGTTCGGTAACTCATCCGCCTGCTTCTTCAACTCCGCCAATTTGTTGTTGTTCACCATATAAGCGTATTGTGATATCGGCTCTGCTCCTGGCACTAAGTCTATAGAGAATTTCACATTTCTGTCTGGTGGGAACACTAGCAACTTCTATTAAAAGATGTCTATATACTCTGCAATCAAAGGATGTGGCAGCTCCTTTTCTACCATCATGGTCCCATAGAAGTCTCCCTCGCTCTGCTCTTCTGTTCCCCTGACAAACTCAAACTCTGGCTTTTTCGGCGACTAAAATAAAACTCTGGCTCTACGATAATCGATACTAGCATGATGCCTACTCAACCAATCCATCCCGGTAGACACACACTCAACTCTCGGCCTCCCAAAAAAAAATGTTCGATCCTTGCAAACATCACTGACCAGGATAATGCCACCGCCGGTAGTGATCTTATAAGTACTCGTCAACGGTTCAGTCTCAAGATGATGCTTCAAAGAAAAAGATACAGATACAAAACTATGTGAAGCACTGGAATCAAATAATGCATGAACTGAAAAAGAATTAAGATAGACTGAACCTGAAATAATATCTCCAACTGGCTCCTCCTCCTCGACGGTCAAGGCAAAAGATCACCCCTGCTGATCACCTCTCTGTTGTTGCTGATGTTGTACGAACCTCTACTATTGAGTCGGCAACAAAGTTACTCTCTGCTGTCCTACTGGTGGTCTCAAGGGTACTCTCGGTGCCTGAGCTCCGCCCTGAGATGGACGAGCTAGAGCTCTAGGACAAGCCCTCAACTGGTGGTCTCCTGATTCGCAGAATAAATACTGGCCCAATCTCATCTTGCACACATTCCATCCATGTCCCTACTTTTTGGAGAATGGGCAAGGAATAGCTGGACTCTGGATCTGGTCCGCTTACTG